>OY776276.1:117203862-118403862 GCA_963675445.1 Linnaemya vulpina | reverse complement strand
AAACCAGAAACGAAATGAAAAAATAGAAAAAAACATTTTCTGTAGAAAGTGGATAAAGTATTTTGTGCTGAGAAACACATGCACATGGAAGTACGCAAGTATGTGTGTGTTCTTTCTTGTAGTGGTAAGGAAAAGTGAACAGTCAGAAATTTGCTGCCGTTGACATTTGACATGCATATGAAAATTCTGACACGTCATCGCTCAGTTTGCTCGTATCGCAACGATTTTCTGTTACGCAAATGAAATGTGGTTGTCTTCTAATTTAACGCTGCATATGCGAGGGTTTATTGTCCAAACACGTAACTCAAAATGCTTTTAAATGCAACTGCCACAATGCCTGCAAGCAAAAGTTCCATGTAGCCAAGAGGTTGCTCTGATTGACAACAAACGTCCGTCTGTGATTTAATGTGTAACGATGACATCGTTCCTATTGATCCGTGTCCTATTTTCAATATCTCTTTAATGACATTTAACTTTGATGTCACTGGGAAATTATTGGTTTTGCCATTCGAAATACGCAGCAGTTGTTGTGAAGTACAATTCAAAGAAAAGAAAAAAATCTTCAATAAAAGAGTTGGAAAGCTTAAACCAGCCTTGGAAATATGTTCAGAATGTGCTTCACAAGGAACTGAGTTTTCCCCGGTAGCTGTGAGAAGATAATTGGCTGAAAGTTGCATAAGTATTTTGGCTTTTATTGCGAACATTTAAAAAACAATTTACTACTCAAGGACAAGACTCATTTCTGCAAATGACGAAGCGACACACGTTCTAATTAATCGCAAAGTATGAGTGGAAGTACTATTAGGCTCGCAGCTCTTGGAGTGATTTGAATACATTTAACCTTTTCAATCATATTTAATTCCGCAAATCAAATCAAAGAGTTTGAATGTTCGAGTGTAGCTTCGAGTAGAAGAATAAAAACAAAAATCAAATTCCAAGAATCATCTCATCAACTCCTGACAAGCATGATAAAAATCTGAAATAATTACGCATGTCATAATGCCATGAAAAGTATTTAATTTTTACAAAATGCAGAAACAAAATGCACAAAATTTTGACTGTTGCGATAATGCTCGCATAACAATGAATGGGAAAAGAAGAAGAATACAATGAAAGATATTGAAATTATTTTTTCTGATATTGCAGTTGTTGTTGTTGTTGTTGTGCTAACTTTTGCTGAATATATCCGAAATAAGACAGCGTTCAAAATCTTTAAGACAAAAACAGACAGATAGCAGCAGCTCCAACATACACACATGGGCGCACACATGCACTCGTTCATTCATTCAGCTCCATCCATCCAGTCATGCACAATCCAAAGACCAAACAAGCTGAAGACGCGCGCATTCCAGAAGCCAAAATGAGAAATCTGCACCATGTTGATAAAATTCATTTATTTCTCTTTTGAATGCTGAAATACTTAAATTCACTCCGAAGAAGGCAACTAACAAAAAAAAAAAGGGGGAACACCAAATACTTGCCACCGCATACATACAAACATTTAGTGTGTTTGTGTGTATGGCTGACTGACTGAAGACTGTTAAAGCTTTTGAAGATACAAGTCAACATAAAGCTAATGACGTTCCATAAGTCAGACCACAAAGCAGTAGTCGTCTCGTGAAGGTACAAAAACAAGAACAAAAACAAAAACAAAAAAGAAGAAACAAATTTTTCAAAACAAAATATCAAAAACAGAATGAACAACCAACAGAGAAGTGAAATCATTCATCAGTGGCAGATTAGTTGGAGGTATGAATCCATCATAAATTTTGTTCGTCTCCACAGTTTTTTCCTTCTCAAGTTTTGGTTTTTGTTTTACGTTCTTGGTTCTTGTGATAGTTTTTGAGGCGAACTTAAGTTTTTTCAAGCTTAAGCACACAGCTAGTGGTGACGGATATGCTGGTATTGCTTGTGCATTCCATTATTTTACTTGGTGGTGGTCATAGATTGTCTGTGTCTGATCATCTGCTTAATACATTGTTTAGGTTACTGTGCTGTTGTGAAAATGACGAGCCCAAGACATGATGCTCAGAGTTAAAAGCGTCTTAACAGAAGGCTGGAGTGATCATTTGTTGCTGGCTGCTGGTTTGTTTTAACTTGATCTTTGAGATTAACGAAATGCGAAAAAGACAAAAAGCAGCCAACAAATTATGAAAAAACGCATTCAAATGAGTCAGCCAAGCGAATTTCTGAAGGAAAGCCTCCTAAATATCAGAAATGCCCGATGAGCGGAATAGAGATCAACTGTTGTTGTACCACCGAAAACATTTGAAATAACTAGACATCTCCTAACAGCCTAAGATTTTATGGAATTAAACGGGAATTTCTTATTCGGCCAACCGATCCATTTTTGCGTTCCACTATATTAAACAAAATTCCGAACACCCTCGACTAACCTTTGAAATGTTCTGTCAATTTGACACTCATCATAGAAAGTTAATATACAACTTCGCTGAGGTGCTTTAAGCCTAAATATTATCGCAAAAAATTACAAACTTTTCGAAAGTTTTATTTGGTGAATAGGCTCACTTTCACTAGACAAAATAACCGGATCAAGTGATCAGCAAAGCCTCACGCCCTTGTCGAAAATCTAATGCATGCGCAGAACTAACAACTTAACAACTTGTTGTGGGCATTAGCTTTTCATATACACGATCAAGTCATTCTAAGTCGAACGGCGCAGGGCAGATAATATTTGGCTTTTGAAACATGTCACTCATGCGATGAAACAGTCAATTTTAAATACTTTAAGTGCAATTAATTGTTCTCCAAATTCACAAAAAACATTAAGGCTCAAAACATTAACTCCTCACTAACGATTTTAGGCGTAAAACTTTCTTAAAAGTTAAATGCGTAAACAGTACGTTGGCTAATAAACACTTTAACGAAATATGAAAACCATTTTCGGACAAACTTTTGGTAACTTCTTGTCCTTAAAGCCTGAACTGACGCCGTGGGGTGTGTGAAGCTTTCACATGTCCTTTAAATTAACTCTGCCTACTGTTTCCTTTCGTTTTGTTGTGGCTTATGGTTTGTCGTTTCTGTCTACATTCAAAGTCATTTACATAAATTGTTGTTTGTTCTTGTGGCATTGCATCCTTGAGGTCCCGTGTATTAAGACTTTAAACGGAATATTTGTTAATAAAATCAGTTTTTGAGTTAAAAAAACTATTTCCGTACTACCGCCAACGTTAGCCAGAAACGTAAAAATCAACAAAATAAACAAACACTTTTTCTGTTTAATGTAATTTTAGACTTCTTAATCGTGAGTGGCGAAATGTTTTGTTTTTCGATACAACAGTGAACGTCCTTAGGATACGTCCCTTCAAGAGGTTCATTAAGATGATTTGGGTGGAATTTTAGATCAAACTTGCAAAACAGAGAAAGTGGTGGCTTCGCTGGCATCTGCATTTCGATGTAAGACAAACTATTTAGTTTATGCAACAGAACTAAGCAAATGATTTCAGTTGCACCACTGGTGGCACATCAAAGTCACAATAAAAAAAATGTGCATTCAACTCTTCCCTAAATTACTAATGCTTCAATGCAGTCCAACTCCAGTTTGTCGTGCAGATGGCGTTGAGCTCATAACGAACACTGAGCGCTCACTGCATTACGCTAATGAATGGGTGGTCAGCCAGTTCGTGGTCAGCCAGACATAAATTTCCACACAATTGCCATAATTTCAATTGATTTAAACAGGCGCCAACAACCGCAAATGTGACACTAAAAGGTCAGTGAACATATTTCATGGTTTGGTTTTGCATATATTTTTTGAAATGCACTGGAAGTTCGTAAAACGCAAATTAATAATAACAAATTTCGAAAGAGTTCATAATTTATTCTCTGCGTTACAGAAAAATTAATTAATTAAAAACATCTCCGCAACTCATTAAACGCATTCGTCAATGTTTTATAACTGCAGTGAAAGCCTTTTGATTTTCTAAACTCATAATTAAATAATGAAATTCTTTATCATTCAGGAAAAGCTTGAATTCCGAAATACTAAAACGAACAAAATAATTACAACTGCAATCAAACCGCCATCGCCAGCTATTTAAAATCGATTAACCCTTTTAATGAACATCAAAGAGAAGAAGACGGAGAAGAAGAAAAAGCAGAAGACAAAACTAATTGAACTAAACACAACAACACAGAAGACACGGCAAAGCGCGACGCTGCGAGATGACTGCAAACAAAACATCACGAGCTCCATTAAAAAAAGTAGAGCACCAGTCACGTGCAACAGGTTGTTCTCCTTCCTTTTATGTCTTCCCAGTTCATGTACATAAACTTAATCTGGGGCCATTATGAAGGCATTCATCACCCATAGGATGATGTGATTGCGCACATACGACGTGGCAACAGAATCTCTAAAAGTTGCACAGGGAGTGCAGGCAACACTATAAACAACAACCTCAAACCGAAATTGAACTCTTGCCAACACCACGCAATCATTAATGGTGTTTCGGCAAGATTCAAACAAAAGATCTTTCCACCTTTTTGGCCGCCGACAGAACATTCAACGCAGCATACGCCTCCTAACGAAAACTTACCTTTTTTCTTTTTCTTTAAGGCCAGAAGAGTTTTCTCTTCTTCGTGTTCGTCTTTGGGATCGTTTTGGGTCTTTAAGAAAGATGCTGCTATCAACAGAACATTTGCGGCTTTACTTACATCACACGAAAAAGAGGTGAGAAAATTTTTGATTAGCTTCCTCGGAGGCTCAATATCTTGCACGCCAACTTTTGACTGGCTGGCTGGCTGGCTGACTGACTGACTGACTGACTAACTACACTTGCGTATATAATTTTGAGTGCGAAGGAATTCGTGTGCACAGAGTGAAGAGTTTCTTCATTCAACAAAAATCGTATAACAACAAAAATGCATGTTAAAAGTCTCAAAGTGCCACTGATGATCGAAAAGAAGAATGCGAAGAAAATGATCTCCTTTTTTATTATATTTTTTCATTTGTTTTCTTGAAAATCCTCCTTCGGCATTTTCGTAGGATATTTTTAGTCTGCTACACCGATCCCTTGACACGCGTTTCAGCAATTCCGTCTAAATCGAAAAAAGAACGACAAATTCATCGTAAACATGTGAAACAGCAGACGCTAAGAAGCCATATCGACTTGATCCAAATCGTTTTGTTACCAGACTGAACTTTTGGCAACTTAACAAAAAACTTTATGTCTGCCATTTGTTTCACACCGTTCATGTCGTTATTCCATTTAGTGGTCGTTTGCTTCACATTCGAATGATGGAAATGAATGCGAAATCAATTTTATTTCTGTATTCACATTTCAAAAATAGTTGTTTCTGTGTTAAAATAATATGATTTCCCGTTTTCAATATTTATTTCAGCAAAGATTATGTTTCTCATGATTCGAAACTAATTTGATGATGAAAGATTTTGTTTTTATTTAAAATGTGGCCTAAACCTAAAATGAGAAGTATTTGACTGTATTGATACGGCAGCAGTAATAAATTGAAAAATAATCGGTTTGTTAATAAAACACACACCAACAAACCAGAATTTATGGAGGACCCTTTTTCGAAAATAAGCAAAAAGTTCCTGTACAGTCCTGTATTGAAATGAAACCATTTAGTTTCACTTATTTCTGGTTGTTGTAATCTGAGAAGGCAGTTGAAATATATTAAAACATTCCACAGCCATGTCTTCTCTGCAGTTTGATGGTGTTTGGCATTAATTGCATTCGAAATATTGCCGCGCACATCGAGGGACAGATGCATTGCAGGGATTGCTCTTCTGTAGGATATGATGCTCATGTAGTCTGTAGGCATGTTTAGGAGGTTGTACCCGAATACACCTCACAGCCACACTCAAGTCAAGCAGTCTTAAGCTGATATAACTATTAAGTCGATTTGATACTTTTTTATAATTGCATGCACTGACAGAAATAGTTTTTTATTTTTCATTCATTATTTTATTGCTCATTCCCTGTCTTGTCAAGGAGAATGTTTCTTCTTATCATATAGAAATTGTTTATTTGGTCTTCGAATCACTGCGATCTTCGTTGACAAATTAATCACTAGCGCCCCATAGTACTGAGTGATTGGTAGGAGGTCCTGCCGAACTTTATTCCCGATTTCGTTATTTATGTATTTGCCCATCCATAATCGCTGACAGTTTGCTCTCAAACACAAAACGTGCTAAATAAATAAATAAAATAATATACAGAATTTTTAAGACAGGCTGGACTTATAATATATATTAAAAAAGATTCCGGCTTTCCGATTCATACTTCAAGCACGATCAGTGCTACAGTGGCCTAAATGTAGTAATTGGCTCAGTACTCATTCAAGTAGTTCATTTGATTTTTTCCTTTTCCTGACTTTAGTTTAGTTTTATTTTTCTCAAATATGGAAGATATGAAATTAATTCCGCAATTATATTCGACCTTTTTTATAATATAATTTCTATAAATCCTAAAGAAGTCACACAAAGAAGTGGTGAAATATTGGAAAATAAACAAATTTTGTTTTTTATAAAATAATTGACCTTTCGCTTAAATAAAAATAATATTTTGATATGAAATTAAAATACTTTCGGATAGAATTGCCCCAAATGTCTCCCAGAACAACCATAATTTAATTGACTGCGACGTCTTCGAAAATATTCTGGGCTCGTAACTGTTTTTAAATGAAATTATTCTGAATGTAACTGCAATAAATGAAAAATTTCATGTGTCATTTATAATACGAAATATTTAAAAATGCCAAGCAGTGTTTTCAAAAAATTTTGAAACTATTTTTGTCAAAAAGAAAACTGGTACCAGTTTCCCAAGAGGCAGTTTGTTTGTGCATGTTTAAAGTTTTCACTTTTTCTCGAATTCAAATTTCTTTGCCCAACTTGAATATTTGACAAAATTTCCTTCTACTCAAATATAAACGAACCATCTTCACACAGTTTTAGAGTGAACTAAAACCCTAAAGTAAAAAGTCATTGGCAAATTACAAGTCATTACAAAACAAAAGCAACACAAAAACCACAACTAATTATAAACGTATTACAAAGTAATAAAAGTCAATGCCAAAAATACTTCGAGTCTTGTCAGAGAAAGCGATACACAATACGAGCAACATGAATGGTTGCGCAGGGATGGCTAAAGAAGTTGGATGATACAACAACTTCTGCTCGACACCCTACTTGACGCAATAGAACTCTACTCAATTACCACAAAACAAGGCAAACAAAAAGTCGAGATTAAAATCTCCCCCAACCAATAAATGATGGATGTTTCTTAAATTAAAACCTCCCGCCATACGCGTATGAAACAATTATTCAACAATAACTTCAACTTGTGACTCTGCTCAGTTTGATCAAAACTATTTCGTTGCGATGGACTATCGCCAGTAGGACGTCGCGTCACAGTGAAGGTTAGTTAGCATTTATTGTGAAAGTCAGGTGTTTCGTTTAATGTTGTGAATTCCTTTCGCTGGCGGTTTCTAATTAAGACAACGAAAATGGCCGCACATTCACACGCTACGCATATTTATTTGCATCAACTCGAACAACAACAAACTTCGTAAGTACTAAATTCAGCTCATCTAATCGTTGATCAAGTGGTGTTTGTCAGTGTTTGCCTCGCGCTTAATTGTGTGCCATTGCAGATGGTGTGGGTCCGTGGCTGTGCCTACATTTTGGTTAATTTTATTGTTTGTGCACGATCTTTATCGACACACAAAATAGGGAAAATTTTTTGTGAAGCCAATTGGCAAACAATTAGAATTTTCTCGTAATTACAGCCACTAGATTTCAAGTTGACTTCGAATATTTGTCAAAGACTAGTTTTGATAGCACTCGATTAATTGTTATAAATCAGTGAATGCAGTTGCACACAACTATTGAGTGGACTTAGTAATTCGTTTATTCACTTATTCCGCCGAAGTTCGTGGTTACTTTGGAAAAATAAACCCTTTGAATGCTTATTTTGGAGTGTGTTCCGATTGCATACAATCGACATTGCACGCAGTGTGTTAAAACGCTAGTTTGATGAGTCTATATCTTGTCAACACTGGCTTCCTACGGATCTTCTGGCATTTTCAATATTCATGAAGTTCTCTGTGATTTGATATTTCACAGCAACGGTACTGCCGGTATTATTGAGCAATAAAAATCTTATTATTTACGGTGGGGATTGCATTTCAATTTAATTTAATTAAAATAAATTAGACGGTTTTTTATTACAGTTAAGACAATCATGAGAGAGAAAAGCATCAGCATTCTGTATGCCTGTTTACGGCTATTCACTTAATTGCTGGCTTTTTGCGAACTGCAAAGAAATCCCAGCAAACGTTTGATTAATCCTCTGGAAGAGCAACAAATACTCCGTTACAAATTCCGTAGTCGCATGCTACTGAAGTTGCACTAAATTGAGAAGGAAAACCAGAAAAAGCCACCCAATTTATTTTTGTTTAAAGAACAACGACAAACGCCTACTCAATTTACCAATTTGTACATTTTTGTGTTAATGATAATGCGGATGACGAAGGAAGCAAGTCAGGTTGCTGGTGTCTAGTGCACACTGACAACAATAAGAGTTGTAAAAATAATGGTCGCATTACGAGGGCACGTGTCGTTGGCTCGTTATTGTTTGCATCATCGAAAATGAAGCAGCCAGTTCCCTGAACGAAGTTGAAAGAAATAGTCAGCCGTCAAACAAGGACACGCGTTGCTACCAACTCCCAGACAATGGCTTTGCAAATGCCACAAGTCTCTTCTCGATAGTTGGAAAATAAAATATTGTAAAAGACCCGCATGAAAAATTGCTCTTCCTACTAAATTAATTGAATTCTTTTGGCTTCAAACGTTACGAAACAAACTGCTCCAATTGGTCACAAAATATTTCACCTGTTTGTTTTTAGTTTAGAAGGACCCCTGGTTGGTTTTTCTATAGAATCCATCTAAAACACCAGTAGACAAACAAGCAGACAGACAGTCGTGCTTGATTGTAAATAATAAATATTTATTTTTAATATTTTTCATTAATTGATTAATGAGTTACAAACACAAAAATAGCCGGACTATTTTCTGCTGTTAGTAGAGAGCCAGAAGAGAAGGAAAGACCACCTGTTCCTTGTGTAACAATACGAGCAGGGACGAATAAGAAGATCACAAGATCTGCCTGTTAGACAAGATTAATTGAATTTTAGCGGAGCTGTAAAAATATGCAAATTCTTTTTGAAAGTAGAAGATCACATTTCGAATGGATTCTTAAGAATTCGCCACCACTTCTCCGCCATTTGGGTGGCCTTCAGTTTTCTTTTTGTCGCTTCTTAAATTTGAAGGCACATTCAAACAAACTGTTTTTAAATGACATCAATGCACGAGCAAAAACAAGAACTAAGAAAAATCGTTTAATGAGAGCGTTGAAATTTATGATATTCAAGCATTTTGATAGTTTATAGTTTTGACACATTTACGCAGTCGGGCTGAACATTCTCATTCTTCCCAACCAAGACGCTGGCAAGTATTTAAATGAAGATCTCCCCATTGGAACTCTGAACAGAACAAACAGCAGCATCTATACAAAATATATGTGTCAGACATGTGTCATAAACATTAAATTGTCAAATTTTCGGCGACAACTAATAAATTATGTTTGTTCTTTTGTGCCTGTTCGGTTGTGCTTTGGGTGCCATTCGTGCTCTCTCAGCAGCACGTACATTTAAACGGCGCCAAACTCCCCGAAATGCTTGAGGACAAGTAAAAGAAACAATTCTCTTGAATTGTGTGAATATAATTAATTTGTGGAATACTCCCCCTGCACCGAACACCGCGTAGGTGATGTGCGTTGCTTGTCACACAGTGGCCGTATGTGTGGTCCGCACATAATTTGGAGTACTTGGAAAATGTTTGTTTTAATGAGCATTTGAAATATTTTAAAGATTCCGGAAGTGTTTGAATGTCAATATACCTCCAATTAGTTGTTTCTAAAGCTTTATGGGACACACGTTGTGACTGATAGAAACTGAATGAATGTGAGAAATTATTATATTCCGTTTTCTATCGTACAAACGAAGACTAATTAGTCCACCTCACACCATTTCCCATAAATTTACCTCTACATGCAATTAATTCATACTTGATCCGTTTTTGGCTTCCGTGGCATCTCAGCAAGGAAAAGACGTGGTATTGGTTGACGTGTTGTTGTCTGCAAAAGCTAAAAGCTATCAAATTTGTTTAATATCACATCAGTTGAGACATATTCCAAAGTCCACCGAAGAAACAAATATCACTCGGGAATCCGATAGAATTGGCAGAAAACAGGTCAGGAAATGCTAATAAAATTAATTATATGAACACGCCATCCAAGTGGGTTTAATTGGGTTGTCTTAAGAAATTTTGTTGATTTTTCAGAAACTTAATGTTATTCTTTTTTGAAAAGATCAAAAAGTTCAATCAACGCTTGAGTTAATAATGAAACTATCGCAACTGCCAGTTGGTTCTGGGATGTTTTTGTTGTATTTTCAATGGGATACTTTAAAATTTTTTCGCTGTTTCTCATGCACCAGGATACTCAATTATGATTATTATGGAAGTTAAAAACAAATCACACGGTTTTTCATCTCTAGAGAAGAGCGAAATTTTTAAAATTATTAATTTTTTCACACACAAGTTTTAAAATTTATCGGTTAATCAGGGTTTAGTTAGAGTGAAGTCTGCATTTGATTATTTACGACAACAAATTTATCTACTTCAGTGTTTGTTCTTCTTACGGCATGATCGTCATCATAAACTAACCAGCAGGTCATGTTGTTTCCCCTCCTGCTTAAATAATATTCGAAATGATGATAAACCAAAATTATTTATTCAATCTCGCAGCACTCATTCGAACGTGAATGAATTTGATTTAAGCTGAGAAGTGAAATGCCACAACGTTAATTCGTGCAGGCTTAATTGACACAATCACTGACACATGTTTCCATGTTGAAGTCAATGTTGAGTACACCGAGCGTGGCGCTTGTTGTGCAGTTGTAAATTATTAAAATTAAATTTCAGTTGTGTGAATCTGCATCGAAATGCAAAGAATATATTTCAGGTGGAGGTGGTGGTGGTGGAGGGGCGCAAGGACTGGAGTTCAGTTGAACTAATTGACTGAATGAATGAAACCGTGTCTGCTTTTGCCACATGTAGAATTTTTGAGCGACAGCAACGTCAACAGTAATCTGTGACATTATCAGCGGCATCGTTTGCATGTGTGTGTGTCTCCATGTGTGCATGTGTGCGTAGCAACACATTTTTAGTATTTAATTTCATTTCAAAAATGTTTTCCAATAGAAATATGAACTCGATTTTGAAACTTACACTGAGTCCACGTTGTTTAAATGTGAATATCGATCAAATAAAGTATCAGCTGGCTGAAAGAAAATATCGCAAAGTGAAGTTTCACATTTCGGGAGAGTTTTGGCATTTAGGATGTTGCAAAATGTGACATCAAAATTATAATTCCCGGCTTTCTCAATGTCGCGTACACTAACAAATTTGACTTGTTTTAATTAAATTCATTTCATCTTAAAATTGGGATACACGTCAGTTTCTATTTTATTTCAGTTTCTTGCGAATTGTTTTGTCAATTTAATAATATTTGCGGTAAAAAAGCCATTAAAATGTTGTGCATTTTTTAAATTGCTTGTGTTTGTGTGTGTGTGTGTGTGTGTGCGCACAACCTGCACTCGTTTGTAAGAATGTTTTTCCAGTTTCTGAGTTTTCACGCGTTCAGAAATTAAATGTCTGGTTCAGCTATTGTTAACAAGTTATTCTTTTGTTTCTTTTGGCTGCCAATTAAATGAACTTGTTGCCAATATCATACAATAAAAGTGTGAAATAAACAAGCACATTTACAACAACAACTACAACAACAAGAAGAGGAAAAACAAGTCACGTAAACCCACACAGGCCCACATTGATGAAATTTGAGTCTTTCAACATGATGCTCCCTCAACAATTTTTTCTTGTAACGTTGCAGAAGAATAAGCAGCGCGTTGATGTAAAGAAAACGAACTCAGTCATTCCTCTGGTCAGCCATTGTTGCATGCAACGCCTTTTGCCAAATAATTCTTCTTTGTTTGCAAATCTCTGTGCAACTCCAATTTAAAATTGCAAATTTTTAAGAAAGTATTAATTATACTTTTGCTTTTGGCCAAACGTACTGAGAGGAAAATAAAATCATGCATTTTATTGCAAAAAAAATCTTTCTCTCTGCGCAAGGAGACCAAATTAATTGGCCACTTTTCTGCAAGAGCATGCAACACTCTAAACACGCCTTAACAGGTGAACATTTTGCCAAAATGGCTGCTGGTTGATTTTTTGTTAAGGAAATTCCAGAGAATTGAGACAGAAATTTGAGCCACTTTTAAACCGGCTTTTTGTGGCAGTCGCTGGTTTTTACTCAAGTCTCTTTGCAAATATTTGCAACGTGTGCTTGCAGTGGACTTCTTTTGCACATTTTCTTTTATTCGATATTCGTTTGGCGGTGGCAGCAAAACTGTTTGCGGATAAAATAATTTATCTGGCAGGTATTTTCAATCAACACAACAAAATGGATTAATTCTCCC
Source organism: Linnaemya vulpina (assembly GCA_963675445.1). NCBI lineage: Eukaryota > Metazoa > Arthropoda > Insecta > Diptera > Tachinidae > Linnaemya > Linnaemya vulpina. The sequence continues at coordinate 118,391,283 of OY776276.1, read as the reverse complement.
CTCTTCAAAATATTTTACAAATTAATTGATCATTTCAAGCATAATTAAACTGTTTGCAAAGAAGAAGTTCTTTAAATAATTATTTAAGAATAAAATGAACGATTATGAGATTTTGGCAATGAAACATGTGAATTGTACGATTGAAGTGAAAAATTGTGAGAAATTAATAGCAAATCGCGTGATACATTTGCAAATCCTCACGTTGTTTCTTTTGTCGTTTTCTTTTTCTTCTACTTCTGTTTGAAATAATACTGGAAGTGTGTAGGAAGGTTTATAAAATTTAAAGTTACTTAAAAGTGTGAAAAATATGTCGGCTCTTTATTGTGGCATTCTTGCAGCAATTATGGGATTATCCGTTGAAACATATTTGGAGTTTTTCAACTGCTTTTCCACATTGAAAACTTTCATAATGGATGCCTCCGCAAAACGTACACACTTCTTTGTTAATTACGCTCCCACTGCACTATAAGGAGTGCTCTTCTCCGAAATCCTTCAATTTGATAGCATCGGAGATTCTATTTATTCAAATATTGTATAAAGTGCTTGAATATTTATGAAGTTCTCATGTTGTTTATGAACATATTGTATTTGAGCGAATCCCTGAAAATCTTCTACCGATTTTCATGAAAATAATAATTAAATTTATTAATAGAAATCAGCTGAAAATCTGAATACACGCGAAGAAGAATGGCAAAATTTAACCGAAAAATAACGTGACTAGCAAGTCGGAATATTGTCCATATCATATGATTGACAAACAGACAGAAAAACTAAATATTTTTTTCATGCTTAAAGTGGTTTTCAAACTTATAAATCGAAGGAAAAATCTTTACGAAACTATGACATCCACCTCATCTGGGTCTCCTGCAACACCGATTGAGAGGTTTATTGAAATTTCATCATGCGACTTGGTGATGTCTTATGTGGGGCACTCACATACAACTTGTATATCTATGGAGCCTTGATTTATTTAGGCCCATTCTGTATTTCATGTGGAATAAAATTGTACCGAATTGTCATAACTTTTTTTAAATACTCAAATAATTAAATATGTAAATATTAATTTGTTATATAAAGTCTGGGAAGAGTTACATTCATATTTCCAAAAATTATTACCAGTTTTCGATAAATAAAAACAAATGGGTGTTTGCCCCTGTAAGTCGTCGCAGAGCAGCTTTCGTGGACTCTACGCCATTAGCATTGGATTTCGTTGAAACTTAAATAATTTGATGTTGTTCGCTTTCTTTTCGTTGTATTTTATTTGTACGAACAAAATTTTAATATTAAGTAGTAAAATAATATGTACAACGAAAACTTTGTTGCAGACATGATGAAAAAGCTGGAACATATTGCAATTATTTAAGCGATGACTCCAAATGAAAACAAAAACATGCAGCAGCAATTTTACCACTACCACTACACTCACATGTCTGAATGGGATAACAAGGAAAACCAGCGTGAATTTTCATTATTGCAAAGCCATACACGGCAACAACAACAAAATAATATGTTGCAAAAATATGTTCTGTATGTGCAACACACTCACACAAACACACATACACATGCAAGTGCAGCCAGAAGTCACACAGAATGCATGGATGTGTGTAAGAAAATTTATATACGAAATGAGAAAATATTTATCATCCAGTAGGATGTGTTGTGCACCAAATCCGCACATTCTCGAATATTTCCAAGAAGAAGCATGCACTCACACAGCAAAAGCAAGTGGCCAGCAAAAATTTTAGGAGTTTCGATAAGCACCAGCGGTAACAAATTTGTGGGATAAGTAAATGGTTACGTGGGAGTTGTTATTCGAGTACTTTCTTGTTGTCTTTTAACAAAATAAGTAACCAAAACCGTTTTCGTTCAAAATGATATTCAACAACTGGAGTTCCTGGAAGAGAGAATAAAGCTGAAGAACATGGGCGCGACTCCCAGCTGATGTGTGATAAAATATGGTGTGAAAAATGTGTATAATTTCATTAGAACTCTCGTATTCATAAATAAGAGTTTTGTTTTGTAAGTCAAGTAAAAATGTGTCCAGTTTCCACAAGAAACTGTTATCGACTCATTCGATAAGGAGTAACAACTCAAAGCTTTCCGTGGAGTCAATAGAGCTTTCGATGATGTCAATGAAAGGGGAAACATTTTTGTTCCCAAATTCCTTTTCGTACATTTTTGCTGTCATCGCAGCAGAACCCTGCGTTGATGTTTTTAAAAACTAAAACAGGATTCTGTTGAGCATTAAGACCTGCAGACAACGTCGTATGATATTCAGTTTTTTACTTCTTTCTCATATTGTTTTGCTTGTTACTATTTTTAAACACTGTCACTTTGTTGCTGTAGTGTTGACATTTGAGAAATTTGTAGTTCATTTCGTTTGCAGTTTTTTTTATGGTTTAGATACAAAAAGCCAGCCAAGCAGAGCAACTATTCAATCCTACACATTGGAAATGGAAACCAGCCATCGCCATCATCGCAGACTGTGCGAAATATTTGCTCTTGTGCCTCTGCTGGCCCACCCACTTGTCCTCCTTTTCTATTTGTTTCCATCAGTCGTTACATATTTTTAATGTAAAATGTTTGTCTTGGAGTTGAGTTGAACCATGTTAAAAGGAAAAGTGGGTTTGTCATTTGTTCTGGTGTTCAGCGGGAATCGCAGGATGTGGCAGATTTGACTCGAGTAATTGAAAAATCTTAATACAAAATCGGTTATTGAAAAAATTCAGAAGCAGCTTTTTCAGCTGAAAAGTGAATCTGTATTTGAAGTTGAACAAGTTTGTGCAAGAGGTTTCGTATTGACAAACTGCAACACTTTCTAAAATTTAATCCACTGCGTTGTTACATTTTGAATAAAAGTTTCGTATAATAATTTCTAATTTCGTTTCAAACGTTTTATCACACTCTACATTTTTATGGGCCTTTTTAATATTTTCCATTTTTTTTTCACATTCACATCTTTTGTTCATTTGGCCACAAGAGGGTGTGAAATAATTTGTTAAATGCCAACAACCAACTTACCAACAAATTATTATTTAGATAAACGCGCGCATATATTTCGTTCTGTTTGGAGCAGGAGCAGTCTTTACGTGTATAAAACGTTTTCAAAAATGTTGTTCCGTTCCTTCAACTTTGAAATTTATTTCAACAACATCTTCCTGGTCGCTCCGAAAGCAACAAAAATTTAAATGCTCACACTTAACTGCGAATTGTGTGTAGATAAGACGAGACCCGAAAAAAGGTAGCCGGCAACATAATTTGTGTCGTATATGTTTGGCTCTGTGTGAGTGTGTGTATTTTGTTGGGAGCACCTTTGGTGCTGATGAAAATGAAGCCGTTTAAGGAAATTTAAAACATCCACTCACCCTCTGCGATATAAAATAAATACCCAGAATTTACAAACGTTTAAACTCATTCTAACGAAAACTGTTTGTTTGGCTTTCATTTTATAAAAAAAAAATTAAAAAAATAAAATACAAATGAGACTGGTGAGGTGGCGGCAAATTAGATCGGTCACTTGAGATAAAACATGATATTTATGTTTGAAATTAGGCGTTTTACGGTCATGATAAGTAATTTGTATGTTAAAGTCTTCTTGTCTTTAATGCGCATCTTTTGCGCACTTTTTCCTGAACGTCCGTCCGTTATCATTCGTAATAGACAAGTGCGATGATGATTCCTAATTTGTACAATTATTCAGTTAAATTTCATGGATCGATTGCACAGGAGGAGGGTTGATGATGTTCATTGTTCTTTATCTCATGTTTGTTTCGTTTTAATTAAATAAATATTCCCTGGCTTTTGTTGGCATATAATTTTCCATATGATTTGCATACTTTTCCACCAAGAAAAACGAGTCATGAATGATGGACGCGGACAACTCAAAAGCAAGTATGGAAACAAGTATATCGACTATAAATATTTGTCTCAAAGTGAAATATCGTACTACGTGAAGGCCAATTCAGTGTAAGTCATGAATGTGAGATTTAAGTTAATTTCGCATCAGAACCATCCGATTTCCGTACTGAACTGAATTATTATTCAAAATTCCTTTTTAAATTTCTATTTCACCTTTTAAACTGTCGGCATCTTCATTTTTAAAGAACGCATTTCCCAAAACTGTTGAGTTTGTTACGCGGATATAGAGAGAATACTTTCCCGGGCTAAAAGAAGGATGCAGGTGTTATGGAAAATATAGTTTTGCCCAAAACATGTTATTTAGAGGATCCATTCAATTTGGCAGATTTAATAAAAATTGGCAAAGGAAAAAATATCTGCGTTTGCTAGGAGAACCCTTTCAACAAGCAAAGGAAAAAAACGTTCACAGTTCCGTCAATATATTAAATCCTATAACGTTCGTACATTCGTCCACATGTTTACATAAACACACACACATGCATTGAATTACTTATGCGACAAGTGGAAATTGTTTTCTGCAGTAGATTCTGATCCCTCTTATTAATTCTAACGACTCAAGATATTCGCTGCAATTAATTCGCTTCTTGGCTAATTTAAAGAAACCAACAATGCAATTTTCATGTTTTATTATTGTAATTGTTGTTCCTGCCTTTCTTACAACCAACAACAGCAACAGCAACAAGACGGAGTTCATACAAGGATTTGTTAATATATTTAATAGTCGGGCAACGGTTGTTACTTAAGCACAACGGATTCTAACACACTCTGGTTATGTAAAACAAGCATGCAAAGTGGAATATCCTCTGAACATGCAAATTTTCAATATTCCAAAAACAACAAGAGCAGCAACAACAATTACGTACATAAAAGCGTTGTTTATGTGAACATATTTGCAAGGATAAGAATGTAAATACGTGGGTTTTACATAAGAAATATCACGAACAACATGTGCAAACGGGCGGTTGTGCACCCAGAAAAGGGCCTCAAACTCTTTCTTCTTAACACAACCCGGTCCTTGTTACCCCTTTCCGAATCGCAAACTTCTTTCACAACATTTTCCAAGTGGCCGATGAAAATTTTTTGATTGTGTTGAAGTGTAATGCAGGCTTCACTTGTTTTCATCGAAACTACAAGTGAGCACTTGAGTACGAAAGAATTGCAGTGCACAACAGTTTTGTTGCTTCTTTTCCTTTTGCCACATGAATTAAATTTTGTACATCTCAACACACATACAGACATACACGAATTTGATTTCTTTTCATCATCCACATGCACATGAAAATAATATTTAAGTTTGCTTTGGCAAGAGTTCTCGTATATGTTGCTCAGAGTAAGAAGCGCAATTGACAACTTTTCAAGCCACTTGAATTTATTTTTATATACAATTTCGGATACATGATTATTAGAAAGAGTTGGAACCGTGTGTAAAGCTCAAGCCTCACGGCTGCTTTTCATGAGTTTCAAAATGTGTGTCAAGTCATCAAATAAGAATCCATTTCAAAATCCACAAAATTACAATAAAACCTTCAATCTGGCAACCTGAATAAACGCACGATCAACGCTGAAGAAAATGGGATCTGAATACTTGTGCACGTCTTAAACGTTTGCATTTTGTATCTTTATTTTTCAACATTTGCTGTGCCATTTTGATGTTTTCATTTCTGCTTTTTCGCACTCTGTTTTCTTTTTTCGTAATAAAACCTGCAATTAGTGTCGAAAATGTTTGAACGAGTTCTACTCTGCATTCAATTTATTGTAATGAAAAATAATTAACGTGAGTTAAATTCAATATTAACGGAAAATATGACTCAAGTACGAGTAATAACAGGGTTTGTTATATTCGGTTTGTTACAAGAAGAAGATAATTATGAGATCAAAAAACGTTTTCCAATTTGAGGATTTCGAATATCATTGAAAAAATGTATGAGATTTCTTGTTTCTTTGATCTGAATGAATTTAAAATATCCATAAATCTTAATCTTAATCAAATTGAATTTGTAAGATTGTAAACGATCAATTTACATTCATGAGTTGCTTTTTGATTTGTTGTTTTTTTCTTCCGAACTTATTTCGTTAGTCGAACTCCATATTGAAATCATAAATCTCGTATTTAATATTTATTGTTTGAAATGATGTAAATAAAAATCCATAATTTCAGCCCCTCCATCGCACAGTGTCCATATTGTATTTGTTTAGTTTTATTGTTGTAAAATGTATGGGGAACGTTTTGCTGAAATATAAAAAGCTTGTAATTATTGTATTAATTTATAATGATATCTGGCGTGAGAAATTTAATGCTTTTCAATATATTTCAGTGTCTCTATGAAATATTTGAACATTTAAAAAAATATTATTCGAGGTTTATGATCGATGGGTTTTGTGGAATTTTTATTAGAAACATAAATTTGGTGCTTTAAATATTTTAAACAACTTGAAGACTTGAATGCTAAAATATAAACGAGTTTTAGTTTTTAGTGATTCGCAGGTGACGACGGACTGCAGTACGAAGTCATATAAATATGCGAGCATGGGGATAATTAATCAAACCCATACTTAATAAATCTTCGCCAGGGGGGATATTTTTCTGTCAAATCAACGAACTGGACTGGTCAAGTGGGCTTTTTCATTCGGATGCTTTTTAGCAGCTGCATGAGAACTCACAATAACAACACAAGACAGAAATGATGTTGGATTAAAATTGTTTGTAATTTATCTGGTTTATTATTTATATTATAATATGACATTTATTTTTTATTTCCGGAATGTCTTCATGGCCCATTCCGGAATAATTTTAATGCTATTTTTACTACGTTTTTAAATAAATCTCGCGGTTTGTCGTTAATGGTGACTTCAATATCGTCTTTCAATGTTTCAAGAATTGCTCGATTATCGGCATGAATGAATAACATAAAAAGTCGTCGAGAGACGTCAAATCGCCAACAGGATCACTTCTGGAAATAAATCGATTTTCGATATGGCGAATTGCGTCTCTTGTTCGACCAAAAAGTCGTTGATGTTTGGCTGATTATTTTTGCAAAGAACCATTCAGTCAGCATGTCTTTACAGCGCTCGTCACTCACCGAAAGAAATAAGACTCGGTGATACCACCAGAGTGTGAACCGCACCAAGTGGATTTAATGACGAATCGTTAACTGCACATCTAAGAAAAAACGGCCTAAATCATAGTTTTACCAGTAATTCACATGAATACGAATGCTTTTAATAACTCAATTTACAAATTTTAATTGCAGGTGTGCGTATTATTAATTTTGAAAAAAAATATTCCCAAAAATATTAACCGCTTTATAATTTTGTTATCAAATCGAAGGGAATTGTGGCATGTGTTTTTGAAAATAACTTTGTAAATCTATTTTAAAAGCAACCAATACTTTTAAATGATTTTTAATTATATGTAACGCCATTGGAAAATTTCATAATTGATACGAAGTCGTTTGCTTTTTGGTATGGAAGCGTTTGATTTTCGTATGCTTGGGAAATAGTGATTTAAATGAAGTCATTAGCGGTTAAATTTTAATAGGGGGACGTGGAAACATGCAGCAGTTAATATTGGACTTTTTAACGAATATTCGAACTACTAATTTCCGTTTAATTACTTTATTTGAACAAGTAAATTATTCGTTGGGCCAAAGTATTTATTACAATTCATGTCAAATCGCTTTTTTGAAAACTCTTTGTCAAAATATTCGTATATAATTTTTAAACAATATCTTACAAGCGTTCTTTTTTCTGCCAAATGTAATTAACAGAAGTTTCACAATTTATCCTCGTTGATGCAAACGTTTTTCACAGACATGTCAAGGAAACATAAAATAATTTACGTTTTATTTCTGATGTCTTCTTTTGATTGAAAGTGTCATAAACAACCGTTAAATAAAAAGACTCATAGTCAATGAGCCATAACTGTCATTAAAGAATTGTAAGCAATTAATTTTTATATCTTTTTGGAGAAGGGTTGAAACGTCCATTCCTTAATTAATTACTTAATAAACTCGTGCAGTTGCAATGCTGACGGTTGAAGCAGTTGCACGTTCTCTTGTTAGTTTGCTGGTGCTTGAAAAGAATAACAGTGTATTTTCCATATCGGCGTTGGATTTAAAAAAAAAATTTCAACTGATCTTACGGTCGGACGTTAAAAACAACATCATTTCTTTTATATAGAACCAAAACTCAAATTCGCAAGTTGTACTCATATTCGCGTGTAGCAGAGTAAATTTGTATCGCCATCTTTACGTTAAGAGAGACAGCAGTGCCAACTCTGTATGTGCTTAACGTGTGGTCCTTATCATGAAAACGGGAAATTTTATTCAGGGCTAAAATTCATGAAACGTTATCACGCAATCCCATAAATCAGTTCAGTTTTAAGTGCTTTTCCACTTCGCTTATAAGTGACTTTTTTATTACTACAGATCAATTCGATCTGTAGGTACGGGTCACTAAGCGTTTTCGCAAAGAAAGCGGAAAACGCTCTCCCTTGGATTTTCCATGACAGCACTCTTCATGTTAAAATTGAAAAAAAAAATAAAATAAAATTTTGTTAAAGAATCAATTGATTTCCTATCAAGTTTCTTTTGCACAGACTCTGCTGAATGTCTTTTGCACCCAGTGAACAACTTTTAGATTTTTTTGTGTTTTAAAAGTTCCCAACTGAATTCTATTTTTTAATCTTACTGAGTCAAAATGGCGGACTTGTTACTTAATGGAAATTATTCTCACTCATTCATTCAGTATTCCTCTTCAATAGGAATCGATCTCTGTGGTGGAACGTATCCATGTACATAAGCCGTTATCACCCAAAACCGCTTATCGTTCACAAAACCCCTGCTGGTTCCAATTGCATCATTCCGACACGACATTTTGCTATCCAACAAATTGTGTTGCTTTTTAAAATTCTTCTGACAGCTATAGCGAGTCGCAGGAAATCATTCTGTTACAAAAATAATTTTTTCGAATTTATGGTTTTAAAGGAATTTTGTGGACCAGACAGTTAAATTGTATTCAAATTTCCAATTCTTCATGTCATACTTTTGCTTGAAAATATATCAAAAGATTGTTTTTTGCTTTAAATACATTTTTTTATTTATTTATCACTTCAAGCTAAAATTACTAAATTGATTGTAATAATTATTTGAATAAATTTCAACACAAGTAAATTATAAGTACAATTTTTGTTAAAACTATTTTAGTTTCAAAAGAATCAGAAGCTCTACACATTTTCAAAAAGTAAAATTTCTTTCACACTTTGCGCAGAATATCCTTTTCGCCTTTACATGTTCGCTACACTTAAATCAGAGTCGTTAATATTAAACATTTATTTAGTTAATTAATATTATTGGAGTTTCTTTTTACATTAGGAACAAAATATACATCATAATAATTCCAATTACAATAACTATTCTAACAAAATATGAATAAAGGAAATCGACGGAACTCGCAAGGACATTTAGTAGCACCATTTCTGGGCATATAATCAGAATGAAAGTAGCGCTGTTACCTGAAGTGAGTTTGCGTTAACAGTCCTTTCGTGTCTCCATTTGCTTATAGAAGGATTCAAAGCTTAAAGGATGAACAGAATGTTGATGTCTTGAACTATTTCAAAAAGGAAACGAAAAGATGAAAAAGGTGCTCAAAGTGGATCTCCAATTCGTATATCATCAGTTCAAATGTGCAAACCATTCTTGTCATTTAGTTTTAGATTCAAATTAGGAGAAAACGAAAAAATAATTTTGCTAATAATGCGACCCACTTCGGATATTCAATATTTAAAGCCATTCATTTTACAAATAGAATGTTTCGCTTGTACAACATATAATTAGGGAATTTTCATTGTATTTACAAAATTATTATCTGGAATTACATCACAAATACATACATAAAAGATACATGTAGTCGTTAGTTTTTTAGTTGTTTACTTATGGATTGATTACGAACAGCAACCGAAAATTTTTAATTAACAGATCGCCATGCATGATATCGTTTGCGATAGCTGGCGACCCATCTGCAGTTCGGTTGGCATCCATAATCGATCCAAAATACTGTGCTAGCGGGTGTGTTCCGTTGAAAACAAATAATTATTTGTTTCGAACTTCGGACGAACTTTAAAAGACATTTTAAAGTATCAAATTTTCTATATGATTGCACTTTTTTTAGGGTCAAGAGAATAATAACATTCTTAAGATCAATTTGTTGGGCTGTGGGAGGGAGGAGGAGGCTGCTGCTGTTGGTGTTGTGGAACTGGATATGGACTAAATCGGTGAAAGTGCTTAGTTCTCAAGTCAGGCGATGCCGAACCGGAGGACGAGGGTGTTGTTGCAGGAGGTGGAGGTCCAGAAGGCGGTGGTGTTCTCGAAGCCGCAGCTGCAGCTGCTGCAGCATTTGCCGCTGCTTGGGCTGCAGCTGCCTGGTGATTGGCTAAGAATCCTGCTGTAAGTTGTGGCCATTGCTGTTGCCACATGCCGATGTTGAAGGCATTTATAGCTGCTGCCGTTGGTGGTCTTTGATAGAGATGAGGTAAAAGCATTTCTGTATACGGTGATCGTCCAAACATTTGCAAATGTTGCCGGGCTTTTTCTAAGAACGCCAAAGAGGCAGCATCAGCTTCCTGAGGTGACAGTTGCTGCATCAAAGGATCAGGAAAAAATCTTAAGGGAGAGCGCAAATGCTGTTCGAATAAGTAGGAATCCATTGGATCTCTGAAATAAAAAATCATCTTTTAAGTTGGTTTAAGCAAAATCATTTTTTATGGTGAAACTAGATTTTCGCAGTCGGTTTTAAAGATAAAACCAACAGCTACTAAAACCATGTCATTGTAAAAACACTGATGAGCCTTAAGGACAATACGGAACTTTTTGTGTTGTCATATTAAGAGAATATCTATTATTTTTGTCGCTGGTCATATGAAATACTGAAGACTTTAATCTTTGAATACAAACGAATATTTCGAAAAATCCGGAAATGGTTTTATGAGATTGTGACGAATGTACAGATTGTTAATGATGTGGGCGATTGGAACCATTCTGTCTGTCTGCAAAATGTATTAAAAAATTTTTTATGCACACTCTCGTATTTAACTTGATTTTAAGTACTACCAAATAGTACAAACGCCAAATGGTTGCCGTGTCACTTCTTCCTTTAGCAAATATTAAAATCTATTCACGCTTTTGGCTTTTGTGTAGGATTATCAATTACATCCGCAGTTGTAGAAGAAAGATAATCCTCTATGAATCAATAGAGATGTAAATTAAAAATTTGGCCAAAGAATTACAAAAAGCAGCAACAACAACTTCAGCTCAATTATGTGGTGTGAAGTATTTATAAACATAAATTCGTATACACAAATATTTTGTCTGATAATGAACGAAAGCAATAATAATTGCAGTAAAATAAGAAATAAAAGAGTAACAACAACAACAACAACAGCAGCAGCAGCAGCAGTATTATGACCAGAAAATGTTCAAGTTATTTGAACATTTACTCATTATTAACGTGTTTTCATGTACGAATATCATATCAAAGTTAAACATGCCGACCTATAATTTACTCTACTTTAAACGCTGCCGCCGCTTTCTATTACCGACCACCGCCACCGTCTCTTGTGGCCGTTATTGTTTTAGCATTTCTGCATGGCAGCCAGAAAAATTCATGCAACATTTTAGTCCAACTACAGAATTTTAAAGTGGCAAAAAGGGCAAAGAAATGAAGGACTTCTGTTTTTTCTTTTGTTTTACATGCTTTTTTGTTTTCTACGTATTAAAATCTTTAGATTTCTCGTTTTGCTTTGCGTTTTCATCATTTACACCTGCACTGGGGCTCAATACGAGGTGTCGTTTTCATGTGGATCCTCGGCGCTGGTGCTGCTATTCGAATGTCTGACCGAGTGTTTATTTTTTTAGTTTTTCAATTTTTTAGTTTTTATACATTTTAGTTATTCTTTTTAAATTTACAGTTGGCTTCAATGTTCTTCACTTCTATAATTTAAATCAGAACCCGCGCTTGCCTGTCGGAGACATTTACTGGGGTCACCGACGGCAATCGAAGCCACGATTATTGAACTGGCAAGCAAGCAGCTGATTCAGTCATCGCATATTTGTGTGCGTACCACAACTCTTGGTAGTTGCAATACTTTCGGCAGGTTGTTTAAAAGTAGGAACATTCAATTGCTTGCACCAAAAGGAGCAGCGAAGTTGCACGTATTTCTGAATAGTATCGTTTAAGATGTTGTACGAATATTTGCTAAATGTTTATTCGCTTGAAAGCCCTAATTATGGAAGAAATGAAGCAGTCGTATCCAAGAACAACAACTGTCTTGAGTAATGAATGCATTGTTGATAATATGTTGCAACAGTAATGTGGCATGCATGCCACATCAATTATATACAAATTAAGTTGCACAACATCAACTAAAAAAGTTCATGATGGAAACATTTCATTTGTTCAAGACAAGTTTAAGACGAGGGATTTAGTTGCACGTATCGAGTTCCCAAACGATGGTACTCCTGTACTTACAACTTGTGTCTGTATGTGTGAGTGGTGTTTCTATGATGTGATACTGTGTTTGTGTGTGCTTACCTATCGAAGTCAGTCAACCGTGATGAATCCCGAAAACCTTTTGCAAAAGGGTTTGAGTCGATTTTCAGTTTGGTGATCAATTGATTTTGATATGCCGTTACAGCCGTAAAAACAGTCTCTGAAAATACAAAAGTTTTGTGATCCATTTCCTGCAAATCCTTCGGCGTGTTTGGTATGCTCTGGCCATGGCTCAAGCGCACCAAATGTATCCGTGGCTGATAGCGATGCATGGAGTTCAACACAATCTGAAACAAGATACAAAATATTTCAAAACAAGATCCACATGATGCTGAACTTTTATCATTAATTTCGCTGCCTGCAACACTTTTGCAAAAATCAGTGTAAAAAATAAACTTTTTTGATGAGATTTTCATTTTCATCTAAGTTTCTTATAAGAAAGTTTTAATATGTTGTTTAAAACATTTTTATTGCTTCCCCGTGTTTTTTAAGTCTTGTAATTAATGAAAATAATATGTCAGACATATAAAAAATTTTATTTTTTCTGCTGCGAAAGTTAATTCTTCTCATGCAGCATCATTTCGGGAACTAACCTGCCCACTTTTGTCCATTTCGTTATTTGTCAGCTTAACTTTCTCGAATGAGACCACTTGCTTTCGCAATGCATCCACACTTATGGGACAGTCGGGATGAGCATAAAGTCTTGCCGGCGGCGGAGGATCAGCCTTCCCAGCCACCAACCACGAACTGCGGTGATAAGCGTAGCGATATCGTCTCGAATCCATTGGCACGATGTCGATCAGAACTGCATACCGATCTGGTGGTTGCATGTGCCTTAAAGGACCTGAAAAACTAACTCGCACTGTCGGAAACATCCGCCTGCAACAGAGTAAAACAAAGAAAATGTCAAAATAATTACACGTGATTTCATTTCATGTTTTTCTAGAATAATTCTTCCAGACAACAACTATAAATTTCTGTGAGTATTTTCGCAGGGTCATGAAAATTAAGGGCAAAGCTGTGAGTAGACTTAAGAATCAGAATGCTCTGGATGCAAATGCAATTCGTTATAGTGAGAATTGTTTGTGAATAAAAGTGTTGTCATCCTGGAACCATCCAAGAGCAGATCAGACAGCGACTCACTTTTTGATAGGACAGTCGAAGGAAACGGAGATTGAGCAAACACTTTTCAAATCACTTTACGGGAAGCAAATTTTTTTTAAAACTTTAAATTGCACACAATTGAATCGCCGAATAATCGAACTGAAATTCACGTGTTTCAAAATATTTATTTGACATTTCAATGAGAATTTCACTGATAGAGTTTGAGTTTTTCCTTCAGTGCATGAAGGCGACTTGAAAAATTTAGGCGTGTGTGAGTTTGAATTTCAGCATGTCTTTATCGTGATCAAAATGTCGATCTCATCAATACAGTAGATCGTACAAAACAATTTGCGATCAAACGATCTTGTGTTATAGCGCGATTCTTTTATTTAGACATTTTTATTTCTGGCAGCCAGAAAAACATTTTTACAATTATTCTCGTGTAACGAATTGTGTTGTAAAAAAACTTGGCAAAAAATACCCGCATGTATGGAAATCAACCTCTTCAATTAGCTGGTCGTTGTACCTCAGTCGCAGCCCATTAACAACTACTAATCATGAGTTCGTTTTCCTACAAAAATCATTCCCCACATGTTTACATGTTACAAGAGCTGCACATTGTTTCGTTTTTACACAAAATACTTGTTTTAATAAAAACAAAAAATGGTCTGTAATTGTAACTGATTACCTGGCTAAAACTGCAGCAGCAGCAACAACAACAACAACACTGCAACTGAATGGTCGCATATAAGCGACCATGACGTAGAAGTGATGCCAGACAACAGTGCGATTCCCCACTACAATACGCAACTCGGCTTTAGACAATAAGAAAAAATTTTAAGTCATTAAATAGACCCCAATAAGTTTCATATTCTGGGGCAACTTACGGCATTCGGTATCGATGAAAGTTTCTATTTAAAATGTATTGAAATTTCGATCGATATAGAATGCGGTAATTTCGCCCCTGGTGAAAAGCTAAAAACTGAAAAAAGCTTTTATTTCGCAGGTAAGCGGTTGAAGATTTTCATTATATCGTAGTAAAATATTTTAGCGTAACACTCTCAAGCATTAACCCTAATGTTACGATATTTTTCGGACCAAAAGGGCCACTTGTTGTGGTATCCTGTCATCATGTTGGCATTCTGTATTGAACAGTCCTAAAACGGAAACTTGACTTCCAGTTCATCTGGCAACAACGTCTCCAATTATTAGCAAAATGCTCATGGCTAAATTCCTTCGTTGGTGTTTGTTTTTTTTCCTATTTTTTTTTGCTATTTTTGTTCTTAATTCTGTAACTGAAAAGTCCTGCAGTTTTTTATTTGTGAAATGGCAGTCGCTGGGTATATGAGCTGCTTCAATACTGAATGCATTTTATTGTTGGTTTTGTTGTTGTTACACAACCAAAAGAAGTGTGTTCAGGTTAAATAAAAAGAAGTGAAATAGTCTCTACACACTCGCATACAAACACGTGTTTATGTTCGGAATATCCTTTGGCCTGTAATTAACGCTGCAAAAGCCGCCAAAATGATGATGATAATTGTGGTTTGTAGTAGCAAAAATAGTTTATGGCAAATCATAATTATGGCGACGAGCAACAGACCAACGCTGCGATAGAATTTGAAGAACTTGAAAATCGAAATGATCTGCTCAAAAGGATGCTGCATACCATTTTAAGTTCATGTCGTTAAAAAAGTCAAACAGCCTGTCGCGTGTGTCCTGAATTGTGTTTGTGTTTTCATACAGTCTTATTTGAAAAATTGTGCTTTTTCACTGCAAATTCATAATGAGTTTCAGTCAGAGTCTTTTGTCACATGCAATTCGCTAAAGCATTGCGTTTCGATATCAATCTATGTCAACACTTCGTTTGCCGTGTTATGTTTTCGTATCGTAGCTGCATTTATTTTAATGTTTTTTTGTTGTACTGCTTGTTCTTCGTCAACAACAATTGCAGTAGTTGTTTTGTACATTTTGAAACACTCAAACCAAAAACAAAAATAAAAAAAATTATAATAAAATAAATTAAAAAAACTATTGCAGTTGCAGTTTTTTACATTTCGCTATTATTTCTATTTGTTTTATTCCTGTTTCTGTTTCTGTTTCTGTTAATGATTTTTATTATGCCATTTTATTGTTGTTTTGTTTTTCTCTTTTTGTTTGATGTTAATGTTTATTATTATGTCGCCAGCTTTGCGTTTAAATTAAGTGAAAATTGCACTTAATAAAAAAAATCAATAATAAAATAAATAAATAAAAACAACATCAACATTTCATTAATTAAGAATCTTACACTGCCCCGCCATAATTTTAAATTTCCATGTGAGCAAAGCAAACGAGCATTGGGAATATGTTTGCCAAGTCCCCTTATTTAACACCTTTTTTGCTCGTTCATGGTAAATTAACTTTTTGTTACAAGTTATAAATAACAAATAAAATATGCAAATTTCTTCGTTAATATGTTTTTGTTACACAAAAACTGTTTAAGAAAAAATTCAGCTTTCATCAGTGCGTTGCAAATCAACTGACATGCCATCGCGCCATGAATATGTCTTTCGTTGAGTTCATGTCATGTTCAATATGTTTACGATGTGTCCCCCTAATCCACTTAACACTGACCAGACACTGATCGCTGCTCTGAGACGAAACTGGCTGCGTTTATCTGTTTATAGTTTATTTTTACGGCAATTTTTTTGTGAAGGGTTGTCTTTTCAACGAAGATGTTGTCTGCCACTCTTTCAGATTATCCAAAAACATTCATGTGTTTCGCAGTGTAAAAGCAAAGCAAATGTTTATGTCGTTTTGGCACTGAACCTTGTAGACCTAATGGGCTCCGAGGAAAAATGGTGCCGTTTGGCAGGTTACGCTTAATTTGCAATTTAACAAATTTCCTGTAAATATCAGGCGCAGATACATTCGGCATTGAATTTTAGTGATATCTGCTGAATAAATTCAATATCGGAACTCGATACTACACATTTTGAGGCTTCACTTGCAACAGACTTGTAGTTTTGCTGTTCAAGTTTCTTTTACTTCATTGAAATGCTGCGAGTTTATCGCATTTATAGAAACGTTATCACATGTGAAGTAAACAGATTCCCAAAGCAGCCAGTGGAATAGCTGGAAAATAAATTTGAGTCTAAGATCCCCTGTTCGACTCCGAACTTTTCTGTTTCCATGACGGTGGCATGAATCTGTTCGCTGAACTTTAGCTATAACAATTGTCGCTTTTACGTTCTAACTAGGAGGATAACAACAAAAATACGATGACGAATTAAAATTGATACAACAAATTCTCTATTTTCTAATCATTCTTCATCTGTTCCCGCAGCACTACCCCAGCTTTCTTGTTTCAGCAGCCCCTGAGTGTAAAAGAATACTGTAGAACAATAATTTGTGTGCTGCTCTATTTATATCCTTTTCTGTATTTTCCACACAAAAATCTTGCGTCCCTTTCTATTAGTCCTGGCATGGAGTGTTCGTGGCGAATGCCCACATACATTTTCGAATGAGGGAACGGTGCTCAGCGATAAAAAGTAGTTTTATGTAAATAATATACTAAAAATATGATTTACGATCTTCCGTTTTGTGCTCGTATTTCATTTCAATTCTTTTACTTTTTTGTGATAGACGCTAGAATTTATTAAAACTTTCCAACTCATTTCGAGTGCTTCGTAAAACGAATAAATAGAAATTATGGAAAATAAATATTTTAGGCAACTTAACACTTTGCAGCAAACTCCGTCGGTGGCTTATGAATGCGGTATGGTTGATGGGGGTTAAGACGTTTGGTAAGACAATAAAATTTTGTAACATTGATTGCCAACTGTTTGTGTAAAACTTTATTATCGAATGCCTGCTCACCTGGCTCAACGTGTTAACATTAATTTTCGCTGTCAAACGTATTACGTTTGTTAAGGCAATTACTTATACAGTGGGCAACAAAATTGTATTAACTCGGCTAAATTACACACAATCATCGTCTGAACACAAACTTATTCCCAAATATCCTTTCTGATATTCCCAAATATCAGAAGTTGTAATTAGAACTTGTAAGTAATTGTAAAACATTTGCAGCAAGAGATTATCACAAGTGTTGGATGTTACTTCCATACATTCCGGAATTAAATGATAGTTTTATGAAATTTCATTTTCAAAAATAATCCAACGTAAATGCCCTTCAGTACGTCCATAATTTAAACTCAGAGAAGGTCAGTGATGCTACTTTTTTCCGTACCACTGTTTTGCTTATTGTATTTGGGGGATGTCTGGCTACAAGCAAATTTAAACAGACAGGAAAATACAATTTTGTTAGGAAAACGTAGGAGAACAAGAGCTTGCAACTATAAAAGCCAAGTGTGGATTTTATGTTGCTGTTTATGGGAAAATTAAGCAAATTAGTAAAAGAAAATTATAACGCCAACAGACGAAGAAAGTGTTGATTTGAGAAAACTAAATAATACAACGTTCGGAATTAACAACAAGAACGGAAGAAGATTATGTTAATTAAATATGAAATACAAATTAACATATTTATGTTTTATTTTTTATGCTACAAAATGTCTTTGAGCAGTAAATTGAAAAAAATAAAAAATATTAATTGCGACTGATACTCCACTGTTTAGTGCGAGTTGTTCTTACAAAGAAGGAACATTTTTCCTACGCCCTGTTTTGTCAAGCATGAAATTTCTATTTTATCCGCCTTTCGCTACCAGAAATATTTACAACTTCTCAATTAAAGCGGGACTTTATATTCTGTTTAAACATTTACTTGTTATTTCTAGGAATCATTCTGTCGCATGGTTTTGTCTTATCAAATCCAAAATCAGATGTTGACAAATATTTACAGCTTCTGCTTGCAAACAATCGTGGTGAGCGTACCAACATCAATTAACTCAAACAACCGAAATATTTCTTATCCGCAACAGCGTTCAAAATCATACTTCGTTACTAACTCCGATGCTGCACCGGGCATTCGTTTATTCATTCTGCCATGTGAATGGTTGGCTTTTGTTCTCTGCACTGACAGCGTAACAAAATCGTTGACCACGTGATATTTTATTTCAATAACCGCAAATTTGGTTTGCAGTGCCCAACGAAGAAGAAGAAGACAAAGGAAAGACTCAAATGGCTACACTCGTTATGTTCACACAAAACCAATTTATACCCAAACACACACACTCGAAACAACAAACATTTTCTGCAGTCAGTCAGTCAGTCAGTCCTTTTCTCTATTTTCATTTCTATTTCTTTTTTCATTTCGTCTACTACTGACTTGTTGTCTCTGCATTTTGGAAGTGACTTTAACTAAATATTTGTTGAAGATATTTAATGTTAAATGCTCCCGTTTCATCTGACATTTAATATTGTTTTGCTTCCTTAGTTTTCACAATTTAATTAATTCAATGAAGTGCTGCCTCCATTTCCAGCACATAAAAATACCTTTTCATTACCGTTTTTCTCCAGATCATAAAAAATGGTCTTGTATCAAAATTAACATAATCAACTCGGCCTGGCACCAACATTCTTTATTAATTTTCTTTACAACTTAATTAATATTTTATTAAGAATATTCCAATAAACCGACGCACAGGCAAACGCAAAGGAACTCGCAACAGACAAATGCTGCGCTAAACAAGAGGGGACACTAACGAACGAATGCTACAGCTGAATTTTTTAGAAACATTTTTATCTATCACTGGAATGACATTAAATTAATAAACTGCAAGCTCACGCGCTCGTCGTTCTTTTAGTTCTAGAATGCAATAGTTTCTGTTTTTTGTTTGTTTAAGAACTGAATCCCGAAGTCAATTTACAGAATCAGAAAATATATTGTGGGTAAAATCGGCAGTAAAATACTCAGCCATTCCAGTAGACTACCGCGAAATACATTTCGATTCGAGTGAATTTTGGAAAATAACCCACGCAAGTGCTCACCAGCATCGATGCTTGTCGACTGTTTCGGCTCGAACAATTCAATATTTCTACGGAGATCCCTCTTCTTTAACCACAAGAGTTATTTTCACTGCAGTATTTTACGCAAAATCGCCTGTAAACGCTTCACAAGGTGAAACATTTCGTTAAACATCGAAAGTTGTTAGTCTGCTGCACTGAGAATCCACGCCACGTTACGCATTTTTCATGTTTTAAACGCCTGCAGTTTTCGACTCAAACAGACAAATAAATTTGAAAAATACAACTTTAAAGTTCACACTTTGGTGGCTTTATTTTAATTGAAATTACATTCAAATTGGTGGCATTAATTTTCAGTTTCGTTAAGTCATTTATTTTACCTTGACACAAGATGCGTGCACTGTTGCAAGAGCAACGAACACACAAATAAATAATATTTTTCTTGCCATTCAAACAAAAGTACATGTGAATATGAGCATTTGGATGAGTTTTAATTTGAACAAATACACGGCTAATAACTCATCATGATAACTCAGCAACAAATAACTTGAGTTTTGAAGTTGCAACATGTAGAGCACAAAACCTGAACACGAGAATGTTGTTTCTTCGTTTCTTCAGTACGTTTATTTCATTTAATTTTTGTTTGCTTGTTTGTTTGTTTGTTTTCTCATTTCATTCACTTTTTATATATTTTTTTCTTTTTTGAGTTTGTGAATAATATTTGCAATCGAAAATTTGAAAAATGGTCTTCAGCACGAACTCGATTGCGTACTTTTACTTAAATTTAGTTCTACTCGCAAATGCAAAGTTCATTTTCATTAGCAACGAGTGGCGTAAAGAGCCTTGTTTAGTGAAAAGTAGCATGCACACACACACACACACACACACACACACACACACACACACACACACACACGATATTTATTTGTAAAGTTAATAGTGAATATTTAATTGGGAATTAAAAGCGTTTTCAATTAAGTTTTAGGGAATGATCCCACCGTGCAGCTTAAGAAAGTTCTGAAAGAATGTCAATACTTCTCTCTGTATACTCTCACAATAATGTTATTGAGAGTAACTTAATTTCCAACTTACGATCGCGGACGCTTAACGTTGGATAGAAGAGATCGTTAGGATACAAGTTACGTGGGACAGAGGACAAATAAATCTTTAATAGTAGAGCCATCAAAAATTATTTGTTAATGAATTATTTCAATGGAAAGACTGCAGCTGCAACAGTAATAAATTGTTACCAGCAAATACTCGTTGAAGCCTTTTCCCCGATTAGAACTCAGAACTTCCCGCATCGAAAAGTCTTCGTCATTCTGCGGTTCATTTATTAGATTTATTATTGTGTCAAAATAAGTGTCGCGTTATTTGGTTTCACTTGCAAAGAATCGGGTACTATCACTGGCAACTTGTTCGAATCAGCAGCAACAAATTTGCTTTTGAATTCTGCTGATGTGTTTCCATTAAGAATGTCCGCGTATTATTTATTTTATTGTTCAGAATAAATTCTTTGATTTCATTGGCTCCTACGCAAAATCATCAGAAGACTTTAACCTGTTTCGCGCACAAAAAACAACAAATCAAATATTTTATAAATTAACTGAGACAATATCTAGAAGAAGTTGCATAAAATATATTTTTAAAACGAAAGGAAAATCATTCAAAGGAGTTGTGTTAGTGACACTTATTATCTAAACACCCTGTAGTCTGAAAGTATCAGTCAAATGTAGAACACAATAGTGCTAATTGTAGCTGCATACCAGCTATTCAAACGTAAACACACTGCCGAGATACTCGTATGCAACTCACCATCACACATTTTCTAGCCTTCCATCCGTCCTTTCAAACATTTTGACTTCATGCCCGCCCTTCATTCTCTCAGTCATGTTCTCATTTATTGTGAGTTATAAACAGTGAAAACATTTTTATTTCAATTTGGTATTTGTCTTGTTGCTGCTGTTACTGACTGCTGTTGCTGTTGTTTGTTCGTCGTGTTGTTTGGTTACTTTTCGTTTTGTGGTGACAGGCCAACAACATTCATGTGTTAAAGCGTTGGAGTCATCATAAATTTTCAAGACAAAAATGACATGAAAAATATGAAATGGTTTTAATTACCAACCAACGTTTGGAATGACTGTCGGTGTATGCGAGAATCTGCGAATTTCGTTACTTGTTCAAATGAAGACGCGAGTGTCCAACACTCCTTTCCTGGCTAAAGGCTTTGAGAGCCTCAAATTCTCTTTTGCTCGCCTAATTTATTACATATACTTTTATGGCAGAAATATTTATTGATTCCGTGTTTTCTTTCACTGTGAGTTCTCAATTTCAACAAATTTATTCTGATAGAAACCTGGGCATGGGCTTTATGCAAATTTTAAATTAACAAACATTTTTATGAGAAGTGGAAGTAACAATTAGACACAACGAAGTTGTTTCTTCAGAAGGTATTTTGTTTGTTGTGCTTGTTGCCTAACGAGAAATCAAGAATGAGAAAATCATGAGCTTAATTACCTTCCCGTCTTTGTGATTATCATCTCCGTTCCCAGCTCATGGAACTTATCCCATAATTCTTTGGTCTCCAAATGACATTGAATCGGTAGCAGATCATCGCAGTTGCACGAGCCCACGATTTTTGGTGAAGGCTGTAAAAAATATTTTCGTTTAATATGTTTTTGTTCGCTAGCATGTTAAGAATTGTGCTGACTTTTCGTTTTACCTTCGCTGGCTCTGGGGACAAACGATCGTCTTCGGCATTGCCAGGACTCTGTGGCGAAGCTCTTCCTCTACTACTGCTTGAACTATTGTTGTTGTTGTTGTGGTTACTTCCTGTGCCATTCCCACTGTCGGTGTTGTGATTGATTCTGTGTTTGTATAGAGATTTGTGGCCATGATGTGGATGCTGTTGCGGATTGTGCCGTGTGTGGCGTATGGCTGACGCTGACTCGGTATCACTGCAATCTACTACGTCGACATCGCCTTCGTCGTCGACATCTGGGAATCGTTCGAGTGATAGCGGACCTGTAAGCAGATTTGAATTGTTGGCTGTTATAAAAGTTTGCAACAAATCAATAGTACGTTTCACTGAAACTGATGCAACAGCAATTTATGGTTTTTTGTGTTTTATAAGAAATAAAATGAGCTTTTTTCAAGTCAGCTTTCTTGCTTTTGCAATCCATTTATAATATGTGCAACACCAGGGTGCGCTTAATCTTGAAACATTTTTCATTTAAAAACACATAAAAATTAATCGACTCTGTTGTAGTTTTAAAAAATTAATTCATTTTGAAGTTTTTATTTTTAAATTTTATTTGAAGTGTGAATATTTTATTTAATTGTTTCAAATGTTCTCCCCCCGCTGGTGTTGCTTGTGATCATCGTGCAAAAACAGTTCGACATGACTGATTTTTTGCATGTTTTGGATGTTTTTTATTGTGTTTGTATGATAAAATTAATTTTATTACTTTGAATATATTTAAGAACTTGCAAATATGACTATTTGTAATCATATTTTAACATCAGATCATAAGTTTAACACTATTAACAATCTAGTATTTTTATCGTTCGAAAAATGTTTTTGAAAAAATCTATTTTGTCTTAAAGAAATACGAAATTTAAAGCACCAACTAGATTCAGTTGAACAATTGATTTAATCAAAGAGAGAACAGAAAATAAAATTCTTTTTGTGCGATTCTCGATGACAACTAAACTTTTGGGAGATCAGCTGAAGGTTACCTGATTTCGTATACGATTCTTTTGGGAAAAATGCGTATTCAATTAATTGTGGTGTTAAAGTTCAACCAGCGACGAAATTTGTAGATCACAAGATTGAGCACTTGATGCGATTATGATACAATTTTTATTTTTTATAAACTTTAGCAAAAGACAGTTTTTAGGAAAGTCATTTTAGCTCATCTCCAACTGTTCATCGAATGATCTGGTGAACAAATTTTTATCGATGCGATGTAGAAACTCGTGTTTCAATGATTTCTATCAAACACAACTACAAAAACAAAAACAGTGGCAATCACAAAATCATTAAGGCGGCAAGAAAAGTAACAACAACAAATACCATTTCTGAACAAGAGATAAGACCAGAAGGAGCAGAAAATAGAAAATTAATTCAACATGCAACATGTTTGTTAAAATGATTTTAAAACTTTCAACATTTTAAAATTAATTGCGTTAATATGCAAATCAAAAACTAAAACAATAAATAATATTAACAAAAAGAAATTAAAAAGTACAACAACTGCAAGAGAAAATAATCAGCATGTCTATTAATTTGCGAAAAGAGACACTTGCAGCTGCTTCAACGGGCCGTTGTAATCATGTAATAAAAAAACAAACACTTTCAAGGAGTTTCAAATAAACGGCTAAAATCTGGTGGATATATTTAACATTATTTATTTATTCAAAACCAAATATTTATTATTTAACATTATTTATTTATTTGAAATATTTATGTCTCTTTTTTGCTTTTAATAACTGAAAAAGAATTGCGGTCTTAAAACGCGACACATTTTGTGATGCAGAAGACCAAGTTATTTGAAAAAGAAAAAGGAATTTACTTTTCTTTTAATACACAAAGTAAACTTCGGTTTCTTAAAAAGAACTGCTAAAAATCTATCTTACGAAAGATATTTTCGATTTTTTCAAATTTCATAAAGAAAATTCTATGATAGAATCTGGTTAAACCGAACCATCAACACCTTAAATTTTTTAATGTGCTGAAACCACGAAATAAACACTAGCGATCGAAGATCCTTTAAAACAATAGAAGAGGACCTCTTAAAACTATTTTTCACAGGGACTAAAGATGCCTCCCCGCCTGTGTTACATTAACTTAATCCATTCTCCTGTTGCAATTGTTTCTGAACATTTTGCGCTGCTTTTTATTTCCAAACCCGCGAAAAATTTATATTTTATGTGACCAAAATACAAAGTAGTTGCCGCTCTTCAAGTTCTCGGTGTTAAAACTCTAGCGGCGGTTAGAATCGAAACACGACAAGTGGAAGCAGCAGTTACCATGATGATGGTTTTGGGTGTAACAATTAAATATTAATAAAATGTATTAAAAAAACTATTAATAATAAAATTGTAAAACACACATTCAAAGAAAAAAATCACAAGTTAATACATTTCAAATATGTATTAATTGGCGTTTCATTTGTGTGTTTATTTTTGCACGTTTGTTGTTTCATGTTTTTAATTTGTTAATGTTGTTTTCATGATTAGCAAAAAACAAAGAAAATTAAATGTGAATTTATTTGTAAGAGCAGCAATTGGTTTTAGCTTCGAATGAATTCATTTAATGAAACTGTTCATATAAAAACAAATAAATTAATAATTTATAAATTTTTGAATTATTTCAAATTGTTCATGTAAATGTTCGTTTTTCCGTAAAACACTTTGGCGATCATTTATAAATATTTATAATTTTTAAATTTTATCGTATTTAAGCATCGTATTTAGCACATTTTGTGAAACTATTTACACTCGCGACAGTGCAGGCAAGAATGCCCCTAAATAGTTATTACTGGCACACATACACATACACCGTTGTATCTTTCAGTCCTTCCAAATAAGAACTGAATGATTTATTGAGAAATTTGGAAGAAGCTAAGCAGGTTAGATAAAAATATTTGGAATACCTTTCCAATCACTTTTGAAACATAAAAAGTAATAAAAGATATTTTCATTCGTGATGGTTGTTTTGCTTGTTACCGAACATATTTTCTTCAAGTGGTTTAGATTTACTTCAGATATCGTATGGTGACCTCTATTATGTTGTCGTCTGCCCTCACATTGTTAACTTGAACCATTTCGAAGACAAGTGGCGGCTCCTTTTAATAGCCATTTCTATAATGATATAATGAGACTAACTCATAGAGATATCATGTCAATTTTACATGCTGCTGTTTAGTTAAGAATTGAATTAAAATAAACGAAGTTGCTTCATAAAAAGAAAACAATTCCATATCAAAGCCACGTGTAATTCGCCTTTAGAAGACTGTTAACAATTCAGAAATCTGAAAGAAATTTGTGAGTTGCTCCGGTGGCACGCAGTCCTTTCAAACTACACAATGTTTATCTAATATTTAACACTGACAACATTTTACGAAAATGTAAAATTAAAAAACGTTCACAAATCTTTTAACATGTCGTGTGGAAGCAACAAAACTCCACGGAACCAGAAAAAAGTTTATTGAATTTCTTATAATTACGACGGCAGCACCAAGTTCGTAGTCGGATAAATCAAGGACTCGTCATAAATAATGCAGTCAAGTTTTAAAACTCAGTTAAATTTTTTTAGCCAAATCTATGGTTCTGTAATTTGACCGTTGCTTCGAAAACCCTGTCATATTGTTGACCTGCGATCAGCATCTGGATAAAATAACGTCAAACGAATTTTCTTTAACGTTTAAAGATTTTGAAAATAATTATAACACAATTTTGTACGACTTAAATAAACAGAGAGAAGCTTTCAAAAATTTTCATCTTAAATAAGCAGATCAATACTCTCTGAAATAGCACAACTCCACCGAATTTCGTGAAAACCAGCTTTTAACTCCATCTATTTTCTATATTCAAACAGCATTAAAATATTATTTGAAGTGATTTCAATAGAAATAATAGTTTCGCTTTTTCTTTGAAATACATTTTAATTTTTAATGAACGTTTACTTCATTGAATTTAATCAATAGTTAGAGACTATTATTTATTACATATTGCAAGGCCAAACTTTCTCACCTCATTTTTGAAGAAGGTGTTTTATTCGGAACGTCGGTGTGTGCGTAAGGACAGCCCCACTCATTTAGAACAAAATACCCTGGCAATAAGAGTAAAGTTTTGCATAATTTTCATCCTGTATACATTTTACTATTTATTTCGAGGTTGGTATTCTGCTGGTGAAGCTAAAAGAAAGTGTTGGCGGTGATGAATCACTCTAAAGTGCAACAAAATAAATTTAAAAAACTCCTCGCAGAATGCTGGTAAAGAAACTTCAAGAGTATCTACTTAAAGCTTCATCTAAACGACTTGTCTAATTACTTATTCAAATATCGTGGTGAATAACCTTTTCAGAACCACCAAAGAAATAAATATTTTTCTAAATACATGAAACGCAACTCCCACAACAAAATATCCTTCCTTCTTCCTTCTTCTTCGTTCATGTTTTGCTGTAGGGGCAGCGGCAATTTAATGTTCTATGAATGTATTTATGTAATTTTGAGTCTAGTACTTTTTTTATATTTTATGTATAATAAAAAAGATAAGAGCCATTTATGTACTCGTACATGCGTATGTAAATATTTACATGGAAATGCCATTTTGTATGTCATCACGAGCACACACTCATGCACATGTTTATAGCAATTCTACGTAAAGAAGGTGGAAAAAACTACAAACACTTCTAACTCTTCTTGAAACATTTTTCTAACAAACCTGGGACAAGTGGAAATATTCGAATTTGTAAAGGGATCGTGAAAACCCTTTTAGAAGTATATCTGCAGATTTTTTTTGTGTATGTGGATTCTTCTTGCAAAATATTTCTACAGAAATCTGAGAAGATTCAGACTGAAGGGAAAAAAATTTTATATGAGCTTAACTGTCTATAAGTTTTGACTGTGTCACGCCGACCTTAGCCGGTAGGTGATCGAGTCATCCGCCGGCATCTTTGCACCGACTCTTTCTCGAGTATTTGTGAACTAAATAAATTAATTTTTCTTGCCAAAAATCTAGCTTCGAGTCCACAAAATTAAAGTTTTAGCCAATCGGATAAGATCTGACTTCTCCATTAGCAAAAAGCTTTTCACAGGCACATAAAAAAAGTTAAAACTGAAGTTTTGTTTGTTAAATATCTCGTAACCCATAAGCGGAAACACAGAAGACTTTTTAGGCTTTTGGGTGGAAAATTTGCCTGAGAAAATATTTTTTTTTCGATGCAACGGACTACCCGTTTAGAAACTACGGAGCTATTTCTATTGTTTTACTTTAAATACCCCTACTACACACTTTTCTTCATATAATTTTGTGTAAAATTTCCGAACAGATGCTGTGTTGTGTTCATAAGAAAGAGTGACTCCTAGACACCAAAAGTAGTAACGCTGCAATAATGACGCTGAAGCCGGGTAATTAAGAGCAGTTCTTTGCGATTTGCAAATTATTTTATTAACGGAGTTTATAAAGTTTTTCCGATATATTCCCACGACTAAATGGTTCAACAGTTTTTTTTTTGTAAATACTTAAAGCAAAATAAATATCGACCAAAAGCAGTTATGCTGTTTCTATCGGTTTTTCCATTTTCATATTTTGTTAGTTATCACTTCAACCCACAAAAGGAATTTGAAGTTACAAAATTACAAGTAGTCAATTCTAAACATCAACTCCATGTCAGAGAACGAAAATGTTTGGGTTGTAAATTAAATGGCAATCCCAAGATCGTCCTGAGTGTTGTAACTGTCGTTTGTGTTAAATATATTCAATAGTTGCATGATTGATGTTGACATTCTTGACAAAAGAAAATTATATAAAACATTAAATTGTTTATTTTCTATATATTTCGCTTCGGGAGATTTTTTAGACCATTTCGCAGGTACTTAAATAATATTGATTTAATATGTTCATGTTAATTTTTAGCGGAATGTGAATGCCTTCTTGTTTTTCTCCGACATATTAACCCACTTCATGAGATTTCGAGATTATATTTCTCCATTTCCAGCGACCATTTCTTTCGAATTTTCATAATATAATGCGGTTTTGATCAGGGCATTTAAAAGTGCAACAATCATAAATCAAAATATTAGGAGTGTTACAAAGCTTGAAGTGATAACTTTTTAACTGCACGTTTCTACAGAAGCAGGTATCGAAGGAATCGCGATTAGTTCTGGCAAGATGAATCATTATAAAATATTATATTTTGCTGAATATATTTATTCTGAAGGCAACTGAAATAACGCAACATTGAGTTTTGAACAAAAATTTAGCAAAAAAAAAAAAAAAATTAAACGTCGAGATCTTAACGTTTTTAAGATTTAAAATGAACATCGCCCAACTTCCACATGCTTTGCCACATACTGATGATTCTTCTTATCATCCAGTTAAAATTATTTTCAGAAAAATGCAGTCAGCGCAGTGTATAAAAAAACTTTGCAATAAATTCGAGAACAATTGGATCGTGGGCCTTAATCTAGGAAAAGGGAGATAAGCGTGTTTTCAATTCTTTTGAACGTGAAATTTAAAAATTCTTATATATGACCGTGATGTCTGTATCGAAATTATAACTTTACAGATCGGAATGAAATTCAAACAGAATATGAAAACGAAAACGGACTGGACACTGAATGCCATAATTTACATTAAGACCAGCTATTTGCTAGGACTTTAATTTTGCTATCCAGTTGAGGTTATACCGTTAATATTTTAAAAAGTATTTTTCAGTTGGAGAAGTCAAATACTCAATCGACAGAAGCGGGAAAACCCTAAAACATGTTGTTGGCCTTCAAAGCCGTTCAAAGAGGAACAAGTGCTCTTAAGCAAGAAAAAAAAGATGGTTGTTGGTGTGTGGGTGTGTGTGTCTGCCCTTAGAGTTTGTGAACGTAGCCACATGTGAATGTGTGTGTTGCTTGTTTCCTTTATTTTATATACATTTTTTATGTGTTTTGATAATGTGTGAAGAACGATAAAGTACACGTCACAATACTCACTCAAACTCCTTTCCGATGGTTCACGGCTTGAGGCATTTCCGCCTCTCGCCATTATCGCTGCTATTGAGAAATCCGTGGCGACGCCGATACAGGAACTTGTCTTATAAATTTGACTATTTATTTTAATTATTTTTGCTGGTGGAGTGGCGGTGTTTTTTTGTAAAACTGAGCAGTTCGTTAAAGAGTCGCCAGCCAAAATGTCATCGGTTGCGATTTTATTGCAAATTGTTGTTTGTTGTAAATTATTGATATTTTTATTGATTTTATTGCACAATTTAACTAATTTTTGTTCAACGTTTTGCGTCACTGCTGCGGGAATATTGTTGGTAACATGCAATTTATCCGTGTTTTTTGTTAAATTACTAAAAAGCATTTTATAAGAAGTGAAGGGAATTTGGCTTTTCTCTAGGGGATAATAATTTATAAATATTTTATTTTAATAAAACACGTTATATTCTTAAATTTGTGTTATTGATATAATTTTTGATTCGATTTTGCAAAGAAAATTACGTAAACTTTTCTTCAGTTGGTGTCGTTTTGTTTTGATGTGTTATTTCGTGGATTATATTTATTGAACTTGTTCCGTTATGAGGACAACCGATCCATTGTCGCGCTGACCAGTGAATGAAGATGCTCAGCGACGGCAGTTACCGAAGTGTCAGGTGGCGCCCGTTGAACGCGTAAAGTTGCCAACTGCTATCTCATACTCATAACACACAGTCAGTTAGTCAGCCATTTCGCCTGTCAGCCAGCATATGCTTTTGGATTTGTTTGTTGTTTTTGTAATGTGGATCCCCAATTTACGGTTCTACCGTTTTGCTTTCTATACGTGTACTTTTCAAGTTTTCTTTGTTTTTGCAAACTTTTCGTCGGTTTCGTTGTTGCTTTCTTTGGGGGAGGTAGTTGACGATTCAATACTCTTTAAAATCAGTACTGGAATGCGCAGAGGTGCATCTACGCATGCAAAGAAAGAAAAAATAAACGAATAAAGAACAAGAATGAGATAGAGGGAGCATGTAAATGTTGGAGTGGTCATCCAGCTGATCTGAGAGCTTTTGATGTTGTTGTGTTTGGCATAAAACGTAAAAATGTATGTAAGTCGACAATTGCCTACACGACATTCGCACTCATTGTGCTTTCAAAAGAAATCCGTCTTTTCAACACTTCATCAACACAAACCAGCACTCAAATATTCCAACGCACACATGGTTACATACACATATAGTGTGTGTATATGTATGCACAGTACACTTGTACACTCTGCAACACGCACGAAAGGCTGTCGGAGCACATAACGACTTGAGCGACGACGTAATGTTCGAGATCTAAACGGAAAGCATTTGAATCGCATCAGCCACCGCTAACGGCCGTAAATGTTTTCCTTAAATACTTTTTAAATTATTGTTTTATTTTATTTTTTATCAAATAAACAATTTACTTTAAATTTATAAGGCACTTTAATGTTCAAGTTACGGCTCTAGATCCAGTCTAGAGCAATCCGTATGCACAATATTCATGAGTTGTAACGACAACACGTTCGCAACAAGCGTTCTCAAAACTGACTGTAGGAAAAAGGCATTAAACAATATAAAAAATGTCTGTTCCATCCATCCATCCATGCGAAGGTTAGTTTAGCGAAAGTGGTGTAGCATTTACGGCTTTTTGCTGCTCTGCTCCCCTATTTTGCCAACGAAGTTTTTTCAAAAGCACACACAAACACGCACCCAATAAAATTATTGCCAAAGTGACGTAAACTGAGCAAAAGTGTGAGAGAGCAAATGCAATAACATTTATCGAAAGGGGAGCGCGCGGGAGCGTTAAAAACATCCATCAATAAATAAAAATAATTCATTCATACGGTGCAAACACCTCAGAGTAAATTTGAATGATAAATTAAGCACATCACACAAAAGCATGTTGTTGTTGTTGTTTTTGTAGAGCCAAGATGCCTCTTTCAGATTGCCGTATGGTGGTGGTGTTATTAGCGAATGATAAACAGTTTCAACCAAGCCAAACAACAATACCTATGGCCAAAAGTATCAAGCAACACAACAATAAGCATCCAAAAAATTAATGTGTGAGTTTGTTGGCAATAAGAGGTAAACCACAGACAAAATCAAATTATATTTGTCATGCTCCCACTCTCTCAACTCAATAAATGCTCAAGTTGTGAGTACCATCAATTGAGTAGATTTTCCATTTGAATTCGTATGGGTACAACAGGGAGCGCTCTTCCAATGAAAAGAGAAGTTGTATATTCTTCTCTTTTCATTTCCAACTAGCAAAAAAGGTTTAACTTTTGGCTCACTTAATCCAATTTGAAAATTTAAAAATGTCGTCTTTTCAATCGTTTGTATAGTTGTCTCCCTCTGCGACACAGAATTCCTAAGCGCTTAAGAAAAGAAATGAATTGTAAATTAAACAGGTTTTATAAATCCCTCATTTTGTTTTTGTGCTGACAGCTCAGTATTTTTTATTTACTTTGTTTCTGACTTTTAAGGTGTTCCTTTTCATTCTGTTCCTGTGCTTTTGGAAATATTTCACCTCGTTCCGCTATTGTTCCACTGGCAATCCCGATTGTTTGGATAGGAAGGACATAATTGTTTCTACTCTTGCCTGTTGTTTTTTAGGTTTAAATTTAATAATGATCTGCTGAATTGTGTGATGATTTTTAATTACTTTTCTCAGGGTAATCCTGTTTAACGGCATTTCCAGAGAAAGTAAATTTTAAAACTTGCGTTCACTTGAAAATATATTTATAAGCAAATTAAATATGTACTTCACTAGCAAATAATATGACATGTAGATATGAAAATTTGTATACAAGTACGCATAAATACTTCCAAAATATTCACGAAACATAAATTTGGAGCTAAAAGTGTTTTATTGTTCCTGAACTTAATAAAATATTTTGGCGGTGGTGTTGCTGGCAAACATTTTTGTACTTTTGTAAATATGGTGTATTGGAAAACAGAGTGGAAATATTGAACTCGTGCATATATAAAATGGGCAACTTTGTTACCGCCGTTAATTAATAAATATTTGTATGTGTTTGGCTGTTGCAACAAGCGATCTTGTTTATGCGCTCATGGTAGTAAAATTCTTCGCATAAATATTGTTCAGTTATTTAAAAAATCAGCACATGTGATTAAATTATGATTCAGATACGTGAACCTCTAACACGATGTGTGAATATTCTGGTTAAGAATATGAAATAAATTTTGAGTTAATGTTCAAACGTTGGCACATGCTCTTTTAAGTCTCCCCAACCTCTTATTTTATTGAGAAATAATAATTTTGTAGTATATTTAATAAAAAAACAACTAAACTTATCAGCATACAACGATAAGAAGTTAACGAATGTTTCATTGCAAATTACAAATATATTTAGATTTTAAATGATTTGCAAGCAATATTTTTATATCTGTTATCTTCTTAACATTTGCAATTGTAAGAACACTTTGAATTATTCGAATATACGGTCGTATAAAAAACAATTTTGTTATGTAAATAGTTTGATTTACTTTAATGCATCGAAAGGATAATACAATCAAACATCCAGAATGGATACAAGATAATGATTGACAAACACTAAATATTGGAATAGTAAAATAATTATATATCGCCGCCCCTGACCATAGATGTGTAAAAGAAATGATTGCACAAAATTCAAAAAATATATATGAAGAAATCACTGTAGCGTAAGTGCGTACGCAAAAGCAAACAAGAAATGAACTGAGCCCATGAACTGAATTTTTACTTCACCTGGAATTGTTAAGAGTTGTTATTTTATTTTAATTTTATGTGTGTATTTTATTTAATTTTGTGTGATTATTTGCGACAAACCTTATGGAATATATTTTTTTTGTTTGTAGAAATTCACTCATTTCCTTTTTAATTGGTTTTCTTTCACACGCCATTGTGACAACGTTCACTACCTTAACAATTTAGCTTTTTATATAATAAATTTCATTTCAGTGATACAAAAATAATTTACACATGAATATGTACGCTGTTTTTTATATACTTCCATGTAGACATGCACAGACATGCATGTACATGCGGGTATGAATGTGTGGTTGTGGCCTTGTGTAAATAAATTTTTAACTACAACTGACTGCTGTTGTTAACATCAGCATTTGCATACAGCGAAACAGTGCTGGAAAATCTACTAACGGCAGTGGATTTGGGATGTAAATTTTACATCCTGCCTCCAAAAGTAGTTCCTTCGAGTCGTGGCGGACCTGTTTGAGAGTGAGCGATATGTGTATAAATAAAGGGGCGAGGACATCTTCAGCTCCGAATTCCTGTATTGAAATTTCGGTCAGTGTTCGACATTTCAAATACGGAGGCAAATAACTAACATGCCCGGCACCAAAGAAGAAGGTTTGTTGGTTGGTGGTTTCATTTGTTTGATGGTGGTTGAATGTCATTGAGTCGTTGCAGTCGTTGTTGTCGTCATTATGGTTGGGTTGTGTTGTTCTAGATCAAATAAAAAGTTTGATGGCGGCGTTGTACGACGGACGATGTCATGAGATTGTGTGCTCTGGTGGCACGACGAAGACGGTATGGAAGTGGTTTTATTAATGTTTGTGGTTTGCACACGCCTTAATCATTATGTTGTAATTGTATTTGTTTTTCGTCAATTGAGACACTTTTCTTTTTTCGTGTCACAAATTTTTGCTGTTGTTGGTTTTCAGTTATTTCTGTGTTGCTTTTTCCTTTTCATCGTTTAATTTAATTGAATTTGGGAAAATATCAGAAAATTGGAAAAATATTGTTTATGTCTGAATGCAGTGCAGAAGAAGTAAGTGCGCTTGTATGTGTGTCAATGGGAAACAGCAGCGACTCGTACAGGATAAATACACACACACACACACACAGAGTGTCTGGAATTTATGAATAACTCGTACTCTGGATGTGTGAGTGTTTAAATGGTGTTCTTGTTGCTGTCATATAATTTTATTTTGCCTGTTAAATATGTATTCTTTCGCATATATTTTAAATATTATTGTTTTGGGGAGGGAGCTCGAATGCGAGGGCATCATTCAATATGGGTTCGAGTTTCTTTTTATCGATATATAAACATGCTCAGACACATACATACATAACTACGAGTGTATGTAAGTTTGTGTGTGCATGTGTTTGTAATTTTGTGCTGGCATTGATTGCGGTTAAATTAATATGAGAGGAGTTTACGATGGCATGTAATAAATTTGTTATGTCGCATTGACAGTTTATGTGATTGTATGTAAATGAGGTCTCAGAACGTATCAGATTTGTTTTTGTTGGTTTTTCGTATTTTGGATGGTTTTTTGTTTGTTTTGTTAAAAGTATATTTTTATTACTTTATTTGCATACTGAAAAATATATTTTTTATTTTTATTTTTATGTTTTTCGCGTTGCAAAAGAAAATCCTGCCAGTTCCTGATTTAAATACATTTTGATTTATGAGTAAATGTTTGTTGTAAGAAATAAAAACCATTTAAATATTTTTAATGCGCGATTGAAGATTATGAAACAGTTGATTAGCTTCGGATTCAATGCATTTTTAAATTAGATAAATGAAATGAGTGTTTGTTCGCTACTGCTGATCAATCACAGCAGAAGAAACTGGACCATTTCGAGTGATACGTACCAACCGTTCTCGTTGGAACACCCATGGTTGTTCACACTGACAATAACAAGAGAGTGTCGGAAATGACCGAAGTTTTCAAAAAGTAAAATTGGATGAGCAATTTTGTCGCATCGCTCCAGCACATCAATGAAGTTGTGACTTAGAATGTCTGCCAAACACGGCTTCCATCTCCTTCAAAATCGTGTTAATATCTCGAAACGGCAGAAGTTATAGCGAACGTCATATAAAAACTCTTACTCAAGTACGAAAACGAGAAACCCCTTTCCAAATAAATATTTGCTCGCAGAATTGTAATTCTCAGTGAAGAATTACAATTCTGCATTTTCAAAATGTCATAACTTGTGCTACAAAATATTTGGGACTTCTTTTTATACATAATTTGAAACACATTAATTTGATACATCGCCACCGTTAAGATTGACGGGCGCTTGTGGGTTGGGTCATCTTCTTATAATCGGGAAAAGGCTCATGTTGTTCGATTTAAAAACAATCGTCCTGAATTTTGCATTCCAAAGGATAACGTGATGTTCAGTGAAATGCGATTTTTTATTAAGATGAATATGAATATATTTTTGTTTTAGCGTTGCTGCAACAAAATCTGTTGCTGTTTTGTTGTCGCGAATGTTGTCAATTTAGTTAAAAGGATTTGTTATATTGTTTTTTTTTATTTTTTATTTTAGTTTTAGCTTTGACAGCCGCCGCTGATGAATTATTTGCTTTATTTTATTCCAGTTTGCAACGAAGAGTTTTTGTACACATCCTGCCACGGTTTGATGGGATTAAAAAATGTTTGTTGCTCAAAATCGCAGTTCAATCTAATTTATTTATTTGTTTTGTTTCCTGCACTATACTGATCCAGATTCTGTACAAAATAGTGAATCTATTACGTTCGTGCAGATTTCGTAAATATTTTCCAAAATTCCAAATCTGTTCTATCAAATTTATTACTGACGTATGCGAGTTTTGTTGTAGTTGTTGTTGGCTGACTTAACAAGACAATGCCGTCAATGCCAGCAGGTTTTCAGTTACTGCAGATGGCACAGAATTATAAAAATATCTGCGTATAAATAAATTTGCATAGTTTCGCTTCAGTTTGTTTGCATTCGGCTTTTTATTTTTAGCAAGTACAAATTGAAATATGTTTTTGCTTTTCGGATGTAACTTCAAGAATAGTGTAAGAATTTGGTCCTGCGACCTCCAGATTTATAGTCTATTAATCGCAGGATATTCGAAACCTGTCCACATTTTCTGTTAGAACAATTTTTTTTTTGCCAGAGAGCACTCTTCTGGAGTCGAATGACCTCCACCGACAGCCATTCCAAGCAAATACAGCTCATGTTCATGGAGTAGAGGAGTTTCTCTTTCATAAAATGGATTGTCTGATATGTTTTTATCGGATTCATTTGTAAAATGAGAAATTTAATAACATTTTTGAATCGTATTGTCCGATTTGCTTCTTGTTTAATGTGTAGTCTTGGCTGCATTGAAACATCAAACCTTTTTATCGTGGTGTCTGGCAGTTGTTTATGAAGTTCTCGGCTTTAATAAAATCGGTACTGCCTGAGATCATTTTTATTTATTTCGAAACGTTTAAATATTTTTACAGTAATTCATTGGAAGGACTTTAAATAAAATCTTGTAAACGTAATTGCGCATCAGACTCAATGAAATTTTTTTTATTTTCTAATACGATTCATAATCTGTGTAAAATTTATATTAACAATTGATCGATGATATCAATATCAATATCTTTTTTAACTCCTAATCCTGTTTATTGCAATTTGCCAAAGAAGAGGAAGAAGAAACAAAGATTGATCAAATTATCCACAAGCGGTGGAATGGAAAGAACTGATTTGGAGGAACAAAATTAATCTTTGTGGGCTGTAACCTGCACTTGCTTAATTTGATTTCATTACCGCGCCCACAAAAACTCGTAACGTTCTTTTAAAAAAGATTTACTCTGCATGGCCATTTAATAGCGAACCATCATCTCCCTCAGCAAACCACCGCAATCCCCATGATCATCTTGCTGATGATCATCGTCGTCAGTCGGCCCAGCAACTAGCGCAAGCATTAACAACGCCACAAAAGGAGGAGTCATGTTGTATTTGATAGCGATTATTATTTCTTCTTCCTCTTTCTCGACTGCTTTTCATATCTCAAAGAACATTTTTTAAAGTTTTCGCTTAATGCGAAAATTAATCGAATCCAGATTGTACAGATCGTCATGTCTTTTTTTATTTTTATTTTTGTGAAAAATATCTATAAATATTTTGTTAAGCTCAGGCTTTGGAAAGCAATAAGCCGTGGTGCGTTAAAGTAAAACGAAAAAGTCTCGTAAACGCCTCCGCTGCTGATCCGACATAATTTTTGTTGTTCTTTTATGCAGAGTTGGGGTACGAAAAAGTTGTGGAAACGGCGTTGAAATCACTTTTGTCGGCAGAATGTCGGTTTTTCACATACGGAGTGTAGAAAAGCTTCCTCATTATGCAGACATATAATTGAATGAAATCTCCGAAAAGCCAAGAAATTTTTTAATGTTTAACAACGCAAAATCAAACACTTCTGTTCATACGCATTCATGTTTCAAGCTCTTTTAAGTTTAGTGAAGCATTTCAAAGGTGTTGAGTCTATTTTCGATTCTTTTGGTTTGAAAGATTTTAAATAACTTTTCTGATTCTACATTCAAACTGCGATTTTCTATATTCACTTTTTTCACTTCATTTAAAATTAACATGGAACATTAGGAACCAGACAGATAAAACCGAGTTCAGTGATGGAACCTGCAAAAATGACTGCTCCCGGTGTGCACTTAGCCAAGTGAAATCAGGCTGGGACCAAATGAGCAAGTCCAAGTTCTTTTTATAAATAATTCTCGGTCCAGCTTTTCAATAAACTCCACAATTTTCAAAATAAATGTTTTAAAAAAGTAATAGAAATAGTATATTTTGATGCCGTTGATTGAGTTGGAAGGAGGAACATGTCCTGGCGATAATCAGGGGACAAGAAAGGCAGTTATTGTTGCTTGACAGTGGCCGTGCAAATTTCTCACGAAACAGTATTTTGGATTTTTGAAATATATTCATGATCCCACCATCCATTTAATGAATTTAGTTCTCGCCAACTCTGCAACATTGTCTTCTTCGATATGTATTTTAAATAAGATGATGGCGGCATTTTAACTTATTTTTGTTTTTTAAACTGATCTTGAGAGCTTCGTATTGCGAGATGTTTGGGATAACAACACCTTTGATAATGATGAGGTCTGAGCGATGAAGATGCTGATCGCTGTGGCACGCCTACTTTCACAATTAATTGAACGCTTAAAACAGAACATTTAGACTTTTCTGAAAGGATGGATTTTGTGTTAAGGAATCTTAATCATTCCCAACACCTGTAAAAAACGTTTCGAAGACAAAAAGAAATAACAAATCTTATCTTAAATTTTTAATGACTGCTATTGAGTTATTTTAATTTTTGTTGTTTTGATTTTTTTTTTGTTATTTCAAGAGGTGGCGTCATGCGGTCTGTTTTAAATGTTTGAAAGGAAAAAATATGAATTAATATTTTTGATTTTTTGCCTACAAAATACTCGGTTTACATTATAAATTGCCATCATTAGAAATGGCCACATCGTGTTTCTCTGTCCACGCAGATAAAAATCTCTACTTCTCTCTAACTTGTATTTTCCAAAAATATTTGTTACGTCCATAATTTGTGTGCATCTTTGAAAAGAGGCTCGTATGAACCTTAAAAAACCTTATTGAATTGTAATGGTTTTATTTGTTGTATTAAGGAAAGCATTTTCCACTTGTGCATCAGACAACGGATCAGCTTTCCAAATTCAATTAGGAGCTTGGCACGGTTTGAAGAAATCGCTAGACGTTCTAGAACCTCGTCGATAAATAGGATGTAGAAAATAAAAAACGTTTAAATATGTTTTGCTTGCTTTGAAGAGTTATCCGCCAGACTCAGAGATCGCCACAAATGAAAAATGTACTACAAACGTCTAAAAGTCATATTCATGTTTTAAATATATCAAACAGACGACTGCCATAAATATCGACGTGCTGATGAGCGAACAAATAACATTCACCTGCGCTGTGGACGAAGTCACTAGACAGCCAACAGCCGAAATGTTGTTAGAAAAATTCAAGTCATGCTCTGTGAAGCGGCGATCTTTTGTTTTTGATAATCGGAAAAATCTGTTCGGCATCAGAGTTTAGGGATAAAATAGGAAGGACACACTTGTGTGTGTATCAAAACACACTCGCACACTCTCACTTTTAGGCTGAATTGTCAACTTGTCTTCCCAAAAGCAGGTTCCCAAAAGTCTATTGTGTGAAGCAATCAAGCGACAATAGAGATTCAATATTTTTAGTTTTTTATTTTTTGTTTGACATAAAATATCCCTTTTAAGAATTTTGTCTTCCATGAGTTTTCTGATGTGGCGGTTTTCAGTTTTACAGAATTTCGATTCAAATCGTATTAATCATTTAATTGTTGATGTCTCGAACAATGGCCCATCGCTGGCCATATTCCACTCAAACAATGTGAAATAATTTATAGAGAATTATGTTTGTGTTGTTTATAAATAGAAATAAAGTAACTTTAAATAGAGGTGCGAGTGGTGATTTCTATTTTGGTTGTTCAACTGCACCTCGATCGACCTGTTCTGTTTGTTTTTTGTCGTAAATAAAGATTTTATGGAAGTTTTTCTTCACGTTGTCAATAACTTTGCTTGACAATAAAACTCATTGTTTGTTTAACAAATTCTCTTATTTAAGGGTCCGCAACATGGATTGGAAATAGTGTAGGACTGGCCATAATGTGGGGGTATTGTTTGCCAACACACACTAAATTTCGTCTTTGCTTTGTAACATAATTTTTTTAAAATCAATTTTTATGACTGATTCAATAAAACGTTTGAAATTATTTATTTCCAATACAAAAGACAAAATTATACAAGACTTTAACAGAGTTGACTCTGCATTGTTAACACCTAAAATTGTGGGTGTTCCCCAACATCAATGAGAATCCGTTGTGTGGTCCATTCAATTCGAATCATAATAATTATCAAGAGCCAGTGATTCGGTTGGAAATGAGATTTCTTTAGAGCTTGCGAGTAAATATCGCAATTCGTTGTGGTCATTAACATGCTGTGGAGCATGTCCGAGTCGTTACTGGCGGCTTTCTATCACAATTTTTTTTTTCGTACGCAGTTTCTTTTTGACGTGTCTTTCTTAGTGACATTTTGCGAATCGTGCGTTTGTTGCATTTGTGTCCATGTCTTTGTTGGCACATTTCTATTTGCCTTTTGTGGCATCCTGTGGGATTTTGAAGCTGTAAAAAGTGGAAAACATTGCATTCGTGTTGTTCCACATGTACTGCAGGAGTCAGCCGTAGATACGAATACAGTGGCTGCGCTGAGAGTTGCTTGCTAGTCGCGAAAAAAATGCTGTACCTTTTTGATTTATGCACGAGTGTATTTTAAAGTTTCTTTCATTGCTTTTTGGCGGAAATATATTCAAAATATAAATTGAATTTCGAAGATATTCCATTTTCTATTTTCAATAATTTCGAGACTTTCTTCAATTCGATTTCTAAAATATATTTTTGCTAAGATTTTATTGTACTTCTGTTTGGTCTTTTCAAGAACGACAATTAACAGAAGCACTAACTAATTCATATCAAAAAACTCGATCCCACATTCATGAGTGAGAGGGATAGCGAACCCACGACCTTCAGCGAATAGCACATCGCCGGTGAGTGAAAAATCACCTGCTTTAAGCGGTACATATGTTTTGAACTGTCCTCTTAATACTATCCTGTTCCATCAGAACGCACTGCATGACCTGATGTCCTGTTCTGAGTGCCGGTTCTTTTCACTTAATAACTGAACTTACAGTTGATAGATATATTTAGTCATTTTCGATTTCATTAAGTTTTTAGAAAATATAACAGAAAAATATCGAGGATTAGGACCAGAAGTCTGCTTCGTGTTCTCGGAGATAAATATTGCAGTGACGATAAAAAAGATTAGGCAGACGTGTTGCGACATTTGAAAACAATGTTGTTGCTGTCCGCAATGTAGCTTTTACATTTTGATCCAAAATCAAGGAAATATGCCTGCACCAGCCCAAACTGCTGAACAGGACAAGTTTTTGGAGCGATCAGTACTTAACTGCTTAACTGCTTCTAAACAGAGCAGTTTGAAAACTGTTGCGTAACTAACGGCAATTTTAATCTTTTTTAAGATCTGCACATTTTTGGAATAGTTTTGTTTATTAGAAAAAAAAATTAGGCCGCAAAATCGCTCTCCACAAAATGCTTTTCAAAAGAGGATATTTATAATTTGAATTCCGTAGAAGATTTACTTGCATCTGTTTAATGGCCGCAAGGCATTTTGTCCCACTGTAAGATTTTGTGAAAAGGTAAGATATTTAAGTTTAGATTTATTTTGCCGTCACATAAAAGCGAACTGTCAATTAGGGTCGCTGCTCACAGTCGTACTAAAACAACTGCTAATAAACACGTAAAGTCCACCAAATTTCGTTTGCAACTTGACGCTGATGGTCAGCTTTCCTTCTGATTGAACATTTGGCGGTCGAGGAAAAAAGCCATGTAAATGACTGCGATGACTTGACTTGAGTCGACCATTTGGGAGACGCGTAAGCGGCAGAAGACGCGTTCGTACTCATGCCTGCCCTTTTGAACAGGGCACAAACTATTCCTCCATGTACTAAATGGAATTTCATAAGACACGAGTGAGTGTACATTTTTCCTAACCAACCAACCAATCAGGCAGGCAGGCAGTGGCATTTAATGGCCATCAGAGTGATTGATGTTGGAGCTACAAATACGAATGAATAGAAATAAAACTCGCAATTTGCAAAATAGATGGGAAGAACATTTTTTCCTCAGCTTTCTAAATGCTGCAGTCTTGATTTTATGTCAGTTTTATGACATTTACACGCACATAAAACTTCTTTGGCTTTTTTCTCTACAAATTCTCTGCAACTCCAACTGTAAACAACATCTCCATTTATTCGAATGTTACTGTGCGTTAGCAAATAGTGGGAAGAAGAATATGCGGCAGGGGTGTGGGGAAAGTTTGTAGTAAATTATGGGAATGCTGTTGCTGTTTCATTAGAAAAGCAATTTCGAACGAAATTTTCAATTTTCATAATAGAAATCGTATGCAAAAATGAAACAACTAAGAAATCGTGTGTGTGCAATTTTGTAAAATACACGTAAAAACAATTCTCCGCACATGTTGTCTTGTTGTCTTTCTTAATACGTATTGACATTTTGGGAAAATGTCTACGTATTCTTTTAGTTGTGCGTTCGTTGCATTAAACCATATTAACTTAATTTTGTTTGAAATTATAATCCTTCGTCTGTTTGTTTGGCTGTTTGTTTGTTCGTTATGTGTTTCACCCATTTGTTAAGCATTTGCTCGTTGTATGAAATGAATCCTTTTATACCGTGGCAACGTTTGCACTAAATTTGAAGTTAAAATTGTAAAATAGACAAATACGAACGACTGTTATCTCACAGACACATACACAAAACAAATACATTTGTAGTGGTTCGAACCACAACGCCTTCAACTTTCTGCCCTCCAATTTACGTTTCTTGCCCTTCAAAGAGGTTTTCACAAGTGGAATTTGTTTTCTTTGATTTGGGGCAATCAAAATCGGGCTAAGAAAAGAAAAAACATGTAAGAAAAGCATTTAATTAGTTCTATTTGACGCTTCAAGAAGGTCGGGTTTGACAAAGTAACAAACAAAAACCCCTCCTGCACCCCTCAGCTTGCAGCTCATCAGATTTAGAAATATTTTTAAGGATATTTCCATCCAAGGGAATGGAATGCCTTTTAGATCCTTCCACTTGCCATCGGCTAATTACTTTTGCAATTACTTGAGCAACTCTAGAAAAATTTATTGCATTTCATGTGTCTTTTAGGTCTTTTGTGTGAATAGAAAGAAGACGCAAATGGAAGTGACAGACTTGAAGATAAAATAAATGAGAGCAAAAGATAAAAAAGCGTTATCGGATGTTGGAACAATAAAAGAAATTTACAACCTTCCGCATTTGAAAGGTTCATGTGATTGCAATACGCAATTGAATGCTCCATTTGTCAACTCCAATTACAGCAAACAAACTCTCAATTGAAGTGAAAGAAGGGAGTGCTGAATTGTTGTGACAAACAAACTTTTTATTAAATACTAGCAAAATTATGCTGAAAATGATTTTCTTGGGATGAGATTTCGAAAAGAGACAATTTTTGTAAAGCCCTCTTAATAATTATGAAGTATTAACCGTCCCGTGGACCCACGACTCTTGTAAGCACTTCTCCTTCTGAAACAAAAATCGTTGTTCGTGGTGTCGATCGCTTT
Source organism: Linnaemya vulpina (assembly GCA_963675445.1). NCBI lineage: Eukaryota > Metazoa > Arthropoda > Insecta > Diptera > Tachinidae > Linnaemya > Linnaemya vulpina. Next base: position 118,348,060 of record OY776276.1, on the reverse strand, counting down.
TAAAGAATTAAGGTCCAGGGTGCATGCAAATCGCATTTTGAGGATGTGATGAAGTCGCCCCGTATCCAGCAGTTTTTTTTTAATTAGAAAACGTTGAACTTGATTTCTCTTCCCAGCAAATGGTGTCGCATTTTCCAAGCAAATTCGGATGATTTAGTAGCGTTGGCGACCAGATATTCATGCTGATTTCTCAGATCACTAAATAAATAAAAACCTCAGCTTATTATGGCATGTCCGTTGACTGTTATTGTTTTATGGAATAGGCCAACTGGAATTAATACGAATTCTTATTTGTGATATCCGTTTCACCTCGTTGCAATATTTTTTGCTTGTTTTCAGCTAAAAAAGTAACCCTACTAACGTGCTTTCCTTTTTTAGTTTTCGATATGGAAATGCCCCAAGTCAGTCGTCGTATGCATCTTGACAATGGGCACGCAGTCAATATTAAACACTTTTTGTTTGTTTAGACATTCGTAAATTGCGTCAGAGAAAAGAAAGAAATATGGATTGACAATTTGAAAATTGTTCTGTCTCCTTTTCCTCTGTTCTTGTTAAAATCTCGAAAAAAAGCAACAAAAGTATCATAAAAAATGAGCTTAAGCGACCATAAAAAACGGAGTCCGACTGCAAATATCCTTCTGTAAGCGATTGATCTTGAAGTTCGTGTGTTGTTTAATGCATTTAGTGAAACATAAATTTGTTTTCTTTTTTATTCGAATCATGCTGTCAGACCCTGGCATGTATTTTTGTATTATTTATGTGAGAAATTGTTTAATATTTTTAATGAATTTGTTTTGTTTGTTTAGAAGATGCTGTACATATTCAAAACCACATCATAAGAATCTGGAACGCTATTCGCTTTTATGATCCCAGTCAATGATGCCCGCCATCAGGCATTAAAAATAAATTACAAATTGAAACGCACTTTTGTCATGGCCACGATGTAATTATTGCAACATGTTTAAAAATGTTGCCGTTTAATATTTCAGCGATTGAAGCATTTTTTCTTCACCTCGTCAGGAAATTTATTATTTGATGAAAAGTAAAATGCATTCATGGGATGCTGTTTTCTACGTTTTGACGGATACGAATTTCTTTCTCCACTTAAACTTATTTCTCTCTGCCCATTTGAAATTTTTATTAGAAAAACACTGCCCAGAAGATCTGAAAAGGCGTACCAAAATTAAGAAAAGTTCACTGAAGTGTAGGAAAACGTTTGATGAATTCAATGAAAATATTTTTGCTGCTGAAAAGTTGTATGTCAAGCATCCTACTTTTAAGGGAAAACTGCTCCTGATTTTAATCAATTGTTCCCTTAAGATCACAAGTTGTTTCATTAGTCTATCGTGTTTAGCTAAAATTTTATTCAAATCAATTGAAATATGGTTTTGACAGCGATCCACCACAATGTTAGGAAATTTAAAGGAGTCTCTGCTTTTAATATTATAGAAGATAGAAGCAGATAGACAATAAATTTGGTGCTTAAGGATATGAAACGTACTAAAATGGTTTATTTGAAAAATAGAAATTGTCTTGATATTAATTTTAATGAAACTGAAAACGTTTTTAAGACGTTCTTTATGGGTCGGAGGGAGTAACAAAATAAGTGTAACGTGTGTGTGATGAAATGTTTCAGTGAAAAAAATGTTTAATTTCTTTGTTGAATTGGGGACTGCAAATTAAAAAAAAAACATTTTTATTGCTCTGTGTGAGTTTGTAATTTTCACAATTGCCACTAAAAACACTCACCATCCAAATTAAAAAGTAGTAAAAAAATGTGAGCCAGCGTAAAAAGCATACATCAGGTAAATAAATCAAACACGCAATCACATATTATTATAGAGTTTTAAAATGTATTTTATTTGCTGTTGATGTGGTTGCGGTTTGGTTTTCATAACGTTACCGCCTAGACGATGTTTAAACATCAACAAAAACTTAGACTTCAATAGAACGTAAAGATCAAATCGGTGGCACTGGTTCGCGTGTTACATGTCAGCGTTGACTTCATCGTGTATGTACGGCAGCGCATAACTCAGAGCGAGCGCGAATAAAGTGCATGCATGCATGTGCATGTAGAAAGGCAACCGTCTCCATGTCTACACCACTTGCAAAGTGTCAGCCATTGTTGAAACTTGCTTTTTAAATTAAACAAAACAAAGACGAAATAAAAAAAATGTTCACTTGACCAAATATGGCCTCCACTTTTCAAGTAATTCTTTCGCAACCCATAATAATGTGTGGTGTCTTCTTCTTCGCATATTGATTTTGAATGTCGTTGTTGTGGTTGTTGTTCCAGCGTTTTTTCTCGTGGTGACTAATTGCGGTAACAGCAGCAACGGTGGTCGATGCGTGTTTAATGTCGTCAATAATGTTCAAAATGATGGGTATTTTCTTTTATTTTTTTTTTTTCGTAAAGTTGTGAAAAGCAGTTCTTCAGAACGTCAAGTTGAGGATCACTCGTGTACTTTCTGTTAAGCGTCACAAACCAAAAATGATGAATGGCCGTCATTTTAGCTTCAAACTCGTATACGCGCTGTTAGTTGTTTGCAAGGGGGCCCAACGAGTAATTTTTTTTGTTTCATGTCGGTGCACCTAAAACTTCATTGACAGACGGGACAGTTACCGCGGCAGTTGTCAACTCTTCACTTCGAGTAGCAGACTATTTAATATTCAAAACGCTATTGGCCAGCCAACAACTTTTACGTACCTCTAATTTAAAATGCTGCTGATTAAGAATTGCATTCAATTATAAACTCGGGTTCCTGTATGACAACTTTTAAGATGGCGACTTGAGTTTCCTTATTTGCTCTTGACATACAGAAAAGTTTCAACTTGCATTAATTAATTATGCAAAGCCAGAGGTATTTGTTTTTGCCGTTAAGTAACGAACTCAATTGTTCGAAAGTAGCTTTTTTCTAAGGAGGCCATGTCTTCAGTCTTATCCTGAGCGTTAAATGATTTTTGTACACGAAATCTTTCCCGAACGTTGTTCATGATAATAAGAATTCATTTCATTTGATTGTAATTTTTTTTCACTTACTAATAAAATGAAGATAGACATTTTATAAAGACTTGGTAATAAAATTTCCCAGCTATAATAATTACTGGCTCATCAAGGTTATGGGAAAAGCCTGCTGCAGCTGGTGACGTTGCCCAATCCCATAAAACATCTCAGTCCCAATAAGGAATACCTCAATGTTGTAGCCAAAATCTAATTATTTAAAACAAACACAATATTTCAAAAAACAAAACAAAAAAATTATGTCTACAGTCAAGGACCATTTCCCTGATTTTAGGAAAATATGATAAATTTTGTTGATCGTCATATAAAATGAAATACCAAAATTTCATTTTGTATTAGAGAGAACAATTTAAAGAAATTCCGTATCTTTGTTCCTCATGTCTCTCTGAATTTATCAATCTTAAGTTGATCTAACCAACGCGAATTTATCCCGCTGTTAATGTCTTTGAATTTGATATAGAAGAAAATGGTTCAAAGTGAAACACGTCAGAAACGCGGTTTTTTGTGCTAAAATAATTTGTAGCATTTCAAACGGATTACAAAAATGACTTCATGCCGAATAATACAGACTGAATCGAACTCTTTGACTCGAGAAAGTCAGGGAGTTAAAAACGACAGCAGCGCAGTGTTTTCAGGTTAAAGAAAGCCTGATAAAAGTTTCAATTCTATTTGCAGTAGCGATTTTGATGGCAGCATAAAAAGTTTTCGAATTAAAATCGACTCCGCCTAATTCTGATTTGTTTGCATTTGCATTAAACGTGCTCCAACGTACAAACGTATTCCATACCTTTTCCACCAATTGTGTGTGTCGTTGTGCGACTGAAGTCAAAATTATGAATTCGAAATGCGTTTTCAAACATGGTGGTGACAATTTTGCACTTGTAACATGCAACAACATGGCGGTGTTGATGTGTTCGCATGTAAGTAATTTTAATACAATTCGCTTAATGGACAGCACATTTGTGCGACACAAAAATAATGCGAGAGAGTATCTGGTTGTGGCATTGTTTTTGTGTCCAGGTATGATGAGGTGAAGGCACAAATCGATACGTGTGTGTGTGTGTGTGTGTGCTGGACGTCCAAGCTCTATAATTATTTATTGCTTTTGCTGTGCGCATTCATTCGTAGATGTAGATTTTTTATGCGAAATGCTGATAATTCGCTGAAATGAAGCTCTAAACTTTAGCAAATTCACGCTAACTGTGTGTACACAAGCAGCACCAGACATGCATTTGCAATTAAACTTTTAACTGAAATTCAGATCGTACGAAATGCTTTTTCCTCGAAAATAATGAAGCAGAGTGCTGAAGAGTGTTTGTGCGTGTGTGTGAGTGTGTTTGCGTGTGTTTAAACGGCTGGTGGAATACCATACAGACAGGAAAGGCGAGATTGAGTGAAAATTAAACTCTGCGTTTATTAAACGAATTTCTGTCGTACTGTTGCAATTATTATTTAATGCATTTCGATGGGAAATGGACAGTTTAGATTGTCTAACTGCGACTTTCGCCAACCACAACACTATTTGCAAGTGTTATTGTTCGCAACATACACAGAGAGAAAAGCTGTCATAGTGCTGATTTAATCGACATCGAATGACACACTCGTTCTTCCTCGTCGCCTAACTTGACGTCAAGGGACATGGCAAAAGTGCCGCTATTATGGAGACACAAGACGGACTTTTCTTTGAGTGTACCTGGTGATTGTGTTTATGTGTTTGAAGCGATAATTAATAGAATTGAAAAATTAAATTGTATTTGCATTTTGATAAAGATAAATGAAATGCAAACAATTAAAATAACGTATCCTTCACTTTGAAAAAATATTTGAATTTTTATGTGCACGACGATGTGTTCTGCCGCATACTCGTAATTTTCGAGCTGTTAAATTTTATTGTAAAGTTAATTAATTTTCTTAATTGACTCGACGGCAGTTTTACTACACAAGGGTTAGTAGTTCAGACCAAAGTTTTCGTAGTGTTTGCGATGGGAACAAGTTTTGGTTTTATTTTTTTATGCTGCCTCTTCCCAACGTCTCGTTTGTAATCTCTCAAATAAAGTCTTATTTGAATAATTTTTACCAAAACAAAATTTTAATCAAATCAGGTAAAATTGTCATAAAATACAGCAGTTTTTTCTACTTAATTCTGCAGATTTTGTTTGTTTTGCTTAAAACATGTGCTTCCAAAACATTTTTGAAATAATAACAACAATAAAAAAAGAATAAGTGGAAGGAAAAAGTTTTGCTAAATTTGTATTAGAAAAAAAGAAAGAAAGCAAATATTTTACAAGAAATAAAAGCTTTGAATTATGCACACATCCATTCAATGCGCACAATGGGGCCGATTTTCCAGAGAAGTAGTGCGTTATTGAAGTAATACGACATGAATGACGAAGAGATGTGCGTCTAATCCAGGTAATGGAGTGGTTCCACTTTGACCGAAAGAACCTGAAATAGCGAAATCGATGAAAAAATGTTTTCGGCAGATTGAGCACGAGAGCTCATAACGTCTAATGCAAAAGTTTCTACATACTTCACGGCACACAACAAAAGTGTCAGCATCCAAGAGAGTTGTGAATGTGTCTGAATATTCACCACTCTTTCAACTATTTGGAAAATCCTGAAAGAGGACTTTGCGCGCGGACGAAGGTCCTCTAGAATGTGTGAAGCCGCCATCGGCAGCCGGTTTTGTTTCTATTAAAAAGAAAAAACACACACTTCAAAAATCGGCTCTTTCTGGCCACAGTGGCCTTTTATAAATACGCACACACACACACAATAAACTGACTTGAAACTCCAATATAACTTAACCAATTGTTTTTCCTCTCCCCTGTATGACAAAACTGAAACGAGTGTAACAAAATAAAACATCTACATGCACATGTCCTTTTTATGCCAACACACATGCAAGAGAAGTAAGAACGTGTGTGTTTAAGGATACTTTTCAAAATTATGCGAAATCATTTCTAAAATTGCCGTTCATGCTTTTTTTATTATTAAATATTATAAGTTCTGTTTGCTTTCTTCTCGTTCTTGAGTTGGTCATTTGAAGAGGTTGGGGAAGTTTTTTCTACTCAGACCGATGTTTTGGCCCTTTTTGGTTGAAATAAAAACCCTGTAACAAACTTCATGAAGTGAACAAATTGTTTTTTGTTATTTGTTTTATATTTTTATTATAAATCTTTCTAACCCTGTGATTATATTTTATTCACGTTGTTTTTATTTCTTCTCTGAGTTTAAGGTAAGAAGTTGCTGTCGGACCGAGTTTTAGTTTGTTGGTCAGTTTGGGAATGTTTACGAGGGTTTTACGTTAATTTTATAACTTTGATAACATAAAGTCTTTTTAGTTTATTCATTTTTTCATACACAATATTTGCTTGCACAGACATACACACGATGGTAGTTTGCGGCATTGGTTTGCTAAACCAATAACATTTTCGTTTTGGCTACTTTTGCATCATAATGCTTTTGAAATAAGAACACAAATAAAACGAGCTAATGAAAATTTGTGATTTGCAAATCTTTCTAAGGAAAGCCAAAGAAAAACATTTAGAATAAATGCTTGAGAGCTGGCTGGAGACGAATTACTAAAGCGCCACACTCGATTTTAATTCAACAGTTGATGGTACAAGTTTCGAAAATGTATTTATTTTTTATAAATATTTTATTTATTTGCAATAAAGCAAATTGAATTAATACGTATTACAATTACGGATGATAAGCAGATCCAATGAGCTGCATATAAAAACTAAAATAATCTCGTGCACAGAAAAAATACATCTCGCACTGGGAAGCAATAAAAAGACATCTCGTCTTACGGAGTAGAAACCAGAAATATATAAATAAGTAAATTTATTTGAATTCACAGTGCTTATCCTCTCCCTTACGTGGATGCAATTATTTCATGAGATGGGTGGTTGGCCTTCTCTCGCTTACAGGTATGCCTTGCAATGGATCACAACATGCCTAAAAAAGATGTGCTCTTCAGTCGCCTTTTCGTGTCGATTTCTGCAGCGGATTGATATGCGTATCTAATCCTTGAACGTAGTTTTCACTCACATATTTGATTTCTTCCATCACTTTGTATATCTCTTAATCCTAACCACGAGTCCGCAGTCATCAGTCGTAAAGTTTGTGCCTGGTAACTTTCCAGGATACTGAAGTTCGGTCTGCTTGGCTGTATCCACAACATAATTCTTATTTTATATCTTAAATTTCACACAGACTTTGGCCTTAAAAGCCGTTTAGTTGAACAGTTTTCTACGAATTACGGAATCATTAGAATCTGATGAAAAAAATTCTATTCTTAAAACCTGTAAATGTTTTAATATTAAGACGACTAACAAGAAATCGTTCAAAATAATGTTGTAAAAGCACAACATATGCTGGCAAGTAATAAACACGATCGATGAAGAGGTTTCTCTTTTTTGATTTCACCGAAATCTAGTCGATTAAACGAAACATTTCCTCCTTTTGTAGCGTGTCGCATGTGATGTATGTTGGTATTGTCTTGGCCAATTTGTGCTGCTGTCACTGTGCAGCTCTATCGCATTATCTCTTTAGAATTTACATATTCTTTTGCTTATTCTTAAAAAAGTTTTTTTTTCAATAGTTTTCCAGTATGAATCGCTTTTGGATAATACATTTTGTCATAAAAAATGAAAATGACCACAACTTTTGCGTAACAACTGCACAAAAATATTGCAAAGAAATAGAAATGTTGGGTCTGATGGAAAGCAAAAACTAATTTGTAATAAAATACGAAAAGTTAATAAATAAATAAAGCAAAACAATCAAATTAAGTTTCGAGCGATTAAGCAGATAAAAAGGAAACGTTTTTCCAACTGTCATGTCCTCGTGCGATGCGATTATACGAGAACAGCGAATAGTTTGGCATCTTGTTTTAAGATCTCGAATTGATCCTGCATTCTCAAATCTTTTAGTTTGGTGAAATATTGATTTCGTTTGATAAAATTCTTTCTTTCACCAACAAAATTTTTAATGTGTTTTTTAAAATTATTACTTCATGTAAATGGAATTGATAAGACAGCAAATGCATCAACTCGTTCATAAAACTTCAATAGATGCTTGAAAATGAGGCCAACTTTTGTTGTTTTCATTTCATTTAATTTCCTGGAAATGCTACGTATTTAACGTCTGCAGAATAAAATAAAGAAATCGTGATGACTGGGGATTACGTGTCAAATCTGGGGATTAATTGGCCCGAAATAACATGTAACACACACAACAAAAAAATATATTTTACTTGTTGCTTCACATCTCGAAACAATTTTAATTAAATATTTTTATTTTTGAAACTGTCATTTATGTGTCTGTTTACCGCTGTTGATTGTCGTGGCAACAATAAGTGGGTATTTAAGCATGTCTCGTGAACAGACACACGTACATGTTGTTGAGTTTAGCTGCTCGTAATGCGAATCATACGAAATAAACAAGTTCACAAATTCACGCCATTCAAATCTGGACCACCCATATTGTTTTTGTTGCTATTTCGTACAATTAAAGCAGCTTAAAAACCAATTTAGACCAGATTGATGTGTGAAATACACCGGACTAGTGGCTTTTTCGTTCTGTCTGTTGACAGAAATTCGTCACGATGCATGCTTGAGCCTCCCAAATATTTACGTTTCAAGTTCCTTCAGTTGACGATGTTTTTGTTCAATATTATTATCAAACTTCTTTTTGGAAAGGGGATTTTCTGAAGGATGCTGAAGATCGTTGCAGCATATATTAGAGTACATCTCAAGTTGTTGCAGCTTGAAGTGAATGACTGAGTCACCGCGTGTTAAAAATATTTTCATTCAATCTGTTGGAAAATATAATCGTTTTATAGCTCTGCCAAATGACCAATAAAACAGAAATTTATAAAATATAATTTTAAAAAAAATATCTTGGAAGAGTCTCTCAAAGAAATCGTTTTCGACGGAACATACTGAGATCGACAGCATTTTGTGATAATTTTTTAGAGTATCTGTGGAACGAAGTGAGGTTATATTCAGATACAAACGTTTCCGTTACAACGTTGTTCTTGAAACAACAGCGAAATAAATTGTCTCATAAAACTATTAAATCAGACCTTTTCATTTCAATTTAGCATGACGAAATTTATTAAATTTCCTCCCCGTATCTCTTAATCAGCTTTTACTAACCGAGAATAATCTGTCCATATTAATTTAGTAAGGAAACATTTTATCGATGGAAATATTTAAATCTCTTTCTGTCGATTTCTTCGATGAACCGGCACTAGACATTTTACTTACCTCCGGATAATAAATAATCGCACCAGCATAATTTGAGAGAAAATCGTTTTCTTTTATTCGTAGCTTCGAAATTTTAATTTCTTACGAACGGCATTTCAGTTATTTTATCAGAAACACAAGCGGAATATATAATCGTCTGATAAGTATATTTACCACTTGAACATCACCTTCATATTCAATTTAAATTAATAGCGAGCGATTGTATTGGAAATTCATGTGTGACTTAGAAACACAAGACAGACTTGGAATGCTGCCTTCACATGGAAACGGAATTGTATTGAAATGGCCAGTAGTTTGACTGATGGCCATGTAACATGCATTTAAGCATATTATGTCCTAATTTTTGTGTGTGTGATTTGTTTGTACGAACAGCAGAACAAACATTAAAGCCAAAACAAATGGATTATACCACTAAAATATTTCTTGGTCAATTAGTTTTCTGCCCAACAAACACCAATCAAAGTAACACCAACGAAAACAAACACAAACGAAATCAATCTCAAATAATCATTTTGCTGGGCATATCAAATCTAAACACCAGAAATGAGAATCGTCTGCTGTTCAGATGAATAGAATTAGTTTGTGTTGGTAGAGAAAAGATTTAAACAATTAATTAGCATTCAAATACGTTTAGGTTTGTAATTTTGTATTTTTTAGTATTTTACGTGGTTTGTTGCATCGTTACAATAGCATAAATGGAAGTATTTATTTTGTTCCAATTAACAAGAAAAGGTGTTGTTTGCTGGTGATAATTTGAGAAGCGTGGAAATAGTTTGTTTGGACGTGAAAGATACCCGGGAAACAAAAGACTTAAGCCAGCAACCTGACGGAGATCAGTGTGTGTGTGTGTGCGTGTGTGTGTGTGTTACATTCTCGTAGGTCTTATTGTTATTAATATATTTTTAAAATAATAATACTCCCACTTGTTTATATTATCGCATACGCGACCATCCATGGGCCACTCGTTATACAGTGGCATTCATGTGTTTTCCTTTTGAGTCATTTAACTTTCGAGACCTCGCGATGTTTATCGTTGCTCTCTGTTCTTTTTTGTTTTGTTTTGTTTTGTTTTATTTTGACTTTGAAGACAAATGATGCTAATTTGTCAATTTCGTTGACTTCCAAAATGAATAAAACGAAATACTCCAAGACGAAATACACCGAAGAACGAATCAAACGTCTAAACAATAACCATCAAAAAAGGTGTTTGTTTCCTTGTTCTGCTCGATCTGCTTGAATTTTGTCTTGCAGTATTCGTGAAACAAGCTAGAACACATTTTAAATATAATCCACATTTCGAGTTTGTTGTTGTACCAAATCCTCTAGCAATTTTAATGAAAAGTTAAGTTTGACAGGCGTGGTGTGGTGGTGGTGGTGGTGGTGTGTTTGAAATGATCTTCGAGCTGATCCCCTCAGCGTAGCAACTCATTTGCCGGAATGCAACAATTGTGACTTGATAAGAATTGACTTTGCGCTGTCATATTAAAGAAAGATAAACGAGTGCACAAACACTTTTTACCTGTTCCCATCCTTGTGCCAGCGCTTCTTATTGTATTTATTTTTATTTCTCCGTTTGAACAGTGATTAAGCGAAAATTTAATGGTGGTAGTGAATGTGTTTGTTTTGTTTCTGTTTATAAACTGTATCGCTCACCCTTACAAGCGGACGGCCGGTAATATTGACTAACAGCAGATTAAAGTGAAAGATTTCAGTTGAAAATTAATAAATGAATGTATCAGTTGCTGGTGCTCCTTTTTTATATTTTGAGAACTTTAATTGAATATGAGCAAATGGAATCCCATATCAGCCAGGATAACTACGCTGCGTTTGGTCATCGTAAGGGAGATGCTTGTTCTTGTAAATGTTTAGGTGAAACACTCTTAACGAGTTAAACTGTTTGACATGTTTAAGAAGATGCCTCCCGCTGAGTTGATGAATGCGTTAGTATCTTTTTGTTACAGATACTGTCTGTTTCTCTTCTATCAAACGATATTCATTTAAAAAACGAAAAATTATATTTTGGTTTCTAAAAGGAGCAGGGGATCTCAACGAATTTGTTTCATTCAATTTTGTCAGTTGCCAACATTTCCAGCATTTCCAGCATTTTACTCATTCGCTTTCCTTCATACGGCTGTTTCTATGTCCAGCTGAAGGTGTGACACGTAGTTGGGTGGCCCTATCGAGAGCTTCGATCCGCTGCAAGAGTTTCTGTCGCCTGTACGTCTACCGCCATTGCGGCTTAATGTCGATAGATTTACAAATAATTGATTTTTTACGTTCTACAAGAGCAGGAGCTTCTGAATACTGTCAGGTCATTTAGGATGTGTGTTCTAGGATGTCAATTGATTTTTCAATTAAATATTACAAAAAAGTAGTGATTGAAGTTTTAAATATCAAGAGGAATGGAATAAAAATGATGACAAAGCGTTTACTAGGCCGATTAAAAATCGCTGAAAAGGCAAACAACTTAAAATAAGTCACTTGGATCTCAAAATCCTGAATTCCGAAATGTTTTGGATTTGGTATTTTAATACGATGACAAGACATTCTTGGTGTGTTCAAATTCTAATGTAAATACAAGTGCTACATCCAAAAATGCAACACATAATTCGCAGCGGGAATAAAAATATTACCTGACCGGAAATATGGAAAAGAATACAATTCTTGGGAAATGAATTGAACTGAATGCTTGGCTTATTAGTTATAATGTTGGTGCAGTAACAGCTCTCAAAGAGACTTTTATCATGAACTTTTTTACTAAACTGATAAGCTTACAAAAAAAAAACCATTTTAATGCAGCATTTGTAGTGTTACTCATTATATTTAAACTAGACTTCTTAGCTTCCGTCCGTTACAAAAATAAGTGCAATTGAATCAACTGGAATCTCTTTTTGATTTTTTGCGAATTTTGATCTCTTATAAAATTTATTTATTTATAACATCCAGTCCCTTAACTTTTTCATGGGCATTTCAACTACTTTTTGGATGACATTGACCGTTTGCATGTATTTTTAGATATGAAAGGAACAACACCACACGTTCCTTGAGTGATTTCATTACATAACAACTAAACGTTGGTTTTTATAAATAAATAATTTGATTTATCTGTTATAGAATGTGCCAATTCAACACCTTTCATCTGGCAAAGAAAGAATGTTTACAGCATCAGCAAGCTGTGTAAATTCGAAACAATAGGATGTTTGTTCGGGAATTTCATGGAAAATCCGAAAATGTCAAACAATTGTTACATTTCAGCTCTAATGATGGTTGGTGATCGTTCGTTACGTTGCAATGCGCTCATTGTTGCCTAACAAACATAAAGTATTCAATAATGAAACAAAGTGCTGTGTATCACCCTTCTTTAGGCGAGGAATGGCAGGACACACACGCACTAAAGCAGCTCTTCTGCAGGAAACAAATATTTGTCAAAGTAGTAAAAGTAGGTGACAATAAGCGTCATGAAAGAGCCAAACGAAAATATGATCCTCTCAAAAGTCTGTTGAATGTGGTTTCGAAACCACAAAAAACATGTTGTAGAAACAAACACATGCTGTGTAACAATAGAAGCCACCACGATCTCCCTCTCTCTCTCTCCCTCTGGCTATCTCTCTTTTTCTATAGATTCAATTGTATTGACACGCACTCCTCGAAACCACCCTGGGGAGTGACAATTGGGATTCTGAACATAGAATGTTGTCAAATTATATGTTAAATGTGATCATAAATTATTTTTTCAATTCTAAAAGTCTTTAGAAAGAAATACACGAAGAAAGCCTGATTATGTGACAGTTTTCGTTACGTTGCGTTCCGAAAAATTCTTCCAGCGTTCATTGTATTCCATAAAAAAATTGTTTTGAGTACTTTTTGGTTTCTAATTAAGAGGGGATATGCATCGTTGAATTCCGTATGCGTTTCAATATCCTTAATAAAAACAAAATGTAGTTAAACATAATTTATGATTGTTTTGTTGGAATAAAAAAATAAATTATATTTTATCTGTTAAATTATTGTCACTTGCACTCATCCACTACCACGAGTACAAACTGGAGCCGGATTCGCCTCAGCTCCTTGGAAACTTTCTCAAAATTTGAGTTTAATTTTGTTAATATTCAGAAGCGGCAACTGACGGTAATTCTTAGCAAATTAAACGATTTAGAAAAATTGCAATACATTTTGCTCAAAAAACATCAGGCACAGCGAATTTTGAGATTTGAAATGACAAAATATTTACTTTGAAGGGGTATTCACATGTCGCTTTCATTTTGCAAAAGTTTAGGCTGCTCACAACCTGTTGTAGCAACTGTATATTGTACAAATATTGTGGCGGCCATATTAAAAGAAAAGTTAACACCAGTGACAAACCTGAACTGGTCTTAACGATTTTTGTTACACAGCATTTTTGTCATCAATCTTCATGTGATAGTTTTAAGTAGCCAATACCAAGTCTTCGTTGTGCATACGGCCGTGAGTATTTTTGCAAACGATCACTTGCTTGCAAAAGATATTGATGTCAAATATCAGCAGCAACAGTTACACAACTTGCGGGTACAATTCCTGCAATCGGTTGTGAATTGCACAACAATATAATTACAAATAATATGCCACGTTTAATTATTTTGTGCAAATAAAGCCATGTTTGTTGTTTTGTGGTTTTACGGCCCACATAATATCACAATAAACTGACAGCGTGCATTGAGAAGCAGAATGGCGTGGAATGAATCCACTAATAAATAATCTATATGTTCATAACAGATACGAGTACAAACGGCAGACTTTGCAAATACAAGTTGAAAACGGTTAATTATCAACAATTATAGACATTTCATGACTATAATTAAATTTGTTATTGTTTTTGCATTTCTAGATTAAATATGAACACTTATTTAAGGTCTTGTGCATGTCGGAATGAATGTGTGCCTGAAGTACGAGTATGTGTGTAAAATGCATGAAATGAAATGAAGTGCATTTCCCATCCCAACTGTTGCCAACTTTCAACAATTCGAAAAAACTTTCAACTGCCTGTTGTAGTCATAAGTGCAATTATTGGATTGGAAGATAAAAAGTAAAATGAGTGTCTTGTGTTGTTCGTGCGTGACAAGTTATCAACTTGGAAAATTGCAACTTCTAGTAAATCCCTTTTTGATATTTTGCGATCGCTTCTTATGTGAACATTCAAGAATCTGGCCAAAAAATCTCTATATATTTCATACATTTCAGTTAACACATTCAAAAGAAAAATAGACGAAGTATTTGTTAGAATGACACAAAAATAGTCATCTTATGAAATTTAAGATTTGAAATGTTGTCATACTTTTATTATATATAAAATTTATTGGTAACGTCTCTAAGAAATGCTTTTTTTTTGCATTTCACCAGTGCTTTTGCCAGATCATGAGTGGTCTTCAGTCACAGTTTTATGAAAAGCTTAAAATCTCTCATCTTACGAAAAGACTTCTATGAACCATTCGAGAATTGAAAAATTATTTCTTAAAATCACACGATAACAAGTTCATAATAAAGGGAATCAAGTGAATTATTTTATTCATTTTCTGAGTACTCAAAGTGTTTTTCTCGTTTGACTTTCCCTGAACTTCATGCCATTAAAGAGGCTCTATTTAAATCTAAATCAAAGTAGGCTAAATTTTTTTTTAATATTTTTAGAAATCCATATTTCATGTACATCGAAATTTCCAGAAATTGGCGCCATATCCTCCCCGCACTATTTTCACATGTATGAAATTTTACCCAAATCACACCATTCGTAAGTTTTTAGTCGGAAATAATTGATCATGAGAAAGTGCATCAAAGAGCCAGTGGAAAATAAAAGCTGTTCATTTTAATTTATTGCGAACAAAAAACGTTGCTTTCGGAGGTCGCATGTCAGGGCAGCTCGTATCTTTCGGAATTATTTCAGTATTGAGCACGGGGATCGGTCATTATTCCAACGTAAAAAATCCAACATGACACATAGTTTCAGATTTGATGGACTTTGTTTCTACCTCGCAAGCAATTTTCCTTCGTCTTTAGTTAGATTAATAAAAATTAATAAAACCTAAAAATATTGCATACAATTTAAAGTCGTAGCATTTATCTTGTTAATGGGCTGCTGTGTGGTACACGATTATTTAAAATTTGGAGCTGAAAAGTTTACTAAAATTGTGGAGATAATTAAGTGAAATTCAAAGCCACTGAATAGAAGAAATGCATGGAAAGAGAAATTTGGGTTCGAACTAAATAATTAAAATTTCTATTGCAAATGTGCCTTCAAGTAGAACTTTTCAGGAATGGGGCTGACGCATTGTGGTAGACAAATAGAAGGAAACCAAAACTAACTAACGGCTATAAAAATAAATAAAACATGAAGCAAGTATCGACATGTCAGTTATTAGCAAATATTAAAATAAAACGTTGCCAAAACACCCATTCGTTGGTTTTACATAATTTTTTTCAACATTTCTTTTCAACATCGTCTGTTTCTTTTCCACTGCGAATGACAGCAAAGGACTCGTTGTAGAAACAATTTTTGCCGCATTGTATCAGCCATTATTTTATTTTGAATGTCTAAAAAAGTCTACTTATTGTTGTTGTGTCTTTGTTTTCATTGTTTTAAGGCAGCAGCAACGAGGAAACATGGCTAAAAGGGCAAAGCTAAACACGGTGTCTGCTTGTAATACCAGCTTTCGCATTTCAAATGCATGATTTGAAAGAACAAAAAAAAAAAAGAACTGGCAAACACTGCAATTGTAAACGCTAAAATAAAAAAGTAAAACGTAACAAAATGTGTGAATACAAGCAAGAAAGAAAGGCAGGCAGGCAGGCAGGCGGACGGACAGTGTTTCGAAATAAAACGTTGGAAATGCAACATAATTGCCACTTGGCACACACTCGACACACACTGCAAGTTCCGTCCAATCCCGTTGTCCATTTGGAAAATATCTCCAACCTGTAATCACGTGCTGCCGTTATTGTTCTGTGTTATTCTTATTATTATTTAACTCGCTTTTCTTCGCAGTTGCTTATTATGCAGCTAAAAGGAAAAAGTGATGAAGCTGATATTTGCAATTCAATATTGACAATTGCTATTTTACTTCATGTTATTTAGCAGTTAATTATGGTTTTTAAGTGTCTTTAGTTTTGTTTAATATTGTTTGCCAGGAGGACGAACTCGAGCAGACAAGGTTTTGTTCAGATAAAAACCCTATTCTTTTTTGTTTAAATAAAAAACAATAAAGGAAATTTAATATTAATAATATTTCATTAAATATGTGATCCGGATGAAGTGTAAGATCAGTAAAATGACGACGCGTATGATTCAATCGATTAACACGAAAAACAAAATTAACAAATTTTAAATTGTTTTGCAAAAATACGGATGGGGGTAATGATGCCCCTATTCCACTTGCTAAAAACATGTTTGCGTTCATAAATTCATATGCAGGCAACATATTTTCCTCTCTATAATTCTGAAATGCAGTCCTCTTTACACCGCTAAATCTGTTTATTATTTCTTTTTCGCTAATATTTTACAACAGATTGAATACAATATAAAACAAATAATTTTTTTAACTACTTTGGAGCAACGCACCACCTGCGACTGCAAATTCCAGCCAAATCATTCATGTAACTCTTAGGAAAAAGCATAAATGAAGAGAAGAAACCAACATCCAATAATCGAAATGCTAACTGAAGCGCCATAATCCTGTTTCGTTCGCCGTGACGGCATATTAACTTTGAACGAGCAGCAAAATAAAACGACAAATACTCCGTGCGCCAGCGATGGCGACATTAAAAAAAAAAAACAAAAAAAAAACTAAAATGTAATAAAGTTCGTTTGTCAGTTTAGCAGCCATTTTGCGGTTCACGGCAGTGGTAATGACAATGCTCGTACTTGCAACGAAACCCACACACTCATCGAGTGCGAGTATCGCAGGATAACAACTTCCTTTTTTATCTCTCCCTAAATTTGCTACATTCGTTTGTGTGCTCGTACGTACTTTTACAATTTTTTCACTGTTTATATAAACAATTTTTTACGAGTTATAAACTTTTTTATAGCACTTCATATATATTTTGCTGTAGAGGGAGGGAGTGAGTGCCAGGGAGTGGGAGTGTATTAAGCGCTTTATTATCTTGGGTTGAGCACTATTTTGTCCTTTATTTTAACAATGATAAATCAGTTTCAATTTGTCTGCCTTTAATAGATATTTTACAAAATTTACTCGTATTAAGATGTTGCTGTTTTAATAGCAAATAGTTTCCAGTGTTTTCGAATACACATTTAGAAAAGCATGAGAATGTTAATCGCAAGAAAATGTATACGAAGCCGAAAGATCTCTACTCGGTCCTGAATGTGGAGTGCAATATTTTTTCTCTTCTTTATAACATTTTATTGTGACAGCATGGCACTAGTCACTGATCCATATCGGGAACATTGATAACATCTTGTGGTAAGGATCTCATTTCAGCACCGTCCTTTGCTGGATGAGATAAATAATAAAATTGGAAAAAATGCTCACTGGCAATTCGGTCTCCTCTCTTCTATTATTATGGCTAATCAACACTATCCGTTCTAGCACTGTGCGTTACTGAGTGCCGGTCCATTAAAAAAGAAAACTCGCCCACCAATGGAAATCCAGACCAAGAACCTGGAAGATTTCACAAGTCGACACAAATGCCTGTTAATATCGGATCGGCAGCAACATTTACATGACACATGTGTTTGGAGAAAATAAATGAACAGCATCGCTAACTGCTCCCAAATATATTTTGCAATTTAAAATGTAAAGAATTTAAGATTAAAAAAATTACTAGTCATGCAAAATGTAATTTGGTATTATTTTTTTAATGTGTGATTAACGCCCAACTCATTTTATTTGACAAGAAGTTAAAATTTCAGGACATGAAACAAAAATTGACAAAATTGCCTGGCAGAATACAAGTTGACATCAACTGCAGGTGGTCAGACGCGGACGCTGGAGGAGGGAAAGGGGACAGTCCCTCCCAAATCTAATAAAAATACTTGTTAGGGATTGTTTTGTTTTATATAAAATTCCACAATGTCCGAAGTGCTTGATTTGTTTCAAACCTCCAACCAACCCGTTACCACGACGCATTAGTTTCTCACGGCTGTCGTTTTCGTGCTCCTTGATCGCCATTTATTTGAAAAATGATAGTGCGAATTTCATTAACTTCATTGTTAGCTTTCACGCAGATCTCTAATGTGCTACCCTGAACGAATGCGTAAATGTTAACTGTTTATTGCTGTTTCGCATCTTTCTTGCTGTTTTGTGAAGTCCCCACGCTCAGTTGCAAAAGTCGCAGCTTGTGCAAGTGGTTTAAAGAGGATTTAGCGCTGATTGCGCTCATTGAACGCCCACTGTTTTTATAACTTTTCACTCCAACCTTTTAATAAGGACACGTTCAGCCCAACAGTGTCGTGCTATAGAGGGTTGGAAGAAAATACAAAAAGAAAAAAATTAAGGATGATAGTCCTTTAAGGATTTGCTTTATTACAGTTTAATTAAATTTTCGTGCAGCATAGATTTTTGTTTATATCTGCAGTTGTCCTACGAATGAGAGAATGTTTCAATTACGCAGTTAATCGTAAAAAATCCTTGCACTGATTTGTTGCCGTATTTGTTCTGCGAATGTTTGCTTGCAGTGGATAGCAGAAGTGGAGGTGTGTTTGTGTGCCTCTCCAGACCAGGTACGAGTATGTTGCGGTCATAAACGTTTGCTTGAAGCACAAGCAAACAAATAAATAGAAAAAACTAACTGCCCCTTAAGAGTCTGTTGATAAAAATGTAAAAATGCTCTGGTGTGGGTAAAAATGGATGAATGAATTAATGGTCTCAGGTGTGCTCGTTGGCGAGTTGATCCATTTATGGCTTTTATACAATTCATTTATATTCCACATTCTGTTCTATTTGTTAGTTATTTATTGTGAATTTTTTATGACTCGTTGGCTCTTCAAACAATGCCGACCACTGGCAACCCCATCAGCAGCCGCAAACTCTTTTGAATACGGCCAATAGCTGCAGTGGTTCTCGTAGTTCTTTTCTTCCTGTTGCTTGCAGGACATGACCGCAACTGGCCAGAAAAAAGAAATAATCCAGGCAAAAAATAAAAAGAAAGTGTATTAATTTGCTTGAGTAAAAGTGAATTTATGACCCCAGCAGCCGTTTCAATTCAATGTATTTTCGTGTTAAACCTGGTGTGTGTGCATCGTTCTTCTTCTTCTTTTTATAACTGCGTCAGTTTCTTTTGAGGATTATTTTAGCTTTCTTGGTGAAAAAGGACATAACAAAGTAGTTATCCTTCATTCTTTCAGCGTTTTTTTTATTATTTGCAGAAGAAAATTTCATGACACAAACGAGTAATTTTTTGAGCAGACATAATCGAGCACAACAGAAAGAAGGCGAAATAGGATTTTTCTTTTAATTTAGTTTACGATGCATGTCGGTGGATGTTTGAGTCATAAAATGATTAATCTAATTAATATAAACGGAGGAAAAGTACGAAAGTAAAACAAACTGCAAAAGAAATCTTCTGAACTAAAAACAAAACAACATGCCGCTGTACAGTGGAGTCGCACAGAGTAAAAGTGAAACTTTTCAAATTTATAGTCCAATAGATATCACGATAGACTATAAATCTCTGAAGCTTCCTTTCGAAGAAGAGCACGTGGAGACAGCTGCATGCTGACAGAGTGCGTTGATGCTCAAAATGTTTATTCGGCTCATAGAAAACAACTGAATGGCTTCTCTTTGTCATACGAGAAGCAGAAGTACGCAATTTAACGGAAGGAAATGATGCTAAGCCTTTTGTTACTCCATGAGAGCTTTGCAGCGTATATAGTCATCCAAAATGTAACAGGACGTACGAAAGTGACAAAAAAAAAAATAAATTTTATTTAAATTAACATTTTTGTTCTGGTCGTCCATTGTCCATGTATCTTGCGATTTGACGACAGTGGCGAGTTAAGATTTTTTGGAAGCTCTTCCAGCAGAACAAAATGGCGAATCAATTATGTTGTGAAGTTAGAAGTTCAGAGGAGAAAACGCAAAATAGTCGATTATTTTTTCAACCGAACAAAGAATTTTTCCCACCGTCCAAAATAATTCTTCCTCCTTCGGCATTTCAATCCAATGGAAATTTCAAGTATCACGTAAAACTTAAAGGTGGAGTCTCAAATTATACGTTTTCATTAAAAGCAAATATCTAGACTCTAGAAATGAATGCGTTTTGTTTGCATCTTCTTGGCTAATGAACGACTTTGCTGGCTTCCACATCTGCCGATTGTGTGTGATGGGATGTGTTTCGCATTAAAATCATAAAACTAAAATAGATCCATCCATCTCCGTGTTTTGTGTTTTCTTACGAGTATAATTTACGTTTTATTTGTAAACAAACTCACACTCGCACAGTTTTTTACATCTGTGTAAGAGTGTATGCGGTTTGCACAAGTGTGTGTGTGTGTGTGATTCTTGTGAGTTAGTTGTATTTAGTTGAGGATAATTGCAGGATTATGAGAAGGATTACACAAAGTAAATTGAAACCTTTTAGTAATTTATTTATTTTTATTTTTTTTGCTGCTAATAAAACAGGAGTCTGCCGTTCATCTGTACATATTCGTATGTATGACTGTTTGCCGTTTTAAATAAGACAACAACAACAACAATAACAAATCATAAAAAATCTAATTTCCATTCAAAATCGTTAAGGTGTGATTTTCTCACTTTGGAATTCCCTTCGTTTTATTTTATTTTATTTTTATTTAATTTATGGTTTCCGTATTTTTGGGTTTGTTGGCTGCTGTTGTTGTTTATTTATGCAAATTTTTCATTCAATTCAAGTCAACAAATAGTGGCACATGAAACACAAAATGATTTGGTTTGTTTGACAAATGCTACTGTTAAATGAGTTTTGTTGTCACTTTCAGTCATTTCGGAAATTATTTCGACTGAACTGAACTGCACATTTGCCTGATATCATTCAGACACACACACACACACACACACATTTGCTCGTCTCTCGTTCTACGAGTATTTATTTGTTTGGCTGTTTGTTTGTTTATGCAAATTAATTTAGCAACAGAAGAATGTTAGGAAGGCCTTTTAAGTGGTTGGTTGGTAGTCACAGTTAAGCTTCCTTGAGCTCCTCGAATAGTCAGTCGTGCACAAGTGTGGTGTGGCTGCTAATCCTTTCAGTTTTGTGCTTCTGCTACAATTTTTCCATATGGAGAGATGAAAAGTTAATTGGTTTCCCTTTTATTTATTTAAATTATGAAGATTTCGCACAAATGACGAGTGAATGTGTGATCATGTTTGCGCAATAATTTCATAACGATGGAATTGTTTTGGGAAAAAGTGAGAGCATCAAGTGCAGGAAAATATTTTCGCTTAATTAAAATGAATTTCGCTACTGGCGCTTTATGAATTGTAAAGTTTTGATCTGTTATTAAGTGGAAACTATTTCGAGTCCCTAAACTCTGCAGTCAGAGAATTTCTGTTTAACTCTGGCATTGACAGTTCGCTGCTCGTTTGCAGTAAAAAGCGGTTGAGCTGTTTTCGATACACTCGATACGTTTTCAAAGTATTTTTACCGTATTCATTAAGTTCATTTGAGATTGTTGCGCTGAGGGTCATGAGGTTGCACAAGTTCTTTTCTCGGCTGAAGTTTTATCATTTCTATCTTCGTTCGCACCTTATTTATTGAACAATTTGAACGAATATCGATCGGTGCTTTGAAAGTTAGTTTGAAGATAAGTGCTGTCTGTTGTTTAAACTCTTCTCAACTGCGGTAAAAGCAGTGCCAACAAGATCACCTGATGATAGTGAAGACAGACGTGTAACGAGCCGGAGTTGCGGCGAGAAACAGTTTTCTGTTTTAAATACAACGTTTAAACAAACTTAAGACTTTTTAATAAAATGCCTGGGGCTGCGAAAGTGCTAATTTGAATTATTAATAAAACGGCAACATGCATTTTGAGATGTTTTTCATTTTTTTATTTTATTTTTAAATCTTTCTATTCTCCTTTACTTTCGTATTTGTACAAACAAAAATAATAAAATAATGAACAAACATACAATTTAAGAAATTATTTCTAATCAAGATTTTTTATTCTTACCACGAGTAATATTTTGTTGCGTTGTTTTCTTTTTTTGCGGCATGATTGTTTCCTCTGCATGAACTCGAGGGCGGCAATTGTTGGCAACTTGAGCAAAACGGCCAGATACAGCAACGTTTTCGAAACTAATCATGCGGTGAGATTTAAACTTAACGAAAATTACCAAAGTAGTGTTTAGTTTTAGGAGGCTGAAGTAACAACTCCTTGATGGCTGGCATTAATTCATTCAACTCTTTCAATAAGTGTTGTTGGTTTTCGGTGTTGTTGCTGCATGCTCGGTTGCTGTTGTAAAGCCAAAGTGTTGCTTTGTTTAAATAGTCGTTTGTTGGTTGGCCGGTTGTTTTTTCGGTTTGCGGTGTTTTTGGCCATTCATTGATTTAAGCTGGTTGTCGATAAGCAACGCATTAAAAATCCATAAATCAATGCGATAAACATGATTTGCTGCATGTTTTATTGACTATTGTTGTGTTCAAGCAACAGCGCACCACTGCAAATGCAATTTCGCTATTATTTATAAATTTTCTCTGCGAATGGGGAAGTAGTGGATGTGCATAGAGGAGGCGTTTATTGGATGCTGCACTGTTACCTTCGATTTCCACGTATTAAGTGGCCAAAGTTTGTGTGTGTGTCTGTCTTATTTGCCAAATTTTCCAATACATGACGGCATGCAATCTTTTCTGCATCTTTTCTTTTCATGTTTTTAAGTTTGACTGTGAAGAAAATTCAGCATCACGACTTGTGTAAATATTAGACTTCCTTCAAACATTTGCCTTTCCTCGACTATTCCTACACAAAAGGACTGACTGTCAGTACTGGCAGTCCAGTTCAATACTTCGAATGTATTTCTTAAAATGTTTCATTTAATTGATTGGAATTACATGCCGAACTTGACGTGGGATGATGGAGACCAATTCCAAATAATTAACTAGAGTTGATACAAATACCAAAGAGCTCTCTACACCCACGCACACATATGCGCACGCACACTTACATATCGATATCAATAACTTGGAAATATTTTTTACACATCAAAATTCTGTAGATTTTCCATCGTTCTGAGGCCGACACTAGAAAAAGTTGCGAAACAATAATCAAAATATGTTATAAAAATGAAAAAGATGATCGGAAAGTCTTATTAGCACTCCTACAGTGTTAATAAGTCCGCCGATTAAAATTTGAAAAAGGAACACCACTGCGGCATTCCTCGGGTATAATTTCAAAATATTTGAAATATTATTTTTTACTGAGACTTGGATTGGCTGACCTTCTTCTACTCGGCTGAGAGGCAGGGAAACCCAGGCTGACCACTTATTCGAAAATAAATTCGGTTGAAAATCGAACAATTTTATTAATAGCCAAAATGGTAAAATAACAATCGCATCCATTGAAAAACATTTTTAGTATCAACGTCTCCAATATCATGACTCCATTTTGTGTGCGTGCTTCTTCTTTTTTTCATGACGAGCAACTTTAACAGTTTTGACAATTTACCACAAGCGAAATTGCATGAAACAATGGGAAAAACAGAACAATTTTTTGGTTCGATACACATGCGGAAAGTATCTTGACGCTTAAATTGTATTTTAAACATCATTAAAAAGATTATAATCAACACAAACTAGAGATGTGAGCGTGACTACTTCTGTCACGCATGTTTACTTCGAACTCTTAAACCGTGCATATATTTTTCTTGAATTTTTTTTTCGTTTGATCTAAAGGTTTTCTTGGGACTCTGCAATCAATTTGATTACAGATGCTTCCGATTAACTGTCTTTACCTGCACACACATACTTACGTACGTGCTCAATAAACCAATTCCTATAGAAAACATAAATGCGTTAGAGAATGTACCTGTCATAAAGCATTTTCCATAACTTTTCATAATTATTCTTGTTATATGCTCTTTTACGTACAACTTACAAAAATGATTTTTTTCCTCAAATTTTAATTTAAATTGGAAAATATATCGTCGACACATTCTGTTTGGATATCCAAGAACTTTAAGTCTCCTTCACACGTGCCTACTCGTATGAACAAAAGTGAGTGCTACAGACTGCACGTCACGCACACCAATCACGTCCGCTGTGTCCATCTCTGACACAAGCAGCGCATTAAAATACACACTCTTATTTATTTATTCATTATCAAACCCATCATTATAATAATTGTATGTATTTTTGTTTTGTTTAATTGCTGTTTGTTTTGTTTATTTGACGTTGGCTTGGGTTACAATATCGTTAGATTGGTGTTAATCTTGATGAAATTCAGGTGAAACCTAAAAAGTAGAAATTATCTAAAAAAAACATGAAAAATGTCTGTCATGAGAATCATGACATGAAACGTGGATGAATAATAATCGACATTTGTCACTGAAATTGAGGGAAGACGCCATTTTAGCTTCGTTTAATTGCTGAAATATGATTTATTTTTATATCTGCGGTGTGTGTGTGTGTGTGTGTGTGTGCAAATGTGCGAGTGGTTGAATGTAATTGTGCTCACGCGGTATTTAACTCTAATAATTATTACAATTATTTAGCTAGAAAGTTTGAAACTTTTCGAATTTTCCATTTGCGGCAATTCGTTTAAATATTTGCTTGTTTAACAGTTTTATAAATGTTGGCAAGATTAAATGGCTATTTCTTCTTCACAAAAAAGAAAAACCTAAACAAAAACAAAAATGGTGAATGCATAAAACAAATATGAAACAACAATCAGTTAACCCTGCGAATCATTAATTTTATTCCATGTTTTATCCTCCAAGTGTTTTGAATACCAGTAGCAGGCAACTGCATTGTTTCAGCTGAGAAAAAGTACCCTCGAGAGTTTTGAGAATTAGTTGGAATTTTCATGTTGTTTGTTGTTAAGTAAATTAGCTAACGGTTTACAGTAGCCGTTTACTCACTCGCATGCTCCACAAGCACCTCACTGTTTCTTGCTTTACCTTATGGTTAACCGATACCGTTAATTCTCATAATTTAGCGGCATGTTCAAATATGCGGCATCATCTTACACTTGCACTATGAAGATCCTTGGGCAAACACAAACAGGCTCATTTTTCTTAAACAAAGTGGTCTCCAGAGAGGCTCATTGAGTTTAAGAATTAACCAAATCGGATTTACAAAAGGGAAAACAAACACAAATACTTTCCAATAATAAGAGTGGAAAAGAAGAGATGGAAGGGAAGGCATAAACAACACAACCGATAAACCAGGCATATGTTTAATGAAAAAGGTCTTCTAGGATACTCGTACCCCTGAAGTGTTAAAACTATGACGAGAAGTCAATATATCTGGAATTTTATGCGGAAATCTGAGGCAGCATGTCAAAGAGTTTATTGTTATACTCGCAAGTAAGAAAAGGAAACAATAAATGCTTTTCGATATTGACTTTCGTACAAAATATTTACAAATATTTTGGTAGGAGTAAGAAGCAAACATTCACACAGACACACACACACACGCATACTTCAACTTCCCATTGACTTTTGTTTTAAAATCACTGAAGCAAATTAAGAAAGCGACTGTCTATCTGACTGTCCGTCTGCCTGAATGTTGTTAAAACACAAAGAGGACTTAAAACTAACAGTTTAATTTAGTCAGGATCAGCCTAAATGCAGCCATACGCCTTTGGCCACCGCTCTATAGGGTGCACTGCAGTTACATTTAGGTGTGAGTTATGGAGGACCTCATGTCGACATCGTACTAATCAGTGGAGTGAATATTGTTTAAGAAATTGTGGAACAGTTTGTCGTTTCAAAACCAGGTGTATTTAAATTACGCTCTTCTACAGAAATAATGTGCGACATTATTTTACGCTGCAAATATATTTGACATTCGACAAGGGACAAGTCAATTTCTGATTATGCCCAGTCATTTAATGATAATTTATATTAAAATATCAGCAAATAAAGTTACGGATGTAAAAACTGCAAAAAGGTCTTAATAAGAAAAATATCTTCGATTACAAAGACTTGATGTTCATGAAAAAAAAAAATTTTCTCACAAAAGACTATCAAATACATTTAGTTTTTCGCCCAGAGGTTTTGGCCATGTTTTCAATGTCATGGAACAAAAACGGCATGGCTTAAAATGATTTGCGAATTTACGAGTACTCAGGAGTGAAAACTCTCAGACATTATTTTGATATGAATTGTCCTCGCGAAAAATAAAGGAAACCAAGTGTTTGCTTATGCTGGCTATTCTCTGGCCTCCAGAGCCTACAAAACTTTTAGAAATCCGGTAGCAGATTTGAATAGATTAAGAAGAAATTAATGTTTCTTATAAAAAAGTTAATTTCACTTAATTACCTGAATGCGGTAAAGAAACCCCATCCCGTCGTCAGTCGAATAACGACTTGCCATCCATCCTTGACTGTTGAGTACACGACATTTATATTTTTGATTTAATGAGTCATTGTGTCAACTGTCTAAAGAAATTTTGTAATCAATTGAGAAGTGTTTGAGTTGCATTGCAAGTATGTTGGTGTTAAATAAATGGAGGGGCCCCTGTTTGAGTTACTGGAAAGCGGTGCATATTCCGCTTGTGTTTTACTTTCGTAGGGAATTCAATCGAACTCTAAGTATGAGTTCACATCGATGCATGAGTGTTTAACATTGAAACAAATTTTTGTTGCATGACTCGGGAAAATGCTCTGTGAAAGCAACCTGCATTTCAGTACTAGACGGCAGAGCGTGTTGCTCAACTGTCGCTGTCTATTGTTGCACTTTGATGATGCAAATACCAGACGCCCGTTGTGATTGTTCTAGTTTTTTTTTCTGTTTTTGTGGTTTTAATTTTCTTACATTTCGTATTGATGTGGTGCAATAGTTTATTGCTGTTATTAAAAATACACATTTTCATCTTCTCAACAGACGTTGTAGAAGATTTTTTGTTGGCGCAATTCAAGTGCTTTCATCTTCAGCATGTTGAGGGTATTCGGTTCTGTGCTCCGCACTTGAAAAATGGAAGAATATAAATTGAAAACTCGTTAAAAATCCATAATCGACAACAACACAAATGAAATTTAGCATGTGCCACTTGGAATGCCCCACGTTATCACACACAACCCTTCAAATTGAATGTACTTAAATTCTGTTTGGGTAATGAGAACACGTGTTCCCACGTACGGTGTTTATTTCACAGACTCCCTGTTTTTCTTAAAGACTCAAAGTGCTTTAATAATTGTCTCTAACAAATCTCATGGACTCATGGAACACATGAACAACATGCCTGCGCTATTCAAACATTTAGACAAGTGCTTTCCAATGGCATCTTTTGATTTTATTTTATTTCTTGCTTTGGCGCAAAAGATAAACAATTTCCGCTGGACTTGGAAATTATTTTAAAATGCTCTAGAGAAAAATGATAAAAATGCTTTTAGCTACCACTCATTTAATAATTTTATTGCATTTTAATCGTACACTTTGAAAAGCTTTATGTGGTCATAAAAATATTTTCACTTTAACCCTTGAAGGTAAAGATGATCAATCCAGTTCGTCAATTTAAGAAAGAAATTTCGATTTCATGGAAAATCGCTGCAAAATTTAATTTCAATATAAATTTAAAATTTGATTTTGTCTTCCTATCAGGAGTTCTTGCACCGATTTATTTCAATCCAAATCTTTTGGTCTCCTACTTTAGCAGAGTTGAAAAAAATTCTCGATTCGAGGTCAATGTTTGATTAATTTTTATGGTCTTGATTTTAGAACTGTTTTATATAAAAGTCCTGGCACACAAAGAAAATTTAAAGTTTATATCCAAGCTCACGAACCGATTTGTAATGCTTTTTTTCCTAAAAGTTCAAATAACAAGACTTTTTTCCTGAACTTAACTTTTATTGTACGAACAAATCCTTCGTGTTAACTGTCACCTGAGCATCTTTGGAAAGTTATTTTTAATTTCAACTTAATGCAAAATGTTAACTTTTAACTTCAAAAAATTTACCTTTTGGGAAAAGGCGAATGTTGACTCGTGATTAGCGTCCTTGGATTTAGAAATTAATGATGAAAGTTTTGCGAACTAGATTTGATGAAAAATAATAACTTTATCATCAAGATTTTGCGAAACCCCTTTCAAGGGTTAAATAATATTTATTTTAATATTTATCATTTTAACGATTTCCAGCTAAAAATAAAAGTCGACTTGCTAATAATTGAATAAAAGCTCCTTTTGTTTGTTGTCTTCTACTTGTGATCGTTTTGATGCTCCAACTATCAACCATTAAAATCTCTTTGTGATGTTGAGGAATGAACGAAATTGAAAAAGAAAACAATAAGAAAATTAATTGAAATTTAATTAAATTTATCTAGCAGCATCTCTAATAAATTCAAAATGGATAAAATTAAATGCTTGTCTTTGATCTCCAGGCGCTGAAAAAATGAAGCAGAAAATCGAAAAAAAAAATGCCACAAGGAAGCATCGGGCCACCACGACTGATGTCAGCGATAAATTCATAATAATAAAAAAATCAACTCTATTGGCGAGTTTTCAACGAACATGTTTGTTTTAGGACTTTCTCAAGAAGATTTACAAAACGAAATTAAAAACGAAAAACAATATTCCAACTGAAAATGCTACAGATCATTTCGATTGTAGATCATTTAAAAAACTATTGATTGTTTTATTGAGTTTAGCGATACTGCATTTTTTTATTATTTTAATGCGAGAAAACAATCAAACCAAAAGATGAGCGACCATCCAGCCAAACTGGCATTTTTGAAGCGCACAATTGAGCAGCCTTAAAGTTGCATTCACTTCTTGCTTACGCGCACTCCAAAAGTCCTGTCATTGCAAATATGATTATTTAAGCGTGTGATGCAAATTGCATACGGAAGCAATTTGCATACATTCGGTAGCTAAAAAATGTTGCCACCAGAAATCGTACTCGCAGAATGAATGAATGAATGAATGAGATTGCGACACCATCTCTGATGCAGCCACCTGAATGCAATCGAAGTGCGGGCTGTTGCTGCACAATCTGAGTTACGGGTCTTGGACAGATTGTAATGAATTTAAATGCCAACAAAATATGTGTGTGATGAATTTATTGTTCGTATTCTGGTTGCCACAAACCAGCCAAGCGAGAGACCATCAGAAAACATTTATACATTTTTACCAAAAGCTATTTTTGTTTCTGTTTGTGTTTGTTTGTTCTTCAAACAAACAAACACAAATTTTTTTAAATACAAATTTTTATCAGCAATTAATCGTGTAAATCAAACTTTTTGTCAGCATCATTCAAAATATTGTTTTTTTGTGTGTTTTTTTGTTTGTGGATTTTGTGGCAGCTTGAAACATTTTAACAGAAACTCAACTACGTAGAGATGTAATCGTTAAGATAATAAAAATGAACATTTTAAAACCTTCATCGATTAGGCCGAGAATAAGAAACATTGAAAAGATCTTAAAGGCAAAAAAGCTTGTAAAAGAAATATTTAAAAATTTCATGCAACATGCTTTTCACAAAAGTACGATCGATCAGTGACAATCTTATTTCAGTTTTCTCTTCATTACAAAAGTAGTGGTACATCCATCCATCCATCCATCCATCCATCCATTCGTTTTTGTTTTTATTGGAAAAATTTCGTTATGACATCGTGTTGGCTGCAAATGAATTGTTGGTTGTTATTTAGTTTGTTAAATGAAAAATCAAGAGGTCAAAGCGATTGTTCCACCGTTTTGTAGCGCGTGTTGGTGTTTTTCTTTTCTCCAACTGTTTTTGTTGTTGTCAATTCATGGAAACGGCTAAAATCTAATGGCGTGAAAACGATAATCTGTTTAGATATCAGACATGGCCAACCGATCGTACCTACAACATTAAGTACAACCACAATTTAAAGTCTGCTCCTTCTCAACTTTCATAAAAAAATTACAAAATATATTTTTTTTCACATCACAATTCCAAACATTTAAAAACTTTACAGTCAAAGAAAAGTTGTACTATTAACTTGAGTTCAGCAAGTGTTACAAGCAAACATACTGGAGGTTTGCTTTTGATTAACAAACAATTTTATTTGGAAAAAAGCAAGACGACAACTTCAATACACAGAAATCGTGCTTAAACATTTGCCCCTTTTACAACCGATTGTTTGTTTGGTTGCTTTGAAAATATGTGGGGTCGCGTTGTTCTGGCCATGAATTGAGAACGGAGCTACACATTAGAAAAAAAAAGAAGGAACAAAAACAAATTGTGTATAAATATGTTGGTCTATAACATCTTATCGGTGTGTGATCTCAAGTTGTCATGTCAACGCATTCCCAAAGTGAATGATAAAAACACAAGAACTTGAAATACTTTCATAAAAGCTAACAACGTTTTGATAAACTTTGAATGCCATCGACTTGATTTTTTTCATTAATTTATATAATTTGAAATCTTTAGAGTTAACAGAAAGAAGGAAAGAAAAAAATAAAGGAGAACAAAGCAGAAGTTGTAATCCCTCGCAGATTGATGGCTGGTCTCGCAGTTGGACGTCACTTTTATAACATGTGACTTTCTGTCACACTCGCATGATGCACATTTTTCATTTCTCTTGACCAGCCATGTCGTTGTTTCCTTCTTTGCTTTATTTCTGCTTCATTCCAGTGTGATAAATCTATAACATTTTGATGTTCGTTCGAAGTTTTATTAAAAGCGGATTTGTTTTCTTAAAATCGTGCGTCTTGTTGTCTTCTTCCTTCTTGACTTTAAACGTCAAGTGTGTTTGTTACCAAAACAAATATGTTGCAAGATTTTGCGATTTAATATTGAAAAGGAGGGATAGTCGACGAATTTCGAGCGACCTTCTCAGATAGCAGTTGAAGCATCTGATATAAGAAAAAGCTCTCAGTAACTCAAGTAAGTCAGATTCTGTTTAACTGAATTTTTGTATTAAGAAAAGACGAAGGAAACTTTATTAACAAAAAGAAAAAGTTTCAGGTAACAACTACTTCATTATGTTACCAGCCAATTGCTTGAACAGGCAAATAAAATACCGCCCGTAGGGCACCGTGTAAATATAAATGAGCTTAAACATGATTTTATTAGCTCAGAAATCGTGTTTCTAGTGACTTAAAGATGATTTAGTGACTTGCATTTTTCACTTCAAGTAACCGCAGCATTGAAGCTGTTTAAAACATCAGCGAAATGACGAATGATGATATCGGCTGACGCTGGCCACCATGAATCTGAGAGACTATCTACAAGACTCGCAATGCTAAAATATGCTTATAAATGCATTCACATTTTTCTGTCTCAAGGATCACTTTAATTTTGCTGGTTAGTTTTCCGTTCTGATAACTAAAAAATCATATATAAAAATTAACATGAAATTTAATCTACAAACTCGGCTTCCCTGCTGGACAAGCGTAGAGAATTAACATTAACACTTACGTTAGTGACACGCCATGGATGGAAACCAAAAAATGATCACATTTATTTACAAAAAAAATTTACTCCTACAAAATTCAAAAACATTCAGACTCGCAGGGATGGGTTTTATAGTAAATAATTTCAGATTCTGCGGCGAATCTGAGTTGTTTGAAATACACTCGAGAGTGTTGTTGGATCAAATCGACCCATATAAGGCAGAAAATTAAAAGTGATTCCTTAAATTCGATAAATATTTTAGTTTTGCAGTACGCGGGGGTTTTCCTATTAATAAATGCACGTTAATAACCCCACGTTTGTATTTACGAGTAGAGTCGTAGTTGAGAAATATTTTTTGTCTACATTTTGTTTTTCATACAGAGATATTTGAAGTAGCGGCCACTTTATTTACTTTCCTTTAATTTTATAATCCCACCAGCACCTGGTGTTTGTTTCGCGACTAATCGTAAAATTCATATCGATCAGATTAATCGAATTCTCGAAGTCTTTCTATGCATTTTTTAAAACATAATGAGAATTTTCAAATATTTTGAATATTATGGAAACTGAATGTGAACGGAAACGATAAGTAGTGCTGTGAAGCTGCCGGATATACAATTGTGGTTATCAAATAATCACGTCAAATAGGCAGCAGCAGTAATAGGGAATATAATTAATTATTGAAGGTAAAGAAGGGAACTCGATAAAATTAAGTCCGTTCAAGAAAGGTGGCAGAAGGAAATAAAAATAGATCTCTGTTGTACAGACAAACTGAGATTCCGAGAACTGACTTGATGAGTGGCAACGATGACTGGTATTCAGCATTTGTGCTGCTAAATTTTAATGTCTCTTGTTTGATTTGCATTCATAAAATTGCATCTGCAAAAAAGTTAAAAAAAACAGTACCTCTTCCATCTGCTGCTAGTTTGAAACAAGTTGTTTTCCAACTCTGCGAGGATGCTGATGGAAAAAAGGACACAAAGTAGAATGATGCACGAATGAATTGGGTATAGAAAGACACTCAACCTGTTGAAATCCTGCAAAGGGGAGTGACCTCTGAAATTGTAGTAAAATTAATTGCAGCATAAGAGGAACACTGAGATTTTCAACGCACAACAATCAGTGATACAAATACGCATCATTTAAGCAGCGCAGCCACGCATAAATTTTGTTCGTATTTGAAATTTTACATGAGGATGTGTGTGTCTGTGTAAATCTTTTGTAAGCATGTCTAAACAATCCTTAAGCAGGATGTGTAATAATTTTGATCTTTTATGTTTTTTAAAAACACACGGCTCGAAAGGATGTAGGGATTGATGAGTGTTAAAAATTAAGAATGTGTGAAATATCTGTTTAGTTTCCTTGTAAATTTCTTTTAATCCACGTCGCCTTCATTTTAATTTTGAAGAATTTATGCGGGTGAATCTCTGCTTTCAATTCTGTTTTTAATGATACGCGATATTGAAAGTGCTTTCAGCCATTTTTGATTTGATTTTTTTCTTCCGATTTGCTTAAAAGATTCCCTTTATGGATGAGGGCGTTGCCTCGTTACTTGCAACTATTCCAGGTATTGCTTGTTGCTCTCTCAACAAACTCGACTCAACTTGTGTACTTCTGATCACTGCCTCACTTAAAACTTGTTGAAATGAGTGACTTTTGCTGTTTTGGTTTTATGGCTGCGTTCACATAGATTTCAATCTGCTCCGCTTTTGAGCATGAAATCCAACCCACAACCAGTTTGAAAAATCATTTGCATCGCTACCAAACCGTCAGTTTAAATGATCACATTGAATTAATGTGCAGGCCGTCGGAAAAGTTACCAGTAGGAAGATTGTTTAACATAATTTGCGACCATTTTCCTTTCATATTTTCAGCAAAATCAAAATCGCATGGCAGCTGCCAGAATATGCGAGTGCCATTAGAAATTATAGAAAAAATTGTATTTCGAAATCGAGAGGTTGTGTTACCTGCAAACGCGCACAATTCTGCTGAAGAATTGAAATATCCGGTTGAAAAACTATGAAGCACTTCGAAAAGGCGACCATAAGTGGAACTTAAGTTGAGGAGTATTAAAAATATTTGAAACTTGTTCAAGCGTTTATCTGAATATTCTCAAAATTCCAGTCAAATAAGAAATTGTTTGTAAATTCGCGATTTTGAACGTGCGCACGACTGACAATTCTTAAAGTTTGAAATAGAAGAATCTATGAGAGCATGACTAATATTTTTCAAATCAATTTCTCTTTATTTTTATTGATTTATGTTGAAGCGTGACTTGGACTTCAGATGAAAATAATTTAAATTTTCAATATCGTTGTCAGTTCCACTGTTTTTGAAATTTTTTATGGTCTCTAACAAATGAAATCTGTTGAGGTCGTCAAAATATATAATTCTTTGTGAGATGACATTATCGTTGGAGTCAAGTCTCTTTTGCACCGAGCGATTCGTTCTAATTTTGGACTCTGCGCTAAATCAGGCTGATGGGAAAAAGGCATGGGACTATGGGTGTGTCATCTAAAACTCGAAATTTCGCAAAATTCAGTTTTTTTTAAATTTTTTTAGAGTGGCTAAAAATTTGTTAGCATCCTTCTTTTTCCCAGTATTTTCCAAAATAAAACACTAACATTAATATTAACACTAACGTTAGCACTAACATCAACAATAACATCACCAATAACAGTAAAATTAACATCAATTTTAGCTATTTTGTGGAAAATACTGAGAAAAAAGGACGGTGCTAAAAAAACTGTTGAAAAGTTGATTTTTTTTTGCAAAGTTTTAAATTTTAGCTTTTGTTCCATAAAATTAAAAATATGCTTGTATTCTTTTAAAAATGATTTATTTTGGAAAATATTTAAAAAGTCGACTTTTTCTTTTGCAGACAAAATGAAGAAAATGATTCTGATGACGACAATGTTGAATCCACTTAATATCTATGGTTGAAGCAACTACAAAACAAACAAAAAAATGGGTGAGACCCCAACCTTTCAAATGCTAAGAGAAATTATCTAAATGATGGATGGTGGGGATGACGGGTCGGTCTTCAACAAAATAAAATGGAATGCCGAAGCTCAATTTCAAAATTTGCAAAATACCAGGAGAACAGCAGATGAAGAAACTCTCTTTTCAAAAACCATTTTCAGTATTCTTGCCATCGCCTGCCTATTCCTTTCGTTAAAACTAAATAATAATGACGTCATTCCAACAAACACACTCTTCTTTACGCACATGCATGTTCTTATTGTACTGTTACAACAGATGAGTGCTTATTATAAACAGAGCTGCAAGGGCTGCCACATCAACAGAAGTAAAACTTAATGCAGGGATTTAAATTCCTAAAATGTTTTCTGTGCAGCAAATTAACTTTACAAATATTGTAGATTTTATCAATATGAGTGTATGACTTTAATAATTATTAATAATTATTGAATATAAAAAATAAATAAAATGTAGAATCAAACTTACAAAACGTAAGAAATTTTATTAATTTTTTTCAATGAAGTGGTAAGTGATTTTCCCCACAAAATTTTGCATTATGTGAACAAGGAACCCTGCAAAGGCCGAATTAAAAATTACGCTTAAATACCAGATCAACAAAATTGTCAGAAACAACACAACTCATTTCGTTTTTACATACAAACGCGCAGTATCTATGTAATTTGAGTGTGCACGCAAAACACCAGGGCATAAGAATTCGTAGTAAGACGACGATCAAGAACAAAAACTGAAGTAACTAACACAGGGAAGAATGTTTTTAAGTAGTCGTGACGTCATCTCTTCTTCACCGCATTTCGTTTTTACATACAAACGCGCAGTATCTATGTAATTTGAGTGTGCACGCAAAACACCAGGGCATAAGAATTCGTAGTAAGACGACGATCGAGAACCAAAACTGAAGTAACTAACACAACTGTGGTTGACATTATGAAATGGAGTTGCCAAATCCTCGCAAGTTCCATTTCATCAAGGGAACTATTTATAAGTCATTGTGTAGAGAGGAAAATAGTAAAATAAAAATGCAATTCAAATTTTTATTTTTTATTCAATTTTTATTTTATTATATTTTTGTTTTATTATATTAATATTAATTAATAGTAAATGTACAAAATAAAGATTTCCATGATCAACAATATATATATATATATATATATATATATATATATATATATATATAATAAGTTTTTTATCGGATTCAGGGTTGTGATTTTGCCGTAAGATTTAAGTAATTAAAATTAACTACGATGGCGTGGTAGCCCTGAAAGTCTGAATTTCAAAACTTCACAAAATACCAGGGGAACAGCATGTGAAGAAACTCACTTTTCAAAAATCATTTTCAGTATTACTGCCATCGCCTGCCTATTCTTTTCGTAAACAAAAAATAATAATGACGTCATTGTAACAAACATACTCTTCTGCACGAACATGCAAGTTCTTATTGTACTGTTATATGAGATGAGTACTTATTACAAACAGAGCTGCAGGGCTGCCACATCAACAGAAGTAAAACAAAATGCAGGGATTTAAATTCCTAAAATGTTTTATATGCAGCAAACGAACTTTACAAGAATTGCAGATTTTATGGATAAACATAAAAATAAATTTCTTTTTAAATTATTTATTTTGGAAAATATTGGGAAAAGGAGGGTGATAATAAAAAGTTAACAATTTTTAGGAAAATTTTTGAAAAGTAGATTTTTTACAAAGAGGTACGTACCCCTTGTGAAATTTTTAATTTTAGCTTTTTTATACAAAAGCAAAAATGCTAACAAAAAGTTTGCAATTTCTACGAAAATTTTTTAAAAACTAATTTTCAACTTTTAAAAATAATTTATTTTGCAAAATAGTAAAAGAAAGCTGCTAACAAAAATTGAGTTAATCGGGTTGATTGACTTTTCCGTAAATTATAAGTTATATAACGGGTGGTAGCCCTGAAAGCCTCAATTTTAAAACCTCCTACCATACCAGGAGAACAGGTAAGAAACTTACTTTTCCAATATTATTTTCAGTACTATTGCCATCGCCTGCCTATTCCTTTCGTTAAAACTAAATAATAATGACGTCATTCCAACAAACACACTCTTCTTTACGCACATGCAAGTTTCTTATTGTACTGTTACAACAGATGAGTGCTTATTATAAACAGAGCTGCAAGGGCTGCCACATCAACAGAAAGAAGTAAAACATAATGCAGGGATATAAATTCCTAATTATTTTCCGCGCAGCAAACGAACTTTAGAAGTATTGCATATTTTATATATAAACATAAAATATACTTCCATTTTTTAATGATTTATTTTGGAAAATATTGGGAAAAGGAGGGTGCTAACAAAATCTTAATCATTTTGAAGAAAATTTTTAAATTAAAGGTGCCCCCTTGTAAAACTTTCAATTTTAGCTTTTTCTTAAAAATGGAAATAAGCTTCT
Source organism: Linnaemya vulpina (assembly GCA_963675445.1). NCBI lineage: Eukaryota > Metazoa > Arthropoda > Insecta > Diptera > Tachinidae > Linnaemya > Linnaemya vulpina. Next base: position 118,310,862 of record OY776276.1, on the reverse strand, counting down.
ATACTTTTCAATGTAATTTATTTTGCAAAATAGTAAAAGGAAGCTGCTAACAAAAAGTGAGTTAATCGGGTTGATTGATTTTTCCGTATATTATATGTAATATGTATAGCGGGTGGTAGCCCTGACAGTCTCACTTTTAAAACCTCCCACAATACCAGGAGAACAGGTACGAAACTAACTCACTTTTCAAAAATCACTTTCATTATATTATCATTCCTTTCGTAAATAACAAATAACAATGACGTCATTCCAGCAAACACGTTCTTCTGCACGTATGTATGGACATGTAAGTTTCTTATTGTACTGTTATATGAGATGAGTAGTAATTATAATCAGAGCTGCAAGGGCTGCCACATCAATAGAAGTAAAACATAATGCAGGGATTTAAATTTTTAAAATGCTGCATGTGCAGCAAACGAACTTTACAAGCATTGCAGATTTTATATATAAACATATTTTCTTTTAAAAATGATTTACTTTGGAAAATATTGCGTGTTAACAAAAATGTTGCCAATGCAAAGAAAATTTTCAAAAATTCAAATTTTTTGCAAAGAGGTACCCCTAGTGATATTTTAAATTTTAGCTTTTTTGTAAGTATTTATAAAACTACTTCTATTCTTTTAAAAATGATTTATTCTGGAAAATACTGGGAAAAAGGAGGATGCTAACGGAAATTTAGCAATTTTTAAGAAAGTTTTTAAAAGTCGACTTTTTTGTTAATGTTAATATAAATTTTAGTGCTAATATTAATGTTAATATTAATGTTAATTTAGTGTAAATGTTTGTGTTAATTTTTTTGTAAATATTAAAATTAATTTTGATGTTAATGTCAATATTTTTCTTAGTCCTTTTTTTTCAAATTAAAAACCTCTTGAAACGGTTTTTGGAACCCATAATTATGCATGTTGTCGTATATTTACGAAACTAAATTGGTTGCGTTCAAATTTGCCACGTGACACACAAAATAATTGCAAACAAGTTGCAAATGAACTATTTGATCGAATTTCAGAGTTGAAATGCAAATAGTTTCGAATTGTAAAATTTAAAAATTAGTTTTTTTTATTAAAATATTGGAATTGTTTGAATGAAGTGAAAATGCTGGTTATCTCTGCTCCTCTGAAATTATTGCATTACAATTATTTATTAATGTTGCTTTAATTTTATTTAAATTAAATTTTAATTACTCTTCCGCAGATACATTATTTTTATTCAAAGTTACAGAATCATGAATTGTTTTTGGCAATTTATTTTGTTGGCCTCTACAATTTAAGGGATTCATTAAAACTCCGTTAATGGTGTGATTAAAATTGGTTAAACTAACTTTAATAAGACTTGAAATCAACCTGAATTCGCATCTTGATAAATGGGAGAGCCGTTTACACTGTGCGGTAACTGAATATGGCAAAATTAAATTAATTTCTAATTTTGCGCCATTTACAATGACAAAGAAACAGGAAAACTAAAAGTATGATTTGGTAAGAAGGTTATCGTTAAATGGAATGCAATTAAAAACAATTTTAATTGTCATTCATTCAATTATTTGAGTGCAGCTAGAAAACTCTGTACTTGTATCGCATAATCAATTACGTGGCACTTCAAAAGTTTAGATTTAAAAAAGATGTTCTAAAACATTCCCCCATTCAAATATCTCGAAGTAAACAAAATTCGAATGCACGTACGAGTATATGGATCGAAGTGGTTAGATGTTAGTGTATGTGGTAATTTTGAGAGAAGATCGGCATCCTTTGATCGTGCTTTTTTCCTTCGCTTTATAAAATTACAGCGCATTTAATATTAACTTTTGTATTGCATGTTGCAGCAAAACACATTGCCGACAATGTGTTGAACGCTTGCGCCAACGCTTATTGACTAAGTGCCGCGATTTTCTCTTTTTATTTGCTGCAATAAACCACACACACACACACGCACACATTTATATGCAGTACATGCATATTAAAATAAAAACAATTATGGGCAACAAGAGGATGTTGCATTGTAGGAACGGTGGTGGTGAATGAAGTTCATAACGAATTAAGTCTCGAAATTGGGATGTTGGTTAACACAACCGTCGCTCGTAGAGGATCATTACGGTGGACTAAAAGGTGAGATTACCGCATAATATTATAGCGAGTTATTGATTGATAGTGTTGAAAATTATTCTCATAATACAGGATGTGTGAGAGACATAAATATGATCATGATGGTGTTAGATCGCCATTAATTGGTCACGCAACAGAAAAGCAGAAACAGAAATTAACGGCAAAAACAACAAACAAAAATTGATGTGCTCGTATATGAAGTGAAGATCAACTTGCATGCAAATTTTCGCATAATTAGCATATTGATTTTGCGTAGAGCGATAAGGCAGGAAGAAATTTTGTGAACTAAAACCTAAAATTATTGAAGAAAATTAAGGCAAATAACTGTTTATGCACAAGGAAAATCTATGAAAAAGCACTGATCGTCACGATTTTCAAGAGTAAATTATCTTTCGTTCTTACCGTTGATGCTTTACACATACAGGACAGCTCGTACACACCCTCGTCACTTTGTGAACTTTCAGCGCTTTCAATTTAATTTGAGAGTGTTTGTTGAACATTTTCAATAAACAATTTCCACACTGAAAAAAGTTGTGCAGAGATAACGACTATTTTTCCACAGTTTATTTATGTTTATATTTAATTATTTTATGCGAATAGTTTGGATCGTACTACAACACTCTTTCTTGGTTGTTTAAGCCCAAGAACTTTTGCTTAACGTTTAATGTGTATGCGACAGAATTGTCCTTGTAAATGCCAACGGTTGCCATTCGCAGCGATAATCTAATTTACTAAATAACGACTCCATCTTTTAAATTAATCTGAAATAATCGCTGATGTATAAAATTTATTCTTCAATGCTCGATCCAGGTTGCTTTTACTTTTGGCTTTTGGTTTAACACCGCGACCACCGAATTATTGAGGGTGAACCTGGAGGCAGGTTAGGGCAATAGATTGGATCGAAATTTCCATTTAAATTGTATTGAAATTTCGATCGATATCGAATGCGGTGATTCGGCCCCTGATGGACTTTTATTATAAAAAAAAAAAAAGGATTTGAAATACGAGTATTTTTGTTGAAAGTTCGGAACAGCAGCCAACATTAAAGGCATTTTCAGTCAGTTGTTGGGTAGGAGGAAAGTGTTTATGCACACCCGCCGACTAATTAATTAAGTTCATACTGATTTTTCGGCTACAACTTCACGGCAAACATTTCCGTTTACGAATTTGATTGCCTAAATCCGAAACTGTCTGTCGATTTGTGCATAAATTATTAATTAAGCGATTTCGAGCTTAATTGACTAGATGTTGCAATTTCGACTGCATAAACAAATTTTTGCAACTCTCACCCAATAAATCGTACATGCTAAGCTTTTGAAAGTTGTTGCCTCATTGGCGAGATAAAAATGTCAGATAAACGTGCCATTGATTATGCATAACGCGAGTACTGATTGCATTTGGTGGCATTAATTTTGTGTGAATAATAATAAAATAAATAAAACGAAAATAGTTTTTTGTGGCGCAAAACAATTTTGTTGTTAATGAATTTAGCAGATGTTTTATGCCGATACTAATTTGTTTGTTGATGTGTTTTAGCCTGTGCGTAATATTTGTCAGCGAATTGGCAAAATTTCGCTAAAAATTTAATTGCAGTTGAATGCTGAAGTGCCATTCGTGGCAAATTAAACGTGCACCAAATCTTTGATAGTTTTTTCATATTTTCGATCAACAGATAATTATTTTTGCCGAGGTTATTTAATTGCATCTCATGTCATTGTAATTATTTTAGAGTTTTCTGTTTAATGTTTGAATTGATGTTTACATACACATACACACACACACACAAGATTGCGTCAAGTATTAATAATTCGATTTATTTGTTATTTAAAAGCGCCGCAGCAGAGCAAAGTTTATTATTGGCAAACAGAAAAATCTAAAAGGGCAAACTGAGAAAAGTGGTAGACGGGTACCGGGTACTGGTACAACTGCTTAACAACCACCGACTCTATTCTCCAGTTGACAATTGTGTGCATTAAGAAAACTGCGATATGTTGGCAACGAAGAAACTGAAGGTTGAGAATGATCGAATTTACACTTGAAAATCCTGGCAGCGCCTTTTTATTCTCGTGATTTTGTGGTATTTTGGCACAACCCACCCGCTGGTTTTTGTATGTCGTAAGAATATGACATTAAAGGTTGCAGATTGTTCTCAACATGTATTTGAATTGGTGTCAAATTAATTGCTTTGACACTTTTCCATTGAATTTTTATACGAGTACCACGAATTATTGACAAACGTCACACAGCAGGAGCTTTCTTGCAAGAAAGTGGCAACTTTTGCACATCATCCAAGCGAAGGGAGATGAGCGGAAAAGGCGAAGAAAAAAATGTATAAAAAAATAATTTATCAGCTTTTGTTTCACTTGTTTTAGCCCGAAATGTAAACACGATCAATATTTGTTTAATTATTGACATGAACTTTTCTACTAAATATTTCATTACCCTCTGCGGAAGATCTTATAAAAAGTTGTCATGCACACAAAGTTTCATTAAAAAAAAATAGATAAATAAATAATTAAAAATTGCCACTCCAGGAGCTGCAGTCGAAACAAATTAGACTTGGAAGCTGACAACGATGGCATGCATCAATCCATGTGATTGTGGTTCAAAATCAGCTGTTTGGAAAATGGACCCACAAATTATGACTCAAAACTGTTTCTATGCACATCTTTTTTAATTAAAAATATTAAAAAAAAACTTGACTATAGATTGGAACAATTTGATTGTGTGACACTTTGCTTCAGGTTTATTATTTATTTTTTAACTTTCAAATATTTTTTAATACTTAAGAGAAGTGAACATGAGTGTGCATGTATGGCCGGCCATATTGCGAAATTTATATCAAAAACAAAAAGTATGTTTCTATGTATGTGTGTCTTTGTACTTGTATGTGTGTTAGAACTGCGTTTATCCGATAAAATTCTGACTAAAAATCAATTATTCTCTTCTCAATAAAATGAATGCCACCTTTTTTGCATCTAGACAACTTGTTAATTCTGTAGTTAATTAATTTTTCATTTTTCTGTGCAACATTTTAGTTTCATTGTGTATTTTGTTCCAATTCGGTTCCGAAAAATTGTAAAATCGCCCGATATGCGGAGTGGAAAATGAAATGATTCCAAAATCACATTCTTTTGTTCTTCGCCGTCAACACTAAACAATCACGTCAGTTTTTAAATCTACTTTAACTGAGGTCGCAACGAATCGATTTAAGTGTAAGTGTGTGTTGTGTGTGTGTTTATTTACTTGTTCTTTTTGTGTCTGTCTGTCTGTCAATTCTGCCATATTAAATACTAACCTCAAATCTGAACTTCTGATCTGCGCATCTCATTGCCAAATCGTGCTTCACTCAACCCCCTTCGTGCAGTGCAGACACTTTGGTAACCTTAACATCTTTCAAGAAAGATGCGCCAGAGGAACCACTACTTCTGAGTCTTAAGAACAAAAGCACATCAGACCAATCGCCGTCTAAACACCATCAGGAAGAAGGAAAAAGGAAAAAATAAATATCAGTTGAAAGAAAGAAAGAAAAAAAACAAAGTGCGACGATTTCTACTCCACCGCATGATTCCACTTTCATTCATTCTCTTCTATTCACTTACTGTTTTAATATGCTGCGCCAAAGCACGGGGTAGTGCGGCACAAAACAGAGCAAAACAAATTTGTATTGAACACTTCAGCACTGCGGCCATGTAGAGTATCTGAAGCTGTTGTGGATGCTGAGGAGAGCCTTTAGGTGTCAAATACAATAAGTTGCCGGCCTGTAATCAACGCGATCCTAAATAGGTGCACAAATTACACCAGAGTCCTTAATTATAGCAAAACCGCCAAGGCAACAACAGCAACCACAAGAGAACGAGTAGGCAACAGCATAATATCAGACTGCCGGTCCATGATTTTCGTTTGATGTTGTTTTTGTTTTGCTCTTCTCCACCAACAATTGTTTTTGGCCAAGTGGTGTGAGAGACTGGCCGGATGAGAGGGCTTGTGTAAGATATGAAAGAAAGACAGAAAATATTTATAAATAAACGTACTTGCTGCTGTCACGTGCGACTGAGAGTATCATAAACCTACAGATGAATTGTATGTGTAACAAGAATTGTAGAGATCTTTTTTCTTGCATCTTCTTTCTGCAAATGCATGTTGATTCCTTCTTTCGGTTGCTTCAGTTGAAGGAAAAACTTTTTGATTTTGTACTTAATCGCCTGATCTCCAATTGGTTTTCTTAAGCAAAACTGTTGTTTGCTGATGCGGCTTTAGACATGGTTTTGTTGCGAGATGCGGCAACAGTTGGTTGTGCGTTCTGTCAGGCGGTTCTGTTAAGTTGATTTACAGAAATATGTTTTGATCGATTTGATCGGCGCTTCAAGATCAAAAGAAACGTCTTCTGCCACTAGACTACAATAACAACACTCCTGTAGTTGTACTTTTTTCCTGCACTGGATTCGATATCTAAAAAGAGTTGAAAGTGTTGGTGTTAATACTCAAAAATGATGCTGTTGTAACGATCAAGTGTAAATCGATTGTAGCTTGGAGCTGCGGATGGAACTTTTTAATTTTCACTCTTATTGGAGGTTTAAAATATAATTATCGTTAATTTTTCGTTCTGTTTCCTAGAGAAGAAAGGAAAGTTGCGTTACAAGTGAACAGACACTCACATTTCGTTTCTTGATATTAAAATATAAATGGTTTTCTTTAGGTATCATTTCGGATCGCTGAGAAATTACAATTTAAATATGTAAGTTGTTGCATTAAGTTGAGTGCACTTCCCTTGTTTCCCTTGTGTTTCTGTAAGAAACGCTTAACAAGGGAATGCCCCTGCCTGCAATCGACAACAAGTAAATAAACGGCAAATGACAAAAGTTAAGATACAAACACATGCAGCATAACAATGCCCCACCATTCGAATGAGGGATCACATGAAAAATTAGGGAACAGAAATAAATTTTAAATTTATTAGATTTGCATTTGATTAGACTTGAAGAATGATCGAAGTAAACAAAACTCATCTATCAGCCAGATTTTGATCACAAAAAAAGAAGAAATTAAATTAAATAAAAAGAAAAACGCATAAAATTGGTTTTTGGGATTGGAACTTGTGATTTTTCGTTTTCAATAACGAGAAAATCAAATATAAACATCGTGTTGATATGATTACAGCAATTAATCTTAGAAATATCATCTCAAGGCTCGTGGTTGTTGTTCCCAAGTGGTCATGCAGAGGTTGTATGCATATTTAGCCAACCATTGAAGCAGGAAGAATTTAATGGGAACAGTAACATGTTGTTAAGGTGGCCAGCAGTGGTAAGTGCAACAGCAGGTTGTGCAAAAGTATCCCACGGATGTGACGAACAGAGATAGAGAACGAAACAAATGATGTGCGCCGTGACTTCGTCTGAATGCACTCGCATTTGGATTCTTGGGCGCCTGCGCCAGCGTCAAATTAAGTGTTTGTGTCATTTACCATTAATCACTTTATATCAAATCAGAAAATGATAATATTTTATTCTTCTTAATGATCTCATCTACAACCGATCAGGTATGAATTTATATATAAAACGCACCTTCACGTGCGTGTATGAATGCTTTATTTGGTGCTCAAACTCGCATGTGTACGAAACTCCTTGCATATTTTATTTACTTCTGTTGAGGATCCGTGTCTGAAAATCTATTTTTTAAGAGCTTAGAAAAGAGAGAGCGAGAGGGATAGAAAATCACCTGCATGTGTCACCTGCTGGGCAATAGAAGAACGCTGATGTTTACAATTTTATATCGGAGCAGTTGTGCTTTTGTTGCTACCAAAAAAAGGTCTTGATGAATGACAATCAACTGTTATCAAAATATACTTTTACATTATTACATACACCAATAAACAGATAACACACACACACATTTGAAGCCATAAGAAAGGAGAAAATTATTAATTGATTTGTTTGCTGGTTTATTCCCGTCATTATGAAAATATCCGGGTAAATTAATTTAAATCAGTCTCCAAATGGCAATAAATGCAGCAAAATATTCCATGATTGTTCACGGAGGTACACACGTACATTCACACTCCACTGATATGGGAAACCACACACATCGAAATTTACACTCAGCAAAAACTGTTGGTTTTATTTGTGATTATGAAAAGCACAATTCCAATTAAGAGTACATGATTACAAAGTGAAAAAGAAAAGAGGAGCATTAAGTTTTTGTTGAGTTCGTTAATTGAACAGCATTTTCTTGAGTGTAACCATCGCGAAATTTGATGGCGATCAAAATGAGTTTTCCAAACATTGAAGTTTGAATTCTTCTATGATTCCATTGCAACTTTTGTTGTCGTAAGCATTTATCTGTGCATCTTTAATTTCCCCAGCATTTATGAACATTTTGGCATCAACATTAAATTTAAATGATGGCAAATTCATATTTTCACGGCCTACAAACAAACGCAAGTCGTTGAACGAACTGAACTGTTTGTTGGTTGCTGTTGGTACAAACGGGCGCATTCATTCAGTTCAGTTCGGTTCAGTTCAGTTCAGTTCTGGTCTCTTCTCCTCAACGCAACTAAGTTCAGTCATTTAGAGCCAAAGTGTTCCACTTTAGCTTGAAGGCATTATTTAGTTATTGCTAATATTGCACGATATGTGGTAGTTGTTGTTGTTGCTGTTGTTGATTCGTAGATGGCTTGATGGCAGTGATGCAGCCAGCTAGTCAGCTCGCCAGCTAGTCAGTCAGCCAGCCAGTGATGTGCGTGCAGAGTTGCTATTTGTAATCCGGGTGCTAAATATTATGAACATCGCCAGATTGCGTGGTATCATTAGCTGAATTGTGATAATTTTACACGAAAAGTGTTGTTGTGTTGCTTGCATGTGTATGTGTATTTAAATGCGCACGAGCGTGTGTGTGTGTGTGGAAATATTTTTGAAGTTTTTTGTTGCTGTTGTTGCTGTTATTACATTTACTGACGTGTACTACATTTTCCGAGTTGTTGTGCAAGTGGAACATTTAAAGATGAGATTAGCAAAATTGATAATGATCCATTAGTTGGTCTAAATGTGTTCTCTAGATGCTTTTCCCACCATTAGCAACACCTGTTCAGCTCGACAACAGCAACGAACGAAAAGGACACTTGCAACAGCTAATAGCGAATAGTGCTTCTTCTAGTCGGCTAAAATACGAAATTGCAATTTTCTAATTTTCAACAACCAACAAAGTTCATACAACCAAAATCTTAATGGCTCATTAAGGCATCAGCAGCAGCAGCAGCAGCAGCAGTGCAATTGTGTATGTGGGCTTTTGGGTTGTATTGTTTGGTGCGACAGAGAAATGTGTGCGATTGGATGTGGTGAGGCCTGGTGTATGGAAGGAAGGTGGCGGAATGATTGCTCGAGCAAAACAAATTGTCAAAATTGTTGGCACCTGAGTGATTTTGGCCACAACTTGCAATAATCAAATATTCAGTGGCAAGTGGTTACACATCTTGTGACTGATTATTTAATTCTCTTGTCTGCTTACGATCTCCTGGTGCACCACGATTGGCTAATGCGAAGCAATTTTTGTATTAGACTCAGTCGGTTGCATCGTTTTTATCGTTTTGTGTTTCACAGCTTCTGCAGTAGAGACTATTTTTCGGTGTTGGTTTCCTTTCGATTTGGTAGCAGGCTGTGGCACTTTTCTCAGCAGTTTTCACGTAAGTCATGGTCATTCGTAATTTCGTTGTAGCCAAGTGCTTCTTGGGAAACTTTCATTTGAAGTGGGTTTATTTACAAAAAGTTGTTCAAAAGGAACAACAACTAACAAAAAACGCACGATGGTAAATGGCCAGAGTCGATGAAACTGTATGACTTGTCGGAAACATTGAACAACCTTTTAGCTGAGAAAATTACTTCAAGTTTCATTAAATTCTGAAACACAATTTATTAATTTCTCCTTATAAAACACTGTGATTGGAATTCAAGGCAGAAATGGCTGCTGTAGAAATATTTTAAATCAAATTTATTTCTCAGTTGCTATTTTTTGAAAGCTTCTGATCCTACGGTGCTTTATCTAATTCGATTCTGATATATAAAAACTGTGTATGTGAAATTACTTTGAGAATAACTTTTGAGGTATTTAAAAATACTTTCAACTAATCGACATGAGAAAAATTAGCAACAATCAAAGAATCAGTTTCAATCAGATTTATAAGAAACTATAAAATCCAAAACTGTGAAAGTAAATTTAAGACGATTTATTTATAAAAAAAATCGTGGATATGACGCTTTTAAACAATGAATAAGCACGTGGTCTCCAATAACAGTGAATGTTTGTTTACTTTCGAATTCACCCTCGCTAGATTTATTTAAGCTTTTCAGAAGGAGATTTTCAAGCTAAAAAATCTATCGATTAATATGAGGCGTAGCAAAGCAAAAAATCGTCCAGCCCATTTTTCGAATAGGCAAACTGCCACAGGAGTTCGCGTGGTTTCATAGTGATATTTATAAAGCAAAAGAAGAAACAACAAACTATTTTAGAAAAACTTTTACCGGAGGAAGACATCAGGACTGATAATAAAATTTACTACATTCGTTCCAATTTTTGCCGCATATGAAACAAGAATTGCACCTGCAAGAAGCAACAGGATTAGCCTTTAATCGTTTATTATCGTCCTGTTTAATAAACTAAATTAACACCTTCAGTTGAGTTCAGTGTCACAACATTGTAGACACATAAGACGCCTGCGTTTCAGCCGTTCTCTTTACGTGTTCGCCACTTTCAAATATTTTGTTGTTGTTATTGCTTCGTGTCCTTTATCTGTTTCACATTAAAATATTAACAGTTGAATCAGAAGCACATGCAAAAATATGTTTGAAGTTTAAAATTTCTGATATTCGGCGTCGTTGTCTGCGAGTGTGTGCGTGTTTTCTTTTAAATTGCTTTTATAATTTTTTTTATATTCAGCATTTCATATCAACCGCTCGAACACATTTAATTTGACTTAATCAGTTGATGATGGTTATGAATGTGTATCCTGCGAATGCATCTTAAATCCTTAACGGCTGTCTGTTCGTCGTCGTCAAAACATCTGCAAGTTTTGTGAATTTTTTTTTTTTTTTGTGATGCTCGTTTGAACAAAGTCGCTTAGCCAGTGTTGTGCGAAATTATGGCGTTTCTTACTACACACAAACTCAATATCAACTAAACTATTTAACACTAAATTCGAAATTTTATTTGAAAATTCAAATTGATACTCTGGGAGGTCCTTAGCTGGGGTCCGATATGCATTTTACTGGACCCAATTCAGATCTACAGGGAAACTTTTAATTCATTTAGAGAAACCAAAGATATTGATTTAAACTTCCAGTGAACTGATTAAGAAGTTTAAAATGGATTTATTTTGTTATTGTCCTACTCAGGCTGGCTTTCTCAAACTGAAATCAGACGTGAGTGTTTAAAATCTTAACACCCTGCATCCAAGTTCACACAACCGCCCTGGAAAGTCAACCGAAAACAAATTAAATTTTTTTGGGCAAGATGGAAAATCCTACGTAGGTCGTATACCAACAAAAATCACAGAGAAACTTAACGGCGGTGGCTCGTTAATGACTTGTGAATGTTTTTCCTCAAATCGCGTTGATTTCTATTTTATGCAGTTTTTTATTTAGGCAATTTGTATATATTTTAAGGACATTCCATACCCTGCTGTATGTATGCAATAGTAAATAACTTTGATGGATAACATTGAAATGTCCATGTCCCTAAATTTCTCCCACCACTGTCGGCACAGGTATAAGCATATTATCAACTGCAGTGTGTGAAACCACTTTAGCAAGAATATATTATTTATCTTTTGCCAGAACCATGATTACCGGCACTACCATTGGGCACTGGTAGCACAGTCTCCGTATTAATCCGCCGTTAGGTGGAGCTCTTGCATTTCGTTTTTTGTACAGACATTTCGTCAATTATAACACTTTTAGAGAAGAGCTTTCAGCTAAAGCGTTATTACACCACCAGGGTTGCTTTTTATTTTGAGTAAACGCAATAGAGACCTAAAAACGTTCTCCACATATTTACTTGCTGCCTTTTTATTGTTTTATTTATTTATTTGGTAGAACGAATGATATGAATAAAAACTTGAATATAAGGCATTTAATATTTCTTGCACTCACGAATCAAAGTGATTTTGTAACTCATTCAGATGTGTTGTGTGCGCGCATGTTAAAAACCTCAACCCGTGGTGGTTTTTTTCTTTTTTTGTGAATATAGACAAAATGATAGCAAATTAAATACATGAAAAGAAAAAATTAGTGGATGGAAAAAGTTAATAAAATGTTATTCAACAACGAAAATTTAAGTTTGGGAGTAGTTCCTAAATAAACACTATGAAAATAATGAAAAAAGGGGTAAAATCATCTGGTGGGAGGGCATCTGTTCTCGTACACACATAAATATGTTTGTTATTTTTTTTAAATATGTATGTACATACGTATGTCATGTGTACACACATAATGTATTTATTCCTACAGATGCAGATTTTCTTTTCTGGTTCACAAAGTCTAAAGATTGATGTGATATGGTTGCAAAATGATTATGAAAAATATTATTAATAGAATAAAAATACATACGAATAAAGAGAGTGCTGTTGTATATTAAGAGAATAAATAATATGCGGAAAAATTTATGAATAAAAAAAGTTAAATGTAGTATTTACATACACATACATACATACATCCATTTACATCCATAAAGATTGCAATAAATAACAATTCTTCGTAATAGTAGAGATAGAAGTAAACGGAAAAAAAGTTAATTATACAGATAATCTTGGCATTAAAAAACATCAATATCAAGCTCTACTGCTGATCTAAAGAGAAACTCACAATTTTGGCGTTTGGCGACAAAATCTTCTAAACAGATAAATGTCACAGGTAAGTTTATACAACACACATCTGTCCATATATGCATACACATATGTATGTGTATGTATGGATGTGTGGATAGATACCAACGTATCTAACAACAGAATTCGTATCGAATTATCATACATTTCTTCGTTTCTTTGAATTTACATATCGATGGTCTCAAGTAGAAAGGCCCTAACTCGTTTCTTCGCGATGTTGATTGTTTCAGTGATTCCACTGCATATCACACACATACACCCCGTCAGAAAAATATAGTACAGGTAGTTAAAATTTGCACTTTTTTATTATGATCAATGCAGTTGTTGTTGTGTTTTACTTTATAATTATGTGAGTTATACTCTTTTTGGTTGTACGTATGGAGTATTTAAAAATCAACGATGCTAATAAATCGTTTGCATCACTTTACATGTTATTTCATGTCATGAAAATGAATTATTTCAGCTAAAAATTTATATTGAATTGACAAAAATAATTTCAAATTATGTTTTTGTCTCCAACAATCAAATTGAAAATCAATTGAAAAATTGTGCATACGTATATGTATTTATGTTACTACATACTACATTTATAACTTTAACATATTGAAGTACGCTTAAAAACTTAATAATTGTAGTTCGTCGTTGCAATTGTACATCTGCCATGCTGAAAAAGTTCCCCTATTTTATATCTCTTTTGTCGCTCTCTATTATTCCCTAACACATTTTCTCAGTGCCAGGGCTGGAAAATAGCGAAATTGATGTTTGTTACACTAAATTTAGTTACAGGTCCATTCAGAATGACGTACATATATTTCAAGAATTTTGAGAAAATCCACATAAATATAATTATCCGAGTTCCACAGCAAAGCAGAATAGGTATTTCCGAAATTCGCTACACTTCTATCATCAACACCCACGTTTGCTTTTGTTTGACCACTTATCAAATAGTTGAGTGAATACATAAGTTTATTGTTTGGAAATACATTGATAAAATGTTTTGAACATTAAGAAACCTCCGCAAGATATTTGACAGCCGAAAATCTAATTTATGTCATACATGAAACTGTGCTGTTGAATTTTCCACCCCTGCAGTCTACCTTACACAAATAGATCAACAGACTATAAAAATATACAAACAAATTTAATAAGAAAATGAAACAAAGCCCGAAATATTTATGATGTGTTTTAAAAATAGGGAAATTCGTTAGCGATGGAAATTAAACAGTTCCTAAAAGTGTTTGAAACTATTCAATTAGATTCTCACGTTCATATCGTTTTATATTCGTGCTTTGCTTGCAGCTACAAACTTACATATGTACCCCAACAAAAACAACAAAAGACCAGTAGCGGCTAAAAAAGTTATTTAATATCAGCAGATACAATTGCAAATGAACAAACAAAACAATAAAAATACCTGCGATTTACATATTCCACAAATACGTATGTACATATGCATCCATGTAGATACATACATACATACATACATAACTACATACATATGTATGGACATGTGGAATGTGTAATAGGCTGAGACATTGTGTCAGACGTTTATTGCCTAAAAAGAAAATATCTGCACACAACATGCATGTGTGTGTGTTGAATGCGTGTAATAGAGTGTGCTCTCAAATAGTGTGCGGCTTTTAACAAAAACTTTTAAGTCAAGTAATGCTCCATCTTCAATGTGGAGTAAGAAGTCGTTTCAGGCATAAGTGACAATTAATTTGGTAGATTGCATCGTATTAAGTTAAGTGAAAAGTGTACCTTTAAAAGCATTCAAAATTTTGTAGAACCCAAACACGATTATGGAATATTGTTTAACGCATAAAAAACAAACAAAAATTTATCCGACTTGGGCTTCTGCCTTGTAAATTCTATTTCGAAGACTATTTTTATATGAGCAACTTAAACATTAAATAAAGGAAGGTTTTCATATAATAAGTGTTTACTTGATGAATTACCCTGTAATGCATCAAGTAGACATTTCCGAAGCATTTGAATAGTTTTAGCGCACATTTTGTACCATCCAACAGTCACATCTGTTGAATGGTTTAGAATTTTATGCACTGATTTCAGCCAACAACTGTAACAGTTTTACTTTGATGTTGTTGCGACATTTCACATAACTTTGTAATGCGTGGGCACCTCTACGAAATCGGAATGTGAGAGTGTTGCAATTTTGTGAATTCTTTCATAACAACTTATTTTATTTTAGTATTTTTCGTTTCATTTTCACGTTTGACTCTTTCCGACATGTGCTTTACGATAAGTTCTTATAAAATTTTCGTGAGCATTAAAAGCCACTGAGTGATAAATTTGATACAATCGTACCATTTTGTACAACGACCCCGAGAGTACGGTGGATTTTATATGCTTGAGGCGAATAGGTGTGTGGTTATGCTGGGAATGCACCATATTTTCTTGTCTAAAAGTGTCGAAATTGTTCTACTGAATTTTTTTTGCGTGCACAAGTACTTAAGTCTTCTTTCAGTGAGTGTTGCTTTATTTTTCCAAGTGTTCTGAAATATTATTGCTTTCCTTTAATCATGGGTGCTGTTTTTCAGGTTCAATTGGCTATTGTCATTATAAATAAGTTTTCATTAGAAAAATTTTCAAAATATACACACACAACCATACGAGTATGTAAATTATTTTTCGGTAAAATTTTATTTTGCTAATAAGCATTTTTGTGTACAAACAATAATTGATGTAGTTTATTTATTTTGTAATTATTTAGCACATCTGCCTGCCAGTTCTCTTGGAAATTTTAAAATTATTTTGAAATTATTCTACAGTGAACAGCAATAAAATTGTTTCTAAAAATACAAAAATTCTAGTTTTGCATTGTTGCAATAATACATTGAAAATTCCAAAGTGATTTTCATATATAAGTTTTGTTCTTTGGTTGCGATATATCGTGCGCAATATATACATATACTGCATTTGCATATGTTAATTATAAAAAAGCTTTAAATATAAAAATTCACATGTTTGAAAAAAGAAATTTCAAAAACATTAAATTATTGTCTAAGAATGTGTCTGCAGCGGTTTCAATGGAAATAAAAATGTCAGATGAAAAAGTATTAATATATATAATTAAAATAACTGCTTGGGCGAGCTCAGTCTCCAATACATACGAGTGCGTGCAAGTAGTGAATAAAAGTGTCGAATTTCCATTAATCAGCTGATATGTGAGGCATTTTCATTTTCACGTGTTGAATTGTACTCGTACACACTTCATGTACATGAATGAATATGCGTCTGCACACTTCGAAGTTACTATGTAATTAAAATCTTATTTCTTTCAAACTTGTTTATTGAATTAATTACAACAAGAAAAACAGATTTTATAAAACAATTTTTGTTATGAGTTTCAAAAGAATCTGTGCATATTTTAAAGTTTGAAGCGATAGAAGTTGATGTTTGAATTTTTATTTAATGTGTTTGTTTAATAAATAACTGCGTGTCGATTGTTTCAAATACAAGTATTTATGCTGCCTTTTGTTCCGTTGCTTAGTTGCTTACTTTTGTTTATTTTAACCTTGTCAATCATCGTGTTGTCTGTTAAGTGTTTACATGTTTTAATATTTACGTTTATTAAAAAAGTATTTTGTTTTGTTTGACTTGAAACAAAACAAAAAAACAAAGGAAAATCATGCCCGAAAAGTTTTTTAGTGGTCTGATCTCTTTTAAGTTAAAAACGTAATCAGCCAAGAATTTCATGAAAAGCGATAATGAAGTGCATAACAATATAATTTTATAACTTTTATCAGACTGAGGAAAAGACAAAAAGGTGGGTGGGCTGTTCTCGAATATCACAGGTACGGATGATGAGTGGACTGTCAATAGTGTAGTTCTTTAGACAAGCATCCTGGCATTCATACATTTCGAGATGATAAAATTAGTCAGTAGTTGGTCTGATTCTGAATTCCGCGAGATCTAAATGTTATCAGAACTGTTTCTATATACTCAAAGTACATAGAAATGGCAACACTATTTACGAAACTAAAAAAATAATAACGACATGCTCTTCTCACTGTTGCACAAATGTAATCATATTGGCAACGCGTACCCGTACGCACTAAAACCCTGAGGGTCAAATGGCCCATTACCTGCAAAACCGACATGATTCTCCGAGAGCCAAGCAGGTAGGTAATGACTACCGGCATTTTACTTTAAATCACATAAAAAAATAAATTGCTTTTCGTTATTCTCGTCTTATTCAGTTTTTATTATTGCTTTTCCACTGCAAGAATGATACGAAAATTCATTTAAATTTGCTAGATATGAACGAATAAATTGTTGAGCGCACAATGGAAACAAGATTTGTTTGACAGGAACGAGATTACAAAAACACTCATGAGAACTACAAAAACCGAATCAAAACAAAAAGCAGAATAAGCAAAAAACTGGCAAATAATAAATTGAGTATCTGAGACTGAAAAGAACTTGCAAAGTGCGAAGAGACTACACGCAAAAGCTTTTCTCTACCTCTCTGTTCGCTGCATATAACAGTTTTCATTCATAAAATCTTTTCGAATATTATTTACAACAAATAAAAGGTACAAACATTGACTTACCAGGTAGTCTTGAAAGCACAGATGACTGTTTTATTTTGCTTACTACTGCCGAAACTTGTTTACGTTTGTTTAGAAAACTTCTAGAGAACTGTTTCAGAGAGAAAAATAGTTTGGAGATGGAATAAAGAAAATAACAAAAACTCAATTTGTTTTTGTAAAGTATATTCGACACTACCTGGTAACTCAATTTGCCTTCCAATAAATGCTTCAACCGGGTTTAATAGTTACATGAGAAATAGTAAGTTCTATCAACTGAAATTATGTTTAAAGCAATTCAAATTCAATTCATTGTTGTATATTCTGTTCCCAAGTAGAGTAGAACTTCTTTAACAGAGTGCTCCCATGAGTGTATTTTACTATATGCAAAAGTCGTGTTCAGTCTCTTCGTTTTGAGGCAAATTTTTAGTATAAAAACGCATGAAAATGCAAAATATCATGAAAAATATGGCATCCCTTGATAGAAACCAACAATTCATTCAACAATTAACAAAAACCAAAGACAAAATTTAAGTTCAGAAAAGGCTCTCACCTAAAAAGGCGAAAAGATACGAGTGCATTTTCAGTGTGTCATTTTGAGAGAACAGTTCGAGTTACGCAAATTTAAGGAAGAATTTTTAACTTGCCACGAAAAATATATATACACACATTTATAACTACATACATGCATATTATGTATTTATGCACATGTATGTATGGGTGGTTTCCACAAGATACAAACTGTAAAAGTGAATGAAATATTTTGTGATTAATTTAGAGAAAAACTGCTGTTCGTTTTTTTAATAGTCTTGATGTTTGTGTAACAAGTTTGACAAGAAAATTATTCTGAAATGTTAATATTGCGGACCAACAAACATCAAACGAAAAATCTACATGCACCAGCAAAGAAGTAAATCCAAGTAAGTGGAGCAATAAGTTGCGAAAACATTCTTTCTCGTGTGTAAATAGAAGTAAATAGTGTACGTACTATTCAACTTTTGAATTAAGCAAACGAATGATAAACCTCATGAATGGTAGTTTTGTTGCGAATACCTGGTAAATTGTTTTAAATTAATTATTCCTTGTCGTACTACTCGTCATTATAGTCCTCTTGTTATTGAATGCGTAGATCAATTGCGGTTTTGCTGATTCATTAACAAGGATATTTGGTCAGTAAAAAATTATTTGTGTGAATCCTTTAATTATTCTTGAAGGTCCAATGCTGCAAATCATGTTCTTAATTCATAACTTTAATGATTTATTCCGTATTTAGTTCCAATATTGTGTAACCAGTTATAACGCTGTCAGCATCATATCCATGCGCTACATTCCAATAAATAAATACTTATGGATGCAGATTTGAACTTGTCAGCAGATATGCGTAGATGGTGCGGTCGGGCAGTTACGAATTCGACTGTAACTTATTTGTTGTTCTCCTTGCTTTTATACGCATAATTATGAATATTAACTATCATTTTTAATGTTCAACCATAATAATAAACACTGATATAAACAAGGGCTATATAAATATATATAGTGTTTGGTAAAACTGTATTATGATAAACAGGATAATTTTTTTTTAATAGTTTACCGATTATAAAACCTTAACTTGTGTTGCCTCTAAAATATGTTTGAAACAAAACTTGGCAAACAAGTATCCAGATCAGTATTTTATCTGTACAAGTGGTGCAGCTGAGTAAATACTGTAACAACTTGTGGGAAAGTGACTCCCTTCACCCGAACCATGTAAATTGATTTCATATATATATTTGGAAACAATTAACACTCCCAAGAGATTAGAAAATAACATCGAATTTATATTTTACGCAAACACATTAAAGCAACCCACGTCATAAGCTCTTCCACCGCTACCAGTGTGCCGAAGCAGCACCTAAATAATTTAAAAGGACCTTCCCTAGTAATTTTCAATCAAACTACAAGTTTGTCGTGTTATAAAGCTATCAAATACGTAGTGGCCGACCCAAATTATTACACTTTTTATGTCATTCTAAAACATTTGGAAAACTTAATTACTCGCAGTGACACAAGCACACCCAGATATCAGTTTGTTCTTTCAAGATGTTCAAGTTAGAGTTGGATTGCGTACGTTAGCAAGGAATTGCTGCCTTGAATTTCCTGTAGCACTTATTGATTTGATTGTAGTTGTACTTGTGATGTTGTTGTTTATACGAGTATATATCCTTTTATGAAAATAAATACAACCGCAAAAAGCAATGGGAATGAAAAAATCCTAAAGATAAAGTATTTAATATAGCAGACTAGTGCAGCGAATGAATTCAAAGGGTGGATTTGTCTGCGTATGATTTCTAGAAAATAAGAAAACAGAGTGATAGAGAACGGTGTCTTGCTCTGGCACCGTCAGCACGAAAGAAGATAGAAATTGAAAACGAAAACTCAATTGATTGCTAAATGAGGAAATAAACAAGCCCACATACTTTTATGGAATTCGTTCGTGTATTTGTTTCTGCTTGTTAATTAGTACTGTAATTAACAAAGCAATTAATAGAATAAAAATAGTTTTTCCTCGCGCTCATGAACTTTCAGTTGTTGTAATTTAAATTGAAGTGCAATTCAATAAATCCATTACCAATTGGGAAATACAAATAAGCCGGTGGCTCTGTAAATATAAACAAAATAGTTCACACTTTGCGGCAGAGATTCTCAAATGTGTGTGCTGCGGATAGCTGCGAATATTAACCCCCTAATTCACAAACGATTGTTAAAGTTAATGAATGCTTTAAGGAATCTTTAAAGCCACTTTAATTTTAATAATCATGTATGAACAACAGCGTAATTGTTTGCGAGTAGGTGTTTTAGAATTAAAAATATACGTGCGAATAAACATAAAGAAAACTATATACTGACATATTTTTCCAGCAATTTCCAATATAGAGTAACATATTGTGATGTTCAGATTAGTATTCGTTTGTACTGAAGTTTTTTCGTTCTTCATTTTGATTGAAACGTTTTAAGTTATTTGTAGTAAAATGGGTCACAGCTTGAAATTGAAACACTTCTGATGTGAATGAAATTTATTTCTTGGAGAGAGATCTTTAAGCCATTTAGACCGTGTACATACCGCACATCAACACATTCTACAAATTCAACCTCTTACAAACTTTTTTGTTAAGTGAGCCGATTCGTTATAAAATGACAAACCGAATCAATCACAAAGCAATTGTGGATGTCGAAATCGGTTGTCACGTGAAATTCTGATGTCAACTCGATGATGTGAAACTTCTTAACTCTGCAGAACGTTGTAGATTCTTAAAAGTCCGGAAACTATTTCATTGCTGAATGCATATGGAACATACGCATGAATAAGTCTTACACGATTGCCGAAGGAGTGCCGATATAAAGATGTCTGATTCCTGTTAATTTGCTGATTTATTTCTTCTTCATTTTTATACGTCTTTTAGATCAAAAACTTTCACTTTAATATCTTACGCTTGAAATATTTGATGTACTTATTTTAATAATACCCATTTTATTCATCTGAATAAAAAAGTCTTATGCATACACGCACACACTTACATCTATACAAACATTTCTATTTCATTAATTGCACTTCCTGTCAAAAAACACGAAATGTTTTTTTAAACAGGCGAATATTAAAAATGTATCGATTTTTAATATGAAATATTGTAACAGAAGAAGACGCACATACTCGTAGTGGCTGGTTTTATTTTTCTACACATTAAACCCAATAAAAGTGCAATTTCAGACCGAATGAATGTATCATACGCTTTTCGTGCTTAAATTTTCAAACAAACAGCCAATATGAACAATTTTATTTTAAATTAAACAAACAAAACCAATAAATATAAAATTGTGTAAATGGAAAATTCGCCCGTATGCATAAATCCTTTGTTTTCAAAATACCCATCATCATCAACGAACGTATTGTTGTGTTCTTACACTTGCACACATCCACACACATACATCCGCATTTGGGTTCTTAGCCGTTGAATATACATGAATACGCACATACGCAGACATTAAATATAAATTTTTTCGTGATAACAAATTTAAATTCAGTAGTTCAAAATTCAATAAACTTTTCCATATGGCCATAAATGTAAATTTTTTAAAAGAACAATTACAACCGCACATTTGAAGACATGAAAATTATGCTGTTGAACACGCAGAAACTGAAACAGTTGGTTGAACTTTAATTTGAAGATAATGAAAAGTTAATCCGTGTTGTTAAATGCTGAACTAAAACATTTTAATCTATTTAATTTAATTTATTGATTTTTAGAAAAAGTTGTTAGAATATATTTAATATTTTCTTAAATTCGAGTTTGGCCGTTGGAATACACATATACATACACACATACTGAAGCAAACATATGCTCCAGTAGTTTTCTATTTTACACTATTGGAAATTGTTTTCTTTAGTACTCAAAATCTAAAACTTCTTATGAAAGGCCATTGAATGTCCCGCATTAAGTCCATAAAAGTTTTTAGTTTACTCGGAATACTGTAAAACCCCATGTGGAAAAGTGTGCGCCTTTTAGTTTAACCCCAAAATTTATACGAGTATCAATTTATTTTTGGGGCCCCCATAACTTAGTGAATAATATTATTTGAAATAATTAACCCCATAAATTAATTGATTCGAAATCGAATGTGCTAATGCGATGAAGTTCTTTTCCCTTTTGTGTTTGAAAATTATCAGAGTATGTGCTCTGTTGTGTGCAGACAAGCATTTGCGGTATAATTTCCATAACATGTTGTTAATGTGGTATTCGAACATTTATTTACCCGCAATTAAAGTTCAAACCTAATCAATCCAACCTTCATCCGTTCTGGAGACTGATGAACTCGCAGGTTGTTATTTTTTGACTTTTACTAACGAAAGGTTTTTAATTATGCATGAATAAGCAGTTCTGGTCAGGTTCAAGTTCGTTTTTACATTCTCTAAGGGAAACTAAATATTGATTGAATACAAGTGAATGAAACAAAAAATTAACGGCACTAAAAGTACTTTGAAATACAATTTTCCAGCTTAAAGGTCATTTTTGATGTTAAATTAAAACTTTAGGTCTCAACTCTTGCTGCAGCTCTAGTTTTTTAAAATCGCCAAGTTATGCAATTTGATAAAAATTTCAAATAAAACGTATCAAAAACCATAAACAAATGAAATTACAAAGAAATAAGTCAGTGATGCTCCTGCAATCAAAGAAAGTCTTAAAAAGATCTTTTTTCGAAGGACCCTTTTCATTTGATTAAAAACGATCATGTAAATTATTTGTCTTTTTTTATAAAATGTTTCCTCGTACGTATAAATAAATATACGCTTTCAAACCGTGTCATTAAATTATATTATTGTTTGTACATCATAAATCACAAAACGATCTTGAGCATAACAGAGTTACCAAATAATTAAAACAGTTAACACCATATGGTGTGTTACTCTTTCGACACACCGGGAACTGCATCAAATTCGAAGAAAAGTGAAAATGGGTCATTCCTTCAGAAGGCATTTCATATTATATATTTTAAATTTTACATTTTTAATTCCAAATATTATGTCAGATTGGCTGCATATGATGCTAACAAATACCTCTCTGATCAATCGAAAATATGAAAGCATTTCCTAAAGAGAGTCTAACGAATCCCCATCACAAATTTTCCTCAAATTGTTATATTTATTTAATCATATTTCTGAGTATTTTTCTTAATTTTCTTAAAATTCATTTTGTACAATCAATCTCAATATATTTGAAAAAGGATGAAAGGACATGTGAAATTAGGGCTTCATTTAACTTGTGGTAAATTTAAAAATCAATATAGAAAATTATTATCGAAAGAGGAACAATGTGCACATATTTTTATGAGAAGTAAAAGAAAAGAAGAATGAATTGTGAAATTTATGCAGAATATTGGAAGTATGACGGTGCGCTCTTAAGCTGTTTGACTGGCTCTGCGATGTATTTGAGAATTCATTCTCAAAAAATAAAGATACGAAAGACATTATCCGCGCTTGTATTTAAATTAAAATACGGAATCACTCTGAATAATATGTTTGTATGCATGTCTATATGTATAGGAATGTATTCTCAATGCCAGCAACATTTACAAGCAGACAATTGTTGTCATAAAAACGGTTTCACACTGCGTATGTGCAATTATTGGTAAGACGGTTGGCTTAATATTCATCATACGTGCTGATGTCTTTATGGGGGGAGAGCTTTGATTTTCATTTTTAGACGATGTGCAAATGTGAACACATTTTTAAACGAGGGTAGTGCAGTTGTGAAACTTCAAATCTCAGCTAAACACGGCACTTTCATTCCAATAGCACAGTATCAATTCTGGGATACAACTATTCCGACGTGGCAGTCCATTTTGGACGACATGAGCGGCAACTTTAGAGCAACAGAACTCATTAATCCGCTTTAATTTACTTAACAAACTAAATGTAAATCTCCTCTAGAACAATAACATAAGAAATAACTTAGAACAGCCTGAAAGTATATTATTTTTGTTGAAAACTAATTTAATGTGTGGCCAGTGAAATTCACAAGAACTGCTCTGATTAAATTTGTAAATGCGGCGTTTGTGTTATTTGTTAAATTGTAGCTGCAGAAAGACTGATAAGAATTCAAACGCTGAAGACGTTATGAAAAGTCCACTTATTTTGCTCTTGCAATATAAGAAATTAATTATCTTGCCCATAATTAAATTTTTTATTATGTAACAACCATGAACTAACATGCAGGCGAATTTTTTCTTTGAAACCTACAAATATTTCATGCTTTCTGCACATGTTTGCTTATATTTCATTTAAATATTTCAGTAAATAATTTTATTGGGATAAAAGACTCCAAATTGTCCGGCACCAAAGTCAAGAAGGATTTAACCATTAATTTTCTATTAAAACAAAGCAGTAGGGCAAAGAGAACAACGATCTCACACCTATTAAAAATTATTACAATATAAACGTTATTATTTGATTCAGCAAAACATGAAACGCAACTTAAGTGATTAGTGAATAGTGATTAATCGCTAATGCCTTGTGTGGGGTTGAACCAACTCTGGCAGAATAAAGCTGACATGAAATTGCCAGTCATTGCACGCTAGTCTCCATAATGTTATTCTCCTATAAAATTTGTTGACAACAAACGCTAAAAACTTTTTATTCGAATATGCCCGTAAATATATCCTCGTCTGTGTGAACTTAAATAAATTGATATAAAATTATTAATGCGTGTTATTCGATCTGTACAATCAGGCTTAAATTTAAACTTTTATAGAGGGTGATATACTTCGGATCAAAGTAATTGCAAATTCACAAAATTGAGCTTTAGGTTGACCAATTGTTTTAAAATTAATATGAAACTGCATTTTAGCACACGACTTGTGCTTTGCGGAAGATTCATAAAAACTAAATTTACAATTCGATTTCAGTTCTTTTTAGCGGAGGGCTTTTGAAAGAAAATGCAGAGTTTTACCGCATTATTTGGCAAACATGTCCTTTATTGTAGAAAAAAGATTTCACAGAAACGATGAGGCATTAAAATTTAATTAAACAATGTTGGTCTTTATGTTAATCTTTGTGTTAAATCGTCGTTTTGCTATGGATACAAAAACATGTGAAAATTCAATAAATTGTTTTTACTTTTGCACAAAATTTGTTGGCTGCCGAAAAAGTAATTATAAGCAGGCCAAAGAGAATTTATAAAATGCTGATAATGTTCGCGAATTCATAGTGGATTTTGCAAACTTGTTCACAAGAACAAACGCTGGGAATTAAACAAAAAATTATTAAATTCCGCAACAGATACAGTCGGACACATAATCCCAAACTTGCGTTCTATTGGAAACAGTTTCAGTATGCGAGTTGTTGTTATCTGCTCAAATACGAATATAATCAATAAATCAATAAAATGTGCGCGAGTGTGTGTGCTTATGTTAATGAATGTGTAGCCAGGTAACTGTTTGAATGACTTGATATATTTACACAATGGAAGCAGATGCTATAACGAACAACCAGCGACAATCATAAAGTGACACCAAAACTGGAAAAAAGTAGAAATTAAAAAAAAAAAATTCTATTCTGTTGTTGTTCTTTCCTGTTCGTGTCTTATTGTCGTTGTTTTGTGAAACTGTGGAAGGAATATTTTATTTTAAAGAATACAGATTCAATCCGATCAAACAATTTATTTATTTACACACACAGATGTTTGCACTTTTGCATATTATTATCTTGTCAGGTCATGAAGGGTATCTGAAGTGGAAATTCGATGTCTTGGAGAAAGAGTATTTGAAAGGTCTATTGTTCTATTTCGAAATATTCAGAGGTTTTCATTCCACTTAATACAATTGTTTTTTAATTTAATAATAAATACTTTTTAATTATTAAGCAGACGAAGAGTTGCTTATTCCGAGTAGTACAAAAGTTTTTAACCAAGTCCTATAACTTAAAATATGAAAATATTACCGTGAACATATTTTGAAAACCCCAAATTTATTTATGTTCGAATCTCCTTCAATACTTCTGATTGTTGGAGCATATAAATACGTATAAATTTGTAAAAGATTACGAAATGACCACGTAGTTGGAAAAACTCAGGGAATACTCGCATGCCTATTAGAATTCTTTGTTGTTCAAAATTGTGAAATAGGCAATTAAAGGAATTGTTGATTTACGCGTTTATGTGCAGAATGCAACAAACATACACCCACTCACCACAAAATACTAAATCACATCTCTTTGGCAGAAGCTTTTACACAATTTACACGTTAAGGAATACTTTCAATAAAATCAATACGACCAAAATACACTGGGAATATCTTTTATTTTACAGACAACGTTCACAGCAAAATTGTCTTTTTTTTAATTGGTCAGCAGTCTTGTGTAAAAACATTTTATTTCCTTGATGAAGCTTTTTGATATTCAAAAAATTTTTTATTTTTCAAAAGAGTCGTTACATAACATTTACACAAATAAAATAAACATTTGCTGGAAATGCTAATTTGTTTCTTGTATTTTATTTATCTTTACAGCTCGCATTAACAATATCGTTCTCTAAGAAAAAGCCGACGATAAAAATAAGTAACAACTAGAGAAATAATGTAAAATAATAAATTATCTACAACAATAAGAAAAACAAAACAGAAGTTGGAGACACAAAATCGAAAACGATTAATGCAATTCAATTATATGGCAAAATAAAAATAAAAGCAAAAAATACAAAACACGCGTTTTCATATTTGGGGCACTTTTTGTTCTTTCGTGCCTAAACGACACGTCTACATATTTCGATGATGTTTGTCTGTACAGAATAGTTTCGTAATACGGTTTTCTCAACGATAAAATATGTACTTCAGCAGTTGAACTGTAACACAACGGAACAAAACTAACAAGATATCAAATCAAAGACGGAATTAAAAATTCAGTATCAACAAAAGGAAACTTTGAATTTCAAATAGAGGAAATTTGCATAAATCAAAATGCTAACCACCGGCACGTATGTATCATCGGGGCCCATAGAGGTTTCACAAGCAATGCAGGATGGCGAAAAGTTTATCAAATGGGATGATGTAAGTACCTTGAAGCATAACGGGAATTCGGAATAAAAAACATAAAACGCTTTTTATGAAACTAACAAGCGTCCAACAGCTTGTGGGCTGACAAAATTTATCTTGATTTCGATTATAATTGAGACTTGATTGACTAAATGGCAGGCAAAAAATTTGTAAAGTTAAAAAAAGGTTTAGCTCACAGTCGACCTGATGAGTTCTTTTTATTTTTTGTTTGTTATTTATTTAAACATTTTTCTTTTTGGTGAAACAAGAACTGCAGATGAGAATGGGATGATAAAGATCACTTTGCGCAAAGCACATGGCTGGACGAGTGTATTAGAAATTTGTTACAAAGTTGTGAGTTCGCACTCAAAGGAAAGAAAATGGCTAAAATTCTGATTTATTACTGACTAACAGGTACCGCAAATAGGCTCGTTCAAAGTAGCAACAGGGAAAATAATAACACAGTTTCTCAAATTTATTTAAATCTTAAAAGTGTGATTCGGAATTAGATATGTCGGCGGCAACGTTACCAATTGTCTTTCGAATCCAATCTTTAAAGGCATAAGTCATAGTGTATACCGATGGATAACTTGTAGTGGCACAAGGAGTGTAACCCCAAGACACTATACCGACAATTTCAGGACCAGCAGGGGTGTATCGAACCAGTGGACCACCTGAATCGCCGTTACACGCCCCATCAGTTGTGCCGGCGGTGTACGAGCAAATGTTTACAGGATCCAGTGGAGCAGAGGTGGGCAAATCTGCTTTGCATTGCGTGTAATCAATAATATCAACATTTAAAGTTTGCAATTTGTTTGGCAAAATGCCAAACTTGTTGCGGCCCCAACCATACAATTTTCCTCTGCCTGTTTGCTCGTAATTGCCAGAAGGAAGGTTTATCTTGCCAACAGGAGCAGATCCATCACGAGCCAGGGCATTTAAATCGAAAGGATCTTCAACGTAAATAAGACCGATATCGTATGGTCCAACTCCGCCGCCATATTTCTCATGAACGATTTGGTTAGACTTGCTGGAAACTTGGCGAATTTGAACATCCGATTCATTGTTACGTTGGTGTAAGCCAGCAATGGTTTGGAAACTGTTGTAGACTAAACAATGAGCGGCTGTTACGACCCAGTGTTCAGCAATAATACTGCCTGCACAGAAATGGGAACTGGTTTTTAAAGAAACGATGAAGGGGGCTTCACCTTTTGCAGCTTCTTGACCATTAATTATCCGGCCCTCTGGAAATCCTGGCTGTGCAAAAAGATCTAAATTGGCTGAATTAACGCTGGCTATGGCCCAAATGACAACTATTATTAACTTCATGTTGTTTAATAACAACTAAAACATTTCCAACGACGACAAATCTTTTATAGTAACGCTCTTGAACACTTCAAACTGCTATTTGTTTTAACACTTAAGCCTTTTCATAAAATTGTTTATTATGGGAAAATATTCACTTAATTGCAGTAAAATAACTTATATTTTTATTAAGTGCGATCATAAACTACTGCTGCTTCGGTCTAATCAATATTCAGTTGCACATACACGTGATAAGCCATGTGAAGGATGTACCTAAACCAATTCAGATTGTGTGATAACTCTTTTAATTTCGCAGACGTTCAAAAGAAAATAATTTTTCAATTAGTAAAAGGAGCAAAAAACTGTTAAATGCACATACAATAAGTAAAACTGGTCCGTTTACTAACCAAATTAGGCGAGTGAGGATGGAAAATTCCTCGGAAGGACTTAGAAACCGAACGTAAAATAAAAATCTTTCTGTTTCCGTTTATATTTTTCATGTGCACGAACTTTCTTGCACTTATTTTTAATATTTTTAATAAAGAAAAATAATGTATTGTAAATTAGAAAACGGCCAATATTTGCAGAGATTTTGATGTTTTAATTTTCTGATTCACCAGATGTTATTGTTTATTTGTTCAGGTTAAAAAGTTTAATCGTTTTCACTTCATTGACAAGAAAGTTATCTGTAACTACAACTGGAGCAGTTTGAGAGTCACTCGAATTTAATAACAATAATCGTTAAATTAATAATTTGTTTAGCGCTTGAAAATGTCAATACGCTCAATTCACATGTGCAGTAGCAAGTGTTCAGATTAATAAGTAAGTCATGGAAATATTTTTATGTATACTCGCACGTACACACGGGCGTATTTTCCTTGTACACTTTCCAGAGGTAAAATATCTCGGTATTCATCTTAATACAAATGAATTGAAAAGAGACGGAAATGAATTGGCCAGTTGGCAGATTGTAAACGTTTATCAAACAACTTGAATCTAAAACCAATACGGTTCTGTGGCTTCCAGTTATGGAGCACTGCTGAATTGCGGAAAAACTCCACAAAATTTAGCGCAAAAGTGAGAGTGCCTTCTAGTAAATTTACGCAAGTAAACAACGGAAAGGGCTGAAAGTTTTTTCGCACAAGACACAAAAACAGAAACAATTATGAAAACCTTAATTTTGTGTAAACTGGTATTTTTTAATTTATTTCTAATTTACCAGCGGGTTTTATATCAAAATGTTGTGCTCAATGTTGCACTAATAAATCTTGGTTTATAATCGATTATCAATACTGGCGATCGTATATGCTTCAGTATAAATTATTAGTTATCAACGTTATTCTGCAATGGAAAGTGTGCGATAAAGAAACAGAGATAATCCAAACTTTGATTTTTTATAAAATGTTTGAAACAATGAAATCAATAAAATTGCAATATAATTATATGACAAGAATTTATTAACAAGCAAATCCTGAAAAGCGTACAGATCCCATTTTTCGATTGGCCGAGAATAGAAGAATTTATCCTCGTCCAATAAAACTCAATATTGAACAAAATAGGCTGCAGTCCTTTCTGTATTCTGCCAAAATGACTCATTAATAGTCATGTATGATCGTTTTGATGCGGCCATCTGAACGCGATATACAAACATTTTAAGAAACACATTTTTATCTAAAAGTGTAGTCAGAAAAGTGTGACAAACGCACTGGTAAACGAAATGAAAATTGTTTTTATAAAAGTTCATTGTGATGTTATTTTCCCATTGTCGAGGAGAAAATATTTTATTGAAAGAAGAATATTTTTGCTGCTGATTCCTTTGGTGCAGTTTTTATTCTTCTCAATGTTTTGCACGACATGATGAATGATTTTGTTGCTTCAAATCTGCGATGATATTTTGCTCCACAAGTTATATTTAACAGCAGCAACAGAAGTAGCTGCAACGTATTAGCGCTACTGCTATTATACATGCTGGTATTAATAAATAACTCTTTGTGTGCTCAAGGACACTACAAGGACAATCAATATCAACTTTTATCATAATATGAAGATGAACAGAAAAATATATTCACAAATTATAAAATTTACAACACACACGATTAAAAGGGGACGATTTTTGCGGAACGGAATGGCAGAATATCCAGGTATATTGATTCAGATTAGGGGCTTTTGTGTTATGGAAACGCCGCGTATAGATGCGTATAATATTTGTGGACGCATGTATGTATGGTATGTATGCGTAAGGGTGTGTGTTGCACATAAATACACGAGGAGGAACAGATGCATTCAAGTGAACAAATTGCCAATTTATTATTAACTCAATCAGTTAGCTGTACCTGAACGGCAAAAGGGTGGTCGGTCATTGTTATTCAAATTCGAATGTGATAAAAATAATACTTAAAGCTATTGTTGATACTAAAGAGCATTTTATCGTGAACAAGTAAAGGATTTTCTATCAAGAACGTGCTCTGATAAAATGTCAGTGACAAGATGTGAAATAAATTTTCTTTAAATGATTTTGAACAATCTGATGCTCCCTGTATTGAAATTTTGTATTTAAATATGTATAATAGTTTTTAAAAAGGTCTGCAAAATATTTGAACTGAAAGTACATAATAATTAATTAATTGTGCATTCTAATTAATTTTGAGTTGTTGGACGCCTGGATAGATCGTTATTTCTTCTGGCAAGCAGTAACTTAATTTTGTAATGATGAACGTTTAATCAAACTGACTTTTTGCTATCAATGATTAAATTACAAACTTTTGACTGAAAAACCAAACATGCTTTGAGTTTAATAGAAAGTAGAGATTAGCAACGCGGACCATACACATGCGTACGTAGTCTTCAGCTTCCATCAGCTGAACGTTCATAAGCATAAATGTAAAATATTATCGTAGCTAATTGTTTCTTGATCAAAAGCTTCGGAAAATTAATTTAAAATTTCTCAAAAAGAAATTGAAGAAAATTTTCTAAATGTTTCTAGTTGATTTTCTTGTAAAATCAATGTTATTACGAAAAGCTCTTTTACAGGAGCAAACTTGAGATGCAAAAGTGTCCTGTTCCTAATCTAATTAACCATGATTATACATTTTTGTATGTAAGATTGCTGATGCCAATTGGAGTAGTGCTTGCGATTTCTTATAATGTTAATCAATAAACTCTTTGAAATATCTGTCTGGAAAAATACGTTCCCTTCTCGTCGTTTGCATGCTATCAGTCACCCCAGGCTATCTTAACTCTATATGAGTTCGTGCAGCGAATTTTTGCGAGTTGTTGTAGTTATAAAAACTATAAAATACCCATCAGAAACAGTGCCGATCTCACAGTTTCGAAGTTGACTGCGTATAAAGTTGAAGCAAGAAATGAAAAGTGCCTGTTTGCTGATTGTTTTGGCTGCTGCCGTCTGTGGCGACTCCTCCGGTTTATCTGAAATATTGAGGGGTAAAACTAAACATACACCATCAGGTGAAATCGCGTCATATGTTATTAATGGTGATGATGCCGGTGAAAATTCCGCTCCGTATGTGGCATCGTTGAGTGCTTCCTCTCTGGTTTACGCCCATAACTGCGCTGCTATTATTATTAGTGAGGAGTGGCTCTTGACAGCTGCTCATTGTGTGGCCGAGTCAAAAAATTCAGATGGTGAAATTGTTGGCTTGCGCGTTTATGCCGGTATGAATGACCGTAAAAATCATACTGAAGCCCAAATTCGCACTATCGATTTTGCTTTAAGTCACAAGAAATTTAATGGTTTTCCAGGGTCCGATGACATTGCCTTGTTGCATGTCAGGCCCACATTTGAATTCAATAGCAAAGTCCAACCGATCGCTTTGCCTCGAAAGAATGAAATTTACGCTGGTGAAACTGCAGAAACTTACGGTTGGGGTTTAGATGATCCCGAAGGTTCTTCATATACTGATAAGTTGAAAGTGGCCAATTCTAGTATTCTTAGCCACGATGACTGTAAGAACTCTTTGCCTAGCGATGCTCCCGTAACAAACAAACATATTTGTGTACGAGTAACTTCCTGCCTTGGTGACGGTGGATCTCCCCTAGTTGTCAACCGTTTTGGTCATGTCCAGTTAGCCGGCTTCGGATCTTTCACATATTTTCCATGTGGCTACAACAATCGTCCTACGATGTTCACCGATGTTGCCAAATACATTCCTTGGATCACCGAAGCACAAGCGGCTTATCGCGTTCTGATTGCAAATTGATGACCGCGAACAATCCAACACAACCAAGTTTACGAGACAAAACAACTTCAAGGGCAAAACTAACTCTTATCGTGTGCTTTCATCTGGATTTATTATTTACACTTCATGTCATAAAACCACTATAATAAATTTAATAATTCAGTGCCAAATTCATTATCTACTTTCCATAAAATTATTTGCTGCATTGCGATAACGGAGGTGGACTATTGAAAATAAATACTATTAAAGTAAATTTCAAATAGAAAGATTTGTAGTTTGATTGCGGGCTAATTTTTTAATGTCGGCAAATTTTTAACACGAAATGCTTACGGTCATGTTGAATAACTCTTTTTGAATTTGCACGAACATTATAATTTAGAAATAATTTTTCTTACAAATAAAAAAGGTGTCATTCGATATATAGATTCGGCCAAGTTATCAATTCTGTTTAGTATGTATGAATTACTTCTTTGAGCAAACAATTTAATGCGATTCGTATTATAGAACTGGGAGCATTAATAAATAAAATTGGACTTTGGCTTTGCATCTTAAATTTTGAATAGGTTATTTGTGCGAATCTTAGGCATTTGATTTAGTTTGAAAAAATAGTTAAACAATTAAAACATTAAAACAAGCAGCCATCGTTTTCTACGGTGAAATGCTATTGAGGTGTCTCAATCTTCTGGTTTTATTCCACATGCGGTTTCTTTTTCATAAAATACTTCCCCAGACAATTTAATGATAAAAAACAAGCACACAAAAATTGAAAAAATTTTATTATCTTTATAATTTTCATAGGAAGTACTTTTACGCCATTCACAATTTTTGGAATATTCCAATTTGAAAAATATATTTCATTCTTTCGACCAAAACTCAATTAAATGCTGGAGTAATTTTTTATGGAATGACAACGGGAACACACTTTCGAATATGCTAAAACCGTCTGAAGGTACGAAAAACCTTTTGGTTCAGATAATTATTTATTGAGATAGAAAGTTTCCAATAAAATTTTATTCTACGATACTGTCTCTTATTGATGTCTGAAACTTTTTTACTTCATAAGCAGACATTTTTTTGGATGTGCAGACTCACTTTACACATGACATTTCCAGAAGTGTAGTGATTGCATGTTGCACAGTTAATAACAAAAAAGAACACTCAGTAATTGCACTCTAAGGCTCTGTTCTGCACCTCGAAATTAAAATATATTTAAAGGTCTAATACGAATTTTCGTGATGTTATCGTAACCGGAAAGTTGTGTTGTCGTCATAATACGAGTAACATAAATTCGGAGGCTGAAACCAGCCGATGATTTTATTTGCTCCAATAATTCGAACTGACTAAATCTGAACATTTTAAGTGTCTTAAGAAAGCTTTATTGTATCTTTTTAATTTCAGGACT
Organism: Linnaemya vulpina; assembly: GCA_963675445.1. NCBI lineage: Eukaryota > Metazoa > Arthropoda > Insecta > Diptera > Tachinidae > Linnaemya > Linnaemya vulpina. The sequence goes on along the minus strand of OY776276.1, from coordinate 118,276,879 downwards.
CTGGGATTGGCGTGCCTGTTACAATGCGTGTGGACCCGTGCGGATTCTTTTTATATTGGGTCGATCAAAATAATGAAATGGACCTCTTGGACATCTGTACAATAAGAGATGTTCGAACCGGGCAGTATGCGAAGAAACCAAAAGTATGTAGTCAAAAACAACAATTAAAACATAATTTCTCTAGTAGCGTCAGATTTAGATCAATAAAGCAGACAGGCAATACGAAGTGAAATAGATTTGATAACCAAGAATATGTATTTATTGCTGTTGTTTGACTTAAATATTTTTGAACTCATATGCGGTCAATCCTAAGCGGATATCTAATTATATAAAAACCGGGAGTTTCATAAAAATTTTTTTATTATGTATAAAATTGCAGTCCAATAAATATGTTGTCTTATATATTGTGTTCTAGGATCCAAAACTAAGTCAGATCGTAACACTGGGATCACAGGACACACTTGAAGAGAAAACTGTAACTATTTGCCACGGTGCCGACTTTGTTAACTTGACGTTTGTGAATTTTTGCTGTACAAAAAAAGAGATTGCTCAGGTGAGTCAATAGAATAAGTCAATAGAGATGCACAAACATTATACAATCACTTCGATATACGCACAAGAATATATTCTGCAATGGAAAGAGATGCGCAAAAAACAATGTCTCATTCAATTTTATAAACGTGCATGCATGCATGCACTCTAAAAAAATTAGTTTGAAAAGTTTTTTTTATAATTGTGACCTAGTTTTTATTTTCGCAACATTCAAATGAAATTGAGCAAATGGCAATTACTTTTATTACATCTGGTTAAATAATAAAATCTGTACCACAGCAGAAGTGGCGTATGAACAACAAAAATGAAAAACTTTTAAATGGAATGTCCCCAACTTTTCGAAATACACATACAAATAAGTTTGTACATCATATAATTCCTCAGAAAAATAATATTCCCTGCATCCAGACCTGTTAAACGAGCATTGAATAAAACGGCAAATCCTTCGTCACCGTACTGAAATCTAGCAAGAGGAGTCCATTAATTTTCTGTTTAAAAATAGTCCTCAAGTCCCCGATAAATACCAGAATTTTTCGAAAGGTTTTTAGTATCACAGAAATAAAATATATTTCCCAAATAATTTTCCTCTCAGATTTTTAAATTTTATTGTTAAACACTGAATCTTAATTTAATCCTCATGGTGCTCTCAGACTGGTAATAATTGGTTTTAAGTTTGAGTCCACTCTAACATTATTAGATAAAGAATTTCATTTAATTGTTTTCTTTTCAAGGAAATTTAGAATGCGGAAAAGATAACATTAAATTGCTAGAGACGGATCAGCTTTAGCGTTACTCGGGTTGCCTATAAGTTAAAACTTTGTGTTTCATAAAGAATTCAAGTTAATGAATCATATATTCCATTTGGTGAAAGCATTCCTTTATTTTTTTGAGGTCAAAAACTTCAACTAAAACCATGCAGTAAGAAGAAAAGAGCAAAAATTGTGTCTAGGAACTGAATAACTGTTTGGCTTACCAACGACGACTGGCTGCTGTTTAGGCATGACTGAGTTTAAAAGATACAAAAAATAAAAACTTTGCTTGATTACATGAAATTTCATAGCACAAGTGCGATGATTGTGCGAGCAATTCTTTCACCATTTTTTTTCAATGTTGTTGCATTTGTTCTAGTTATTGGCGGTAAGCCAAAAATATTTATTATCTGCGGTGGTATTTGCATTTCTGCAATAAAATTTTTTTTGTAAACAATAACAATTTTGGCATATTTCAGTCCCAAAATATTCACCTGATGTGCTAAAATCAAATAAACAGATAAAGTTTAAATCCAGTCTATGACTTGTGAAATCTAAAAAATAGTTCTTAATTCACTACGAATTATACGCGAATTGCAATAATTAAAAAATCCTCACTCCTAGACAGAATTTACATTCGTTTCGATGTCTAAAGGAATGTCACGTACGTACATAAGTGTGAGTAAATAATTCCACAGCAATTAACAGCATAAATAAAATTATTAACGATTAACTTTTGACTTCAATTTGAAATGCGGCCAAAAGTTTTTTTTTTCATAAGAGTACATCAAACAAGCGGTAAATGTTTCCTATTTCCAGGCATTATAGAAGTTTAAATCGCCTTATGTTTAAAAAAAATACCCAAGAGGTGTTGAAAAAAGATCTCTACATGAAAAGTTCTACAAATATTTAAAAATTCAATGCGAGAAATGTAAGACCAAAATAATCCTAGACTAGTCGAGTTACTTTGCACAAGTCGCTCCGATTTGATGCCACAGATCAAGTTGAAGAAAAAATTATCATACATCGCTTTTACAATGATAATATTTTCTTCAATCTCTGAAATTTTCTGCATGATTCTCTCTTTATTTTGGAATAGATTTTCTGCAGGAACATCATCACCTTTTATTATATGCTTTCAAACAAACTAAATTCATTTGTGTCAAAGGAGTGTAAAGCGTTGGCGTACGCGACAAGATTAAACGTTGTAGGGTGTAGAAAAAAACGACTTTGGCATACACTCCAACAATTGTTTTATCAATTCCATTACAAATAATAATAATTTGTCAGAAATTGTAGCGATTTCATTGCATATGGTTACCCTTAAGATTTTAGATACAAAATTGCATACATGCCTTCTTTTTGTTTATTGGGAAATTTGCACATGAAAATATGATTTCTGGAAAGATTTCCTTGCTGTACGCACATACACACGTGTCAATGCACATGTGCATGTGTGCCAAGTAATTAAACTAATAAATTGTATTATTTTATTTATTTCGACTTACTGATGTTCCCTGAACCTTGAAATTATTTATTAATTATAACGATATATAAACATAATGCGTTTAAACTATTTTTAAAAGCTTTTGAATTTATGTCATTGCAACGAAAGTATTGGGTAATTTAATAAAAATCTAAATAAATGACTTGTTAAGGATTAATAAAGCAAAAATAGACACAAAGGCAGCTTGTTGTTAACTGAATATTAATAATTATTTTTGAACATGTTGTAGCATTGGTGTGATGGCTTAATGAGGTTGGCATACAGTTTGGTGCAGTTGAATGGGTCGGTCAATATGTTTCTCAAAAAAGCACATGTAAAACTGTGTCTGCAAACTGACAAGACTGGAAAAATTCCAATAAAAAAGTGAGACAATTGAATGAGAAGTTATTGAAAATGTTTTTGATTTTACTAAAATAAATTTAACAAAATAAATTTAGCATTGTGAAAATGTTTGCTCAAAACAAGGATGACCGCAAGCGGGTGGAAAAGGCTTTGGAAAATACTGGATTGCCATCGGGCAAACTAGAATCGGTGCCCATTTCGAAGTTTACATTTGAAGAGTTTTATAATTTATACAAAAACTTAACGCAGCGCAGTGAGGTGGAGAAAGTGTTTGACAATTTGTAAGTTTGCTTTTCCTTTTTATACTAGACGTAAGTAAGTATTTATGGGCAGTTGTATACCCACGTATTTTAACTTTCTATTCTAAAACTTTAAGCAAATTATTTTATTAATTTCTTCTGTGTTAATTTTGTTTCGTAACGCTTTGATTAATAAACGTTTTATATATTTTTTGATGTTTTCATATCGCCGATGGTGCAGAGTCGGAAACACCAAGCGCAAGTATATGACCACTGTCCAATTTATGGGTTTTTTGAACAACACACAGCGTGATCCAAGACTAAATGAGATTTTATATCCTTATGCTGATACGGAGCGGGCGAAAGAAATCATAAAGCAATATGAACCAAATAAATTTAATATACAAAAAGAATTAATGAGTTTAGATGGTTTTTTAAGGTACGTACAGTTGATTCATTAGGGGAAAACACAGGAAACTTTATTCGAGAGTCCAACCTTAAATATAACTTTTTTGTCCACAAATTATCTTTAAAATTTATATATAATAAGAATAGCAAGCAACACAATGAATGATAATATCACATGGTACTAAATGAAGTCTGACCTGATAGAGTGTGTGATTAGCTGTATTTGAGAAACCAGGCCATCCGCTGCCCTCAATTTCTTAAATATGTTCTGAAATGTGTTTTCTAGTATTGACATGTGAATGATACAATTTCTGGGGCTCGTTTTTCAATAATTTTTCTAAATTTATTATTGGTTTGTGAATATTTATTTTAGTCGTAGGGAAACGGGCCCCTGATCGAATTTTATAAAATAAAAAACAGCAAACTTTTGATTGTGAGCCAAAAGAAAATGATATGCGAAGAGCGAAGCTGTAGCGGAAACCAGAATAAAATGAAACTCAACATTCAATACTATTTTGAATTTGCTGGCAAACTATTTGATGTTTTTGTATTCCAAGAATATTTATTTCACTGCCGGAGCTCTGTGAAAGAGCTCATTTACATTTCATGTCAGTACAGTATCACATTCCAACAGTGTGAATTGCTGGATAAAAAGCATTGAAGGTTGCATAATGAAGGACAAAGTCAGTTTACTTGATCTGACAATGCTGTACACACGCAACACACACACACACACATTGTAATTCATTTTGTAAATGGCATTCGAATGGTTCCGGTGCACACACATTTACATACACGTGTATGTAAGGCTTAAAGTATATTGTAGTCGTTTTATTTCGCTCCGGCCTCCTTAAATCCTTTAGCAGTTTCCACCATTCAGTTTGGAAGAGCAACATCGTTTTTAAAGAACAGATAATATTGAGATGACAAGACGAGTATATTTAGAATGTGTGTGAATAGAATTTGCAGTATCGATGCATTTATTTTTATAACAAGTTGAAAATTAACTTGGGAAACTTAACTGGTTTTTATTCTTTAAGAACTTTGTGCATTTTTGCATACCATCCTTCATTTAACTTTTCATTAGAATTTCAAACAGACAAGCCGTAGCGAATGAGATTGGAGCGCATGTACGAGTACATGCTTTGGATGCACGAGAATGTTTTACACAGAAATTACCCTTTTTATATTAAGTTTGAAACAACATTTTCTTTTGTTGTTTTTGCTAAGGGTGGTGTTTAGTTTCACCTTTTTATCTGCTTGTAGATACTTGATGTCAGATGATAATCCAATAATGGCGGCAAATAAATGGGATCTAAATGATGATATGAATCAACCTTTATCACATTATTTTATAAATTCTTCTCATAACACTTATTTAACGGGACATCAGTTAACCGGCAAATCATCGGTGGAAATTTATCGCCAGTGCTTGTTGGCTGGTTGCAGGTATGCATGAGTCTTCAATAGAATGATAAATGATATTGACACGTATTTTATTTTGCTTTTATTTTCTCCATTTTACACTCTTGTGAAAATTACAAACAAACCACTTCCTACATACTGATGCCGTTTCAATAATATTAAAAAGATGTGTAGAATTGGATTTTTGGAATGGTCGCACAGATGAACCAGTTATTGTACATGGTTATACGTTTGTTCCTGAAATATTTGCAAAGGATGTTTTGGAAGCCATAGCGGAAAGTGCTTTTAAAACATCGGAATTTCCTGTGATATTAAGTTTTGAAAATCACTGCAATCCCAGGCAACAGGTTAGTTGAAAACATGTTTCCGCTTAATTTTTTGTGCTGCTTTTTCAGTCATTTTGTTAAATGCATTTACATATTTCTGTGTGTGTTTCTGACAGCAGTAGTATGGCTCATAAAAAAGTACACATTTCAAATAAAACGAAAAGAAAACTCACGTCAATACTAAATGCTTATTTTTTGTTTTGAAACATGGGAGCTGAAACATGAAGATAATCCGGAAAACTGTAGCCAAATAACTTTATTTTTATAGCACAAACAAAATATGTCATTACTTTTTTCTTTTATATCGGAAAATGTTTTTGAAAAGCCATTTAGGCATTGAAAACAATAAAAGGTGAAGTTAGAAATTTTGAAATTTGTGATTTCAAAGTCAGTGATTTAAGACTGACTAGAATTAGTTGAAAAAGTCGGTCAGAGTTCATCGCACCTTTTCAAAATATTCGTTTTAAAAACGTTTGTCATCACAAACCTGAATATTTCTCCAAAGCTATTTTTACTTTAAAGATTTTTGAAGTTATCGGAATTTTAAAAACGTTTCGATGAGATGCCAGCGAATGTTGACTTTTTGAAGATTATTACGAGAAGGTTTCGTTCTTGTATGCTCCTAACAAGTAGATTTCTCTCGTTTTTATCGGTATCTATCCAATATTTGTGGTATTTTTATTCAGTGTTGAAAATTTTACGAACATTTTCATTTATGAAGCAGAAAGCGTATAAACTAAAACAGTGTAATAACCAACTGTAGCTTTTTAAAGATACTCATTTCATTATTACCACTTGAATGACAAAGGTTAAAATTTTGTGTTAACTGCTATACATATACATAAAAACATGCACACATACCATAACAGTATTTGTTATGAACGTGGTAACGTTTATGAGCATTCTGTGTAAAGTCTAGATATATTTTTGTATAACATCTGGGATTCGTTGTAGCTGGGTTGTACTTTAAAAGGTTCACTTACGTATTTACTTTTGTAAAAATCAATGAACTCTTTATGCATTTCATCTTATTGCACAAAAATAGTTATTTATGTATATTATTTTTCATTTCGTTGTGTATGACTATTATTGCTACTTGTATCGTAAACTTTTAGGCTAAAATTGCTAATTACTGTCGTGAAATATTTGGCGATATGTTGCTAGATAAACCTTTAGATTCTCATCCACTTGAACCCAATGTTGATCTACCACCACCATCATTGCTCAGACGCAAAATAATAATTAAAAATAAAAAGAAACATCATCACCATCACCACCACCATCATCACCATAAGAAAAGTTCGGCCAGTTCGACGGCAAATAACAAACAACTGGTCTCGGCTAATTCAGGTAAGAGAACTAAACACGATCTATACAATTTTTAATTTAAAAAACCCGTCCATATTTGTTTTCCATACGATTACGAAACTCGGTCGTATACTGGACCCTACGACGTCAAAGGCTTGCTACGCGTTGTAGTGCTTATAAATATTTATATTAAAAAAAAACTTTTTATGTTGATAAAATATGTGTAACATGGCTTTTGACATCGCCATTTTTTAAATCGTTTAAGTTCAGCTGTCCCAACAATTACGATAATATATATTATTTTATTAAACCAACAACATTTACAACATAGTAAAAAGGGAGACAGTAAACCAAGTTTAATTTAAAAAGCCATTAGTTGTGCTTTTAATATAATTAAATGTCAGGTTAATAGTTGAACAATTTTGATTAGATTTCGCTTTCGTAAATTTTCTAGTGGATGCCACTAATAAAGCAGCATCAGTTGCACCACCACTGTCATTGAATATACAACAGCAGATATCAGTACAAGAAGAAGGGAACGCGACTTCAACAACTACGAATGGAGAAGTAGCTAATGGCAGTAACCATGCACCGCCACTACAAGTGAGTATAGCAACGGCCAAAGCTACTCGTAGATGCACCCCAACTCGGAATTTAAATATTTCATGTTTCATTGGTTTAGCAATTGCGGCAAAGCTCCAAGGATAGCACAGGTTCCTCAGATACTGACATTTCCAGTGATGATGAATCGTTACCTAACACGACTCCTATTTTGCCAAGCGGTAATGAACCACCCCCCGAAAAGGCCCAGAAGGAAACAGAAGCTGGTGCTGAGATTTCAGCTTTAGTTAACTATGTGCAGCCTATTCACTTCAGTTCATTTGAAAATGCCGAAAGTATGTTATTGTTTTATCAATCACATTCGTACACGCGCATGTACACACACGCATACAACATTGTTTTATTATTCCAGAAAAAAATCGTAACTATGAAATGTCATCGTTCGATGAAAAGCAGGCTACAACTTTGTTAAAAGAAAGACCCATAGAATTTGTCAACTACAATAAGCATCAATTGTCCAGAGTTTACCCAGCAGGTACGCGTTTCGATAGCTCTAACTTTATGCCACAGGTAAAGAGGACGATTATATCTATTTAGAAACATTCTTTTGATAACTTCAATTCAAAAAATCTTTCAGCTGTTTTGGAATGCCGGTTGTCAATTGGTAGCTTTAAACTTTCAGACACTAGATTTGGCCATGCAGCTCAATTTGGGTATATTCGAATATAACGGAAGATCTGGTTATTTACTAAAGCCGGAATTCATGCGAAGAACCGATCGCCGTTTAGATCCATTCGCCGAAAGCACTGTAAATACACAACGTTCCATAACTGCCTTAAAAGCTTAAGCAATAAAAAGTAAATTTCACAGCAGAGGTTTTTAATTATCCTTGGCTTAACTCGAAATAGAGCCCTAATATTGGGTACAAAGGATCGCATTGAATTGTAATATGTAACACTAATAGTTTTTAAAAATTTCCTTTAAGGAATCTAACGTTTATGGCGGTTAAATATATGTATATTCCGACATTCTTGAAAAATTAAAACTAGTCAGTTTTTAACAACAGCCTTTCTCAACTCGAAATAGAGAATTTAAGTGAACCGGCACTTTAAAAAATTAAACATTTAAAGCGAAAATGCACTGAATTAAGCCTTTTTGGTGGTTATGGCTCGATAAAGTTGATTTTTAGTACTAAAACAAATACAAGAAGAATTGCATTTCAGGTTGATGGTATAATAGCTGGTTCTGTTTCTATAACGGTTTTATCGGGTCAGTTTCTTTCTGACAAAAGAGTAGGCACTTATGTAGAAGTGGATATGTTTGGTTTACCAGCCGACACAGTAAGAAAAAAGTTTCGCACAAAAATTGTTCGTGATAATGGTATTAATCCCATATACGACGAGGAGCCTTTTGTATTTAAAAAAGTAAGCGCGGTCTGGCGAGCATTTTCACCAACTGATATTAACTAAATTTTGAAATGCAGGTAGTGCTACCAGCTTTGGCAAGCATACGTATAGCAGCTTATGAAGAAAATGGGAAATTTATTGGCCATCGTGTTTTGCCTGTTATTGGATTGCGGCCTGGATATCGACATCTAAGCCTGCGCACGGAAATGGGTCAGGCTTTACCATTAACCTCGTTGTTCTTGTGCATAATTGTGAAGGATTATGTGCCCGATGACATTGCCATATTTGCAGAAGCCTTGGCAAACCCCATTAAGTATCAAAATGAATTGGAAAAGCGTGACAAACAGTTGGCTGTTTTGCAGGAGGACACGGAACCTGTACCATCTGAAGATGATATAACTAATTCGTGTAAGATTTTTTATTATTTCGTATTTCGATTCAACATGCGCATGGATTTTTAAGATTAAATTTCTCTCAGAGCTATTTGATCAAGTCACTTGACTTTAACAAATTATTATATAAATAGGGGTACTAAGTTGCGAACTTATTTACCAACATGCTTTTATTTTTATATTTTCAACCGACTTTAAAAATAGGGTTATTCATTTGTTAGTTCATACATAAATTTTGAATTGATGTCCGTTTGTCCGTCGACCTTTCTATCGCTGCTTCGTAGTCGGTTCTTTTAAGAATTCCTTCAGAACAGCGCCATATATAATATAATTGGCAAACATATTTTATATGAAAATATATTCTTCCATATAATTTCCGTTTGTTTCATTTGGTAATTGGAGAGCATCCACCTGTTCGTCTCTGTTTTGGAGTCGGTTGCGAAACTTTTATTATATTTTATTAATAATTTTATTTTTTTTTTAATATAACCACACTCTCAACATAACAACATCGGATAACTTCTTTTTAACACACCTTTAAACTGCAACAAATATGATTTGATCCCTCAATTTCATCAATTTGCAACATTTACCAACAAAAGTTGTTTTCGTTCAAGTAGGTGGACAAAAGAAAGAGCTCAGGCCGGTAGAATCGAATACTATTAGTCCAAAACATAGATCTAGTTTAACAGCGACTGCTGCTACGAGTGTGGAAAATACAAATGCCAGGGATACAGCTGACTCTGCGTGTGCAACCATGCAGAGTATACAACATCAACATTCTCTTGACACAACGGCACCAACTTCTGTTAGACAAATTGAATCATCCCAGTTTGATGTAGAATCCTTAACGGCTGAACCATTGGAAAAAATATTGGAACATAAAACAGTGCGTGAAAAGCGTTTGGAATTGGAAAAGAAATTAGAATCGATACGTAAAAAGCACGATAAGGAAAAAGTGAAAATATGTGGCTCCAAATTAAGTCTCATGGACAGCTCTAAAAAGCCCAAATTTGCTATAACTAACAAACTGGTAAAACGCTTAAGCAACAAAAATCTGTAAGTTCAAGCCCGTTTTTTAACAATTTCGTTACAATACAGACCTTTACTTTAAGAACAGAAATTGTTTGTTTTCCAACAGTGAAACCACAGTTGAAGTTCCTCCTTGTGCCATGGAGTTGGGAGAAAATCAAGATGAATGTTCTGGAGATACCATGCAAAGTCTGGAGGGTACAGTCGATGAAAGATTGTTGAATTCTTGTCGGCAATATAGCCAACAATACCGAGAGCTGCAGAAAAAATATCATGAGACAATTTACGCTGCAGCTGAAAAGGTTTTGCAAGCATCACAGGACAGTCAACTTAAACTTTTGAAAACGTCACTAGAAAAGGTCAACAATGAAGTAATGCATCAATTAAGAGAGGCAAGAAAGGTGGAGGTAAAAAGTTTGGCTTTAATACACAAAGATAAAGATGAATTTGTGAGGTATGTAGAAGTTTAATGAGATGATTGTGCCGTTGACAGTTCCAAAAGCCGACATTATTTGTGCAACGACTCATTTGCTGCAAAAATGTAACAAATGAAATAACTAAATATTTTTTCAAGCTGTCTAATAATAGATTCAAAAATATATAAAAACCTGTAAATTTTTTTAAGAGTGGAAAATTTTTAATATTCTTTATAACCATCAAACTATCAGGTTATAAAACATATTAAATATATAATAAAAATGAGAATTTGAACAAATTTCGAACAGCGCAAAATTCATAATGGAAAAAATTTAAATTTTTCAATGCTAAGCTCATCCTTATTTAATATGTACTATGTTAACAAAGAAGTGTGAATTTTGGTCCCTACTTCAGTTATATAAAAGTAGGCAAAATGTAGTTCAGCTTGAATGGTTTTTAGACAAACCGACGGTACAAAATACTCATTATGAAATAAAATTAATTTAATATTTATTGTTTCCAACCTAACTTTTTAATTGAAAAGAATGAAGCGTGAAGTAAGAAGATCTGTAGTTGAACGTGGGGTTGCTGAGCGCACACGTTTAATGGATGTTTACAAACAACGCACTGAGGACTTACGGAAACAGCACGATATAGTTAGGAGCAGTTTAGTGGAACATAGGACACTGGTATGTAATATAAATCAAAAATGTTATTTAATCCAATCTATAGCTCAGAAATTTGAATTAAAATGTTTTAAGGCTCGGCAAATTGTAGATAAAGAATGTCAATCTAACGCTTGTGTCACCACCAATGGTTTCTTAGTACTTTTTCGCAATACCTCTGCCGTATCTACATGTACTTCTTCCTCAAGCAATGAATATCAACACCTTTCACTTGACATCGGCTCATCTTCCAACCACTTAACATTATCACCTGCCCGTTCAAATAGCAGTATATCAACGACTGGTGTTGTAACATGAATGCAATATGGAATGTTTTAAAATTCGATGCACTACATGCATAAATAAAAACAAAAACCCTCATGATAAATTTATAAAAACAGTATTTGTTGTTGTGAAGCTAGAAATGATAAAAAACGACGGCATCATGAAATAAATTGTTGATGTTAGTTGTAATTTTTATTTAAGAAAAACTAACTTTTACTTATGGTAAAAATATTTTACGTAGTTATTAATCAAAATTTATAGAAAATAAGTTACTTTACACTGAAGATTGAATGATTTTAATGATGGAAACTATGCCTAAGTAATTAAATTATTTCAATTTGTAAATACATGTTCTAATTTTTTTTTTTAATTTAAATGCGGTGAACTATTTGAATTTTAGAACAAGCTCCTTTTTAAAAACTTTTAATTTTTCAGTTAAGTTAGTTTAAAAATTTACTAAAGTTGTAAGGGACATAATCTCTTGTATTCATATTGAATATATTTGGCAAAACTTTTTTACTACACTAAAAAATGAAATGCAGTGAGTAATTATGAAAAAACCGCTAATATACATTTTTTACGTTTCTGATTTATTAATGCCTATACGATTTCTGTATTGCGACAGTTGCAGCAATAACATGGTTACTTCCTACACCAATTTTTATTTAGTTTTTAAGTTGACTCATGGTTTACATGACTTTATTTCTCATCTACAGCATTTTTGATATAATTTTATTGTAAAAAAAAATTGATTATAATATTCTTGTTTTTATCGTTCGGCTGGCCTATAGCCGAACGATAAAAACAAGAATATTATTATAATACAACAGGTCAACGATTAAACTAAAGATATATACAAAAAAATTGATTTTGAGACATATTCTTGAGCGGTAATTCATGAAAATTCGTTTCACTTTTACTTACAATTACTATTGCAAGTATGAAAATTTAGGCTAAAGTGCTCATCACCTTCTATTTAAACATAGTAATAACTTGTGCATATTATTTGCATGAAAAGTACTATCATATAGTTATATTTGTCTCCAACTACACAGTCTAAAGAGTTTGATCTCAAGAGTTGTTACTGACAACAATATATGATCATGTTAGTCTACCGTACTGGAAGTCCTATACATTTCTGTAATACATGGTGTATACTATTAATACTAAATGAAGAATTCACTTCAAATAAGTTAAATATGTGTTTTTATACATAACATATACATATATATATATATATATATATATATATGAATATATATATATATATATATATATATATATATATATGTATATATATATATATATGTATTTAAATGAAAATATGCTCAACTTTTGACATAACATCGAACAAACCAAGCAAAAATAATACTGACGTTCAGAGATTTTATTTAAAAAAATCCAAAAAAATATTTTTCGTATTTTTGTATAAGTGATGCTAATCATGTTTTAACAGCATTTATACAATAGGCAACTCCTACTGTAATTTATGAATTGAGCATATGTTTTTTTATTATACGTGGTTTGAAAAACAGTAACTTAATTGTACACTTTATTTTAGTTTATTTTGTATCAAGGGTATTAACTGGCTGGACCAGTGTATCGAAAGAAATTTTCTTTCGAAAAACTCGTATAAAAACTTTAAAATTTGCTCTGGTTTCCTTTTAAGTTCGAATAAAACGTTTTATTATTTTCTGTGGTTACAATCTGTACGAGTATATTATTTTTGCTTCTAGCACAGTTACACAATACATAATGTGGTATAAGAACACAATCATAACGTACATATATGTACATACATATGTATTTATTTATTTTTTTACATAATGTTTTACGAACTGGCTGTGTTTACAGCATAAATGCATTTCAAACATTTTGTGTTGAATTTTTTAATTGAAACTATTGTGAAATAGGATAAAGTTGATTGTAAATATTTATCATTATTATTTAAGAAAATTAACTAAAAAATATGTTTAGCAATAGAATCTTATTTTAAACAACTTGTCTTTATAAAAAAAACATAAAATATGATTAAAAAAGGAAAGAAACTAGTCTTATTTCCAAATAGAATCTCAAATTACTAAAATAATGATGCTTTCCTGCTATAGTTTTTAATAAAACACTATTTTCATCATTACCTATCCACATACTATATCAGCTTAAGTTTCTTTATGTGTTTATATTGAATATATGTTATATGTTACTCATTACAAGTTCCGACTTCACCCATGGCAAGCAGAAAAAGGTGGAAGAAAATTGGAAGGAAATTATTCTTCCATTATAAGTTTAAAGAAAAAATATTCTACGTTAACAAAATACAGATTGTCTAACTATAATTCGTTTGAGATATCTCAGTTGATTTATTAGACATATGAAAGTTCACAAATAAAACAATTCCGTATTGAATCAAATTTGTTTGTTGTGTTTTCTAAAAATTTCAAATGATTTGTCTTCTGTAATTCCCAATTGGGTTTCGCATAAGCTGAAATATGTTGGTATTGTAGAAAAAAGTTGAAGTTGACCGATGATTTGGTGTAAGAACAAATGAAATGCAGGCATATAAGCGTACTTAACCCACAACAAACAAAAATTTAAAAAATGTACTGATAAAATTTTCTGCAAGAAAGCTTGATGTATGCGTGAATCGGAAGTAAAAAAATTCATTGAAGTATGCAAAAAATGTATTTAATGTATTTTTTGTGAATGTTAGCTTAAATTTTTTATTGTTGTTGTTACTTAATTTCTAGTTATTAATTTTTTATACACCATGTGCTTTTTTTTGGAAAAAGTGTGCATGTAACATAGATTACATTTGACGAAACCGACTGCTGCCTTTAAAAAAAATTTCGATAAATTAATTCTACTATTGAAGTTATACCATGACCAATAATAATTTCCAATCGATTTTCTAGCGGCGAGGAAATAGATTAAATTAAAAGTTGATTTTTTCTTTTTTAGAAATGTATTATATACAATCTCCTATTCTGAGGAATGGGTATCGCTCATTCGCTTAGGCAACGTCTTAAATATTGATCTTTGAATCACAAAGCAAAATAAGTGGTCCATCGAACTGTGCTTCGCTATTCTTAGAATTCATACATAACTACAAGCATATGTATGTATGTGCATAGGATAACCTGCTACAGTCACTTCCTGTCGATGGACATATCTAACTTTACGCTTTATCAGATGTTTATTTCAATTACCCATTAAACTTTTGAAAGAAATATATAATTGCTGTGAAGTAAGGTTATCTATGTGTCTGTATTTCATTGCTTCTAAAGCCAACCCATTCGATGTGAATTTATTTATTTTCTTACAATTTATCTACAAGCAGTTGAGTAATATCAATATATGATATCCCTTACATATGTACTAGGTAATTATTATATTAATTTTCTTAAATTCTTATTGTAATTATTCTTCAAGATTCTAGAGCCATTTGCATATAAAGAAATAATTATGAAGGCGAGTAAATGTTATCGATTCAAATACTAAAAAATTAGTTCATACTGGTAGGCTATGTGAAGCTTTTGTATAAGATAAACATGGATTAGGATTTTAATTAGTGCTATAGTATTGCCGAATAATTTGTGTTTTTTTATAACAAACGTCGAAATCAATATTTTCATGTAACAGAAAAACTATGTTGCACTGAATCTTTCTGTTGTCATAATAAAAAAGAAAAAATATATTATGGCATAAGACAAAATAAAAATTCTTCTAAAATGTCAGTATACAATATGCATATTTTTTTCCAAAATTGTAAGTAATACACAATTGTGTAACAATTAACTTTATTTCGCATATTTTTGAAAATGTGTCTCAAGACTTATTTCTCTTACCATGGCAGCACAACTACAATTATTTCTTAAGTAAAAGTCAAGATTTTATATTTACTAACAATAATTTTCGTCCCGAAGTCATAAACATAATTTAGTTTACCAAAAGTAAATGAAAATATATTGCCAACCATTTCTTATATTTGTAGCTGGATGAAGGGTTTTATTTTTAAGGATGACCTTAGAAGTTTAATTTTTAATTTTAATAAATGTCATGCATGCCAAGTAAGCACAAATTTTGTAATACACATATGTGATTTCATATATAGTTCATACTCTACAACTGTTATAATTATTGCGTGTGATTAGTTATTAAGAATTATTTATTTATTAATGCTTTAGTTTGTCTTCGTGTAACTATGTATTTCTTATTTTAAAATAAATGTTTTTTCAACACAATGTCTATAAAAGCTCTTTCACTTTATTTTAAATGGTCATACTTTTTATACATTGATTTGATTTGAATTCAATCCCAAAATTTCTTAGATTTAGAAAGAACGAAACTAAAATATATATAATTGTATTTTTAATAGATTTCAAAGGACAATCATTATAAGAACAAACAATTTATATGTTAAAGTTTTAAATATAACATAATTAGGATTTATTTTCAATGATTCGTATACGACATATAGAAATTCATTAATATATACTAAATAGATATATACATACATATTAGCAAAATTGAGAGAAGCAGTAAGGTTAAATTTTTAAACTAGCAAATAACTTGTCAACTACTCCTGGACGGCAAAACCACCTTAGATGTTGTAATTCGCAATATGTATTAAAAATCAAGCCCAATTAGTCCCACTAAATTTTTAAATACAAAACAACAAATAACAATACTCCAAAAGCCAGTTTTTAAAAATTTTTTCAGATGTAATTCTGTTTGAAAAATATGAAACTGAAATATCTTTGAATAATTTCAACTAGAGGCAGATCGTTGTACCTTTATATTTGAGAAGACAATTGAAAAAATTTTTACAAAAACTGGTTTTTTGTATTGTGAGTAATATTATTGGAAATTTACTTCTTAATTGTCTTACAGCCATATTTACTGCCTGTCCAACTATTTCACTCGATATGGTCCTGTCGACAAAAACACATTTTAAACAAAAACAAAATTCAAAGATTTTGTTTCTGTTTAAATGTATTTCGTCGACAGAACGATGCCGGTTGATATCGTGGACCAGGTAGTTATTTATTAATTGTTGTTTCTGGTTATAACTATAAAGATGCAAAGCAAAAACTGAGTAACATTCTCAGTTTTCATAGAGGTTTTCTTAAACTAAATTAAATCAAAAAGAAAAGTAATGTTCACAAATATAAAATTTCCCACTTGTATATATTATAAATTGGTGGTAAAATAAGGAATCTCTACGAGTTAATATTAAAAGCAATAACTATTTATTATAGAAAAAAATTTATTTTGAAGGGTGCTGCACACAAAGCGTTAGTTTTCTAAGACGGAAAATCTCTCAAAAATATTTCAAAAACTCTTATTTAGTAATAAAAAATTAAACACCTCGACAGCTTTTATACCATAGCAGAGCAAACGGCTTTTTGAACACAAATTATTATTTTCTATATAAAATTATGGACTCTACATATTTCGTTTTGTACATTGAGTCGAATTTCCCTCAAGCCTTAGCAGCGCCTTGGAAGAAGTAAATGTATTGGCGTCTAATATTTTATATGTAAATTACTTGAATGCAAAAATCGTGGGTACATGTTGTACGTACATACATTATTTTGTTTTGTATAGACTTTTTTGTTTTTGAGTAAAAATAAGTTCAAGCAAATTCTAAGCAGTGTATGTTTCAATTTCATTTATTTCAAATATATTTTACAAGAAATATTCACCAAATTTCTTTTAAAGTAAAACTAGAGCAACTTCCAATAAAATTTGGGCCATGCATTTTAGATGGGATAAACCCAGTCTAGGTAGAACAATAAGAAAATACAAAGACTAGTGGTGGTTTTAGGTTTTTATCCACTTAACTAGAAGCCTAAAACAATATCTTCCCGAAGATTGGCATTAGTCTGAGAGAAATCCGCATAGGAACTACCTAAAAACCTCTCCAATGATAATTTTGTTTTTTTACATAATTGAGAAAAACATCGGACATAAATTAAAATTTAAATCAACATTATGGTGAGATGTGTTTATATAATTTCTTAATTTAAACTCTTACGAGACTAATGCTAACTTTATTGTTTTTTCATTTACCTAAAGCTGCCGTCACAATTGGCAAAATTTTCCTCAAGAAAGTGTAACCATTAAACACTAACGAAATATATATTAACTAATAGCCCCATCTTGAGTCAAAAAAGTTTTTATTAGTATTTAGTGGTTACGCTTTTTTGTGTAAATATATTCCTAACTGTGACCGTACCTCAAATAAATAAATGAAATGTAATTTAAAAATTATCAAGTTATTTTGGTAATGAAGGAGAGATATGTTTTGAAATAAATTTATTCCTGTGAAATGTAAATTGAGCGCTTTGTACGTACATACATACATACATACATACATATATAAATTGAACACCTTCATACGTATTTTAGATAACGAACGTGCGAATGATATAATTACATGCAAAAACAAAAATAAAACTTATTTTTGTTTTTTTTGTAATTGTACCATTGAACGAATTATTTCGATATCATGCCAAATAGGACGTTAGAGCTGGCTTGTCTCTCCGTAAGAGTTTTGATCCTGTTTTGATTTTATTTAATATGTATTAAACCGTGCCTTCATTTAGAAACATTTCGAAAATATCTTACACAAAATTATTCTTCCGAGCTACACACTTACATCTAAAACTTTACTCTTACTATTTCCACAAACATAATGCATAATACCTCACTTAAACATTTTTGAAACAAAAGTATGTCACATGACTAACAATTTTGATTTAACAGAATTAATGTGATAGCATATAGTCGTAACCGTAAATATAAATATAGTTTTGTCGCAAATTGTGGGTATTTAATAGAAGTATTTAAATCGAAATATTTTTAAGTCTTACAATTGTCTTTT
Source organism: Linnaemya vulpina (assembly GCA_963675445.1). Taxonomy (NCBI): domain Eukaryota; kingdom Metazoa; phylum Arthropoda; class Insecta; order Diptera; family Tachinidae; genus Linnaemya; species Linnaemya vulpina. The sequence continues at coordinate 118,258,379 of OY776276.1, read as the reverse complement.
ATAACAAAATATACATGAAAATAAACTAAACTGACGCACACAAGCTATATGTGTACACATACAAGGTTATGGTAAAATAATGATAAAACTACTAAATTAATATAATATATTAATACATCTTTTCTTAATATTTTAGATATTGTATATGCTTTTTATTTCAATAACTGTAACTGTCCAAGTACTAAAGTGTACATATGATTGGTATGTAGGGTTTTTATCGTTGAAAGTAAATAAATGAAATTAGCGGAACACTCTATTGGTACATATTAAAACATACCTTTTTAAAAATATAATGTAGAAAAAATAATTATTGTTGTTGTGAATAATTAACACATGAACATACCACAATTAAGAAATTAAATTTCTTGATACCTTCACTGATAATAAAGAGATAATTGCAATTGTTTTCAACATAAAAAATATATTTATTAGCAATACATGTCTAATGAGAAGTAAAACAATGTTCTAAACTATAAAATGTATCTACATAAAATTATCTATTTAATTGAAATTAATAAAGTTTAAATTATTGAATGCTATACGTATATAATGAAAATGATAAGTTGTATGAAGTTAAGAGTTTTACTTTTAATATGCCAAAGAAATGTTGGATGAGTTCGCTTATAAATATTGATATGAGGATTTTTAAATATAATTTAGAACTAGGGTAAAATAAAGGCACCGGCAAAAATGCTCCAACCACTGCATTTATAACATTTGAACAAAGGCCATACTCAAAATGGAACCCAAAGCTAAGCCACAACTAAGCGAAGCTGCCATAATAGAGGATGCCATTTCTTTTTCATGCTGCATAACACATCTAGTTAATATAAATTTAAATACATACATGTGCGATTTTCGAAAATAATTTTGCTATCTTGAGTTTAACAGGCTTACCTGGGAGCCATGATCAACAATATGTTTGTGATATAACCATTGCTCAAAGCAAATGTTATCATCATAATAACAAATGCCAAATCGGAATGTACTAGAGTTGGCAGAAAATTATGAATATTAGTGTTGGAGCACAACATAAATGGCACGAAGAGAGTTCGTAAGACCACCATCATCAAAACGGTATGGACATTTTTACGAGGCTTGAAGAAAACAAATTGATTATTTTTATGAAATTTCATAGCCTATTACTAAATTTACTCTTTCAAATAGTCCACAGATAATACGCCCAAAATAGTCACCAGAGTTAAAAAATAAATAATTCACTACAGGCATATAATAAATATCTAGAAGCAAAGTTATTTTGAGAAAGTTAACAATGATGAGTGAAAATGATTTCATGATATATGACATTTAAAACTGGCTATTTTCAGCCTGTTGTATTAAAAATAATCAAAATATCAACATATTTTCTTACCATTCCACGTCTTTCCATGGCCATAATTTTCTGATTGCATAAGTATCGTCACAGAGGGATACACAGACAACGTAGTTGTGAATAGTAAACATATTGCCACAACATGAACATAAATCTTACTAAAAACTTGCCGCACATTTGGCTCCAAAGGTATATTTCTGTCTACAATACGACTATGGGTAGGATTATCGTAAACAATTCGAAATTTATCACCACCCTCTACATAATATTTAAAAAAATCATTTCTCTCTAAAATTGCATAGCAAATGATATTAATTAAAACCAAAACACTGCCAATGATGAAATAAATAAACGCAGTAACATTTGCAGAAGCTCCAAAAGTTAATACCACGAGGAATGTAAGAGCTGTAAATATACCTCCTAAAGCTTGTCCACTAACCACCGATGTCATGTATTCGGAGGGAAACAGACCAGCAATTCCAAAAAGACCACCAGACATAGTTGCCGAACAAACTTTAAGTGAATGGTATCAATAATATGATTAATATTTCCTTTATTTGCATTTAAATTAATTAGTACTCACTATTAATAATAATCACTGTGAAAAGTGTGATAATAAAGAATTGTTCCTGCCATTTGTCAGTGTTCACCTCCACAAAACCTGTTGTTATTATGAAAACTAAAAATATTACAATTAAAGTGCCCATCATTTTCAGTCGCAATGAGACTCTTTTCCCGTAGATAGCATTAAGTATTAGGAAAATAGTGCCCGATATGGAGGCGGTTAAAGTTAAATCGCATACAAAACTTTTTTGCAAAGGAGTCAAGTCGGGTTTCGCACCAGTCGTATCATTCCAAGTAGTATTTCGAAATTTAAACATCCAATACTGTTTATCAGAAAAAAATTAACGTAATAGATATAATAAAGTTATAATATATGCACAATTTTTAAATATATTCGAAATTGCTCAAAAAATTTTTATCTTTGTCCTCATATTCATGATTTCTACAATATATTCCTAACATTAGGGACCGTTTAACAAAGTTGCTAATATTAAGTAATTTCCTGAAGAAGCTAAATATTAGTATTAAATATTATAATTAATATATTATTAAAAGAAAATATGTTAAAATATTAGACACAAGAATCATGGTGCTAATTTTTTGTATATTTCTCGTAGATTTCTAAGAATTTATTTTTTAAGTAGAGAAACGCGATCAAGAAAAATTCCAAAAAGGTATATGAGAAACATATATGTATGTAGCAGCTCTATTATGCTAATAATATTAATCGTTTCATTGTGATTTATTTAAATTGTATAACTTGTTTTCTCCACGTTTCGTTAGATTTTTTTCCAACTTCTTCAGGAGCATTTCTTATTGATCTATTGGAAATATGTTAGAATCGGACATGTTTAACAACTACATTTTTTATTTATATAGTAATAAATAGTAGAGAATATCACAGACAAATTCTAAAATTAATATCATAGAACTATACTTGCCAGGTTATGGCAATGGTATACTGCAGTTTGGTGTTGTATTTATCATCTTTGATGTCCATTTTATGAGAGTGATTATTGTTGGAGCATAAATTATGCTACAAAAAACTTTTTTTTGCATGTTAACCCGAGTTTGATTTTTTGTCAAATCGTTTATGATATGAAAAAAGCGTGTAGCCAATTGCACATAAGCTTGAGTGGAAATTTTTCAGTCTATGTTTTTAGCTAAAGTCAAGGGTCAAACTTAATTATGTATATTACATTGGATTGGATATGATTTGTTGTGTAAAACGAACGGACGAACTAGTTCAATCCAAGTGTGACTACAATTTCTCTAGATTTTTTTGGTTTAAGTTGATCTTTTTGCAAAATGTATAAACTATTTCATCTATTTATTGAAAAGCTAATAAAAACAGTAGGTCGAATTAAAAGAAGAGCTGTTTTAAAGTACGAAAGTTATAGTCATTTACTATATATTCTAATTTAGATTTATCAGTGATTTGTTACAAATTTAAGGAAATTTACAGCATAGTGTATGGGAATATCTATGCTTACCGTATCAGATAATACAATTTTAGTTAAGAGAATATTTCAAATATATTATTACGACTTTTTTATGCTGTGTGCCTATCACTAGAGATCAGTCTATCCACAGACTTATTGACCTGTTATAAAAAGTATACATACATATATTTCCATATGTACATGCATATGGAGTGCCCTATAGGTATGAACATTACAGTTACATATACGAATATATATATACATATATATATATATATATATATATATATATATATATCTGTATTTAAAATTAGAGCAGTTAAAAAATTAAAACAAAGAAAACAATAAAACTGATAAGAAATATTTTAGTAATAAAAACTAGAAAACAATATGCATCTATTGGATTTAAGTTGCGCACTCTTGCAACATTCAAGTACAGTAATTGTTATACAATATGAATTGAAATAGACCACTAAATAGAATGCTATTCATCCATACTAAAACAAAAGGATGTGAATAACATTTTAACGAAATTATTATTTTTTCATGAAATCAAAAGAAACTAACAGGTTGACAATTTTACTAAGACACAACAATAGAAGCGACAAAGAATGAACTAGTTTGATAACGCAAAATTTAGCCTTAGAATAGAAAATTATGTTAGCAACACAACCTATAAATGGCAAAAACCTTTCACACAAGTTAGAATGGATGTATGTATGTATGAATATATGTACAATATATTTGATTGTGAGTAGTATATAGTGGCATAGTGCATACCATTTTCTATTGCACTAAACTGAAATAGCATAGGCAATATTGTATTTATTTATCTAAAAGATTAAGTGTACTTACATCTTCTGCAGTTATAAAAAAGTTCCAAGGCGTCATGGTAGCAATGCCCAGTAAATAAAACACAACGTAGGTATAATTCCAACGATCAGCAGGAGCATCTGAGATATGGATATGACTTTGAAGTTCAATGTTGTGGAATTCATCATCATATATTGGTTGTGGTAGAGTGGCAGGCATAAAGTTTTGATTAACGCGTTGTAATTGTTCGTCTGAGAAACCACCCGCATAGAAATTATCATCCTCTTGCATATCACTTCCATCGGGCACTTGTTCATTACTGACCAATTTTTCACGATCATCGTCACTAATTGTGTCATAACTAAGCATGATATTACTCTCCAAGTTTTTTTGTTTAACGCTATTGAAAATGCATACGCTGCCAATAATTCATTAAAATCCTTTGTTGTTAATATTTTGAGTTTTTAATAATTCTACGTCATATGTTGTATTTATTTCTGTTATACGCCCAATATAATTTTATTGCAATTATACTCTTCTTATCTGTTGCATTTGTTTAAACACAATTTGTTTTCTCGATTTTAATTGACCAATGTGGCGTTAAATTTCTGTGTTTAACTTTTGACTTCTTATAACTGAGTGCGCTTTCTTTCACACCAAAATTTGAACGAACACTTTATTCCAAACTTAAATCACAACATTCGCAAGATTTATGAAAACAATAGATAACGAAAAAGAAAAACACTCTAAAAATGCAGCAGTCATAAACTCACACATGTTTATTGCTTGGAGTTGCCACTAAACAACACTTAACAATGTAACAGGATGACACATAAAAGAGAAAAAATACCTTTAACATACGTTCCAGTTTAACCAACAACGTTCAATGCATTTCACACTTGTTTACTTACCAACCGACGTTTTTGATTATAATATATATATCTTGATAGCGATTCGTCAATAATCGGCTTATACTTGTACTAGTTCGCAGTTTTATAGGTCAAAAAGTTTTGATTACAACATTATCAGTTGACATATATTATTTGTATGACTGCATGGACACTAGAAGTTCTCATGACAGAGACGGTATGATCTCGCTATAAATTCAATCATCGAACACTTACATCATTAAGTAATATTATAGATCAAGATTCCTTTACAAAGTTATTACTCGTGCGACTGCATGGGCACTACGGACGTTTTAATAGCGGGAGTGCCCAATTATTCAGGAACAGAGGTTCGACAGATATATGTGCACGATATTTTGTAAGCAAGCTTAGTATTTTATTAGTTTTGTTATCTCTGAGATGTAGAGAATATATATATTGTTATCAGTCTTCGTATGAATATTTAAGAGCATTTTCCAAATGCGTGAAGAGCGTTTAGTTACACAAATATGGCAGCGCCGTCTAGTTTACACCACGTTGAAATTATACATTACTCCACCATTTTTTTCCATGGCAACAGAGGAGAATTTATATTTATTCACCTCAATGGAGACTGGACGAAACGACACCGTTTTACCAACATAAGCTATAAATGCAAGGCACATCTATACTATATACATGAGGCTTGCTATAAATACATACTGTCAAGACAGATATTACATTCCAAAAAGTAAATAATACATATATGCATGTAGTTGAAATACTTGCAAAAGGTAGGAAATATATGGGTATTTATTCATATGAAATAAGATGCAGGCAGTTGCACTACGATATGACTGTGCATAGCAGAGATGTTTGGGTACAAAAGGAGTAGTATTTAGACAGATACTTATGTTATATGTATATACATCCGTACATATATGCAGAAGCAGTTACTTGGTTTTTGCGCTGACTAAAAATTAATTAAAACTGTAATGACTTAGCAAATATATGAGCTTTTATATTTTATTGCAGGAATGCTATGAACTTTTGAAAAAAGCAAGACTATAACAAAGTTGGATTATATTTTAGCACTTTGTTCTGTGCAATTTACTACTGGACAAAGCTTTCACATACTGCTGTGAGGTTTTGAATTTCTGTGTGCTCACTTGGTTCAAATAATAGCTATTTTTGTTCTTTATTATTTATTTTGTTGGGAGACAATCAGCTTGATTGTGGTTGGGATTCTTCGTCTTAAAATTGGACAATATGTAATAGATTAGAGATATAATCTATTACAATTCTTTTGTTTTAATCTACATTTTACGAATTTTCTAATTTTAAACGAAAAACTATGAAAAAATAATTAATTAGTCCCTCTTAATAATAACTTGAATTGAGCGAGCACAACTAATAATTTTCATATTAAAATTTCAACACATATAATTCGAATAACGTACATAAATGATTCAAATATATTCCAGTATCCCATACCAGAGGCGGGCGTTGAAATGAATTTTAGAAATGATTTTTCTTATTTTCCATGTGAATCAGATTATTTCTTGGGCAAGGATTAGAACGAGTGATAAACAGACAACAACTGTGCAGAAATATGTCAATAATCTAAATGAAAATCTGTTTTGTAGTTGCAGGATGTTGTTGAAGGTGATTGAGTGACTTAAAGAGCAGGCGTGTGTGCATTTTATTGTATCTACGACAACAATTTTTGTACATGAAAAGCACTTCAGTTGATTAATTTTTAATATTTGCCAAACGTATTTCCAAAATTGTTCCCGTGCACTCCTCTCTTCTTTATCACTATTCCCATACTTTGGCTTATAGATATGGACAAGTCAAGCGAATGTTATTGTTGCAATCTTCAAAAGAAATAAATAAACAAGCAAATACGTTGGTAAGAAAACTATTTGGTTGCAACACATTCTTTCGCAACGAATATTTTATAACATTTGTGGTTTTTGGCAGCATCTGAAGTAGATTAAAAAATAAACTAAAAATGCATACGGCTGCACCACTTTTTGGCTTAAATTACGTGTTGATTGTTTTGTTCTTTTTAAACTTTTTATTTTGTGCAACTTCCTCTTAATCTACGAATTTAATCAACAGCAGCTGTCGGCACAAAAATAATTTACTTTGGCCACAACAAACCAGGGAAAATAATACGCAAGAGGGGGAGTATTTCACTCCCGAAGCCTCCAAAAGCTGCATATTGCAACCAGCAGAATATCCTTTTTTAACGTGTTTAGCTGCGTACCGCAACATTTATGTTTTCCATAATATTACAAATAAGTATTTAGAGCACACAATGAAATACTTTGAAAACAAAAACTTTCTCGCAAACGGATCTATATAATCGTCCTTAAGTGGAAATATATTTATTTGCACCCAAGAGCAATTTCTTTGATCGAATAGTGAAAATATTTGGCATAACTAATCGCAAAAAAATAATCGATTAACTCATCTACAGTGGGTATTATGAACATGATCGAGTAGCATAAATAAGTTATTTACGATGTTGGGTATCACTTTTGGTTGACTGAATCAACTTTTTATATGGTACACAAAATTCTTATAATTTAATTTATTTGTTCAGAGACCTATTTAAAAATGATAAAATAGACGTTCCGATCTGAAAACAAAGCACACGGATTTCTAAAAATTGCCTACAAAATCTGCGTTCTATTTGAATATAACGAACGTGTTATTTGATCCTCCCAATTGCTGCAATGTTTATCCCATGTTCTGCCGATCTTGCAACACTCTCAGAGAAATAATAGAAATTTTGTTTAACAAGAAAACAAATTGTCGATACAAGTTTCACGTCATTAATATGGAGTCTACTGCAAGCAAACTCTAAAAAACTCTCCGCTCTTAGATTTTATGATTTCAGATATTTTTCTTAAGTAAAATTCGTAGACCAAACAACCTTGAAACAATAATTAGAAAATTAATTGTCTTTTAAAGAGTAGGAAATGCCACAAGTGCCTTCACAATTTCTTTACATTATGGCGTTACTTGTGAGCTTAAGGAGAGATGTCAAACGGATTTCATTAAGTTGAAAATATATCAGATACGCCACAGTGGACTGCATCCCGCAAATCATTTGCCTGCCCATTATGACAGTGATATTGCGCCCAATTATTATGAAAGGATTTAGAATATGTTTGTCAATCATGAATCAAGCACTTGTGAAAGTGATTGTACAAACTTTAACCAGTGCTTAAGGATACACTTTTAATATATAATTTATAATACCAAATGAAATACTCCCTTTACGAGTTTTTACACTTGGCTCGTACATAATTTTTGTTATATTTTACCCAGTTTGTTCACAAAAGCTGTAAGAGCACAGATACATTATTTGCTCTATTCTGTGAAACTCTTCCAAGGGACTTGTAAGAGTTGGATGTTCGATTTGCGTTCCGAATGCTGCCTTTTTATAGTTTCCTGCTGCTCTTGATTGCAGACAATAGTGAAACTGACTGGCCATTTTAACTGTGATCTTATCCACTTGAAACTTTTTATTGTCCTTCGATGTTTATATGCACCAGTCATAGATAAAGTGGAAAAATGTAAACAGAATTAAAGGAATAAAAACATTTGCAAAACTCGCAGAGTCGGAAACGGAAAACAGTGTGAAGACAAAGTAATTGTAGTTGCATACTCATACACATAAGCACGTATTTAGAAATGAATATACGAGTACGAGTTCAATAAAAGTTCAGATGTTTAATCGGATTTAAAGCAGTGAAATGAAGTGAGTCCATCGATCCAGTCGAGTTTCTAGATGCTTTCTTAAATCGGTTATCAATAAAAAGATCGTACTCGTTTTCCAATTTGGATCTCGGTATGTTTTTATAAAGTTGTCAGGCGTCATCACACATCTACTTTGGACAGGAATGAAAACGAATAAAAAATATGTGGAACATAAGATGATAGCGAGTCATTTGAATATATATTCGCATCCGTTTCTTTGTGTTTGTTATTTGATACGTATTTGCACACAATATTTTTCTATTTTAAATACAGTGGAGCTGAATACATACAAACTTATTGCTAAGATTTATTTGAGTCCCTAAAACGAATGGTGGGGATTGAGTTTCGTGGTTTGACTTTCGTCAATATTTTTCTGTTGGCTGAAGTAGTTAACCATTGCCAGTGTATTCAAAAACCACGGATTCGGTGCCGTATTTTCAGTCATGAATATGGAGTCGAATATGTCTAATCCTAATAAGATTGGGGTTGTGTTAGTTGTTGTCGATCTCATGCTAAAGAGCGGATTGCAGCAACCTTCTTCGTTGTGAAGTATTTCGAATCAACGTGTTTTGTTATGGTTGTCGTTCGGTAGTGAGATCGCCTCAGAGATCGGTCATACATCCGTCCAAAGTGGATTTCGGTACACTGTAAACATTGAAAGGTTCGTATGGTTGGGCACGTGCATCTAAGCGAGTATGTTTCAATTGTCTCTTAGCAGTTGTTTGTGTGTGTGTGTGTGACTTTGTTTTGGTTATTTTCTATTGTGTTTAGGTTGCACAAGCATAAATCACTTGCAACCAAACCGAAAGCAATAAGAACAGAAAAGCATAGAATAATAAGAGCAGCAATGAAAGCTACACTCGTACGTACGTAGTGGCACTTAAAGCCTCAACTCAACAATACTCGCATGCAAAATACTCATAGAAAAAGAAATAAATATTCATGTGTGAGTATCCCAAAATGCTGGCTGGCGAACATAAAAAGTGTCCTTCCCAAAATCTTGTGCATACGTCTAGTTTTCTTTTCCTTTATTTTGTATTTTTTTTGCTTGTGGAGAACGATTGAATACAATCCTGCATCTGTGTGTGTGTATCCAATTGCTCTCTCTGCCGGACAATTGGTTTCATGGACATTTTTACAGTTTGGTTATTGTTCTTTCGTTCATATTTCTCCTTTTTATTGTTGTTGTTATATTTTTCACATTTATTGTGGTTCCGACTTCCTTCTGACAAATGAAAAAGTTTTGCATGTCCTCTATTTCTATGTTTCCAATAACACAATCTTAGATTTAATTTGTTTCAGAAATATATTTTTTAAATTTTCATTTAAATTTATACGCTCCCATGCAAAGAACGTTTGTTTCGGCCAACTTTTATAATTATTTTTACAATTAAAATTTGAATTCAATTGAATTTAATTATGCAGCTGGAGGTCGGATGAATTGGATTACAATGGTTAATGATATAATAGCAGAAGTGTTAAAGCGTTTCCATTACGTTACTAAGAAAATATATTGAAATGAAAATCCAAGCAACGTTACGGTACGTGGAAACACTCGCATATATAAAACGACAACACTTAATATTTAATTTAATTTTCCTTGCCGTTGCGGCAAATTTATGCTCAGGGAGAAAACATAAAATAATAATCTTGAAATCCTTTCGTTGAGGTCCAAAATAAATTTCAGCTCAAAGTAAAAAGAAGCACCAGAATTCGTTTGTGTGAAGCGTCTTAATGCTTCACAGCACTGGGTAATACGAGTATAATTCATTTCAAGTTTTTTCTCCGTTTTATGGTAATTGAATTAGAAAAAGTGGCCATATATCTGCCATATTTGCTGTAACTAATATGGCCAGAACAGAAAAAATTGTTTAAGAAAATTTAAGAGGAAATGAACGAACTTAAGCAACACTTTATTTGGCTTCTTCGGATAAAGTTTATTTGATAAAACTGATTTTCGTTTTAAAGTATTTTGTACAAATTGGAAAAAAGTCGTGGATTATTTTTAAGTTTTGAGGAATACTTGAATTTAATTAAAAAGATTTTTCAAGTTATTTCAAATGACAAGTGCAATGTGTTAACTGTAGGGTGCCCATAACAACATAATAAATTCGCACACATCCGAAAAAAGTCTTAACGAGTGCAAATAATAACCTAAAGGTTTATGGGGTTAAATTTATGCACCATTATGTTACCTCTGCTGTCTGGTGCTGATGCTGGAACGCTGGAATACTTCTAACATCCACGCGGCTTTAGTTCAAGTGGTTATAAATTTTAGCCAAACAAACAGCAGGAACGATTTTTTGTTTGTTATTCTTGTTAAGAACATTAACAAATGCCGAGAATTTAAAACATTTAAAGGATACTTTAATGTTTCTCGTGGCAAATAACGTGACACAAACTGTTTAAGAATAGGGCCACTTTACGGTACCAAAAACCTATAAAAAATCTGGAAACAGAGATAACAAATTGCAAAACAAGTCATAATATGATAATGCGAACCCTAAAAGCGCCATTAAATTTGTGACGCAAACTGTTGTTGCTTTCACACATAAAATAACAGCGAGCAAAGAAAAAGAATGAATTTGGAAAAATTGTGATAAAAACTGTGCAATAAATCAAAACAATTCGCTTTTTGCAAATCACACCCTACAACACGCCATTTCATGATTAAATTATCTTGAGATATCATATGTGCATTCGCATAGAGATTTCGGTCTTTATAGCCATGCTGTCCCACGATGTCACCAGATATCGTTCTGTGTTTTTTTAATTGTATTCTTGTCGACATAATGGCAGATATTTTCCTCAGGCTAACGCAACACTTTATTCGGCACGTACTTTATTCGGCATTTCAATATCGAATAGATGGACGAACATTTTATCTGCTCCCATGCACGGCAAAGAAACCATTAACTTTGAGTATTTACAAGTGGAATTTTATACATTGAAAACCGTGTGTCAGAACTTTTCATCGAATCTTTCAAAGGCAACCAAAAGTAGTCTGATAAATATTCAAATCAATACTTTTCATTTCTTCTTACTTCGCTTCGCTTAACTAGACATGACCAACATTTCTTTTTTACTTTTTGCCCAAATCACTCAGCACAAATTTATGCGGTGTCAAAAGGATACAAAAGGGGGGAAAAATTAACAGGAACTAAAATGCCATCATGGAAAACGTGAAGAGATTTTAATCTAATTTTGTATAAATAAAATTTGAAACTCATTCTTCACTTCAAGTTTGTTATTCAGCGAAAGAAAGTACGCGTAGATTCAGTTGGCGACCAGCAGCGAAAAAGTACACATTTTGGATGTGGTAATTAAAATATTTGATAACAAATAGAACGCGACGGAAATTCTTTGACAGCAGAAAATTTCTTGCAGAACTTTATTTAAGGATATTTAATATTCGCTTTTGCCAACTTATTCTTCTGGCGTTGTCGTGTTTCTGTACTTTTTCTTCTAACTGGAATAATTTGATGAAGGAGTTGAGAGTTTTCTTTCATCATCCAACACCTTATCTTTTCCCATTTTCTATGGTTTGGTTTGTTTCTGATGTGGCTTAACGTTTAAATTATTCGTGGTTTGTTGGTTGCTTCCATTTCCACGAACTTTTCATTCCCATTTCCACTACGACCAGCACAGGTTTCAAATAAATTTGTATGAAAAGCAGTTAAAACAGAACGTGTTCCCACAAGGAAAAGAATGCTGAAACCTTTTTTATTTGCATTTTATGATGACTTTGACTTTTTCCATTGATTCATACATTCATCAGAGAAACTTTACGCCTCCATCAATTTGATTCACCTCATTTATAATTAATTCATGAAATTCAAATGACTGTTCCTGGGGTTTTTTCCTTTCGCTGTTATGAATTGTTGACAATTCATGCTGGCATTGAAAAGTGTCTGGTGTAGGAAAGGATGGTTTTTAAAGTAGAGAGTTTACACGTAGTTTTGAAAATGCTACATTGGAAATGTGATGGTGTATGGGAAAGTGTGCAGTTTTTCGCCGCTGCCTGCAGTATTCAAACATAATTAAATGATGTTGTTAAAATCGAATTAATTACAGCAGATATTATTGTCTGAAGCACAAATTTAGAGAATTATGAAAACTTTTCGGTTTTGTGCAATTATAAGTCTAATTAAACACGACTCCTGCAATTATTTGCGGAGTTGGTTATTGAAATTTCAATCAGATGTGCTTTAGACGTCAGACTTCTTCCCGAAAATCACATTTTCACTTCGTTTATAATACTGATACAAAAAAAATCGTAAAAACTTTGAAACTTGTTTCAACAGTCAAACTATTCGCATATTATTTGAAACTATGGAAACTTAAAAATAGTCCATTGTATGCGTACATTAGAGAACCACCGATCCAAAGTACATGGAAGCACCGAGAGTAATCTTCTGAATGTTACATTTTGCAAAAAGAGTAACTAACTAAATCCGCTGCATACGAATATACCTGCAGTTGAAAAGTATATATTCTGATATCCTGGTCATTCCTGCATGGCGTTATTATTTGCAGTCAATTTTGGCATCTACAATATTTTATAATTTATTACCTCCTCAGCGTTCTAACAATGTAATGAAGATTGCCAAGACAAGCACAGATGCATGTCAATGCATGAATAGAAACTCTCTACATGACTTATTTTCGAATTGCACACATTCACACCTAAAGGAATAAACTTTATGGACACACATAAATTAATTTTGAAAGTGTCATTCAAATAAATTAAAGCTCATTAAAAATTTACATTATTGCCCTAATGCAAACGACACGACTACATTCAGTGTTTTTAAGCCGAAATGAAAAGGATTTATACATCCATTATGGCCACATACAATAGATAAACACTGGGAGCACAGGGGACTGGTAATACAAACTGAACCAACTATCCATTTATCTACGTGTACGTGTGTGCACTGTAAACAATCGCATGCATGTGTTTGTTAGAATGATGTATAGTTTGTAAACAAAATCATTTTATCTCGGTGCAAATAAAATGAATTAAGTTAGTTTATATAAAAAAATAGATGCGTGCCATCACTATGGGCCAGTAACAACTTGCATAGATGTCTGTGCGTGTGTTGGTTAATATTTACATAAGCCTTTTATGGCAGTTTACTATTAATTAGCCAAAAGTAGTTCGCACATTTGTTTTCGAACAACAACGCACAGTGGGGCAAATATGTATGAAGCAGCAAGTATTGTGGTGTAGACTCGAATCTGTTGTAGCTTCATTTTCATTTTGTGGATGTTCTCTTGACAAGGATTATCATGGAAATGCACGCAAATAGTTTCAAAATTCGCTGTGTATTGAAAATAATATATAGAAATTACACTTAAAACGTAGATATTTCTAATATAATGAAATATGTGTGACATATGAAATATGTTTATGGCTGAGAATGGATATCGTGTAAGACATCCCTCCTTTTTTTTGAACCGCCTTCTTTTGTATCGCCCACCGAAACTTCTTAAACTGTAACTCTTTACAGATTTCAACGGCTAAAAGACGTCATATTTGAAATTCATCTCTACATTTTTGTAGTCGCTTTTGAACCCTGTATGGAAGTGTATCAAGCTTCAAGTGAACGTCAGCAGAAGCATAGAAGTCATGTGCATCAACACTTACTTTCCTTTATATGCACGACTATATAATATTGATGATCCTATCGGAAGCATCTACTCACTTGTCGTCAATTGATATTTGAGATTGTTTGCATTGAAAGTTGCACGCAGAAAGATTTTAATACGAAATTTTTCAATTTCAATTCATTTACTGATAAAGCCCAATTTGGTTTATTTATTTGGTTACAAAAAATTCTTGAAATATGTGCTGCAGAATTAAATAAAAAGTTAAATTTTTTTGGTAATGAAAACCACTATTAAATGTAAACAGGTAGTAACATGTTTTATTAGAACTTCTACTCTACAGGATCAGAAGGGCAGGCAAAGTTCATAGCGAAAGCAGGAGGATTCCTTCGCCAACCTTTGGCACCAAGTAGTAAATATGAATTCTATTCGCTTTTTTGTTAACCAGTAACTTTCGAGCAGCGAGTATTTTTTGGGACTAAATATCCCGCAGTGCCCACAGTGCCACTATTGAGAACAGAAGTGTATAAAAATGCACACTGTTTGCATTCGATTCGTTGTGATGTCGAACATATTGATGTTAATGCACAAGATAAGCGGCACACAATGAATGGGTGGGAAACAGAACTGATCCCATAAACTGGCTGAAATAAATGGTATTATATTGAAGGTATTATTTACACAAATGAATTGTGAATATGAATGAAGTTATAGAGGTGGCTGGTTGTCGCCAGCATTTCAGTTTATTGTGTATTATTAAGTGCAGATGAACATTCTTGCCACAGAAAATACCTCCAAGGCATGAAGCGAAATCAGTTTATTTATTATTAGTTTTGTAAAGCAGTGCTACACGGCCAATAGAGAAGAAGAGTTTTGCACTGATGAATAGGACAGAGATAGATGTCGTGGAAAGTGATTGGAAAGTTCAATAACCATTTAACAATACAAATGCGCCCTGGTGACTAACGGGCTGTGTACGGCAGAAGGTGTAAAGGATATGGGATGCTACAGGATATACAGAGGATACATTCAAACACTCAATAATACAGAATTGTGTGCACAACTTTCCTTAATGAGGTATAAGAATTCATAGCGAATGTTTTGAGCAGACGTTTGTTGTGTTGCACAGGGCTTAATTGTATGTTTTTGTACCTCTTCTGGGGTTTCCTGATAATGCTAGTAAATGTGTTTGCAATAAAATGGCTGATTGCTAACAACACAAATGACAATTGAAGGCATTGAAACAAAACTGAAGACACTTAAACAAATTTTTGGCAAAGAAACTTGAATATTTTTCGAAAAGGGCCTTAAGGTTTTCATAAAAAGTGTTTTTTTAAGCACGACATCTCATTTGATTAGAAAAACTTACTTTTTCTTACCGCCATCTTCAAAGAGGACTCTAAAGTCGGAAAGTATCGCTGCATGTGTAGCAGCTTAATTGTGTGGATATTTTGAATAAAGATTATTGAAAATCTATTATTATTGCTTATTATTAATATTTATTTTTAACTTTTGAGAACTAGATTTGGTGTAACACCCACTCAAAGGCTCAACCTGTAACGTATAAAAGCAAGTTTTTTATGAGATGAAAAAATACTTTATAATTCCCTGATATTTCTCGTATTCATCGATGATGAAATCAAATTTCTTTTTAACTAAACTAGCGACCAGCACTACTTCTAATATTTTTTTAAAAGCTGGGCTTATTTGCATGCCCGGGCATGTCAAGATAATTGTGTCCTCGTGTATCTCGATCTGAGATCAAAGTCGAACATACATTTCAATGTCGCTTGTTCTACGGTGGAAGTCTCCAATTTCATATATGAATTTCAGGTACCTTCTGAAAGTTTTGAGTTTGAGCGAGCGATATCTTGTTTGCATGTTCCGTTCTAATGATACAGTTCTGCCGCTTATGTAAATTCTCATTAGCCTAATTAAACACGAAATGGTACAAAGTGTAAATACCACTGATACAAGCACACCTGAACTTGTGTGCGTGTGTGTTTGCATTTATTGATTTGCTCACCTGCACATAAACACAACATTATCGCAATGAATGTGTTGTGCACTAGAGTTGCGAAATGTGCACGCTCGCGGAGGTTCACATAAAATTTGAAAAGTAATTCCACACTTTTACGGAAAAACAAATTTCTGACGGATTGGATTTAAGCAATAAAGGAGTTATTAATAAAAATTCAACACATCTGCACAACTTCGGCTTTTTTCCAAAAATACTTGTGCAAAATGAAATTATTTAATGAATCATTTTCGTCCAACTGGAGATCTTCCAAATAACGTGAATACGAGAATTATTTCAATTTTAAAACTAGTCCTTTGAGCCATTCTCAACAAAAGATATGAGGGATGGTAGAGATATATATTTTCCTTTGGAGCCAAGTGGAAGAACGATTTAACCGAACATTAAGAAACATTTCGCCGTTTTCAACACGCATCTAAATTTAAAACGAAAACCATTCGGCTCTCTGTGACACAGAGTCTGTGTAAATGATGTCACAGGTGGCTCGGTAAAATAGTCAAAATTGTATTAAACTGTTTAACACTATTGATTTCGGGTATCATTTGGAATGAAAGTATAATGAGAAATAAGTTTCTTCTCATGAGAAGTATTTCAGAAAACTATTTGGGAGTTTGTATTTTCAGCATTCGCTTTCGATATGAGCCAAGAATCATATCGAATTTGATCAAAGTCCTTTACAAAGTGTGAGCATAAATTTCAGTAACCGTCTCAGTTGAATGGAAATGGCGAAAGTCATTTGTGGGCATCTCTAATACACACATTTGGAATTCATAATAAAACGCACACATACAAACACACTAAAGTAATGGTGCTTGTATTTTGGGTTTGGAATTGCGTGTCATGAAACCGCAATTCATCATTTGATAATGCAACTAATAATTTCCATTTGATCACGTCCTCTGCAGTTTGTAATTGAAATGAATGAATGAACGAATGAACGCATGAATGTTGTGTTTGCGATACAACATACCGAAAATATTTCGAAAATGCATTATAATTTGAAAATTATTCAAAAAGGTGTTAAATTGGCAAATATGTTAACAATGTAATAATACAGCAAATTAGAGGGAATTGGCAACCACTATTATCGCAACGCTCTGAATTACGTTACGGGGGGATATTTCCTGAAATTATTCATGTACTGAGCTTTCTTTAATATTTGTGCTGGTGTATGTGTGCATGGATGTAAGTTGTTATTTATGGGGACATGTATGAATGTGCATGTGTACGCACACATCAAGTTTTGCGTTCTGTCAACTCTCTCTCCTCTTGAAGTAAAAATATATTTTATTTCTAAACCAATCAACACATCATAACAAACTTTCCGAAAGTATTAAAAGAAAATAAAACTTTATCTTTATTTTCCTAAAGCATCACCACTATGCCTTCTTCCTTTTAGTTTTTTCTTCTCTGTCGTCAATAATTTTCAAATCCGCAGAGTGTTTATATTTTGTTTGGCTTCTGTAGTAAACAATTGAAAAGTTTTTTTTTATTAGTTTCGTTTGTTTTCGAACTGAAGGAAGTTTTTAGAATCCCTGTCAAATTCAATCAACACTAATAGAAGTATGACCTTTCCGCAATATTTACTGTGTGAGTGAAATAAATAAAAATATTTTTAAAACTTTTTGCTTCACTCATGCTCTTTGCTTTAGAAGGCGCGATATGGAGGCACTATATTTATATAATAACAAAAATATATTCAATTGCAAGTTCGCTGCATGACGTCAGAAGTTAGAACTGAATTATTTCATAGTGTAAATCGGTTATTTGCAAAATGTCTGTATTAACATTATTAAAGCTGTAAGCTGTGAAACATACAACGGCGATCTACTAAAATCACATGTCCGCAACAGGAATCTCTTTCAGCAACTGATGCAAGGAAACAATATGTTCCTTCAGCAGTCTGACCATCATCGTTTCGAAAGAGATATTGACGACTAACGCTTCTATATATTGGCGGGCCCTATCGGAAAATCCGTTAATCTAAATTAGTTTAGCATTTTTAGCATTCTTGGTGTCGATCTCGTTGCGCCCACAATTATTTACCGACTTCATATTAAATTTATTGCATCCCACTCTTCAAGTTTATATTATTTTTTTTAACTGGTCGCTTAGTGTTCTATATAGAAAAATAGAAGACTTTTTCGCAACATTCTGAGCGCATAAAATTATTAGGAATTAAATAATTGAGAAGAATAAATTTAGTGTATTATGAGGACGATGGTTTCAACTTGGAGCAAGAACGAATAGTTTAACAAATGAAACTAATTTTATGATGCGCTGTTTCCTTCTGGTAAAAAGAAGTTGTTTAACTGCAGAAAGCGAATACGTAATAAAAGTTTCTCATAGGAAACTGTTATCATGGCATTGAAATAAATAAAAATACTTGTTTTGTAAAATGTATTTCTCCTCACCGTTTGTAAATTTTAAGGAGTGATATAGTCTTGCATAGCAATCAATATTAATTCCAGTAATTGCTGATGTAATATTTTAGTTGGAATAATTAGAGAATTAACGGCTCATAGAGAAAACGAAAAGTGTGTGTTAAATTCCTATGAAAACTACGTACTATTTTAATTCCGTCATTTGCAAAATAAAATGTAACAGAAATATTTTCTATGTGCTCCAATTAAATTTAGGGTTTTAAAATTCCATTTATTACTGACTAAAACTTTTTACTTCATTTAAACCAATTAAGGCAATATGAGTGTTTGATTCTTCCATTAACTCCTTTTCTTTATTGGCAAAACCCTCTTAAAATATTTTTCGCAACATTTTATTCAATATTTGCATTTATTGTGGTTTTTGCTTATTTAAATTTTTTTTTAAATGCTGCAGACCAACTCTTTTTTAATAGCACAGAATAAATTTTACTATGATTTTGTTCATTTAGTATTTACATTGTAGGGCATATAAATAGAGCTGCGAGGATCACTTCTTTTTCTTATTAAAGAACTATTATTTTGATTGTTGCAAGTTAAGTAACTCTATACACCCGATTTTCGATTGCTTTTGAGCCAAATCATGAACAAACTTCATCCTTGCATAAGAAAATAAACGACATACTTTCATTCTATTTGATTTTGGAAATGTATACAACAAATCATAGCATGCAACCCTCGTATTTACTCTAGTGTCTGCAAGCAATTACTGAAACCATGTAGCAACAAAATGCAAAAGCTATGCACAATAAACACTGGAAAAATGTGACGAACACATTCTTAACGATAGTGTAACGGCTGAGCCACTTAATAACCAGTAACAGTTTATTTTTTAATAATTATTTCCATTTACGATTAGTGGCGGAAACAACGCAACGCTTGTCTGTTTCAATTTCTAAAAAACATCCCTCTTTTTTGTGTCAGTGTAATCCACATATAGTTTCATACAACTTTTGTAATACGTATAAAAGTTATATTATCTTTATATGTATTAAAAATATCAGAAACTAAAAAAAAGAAATCATTAAAATATAAATCCTAAAAACTTTTCTCATTAACAGCAATATTGTGAATTATAAGGATTTTCCGTATAATAAGAAACAATAAAACTACAAGTTGAAAAATGTAGTGATAAATTAATACCAACCCAAGTCTAGCACACATTTTTTGCAGATGGAATTCTGCAGAATTTTATCAGCTAATTTGAATAGAATGAAAGGATTAAGTTATTTTTTTTCTACTTGTATTTCATTGAATATTATTTTGTAAATCAAGTTTGAAGCTACGAAACTCTGAGGAAATTTTAAAAGTTTTTGTATAAATATTTAAATAGTTTTGCATACAATATTGTTTGTGTATATTAAATGCAATAATTATAACATGACCAACACTTGTAATTTTATTTGAGTTTTGTAGGAGAATAAAATCATGCAGCCCTTGAGCTCAAATCTGTTAAGTTTGTAAAAAGCCCGATGGGAAAGTCATGGCACGATTTACTTTTTTGCAATGAAATGTTTCGTTTTAAACTGAAGGATAAGCCTGTTAAATTTCATGAAGCAGATTTAGATTAGATCTGTCGTGGGATTAGTTATCATCGATTTCCCTGTAGGTGCTGCAGATTTATTTCAATCTTTTCGAAAGGAGAGTTGTTTCTCTTTTCATACTCTCAGTTCTGATTTTTCTCATGGTATTCCAACAAGATTCATTACAGATTTTATTTAATTAACATTCACATAATATATTTTTCCTATTGGTATTAATTTTAGAAACTGAAACACTCAAGCAACTTTTATACAACTCACAATGGGCTATTATCACAATAAATTGTAATAATTATAGAGCTTCTAAGCATCCAAGATTCGTTTTAAGAGCTTCAGAAGAAATGTGCGCAATAACTGATGAAAGATGCATCAATAAGTAAGAGACCTTTAAAGAACGTTGCTAATATTTCTTGAAGGATATATCATAGCTGATACTTTTTTTTAACCGGACTTGATTTTCATAGTCTTTCGTTAAGGAAAATATTTATACACAATCAGGAACTTTATGAATAGAGTAATAAATATATATGAATTAAACAAATAATTTATAATATATTAAAAAATTTGTGTTCTTCAAAGAAATCGGTTTCCTATTTTGTAGTTGACTTATTTCCAAAATGTACTTTGCGTTTCGAAATTTCCCAATGTGGTACGACTTATTACTCTTATTTTCTTTAGATATTCAAAATTAAAACAAAAAGTGGGTTATTAAAAAGGTGTTGAAAATGTTTTTAATTCCCTGCGAAGTCTAAAGGGGAGGCATAAGGAAAACTAAACTCAGACAAAACAAAACTACAACAACATCATAATCTTCATCATCATTTAAGCCCTTCAACAACAGTTAGAATCTTTCTCATCAATTTTCAGTTATCAAAAGCCAAAAAACTGTTTATACGCACACACAGTATTTCCATAAGCATTGAGATATTCTCACAAGCACACAGAATTTATAGATGTTTTTAAATTAGACTGGTTCCATATAAGCGATTTATAAGTCAAACAATTTCAGACGTCATTACAACGACTCGTAAATATTATCAGATCACTACAGTTCATCCGAATTGTTTAATTAACGCATCAGTGGAGCAAGACAAATAATGAAATGCCACACATTTTGGTACCAGTCTAATATAAACAGGGTATATGAATAGAATTTAAAGTGAGGAGATCGTGAGCAATATTTTAGAGATCAAAATCATAAAAATTTATTCACGTTTATGCAGCGCGCGTGAGAGCTAATTAAGGACAAGATTTCTTCCAAGTCTTTTTTTTAATTTAAATTATATTATACCCACTTTCGTGAAAAAAAGCTACAAGAAGACTCACGGAAATCACACAGAGAGTAACCATCTCTAACGTGAGTGTGTATATGTTTAGTGTCTGATGTGTTCAAATTTCGAAAGAGTACTCGCACAGGCTCTTACACAGCCAGACGAAGAAAAAATAACTTTTAATGATGAATTTTAAGATTTGTTGTGTGCTTGAAAACTTTTAAATATTCATGAAAGTAGAGCCCCTCCCCTTCCACTCCTTGTAATTTGTGCATTTTGAGATGAACAAAAAGAGAACGTTTAACTTCAATGGATAAGAAATAAAATATTTCCACTTACAAATACGGATATCATAGAATTTCTTCATACCAGTTAATCCTTTTTGTTGCTTTTAAATTTGTTTGAAATGTTTACCTGCAGCATGAGAATGAGTGTTAAAGAAAATAAATTGTGTGAAGGGAAACTGACAGCTGCCATTAAATATTCACTGTAGTCAAATTCACTGCAGAGTCTTAAAAAAGTGATTATGAATTGAATTTCAAGTGACTCGTTCAAACTTCTATTCCGATTATTTTTTTTTTCATTTCCATTTCCCAACTTGTGCTTAGCTTTTTTCCTGCTCTCTTATTGGATGCATATTTAATCATTGTTTTACAGATAAATCAAACTATTTGCCTTCAACTTCAACTTTGGGAAAATGGTATTTTGAATATTTAAGTAGTCACTTGAGTGTTAAGGACTATTTTATTGCGAAAATCGCAAAAATTAAACTCTCAGTTCATTTTAATTTTTATTTAAGGTTTAGTAAGGTGCAGCCTTAAATATTTCAAAGACGTCGATGGGAGTTTTAACGTACAAACAAGTTACAAGAAAATACCAAAACTGCTCTCTTGGTAACTTTATTTGTACTGGGCACTTTTTATTACTAAAAAATTACTATATTAGCCGGCAAAGACCAATTTATGTTCTTAATAATGAAGTGAAAATTATTATGTGATTTTCGTAGAGATGTCGGTTGTTTAATATAACTATATAAAAAATATTTTCTTTCATTTTGGGATGTTGGAAAAGAAAATCACACGAAACTCAACAATAAAAAATATACATCTCAAGTTTCATTGTGTAGCGTCCAAGGCCCAGATAAAGAGAACTAAGATCCATACTCGTCCACACATATTTCTTTGGAACAGCTGTTTGTTTATAAGCGACGTTTCACAAAGGACACACTGTAACTCAAAAAGTCCTGTTATGAAAACGGAGTATGCGATATATCGAAGAGATATGAACTCAGAACGTGTGACTCCAATTCATAAAATCATGCCGTTTAAAAATGCTTCATACGAGTGTTCGTCCTTGTGAAACATTTTTCTAGTATTTTTAAATCTTGTATTAAAAGACACGTTGTTGGTATGTTTGTGGTTGCAATTTGGTTTCAATGCATTGGCAATAAATCGTACTCCTGTTACACACATTTTCTTATTTACTGGACAATAAGTTTACAATTAAAAAGTCTTTTGATCTGTCCCATGTTTCATGCACTTTACCTCTGGTCTGTGCGTCCTTCCTGAATGCTCTTTTGTTTTCGTCATCTACATTTTGTTTTTCATCTACAGAATTAAAAATTTTCTATAAAATTGGATATTTGTGTTCCTGGCGTGTGTGTGTGTGTGTGACTCTGTTTAATTATTTGTACAACCTGGGTTTTTATTGAAACTTCCCTTATCAACTGTAGATGATAAGTAAAGAAAGAAGGGTTCTTGTTTTCTAATTTCAAAGAAAGAGGAAGAAAAATTGTGCTCAATACATACGAACTTAGATGCTGGTTCCAACAGTGCACTAACAAAAGGCTCAGATACACTCGTGATAGTTACCATGTTGCAGTGTGCGACATCCATGTGAATTAAAATGATATATAAATACTTTTCTCGAACACGATTTAAAAATATTGTAAAGCTGTCACTTTTCTCTTTCGGATGGCATGAACATTTTTTATATTGAAATTGTGGATTGTTTTGAGAACGGAAGGGGTTATCTGACTCGAACAATATGCCGACAGTGAGTTGACTGAAGGCTCTAAATAAGGTTCCACTTGAATTTATTTTTTATATAAATTTGTAATGAAGGTAAAGTAATTGATGTGTAAAAAATGTAACTTAAAATCTTTTACTGAAAATGCATCGCGAATATTCGCGGAAGAATTTAATCTAAATTAATAAATATATATATATTTTATTTAATACGGAATTTAGGCTTTTGGGATATGAAAACTATTTAAGCGCTAGTTTACGGTTTGCAATAAATTAAATTAAAATATTTGGAGAATTGGAAACTGCAACAGTAGCGGGGAACCATGAATGTTGGCGAAATTGTTTCGTGTATAAATTCACTCACATTCGCATAGAGAAACATGTGCCATCGATGGGTGAAATTAACAATATTGTTCTGGTTATGGAATGCCAATTAAAATTTATGTTGTTGTTGAAAGTATTTAAAATTGTAATTTTGTACATAAAAATGGGTTTATTTACATATTCCTCATTGAAATTTTGGTTTTTATGGGTTCTTTACACAAACGCATGTGAAAGCTATGGCCTCCAAATCTCCACTGTTAGTTCGACAATATTATTTTGCAATGGCTTATGCATGTGTGGGTACTAAAGTGGTTCTGGAATTATTATAGACGAAATATTTGAAAAATCTCAGTCTTTCACAAGTGATGTTTCATATTCGATATATTGTTGCGATTGATGTGGGGTGTGGGATGTGGAAATGAGAACGTTAAATGGCTACAACAGATACATTTTGGTATTCACTCTTTGGAGGACATCCTTTTTATTATGAGAAACTTCAAGCTGCTTTAATTATCTATCAGGAAAAAACAGAACTTAGCGTGCAATATTTTGTAATGACCTTAGGAGTTCTCACTACCCATATAACAAATTTAAAATCTGTAAGTGCCAACAGTCGAAGCCTTAAGACACTAGGAAATCTGGGACATGGGAATGGCATCGGTTTATCAAAAAATTTCGGCCTCAACAATCTATCTGTAATTCACAAAGGATATTATTGGGATTGCACTCGTATTTGTGTCGTCTAGATATTTTAAATATAAACCAATAAATAATTAACACACATAAATGTCCCATAATAATTCTAAACCCAACAAATGTACGGTCGAGTGCTTTCAATATACACGTACAAATATTTGGAATATATTTCGAGCATTATTTTTGCTTTTAGAAATGCTTCAATTTTAGATATCTTCCCTTTTTAATGTGGAACTAGAGATTCTCAAGGATCATACTAAAATGGAATGAGATCATCTTAGAATCGTCCTGCGTTTGTGATCAAAGATGTTTGCCGGGAGAATAAAATGCACACATGCAACAATTATTTGATGTATGCATGTGTGTGTTGATTATTTTGCTGCAACATTTGTGGCACTTTTTAGAACAACGTACGGGATAGAGAACAAATATTGTTGTTAATTAAATTATAATATTTTTATTAGCAAAAATATTAAATATGGAAAAAATGTTTATATTTTATGAGTTTAAAAATTTTTTAACATAATTTGTTTTCTGTAGCCCACAACAACTATATATATTTAGAAACAAAAATGTTGTCTTCCATAAATATGATAAACGAGCAAATAAAGCAAAATGTTGTAAAAAAATTCAAGTATTTCAATAAATCTTTGCTCAAAACATTGCGTATCAATATTAAAGAAATATTCAACGTTCTATTTATAGAACAATAAGACTAAATGTCTTAATAAGATAGAAAATTAAAGCAATTTTTATTAAGCAGAATATATAAGAGATCATATGGAAGAAATGAATATAAGGAAAACGACATTCCCGGAAAGAGTGCCGAGCTGTGGTTTTCTATATAAAACCCATAATTTTTCCTGCTTATCCTGAATAAAATTGTCAGATTTTGTTTGAGGCATCTCATCATCACTGTTTGAGGATAACATTTTAGCTGCGGCAAAACATGTAGAATATTGTGAAAGCAAAATCTAAACTGAAGTTTAAAAGCTGCTCTTGAATATTGTGCCATCTTTTGCGAGTGATCTTCAAATACGAATATCTGCTTTGGTAAAAACGATTCACGTTTTACTTGCGTGTTTGCAAACTTGACTCCCGGGCAGTCATGTTGTTGTTTATTTTGTCTTATTACCTCGACTCAATTGTATCAAAGCAAAGTTGCTTTATTACTGCTGCTTTAGTCGAATGCTTACGACGTATTTTTCATTGCTCTTTCTCAAACTAGTATTACTTTTAGCTGCCAGTGTTGTTGTTATTATCCACATTTTGTTGTTGTTGCTATTGTTATTGTACTACTGTTGACATACTAGTTTAAATAGTTAAATACTCGTGCAGAACAGAGAATAAAGTGAAACAAGCAGCTGCAGCCAGCAGTAAATAAGAGTTTTGAACAAAAGTCTTATGAGATACAACAAAAGGATTTTCCTTGAAAAATACTTGTTTTACATAAACCAAAAGTAAATATCAATGCATATGCAATGAGACATATTACACAACACTTACACACATGCATATATACGAGTACGAGCTGGAATGTCCCTTTAACGTCATCATTAAGAGACTAACCACGCAGGTCGATCTGATCTGAAGTAGGGAACATGAATATGGTGTCAAATTTTTCGGATCTCTATTATATCAGATCAGATTGTGTTAATTGTTGTTAGTCTGTCTTCATGACGAAGGCATAGCTGCCTCCTTCTTCGATACCTGCAGCAACAAAATCACCGGCGAAGGAAGAATAGTCGCAACGGATTTTTCTATCTTCGAATCTGTAGGGGTCTTCTCTTGAGCACTGATTCCAGACAAGATAAGTATCATGTTTTTGTGTTAAATTTTATAATGGATTAAAACAGTGAATACTTTCTTCATATTTAATGCTCTTTCGAGACTGCCCACCACAAATACAAGCAAACAAAAGGAAAATGCTTTTAAAAAATATTTCTCAAGTCCTTTTGTGTTCTTATTCAAACACACTCTTATGCAAACTTGCAGGATAAAAATGAAACAAATTTCAGTCATATTAAGTTAGTTAAGATTGAGTGAGTGTATGTATGTAAATAAATAAATAAATATGTCTGTATGTCTACTTAATAAACATTACATATGTACATGCGAGTATATACTTAAGAGTACATTATAATTTTAAATATGTATTGAAAATTATTTATGAGTGAGAGAGTGCGCGTTTGAATGATTTAAGTCTATTTACTTAGTCGGTATTGCAGGAGAGAATGGCAGAATACACAAACAGAAATACACACACACATAAAGGCGAATCATGCATAACGAAATGACTAAATGAATGACAGATTGAGTTACCGTCTGACTCGATGAATGAATGACTGAACGATTGTTAAATATCTTTTATATAATTTTATGTAGATTGAGAATAAGATGTTTAAGTTTATCAACTCTCGTTTCCACCAACAACTGCTTAAGCAGTTGCAACTAGATTTACTTATTTACATATACGATTATGTTTGCCTTTAGTTTTCTGTGTGAAACTTTATGTTATTTGAAAAAAAAGAGTCGAACTTGTGCAGTGAAGTTGGAGGCAGTTTTGTTCATTTGAAATCAAGTCAAACGATTATCAAACTAGTTTCAGGTTTTGTTTGTCATGCTTGTGGTTTCGTTGCTTATTTATGTGGGCAAAAGTACAGTGAAAGTCAAAATAGTTAGCTGAATATGAAATTGTTTGAAGTAAATATTTTTTGTTTGTTTATCTGATGAAAGAAACGATGTTATTCAATCAAACTGATTTAAGACTTGGAAAAGAGCAAGTTCTGCAGATCACATCATTATTTGGCTTGACACTGTTGTATGTGAGAGCAGCATTTACCACAAACCCCAAGTAAAGAAAAGTTTTGAATTTCAAATTGTTAATTTGAATGGGGTTTGTTTTGTTCTTTTACTTTGACTAAAATATGGAAAAACTTTTAATGTCAATTGAACAAATTTTATGTAAATATTTACACTTATATGAATGTTTAATTTTAAAGAAGATTTTTGTTTGTTTTACGAATAGAAAATTCATAGAACTTTAGCAATACATTTTTTTAAAGAACATTTTGCCGACTCGTGAGATAATTAAATGCCGAATCAAAAATAAAACATCATTTACCCCAATTGAGTTTTGTATTATACAGTGAGAGACACGATTTGTTGATTGCGATAATTTTAATGACAATATTTTTTTCTACAAAAAGTCAAAATATTGTATCACAAATTAATATTTTTGTTCTGGGTTGTGCGTACGTTTTTGTGCTCTGATATGTGCTGTTGAACGTCTCCAAGTATATTCTGAGGTTTCAATAGCCATGAATAATCATTTAATCATTTTTCATATTATGCAGTTGGGTATGTGCTGTATCCCTCGAATAAGTTTTACTCAATTACCTAAAAGGTAGTTTCTGTTCAACCGGGTAAAACTGTTTGATCTCTCATGATATAGACTGGTGAATTAAATTTGATTTGAATGTTTTCATTCAAAATTGGTGCAACTTATTTTCAATATCTTCCCAATGGTCTTTAGGTGTGGAAATTGAATAATATTTTACATCTAACTTGTAATAGAAAACTAGTGAAAATAATTTGTCTCTGACCTGAACAAAATAAACAGTTTAACGTTCAGTCATCTGCTTTTTACCTGCAATCATTTATTATTTGTTCTTAAGCAACAGTTGTAAGAACAATTGTAATTTTGCTCAACATGCATTTCTGACATCATCACGTTCCATTGTCTTGTTCGTGTGCTTGTAACGTGCGAACTCTGTGGATATTTAAGAATCTTCACATAAGATTATTTTATTTTGTTTTATATTATTTCTTGCTTTAGCTGAAACAACAAGCAGTCAGGAGTTCTTTCCATAAATCTGTATGAATGCTAAAAGTTTTACGGTGCATTAGGAAAAGAAGGGACATTAAAAGGATTAGGGGTTTATGTTGTATTTTATATTATTATTTCTTATTTTATTTTTTTCTACGGACATGTATTTGACAAACGTGTACTCACGTCTCGTTTTTTCAATTTTTGTCTAAGAATATTTTATTTGTTTTTTCTCGTAATAAACTTAAATGTTGTGTAGCCGTTTTGATGTAACATGATTAAGAGTTTTTGAAAATAAATAGATGGGATTGTGAAACATGACTTTTGCATTAAATTTAATGTTCAGCCTCTATAAAATTTTTTTAAATTCTATAGAACCTACACGTTGTGCCGAAGTCATGAAATTTTAAAAGTTAAATATGAAGAGCGGAAATGAGTCAACTATGACACACATCATCGTTCATTTGTTTTTGTATTATATGTTTTTTGTGCGATCGATTGATTACCTACAACGTTAGTAAAGAGGCAGGGCACTCCGTAAATTTATGTAACTACTGCAGGATTATTTAAAAAATTACTTTAAAAACCCAAAACTCACAGCGAAATTGTATCCTTTTGGAAGACAAAAGACTGTCTACAATATCTTGTGGATTTTACATTTCTGTTTTCGGTCCTCGGGACAAAAACGTAGGTATGAACGAACATTTTGTCGAGGAAATATACGCAGATAAAATACCAACTGAGATTCACTATTTTGGTCTAAACATACTTAACTGGTGGCAAAAATCATATACAATTAAGAGATACACTTTTAGTTACACCACCGGTTATGTATTAATAAAACAAGACAACCACTTTAATGGTTCGACTAGAGTATTCATTGAAAACGCAGTGATAAAAGCAAGAACAGTCTTTTTGATAATCCTAAGTTGACGTACTCTCGGCAGGATGCTAAAATTGTGTCATCATTGCCAAATAGATGGCCCGCATAAATAGATGTGACTTCTTGGAATTGCAAGTTATCGCCAACAGAATTTCCTTGTACATCTCTACTACATGAACACCACGTTGTTGTACTCGAAAAGTAAAACGTTTATAATCCTTTTGAGTTCCTTTAAATATCCTATTTTTTCTACGAAACATCTGAGCCACGTTCGAATTGCAAGTCATTGGCATTTTATATTTTCTAATTATATCTCTTGGCGATGAGTATTATTAATTTAATTTATTGCTCTATTCCTCTATTTTATATACCCTAAAGAAACTATTAGTTTCAACCTCAAATTACTATTGTTGTATTGCTGAAGTATTGCCGCTTCTTCTTTGGCTTTAACGGCAGAACGTTTGATTCTTGGCTGTCTGTCTTCTTCCCATTTTTAAGTATTTAAAGCGCTTTCAATTCAACGGGGAGTTAATTAAAAATGTTTCCGGTTACGGAAGAATGTTATAAATCTTCCACATACACATGCTCTTACACATACATGAACATACACAACTACAACACTCACTCATACAAACTTGAATATGTTTACACACACATATGCACATACAAACATTCACATATTCACGTATGTTCACTAGGGCGCTACAATTTCTATCGCCAAAGCGCCAACAAGAATTTAAAACGAAAATGTTTTCTTTTTAAATAGTTTTATTTATAAATTAAATGTTCACACACATTTTTAGATTTGCACTGCACAAACGTGGCATTACAATCAGCGTTTTTAAACAACAAATTAATATCAGGTATTTCCCGAAGATGCAAAAGTTACGCCCTAATGCTCGTGCACACACACACATGCATGCATACAATAACATATTTTTTGTCGATAAGTGGTTCAACTGTAAACTGAGAACTTGTATTTCCGTTTACAATTTGCAATACACAACTTGAAAGAAAAACACAAAATGGTACAACTATACGAAGAGTACAAGTAATGAATGAATTATTGTGCACAAAAAAAATCGTTATAAAAGAAGCCAGAATCCTTATTTTAAATTGGCAATTGCTTAGTCGTGTGTGTGCATGTGTTCTTTTATTTTATTATTTTGCTTTTTATAACCGTTAAGCACAAAAGTTTTCCTCCAACCCTGACTTTTCAATAACATAATTTTCGAGCATAAACTCATTTAGCGAGAACGTAAACAGGGATCTGTGAACTATGGACATCCAAGAATCGAGTTTGAATAGATTAAACGAATCTAAGGTACAATAATACCAGCAGATCTTGTGTTAAGTGTGTGGATATGAATTCAGAGAAAATATTCTACAAGGATTTTATCCTTGTCCTTGACGTCAAATAATGGATTATAAATCATGCCCAGCAGTACGAGAATTCATGTGAGCGACTGCACCATTTCTTTGTTTTTTCTTTATTCGAAATAAAAATATATGAAAAGCACATGTGAAAAGATGTTTATTTTCAGTCTCAGCACATTTAAACTCACATACACAACGCAGTTGAATGTTTAAAACACATAAATTAGAAAATAAATAGCAGGAAAACGAAAATTGTTAACTTATCTTCACTTAACTTTTCTATTGGTAAATAGAATAAAATTAAAAATAAAATAAAGAATAAAAACGAATGTTCACGTCGAAGGTGTTGATTGTTTAGACTTGTAGTGTCTGGTTTATATTTTTAAATAAAAATTTCAAAATGCATTCATGCAATCACAGAGTTTGTCTTTTCCTCCTCAAGTTGCAAGTCTAGAGGTTTTTTTCTTATTTTAATAAACGTTGTGGAAAGTATTCAATAATAGTGTTTTATTTGTGTTGAACTGAGTAGAAAAAAACATGTTTTATTTCAGTTCATACAGAAGGCAATCATATTGGCAATAAATAAAAGCCAAAGAAAGAAGTTAAAGAAATGGAGTAGAATGACGAAAGTTCGTTGCACTTTGCAATTAAACTACGTGTATTTAAAACTTTTAAAAATAATAAAGAAATTAATCTGGTTTTTTATTTGTTATTACTCAACAAATAAAACTATCCACCATAACCATTATTGCAGTGATAAATTCTTTACACTGAGAACTGCTTTAAAAGCTTTATTTATATTAAATTATGAAAATAAATATAATTCATTATATCCAAACAAGAGTTCTACTCTGAAACCCAACTAATTTAGTAGTTATTGCAAGTAAGCCGTTCTTAGACTAATTGATTAAAGTCGACTGCATAAAAGCAGACGCTGAGGACATACCACCCATTACACGGGGGAAGACAAGAAGAAAAAACATCCTTTCGGCAACTTAACAAGAATATATGACCCACCAAAACACTTGGACGTTGTATTAAAGATGTTTAATATTCATTATCGTCCGTAAAATACGTATTGCATTGAATTATATAATTTGTTTGTGATACATTTTTCCTGCTCTTTCTTAAAAGCCTTTCTTCATATTATGGTTTTTGGCGTGTGTTACGAGCGTCAAAGATGGAAATTTGTTAAACATGAAAGATTACAAACTGATTATTAAGAAAAAGGAAGATGCTGAAATGTTTGAGTATGAGAAGAAACTTATTTTTTGCTGCAGTTTTCGCAGGTGTATGTGACTGTCACCCAAACGCCACATCAAGGTGTAATCGTGTAAACTAAAATCTAATGGAAAAGTACACACTGTAGTACGCGTACGTACACACGTAATAGATGTGCATGTGTTTTCTTTAAGGAAGTTTCTCAAGGTGTGTGTGTGTGTGCACCCATAGAGTGTTGAAAAGTTTGTGTTAAAAGAAGTATTGGAAAGTGTTTTTTCGGAAATATTTAAAATAAATTCTGACGTGGCACTCAAAAACAGTCATCTGACGATAAAATGGAGCTCAAAGCTTTTATTACTTTTTTCATAAATTAAATTCACTTGTAGTATTGAAATCAATTAACAGCATCTTCTGGAAAGCTCGTTTCTATTTACATACTTTTACACGTTTGTTCTTAATGTCAGAAAGCTTGTGAAGTTGTGCAGAAACTAAAAGACATGAGTAGAAACGTACATTTTTAAAAATTACAAGAATAAAATAATATACAGGATACATTAAACAGGAGCTGGAAGATTTGTTTGCCAAGGACACAAATGACGAAATAATTAAATAACATACAGATGAAGAGATCCAGAGTAAACGAACTGATTTCGTCATACAACAGTTTTCTATGGTTCTGGATTTAATAAGTGTAACTCAGTTTCTTAAATGTACAAAATAATGCCCTTCGCCATATCATGTCACCGACTACAGTTTAATAAATGGAGGTTTCATTTGTAACAATTGTCCCTTTAGCTTTGGCGTCAACGAGGAGAGTAACCAAAAGTAATAACAGAATAAAAGAAAGTAAAAAATAAGAAAAATGTGGAGAGCTCTTATGCAGTTAACAAATCACTAGCATTTATTAACTCTTATTCGTACTCCCACAGCTAATAGTCTGTCTGGCAGTATTTTGGGTTCCATTTGTTGCATTATTTGTGTATTATTTTCGCTTCTTTATTTTGCTTTGAGGTTCCGCAAAAATATTATCCGTTTTATTAGAAACGTGTTGGGTTAAAACTCCATTTGTTCATGTGATTCTCTCCCTCTCTCTATCTCCCTCCCTCCCTCTCTTTATCAATCCATTATTACGAATGTTATCAACTGCTGGTGACAACTACCCACATTTATTTTCTGAATTGAAAGTCTTTTATTCTTTTGTTCATTTTTAATATTTCCATTTTTCAGCTGTTTGAAAGAAGACGGAACGTAAATCTAAACTGTGAATCGAGCGATGACGTCTTAACTTCTTGCAAAGTGCACAAGAATATAATTTCTTACTACCAACATTTTATTGACCATTTGAGATTTGGGAGTGCAATAGTGTATGCAGCTGAAAGCGAAAAAAGGAAAAAACGTCGAGAGCATAAAAGTGGCTTCAATTTAGTTTATTTTTCGTGGCTGACACTTGCGATTCTTTCCTTTATTTAAAGCACTTCAGTCACATTAATTTCGTACTGGTAAATACATGATTACCTGAATAAAAAAAGCGCTTCAGGTTTTTATGCAACAAGAAGGGCCGTGTGAAAGACAACTTTTAAATGACCGTTACGTTTTGCTTTTGATATTATAAGAAAGCTCACACTTATATTAAAATCCCTTTTATGGCAGCGAGATTAAATAAAAGCTCCTGCTCAGGGAATTTTGGCGATTATGTGCAAAGAAATGAATTACTGAGAAAAACAGAATCTAAGAGAAAAACTTCATGATCCGTTGTTATGCGAACATATTATTTTATTGTTGTTCAGATTAGCTCGTGCAGGCTGTCAATTTTGATTAGCGAATTTGTCCCGCTTCCTGTTACCTGAAAACTATACGACCAATTTTATCATAAAATTCAAAACAATCAGTCTTGAGTTAAAAAAAATGTTTTGTGAAATTTATTAACTTAATAAATCTGTCAAAACCTTTTTTAATATAAAACAAGTAAAAGTCTTTCTGAATATTTTTACTTCTGCGTTAAAATACCTAAAACAATTTTTGATGAGTTTCAGTAAAATCAACTGGTTTTGGAAATTGTATATGAATTTCCTTCAGTCAAGATCGATCTGCTCAAAGCATTGTATCCACTAATCTTTTCTGGTAGATGTTAATTGATCTTGCTGTACTTGAAAAGAAGAGAGAGGTTTATTGTAGGCAAATTTCGTTTATTTAAATTATAGATGGATATGTTTTATGATTTGAGTGAGTCTTGATGATCTGAAAGTCAAACATCACTAAATTGGGATCCTATTTAGTGTGTTATGAAATTATAAGTGCATCTGCCATCACAAATTTCGACAGTAAGCGATCCCAATGAACTTTCCAGGCGCTTCAACAACAACAAAGTTGTGGCTTTTTGAAATATTTCAATATGATGTTATTTTCAATAAAATTTAGTTTGAATAGAAATTGAAATATTAAAGCACTGGTTTTTAACAAGATTGATAGCTCAGGAGTCAGGTTTCCATTATTATCATATTGTAATTTGCGGGGAAAAAAGACCAAATGAAACGACGAGCACCATTTATTTTCATATGATGCTGACACTGCGAACTTAGGAAATCGTTCTCTCTGTATAGCTGGTATGTTCTGCTCCCAATTTGTTTATTATTTGTACAATTTCATTGATGTTACACACAGATCCAAGCACACATACAGACACTCAACCATCCAGGTAAAACAATTTATAAATAGTTGGGTTTTTGAACTTTACCAACATCACCGTTTTGCATGATAATGGTTTTTATGAAAGTTGCCGTGGCTGTTGCACAGTGAAAACGAATCAACAATAAATTAAATTATTGGTCCCATCTGCGTGGATACAACCAAAGGGACGAGTATCAGTGGATTATTGTGAAGAAGAAGAAGAAGAAACAAATTCTGCTTAGACTCTAATTCAAACATGTATGACTCGATATTTTCCGATTGATTTACTGTGAGTTGCTCCGTACACTATCGCCTTTCAATAAATATATTTTTTTCAGTTTCTTATGTACATAAATAAATGCACGTTTGTATATTTAATCTACTTTCTATCTTGTCGTCGATGTGTGCATGTGTGTGAGTGTAACATGTAATTTTTTCTCCCTCACGACCGCATACATCAATTTCGTAAGCTAAATGAGATTTTAAAATTGATTTGCTTCCGTGTAGATGGGGTTGTTTGCGTGCGTGTGTGTGTGTACGGCATTCAAGTAGATTGAGTATGTGTTAAGTTACGAAGCGGTTGTGTATGTGATAATATGATGGTGTGAGTGTGTTTGTGTAAAATTGTATTAAAAATATTTATTTTCAAAGCCATCATATAAATCACAGTGGTTTTTGGTAAAACCAGAGCACTGGAAATGTAATAAATTGCAAAGATTTTATTAGACTCAAGTCTTCAATTATTGAATGAAAAGCGAATAATTTTTATGACGTTTTCTTTTCGTTATTATTTTGCGTTTCGAAAATAAATCCTGCCAAGACCGCAAACTTAATTTTAAGTACATTAAGTTTACGTTTGACATGCGGGTTTGAAAGCACAAGAAATAATCTGCAGATTCGCTATAATTTCTATGAAATAAATATTAGGGAGCTCAAACCAAATGAAGGCTTTTGCGAAAACGTTTTGGCAGGCCTATGAAATTTCGTTGTGGAGTTTTTTTCAAATCTGTATAACAATTTGTGAGTTATTGATAGAAGAAATGAAATTGTTAACATCATCGTATCAAATGTTTTAGTTATGAGCTCGCGAACGGATATTGAAATGCTCTGAACCACAGTTTGAAAATTTACTGAGTTGACTGTAGTTTTATTTTAGTTCAACGTGTTGATGCCTCTGAAGACGAGTTTTACTTCATTAAGACTTTTTCTTATCTGAAGAAGAAGAAGTTTGATCATAATAGAAAATAAAACATATTAATCTGAAATTGAATTTCATTTAATATTTATAAGAAGCGCATCACACATTCCCGCACAAATTCCAATAACACTCGGCAATATTTTCTTTTAGAAACTATATTCTTAATACCACATAATAATAGTTGGAAGGGGTAAATATTTAAAGTAAAGATTTGTTCAGTATAAAATTTTCAGCTTCATCTCGTTGTAACGACTCAAAAGAAGATAGAAAACGATTTCCAAAAGATATAGAAAGATTACCAAAGTTATTTATATGCAGTATTAGATAGATTTATAGCCCTAAGATTTCAACAATCAGTTGTAGCCAATGATGGGGTCATTTGGGGCTTTGAAATATATAAAATTCAAGTACATTCTTGATTTCAATACAAACACCTGAAAATGGGGATCAAGTTAGTCATGTAAGCAATTTGTTGCGTTCCTACAACAAAGTACAAAGTGATTGATTAGAAATTATCAACAGCCTTACTCACTTGTAAGGCGATTTCAAATATTTTCGCGAACAGATGACTTTCAGTTCATAACAGATCATAATGTTGTACCAGCCTTGATATATCTTCCCCGAAGAGATTATAAAAATTTTATATATTTTAATGTCAATAGTTTAATTGTGCTTAATAATGGTAAAGCTTAGAAAAACAAAAAATAATAATAATAAATGAATAATTATTGTAAGGAAACAATACCTTTCGAATGTTGAATATTTGAATATAATTGAGTTAATTTTGGACTGATTGTAGGGTGTATTTAATCACAAATTAATTAACTGCCAATGAGAGTTGGAACGTTTCCTTCACGATTTTAAATAAGCAAATTGATTTATTCATCGCAAACAAAATCAGATATTCTGTAAAAGAAAACTTGGAATGTCGCAGAGGATAATAAAAAGAAATGAGAAAATAAGAATTTAAATATTTTAGCAACTGCCATTTGGAGTTCGTATGGAAGCGGTCTCGTATCATGTGCTTCAGCAGAACAGAACAGCACAACACAGCAGACAGACAGACAGACAGACGAATGGCAGTAGGAGATTTTACAGTGGGAAGAAAATATTCTTGTGGTGTTACACACATGTAAACTGTATCTTCAGTGACTACATTTGTTTTTGTTGTTGCTGTTTTTGTAGTATTTGTGTTGACTTTTATCTTATTTTTTATGTAGGATTCTAATTTATTTATTTTTATTTAAATCCAAAGACTTTTTCTCCTCTTGGGAAAATTGTAGTGATAAGTAAATAAAATTTATATGCTTCTTTCCCCAAGAAGGAAAGTTGCAATTCCTTTAATACATTTTCAAAAGATATTTCAATATGTTTTGGTAAATTGATTTTTATAAAGCTTAAAGAGATTTATTTTATTTTAGGCTCAGTTAAAGACTCGTATATATTATTTCGATGGTTATTTCTGAGGGGTTGGTGCCGTACATTTATTTAATTTTGGTGACAATTACGAAATTCAGATTTGAAATGGCATGCAAATAAATAAAAATAAAGATTTTGATTCATACAAATTAAATTGAAGTGAACGGAAGTGCTTACGAAATATAGAAAAATAAATGATGATAATGAAATCAGGGACTAAAGCAGGAGTGGTTGTAAATAATAGTCTTTTATCGAAAAGCTGTTTCAATGAAATTTATGAAGTTTTGAGGTTTTGTTACTTCAATATTTTAAAAATTGGACGACAGTAGGACGTCATCAGCTCTTGGGAGTGCCACCTTTTTGGAAAATTCCTTTTGGGAGATTTTCATAAGCTGTGAAATTTATTAGCGGGATTTTTATGAAATTAAGCTGGTACTACAATCCATACTAAACAAAAAGATTTTTCAATATTTTATATTCTTAAATCAGGATTTGAAAACGCCCAATCATAAAAATAATATTACGATTCAAAATGCTGGCACATAAAGAACGCAAATACTGAAGAAAATATTATTCAATTCTTTCAATAAGTTGTTGTCGGTTGTTTGTGTCCTCTAAGTTGACTTTTATGTACGATCCGTTTTTGATTTACATATTTTATAAACTGAATTTCATTTCATTAGGTTATATAATAAGGCCCGAATACACGTTTTCAACTAACGGCCGCAGGAAGTTAGAGATGAATCGATATATTTCTTCTTCACATTTATCTAGAACGCGTTGTTATATCAGTTATTAAAATATGTAGTTGAATCCTACTGCGAATACATAAAAACGTTATACCTGATACCAGCGTCATGATCTTCTACGTTCTTTCGTCAGTTGTAAGAATTAAATAGTAAATTTTGCCTGGTTTTCCGAGGAGGTTGGGGCATATGAATGACGCAACAGCTCTCTGTTTCAACTCAATAATCCGAACTACGTTTATCTTTAGTAGAGGAATTTAGTTCGTCTTAACAATTCGTATCTGACTGCGTCGACTGTTTTGCTTTTAAAATAGAAATTGTCTGATTAATTTTTCCCATTTAGCAGAATCATATCAAGATTAAATTGTTCACAGTGAGAACGAGAAGAGAAAACAATTTAAGAATAACTGCAATAAAAAATAATAGGCAGTTAACTTTTGCCTTCCCTAAATGACATCACATCCATATTGAAGTTGTCCCAAAGAAAAACTAACTGAGATTATTTCACACTCGAAACGCTTTTTAGCAAATTTACTCAAACACAAACGATTGCGTTAAATGTTGAGAGCTGTTCTGAAAATTGTTGAGTTTTTAATCTTTTCCCTTGCAAAGAATTTAATAATTTTTAATTCCATTACTTTTTATGCGCATCCATTTTTTCATAATAATTTCTCCCGAGTATTCGAGTTTTATTGTTTGCTCGTTTTTATTTCTTCATTTTGCATATTTCCCCTTCATTGTTTAGCCAACTACTGTTTGTTTTAATAAACTTGAGCTTTATTTTTCATTACGTTTGTATGTGTGTACTCACATGTGTATGTATTTATGGTATATGAATGTATGTATTTAGTCCCAAACATCTACGCAAATAAATGGTATCATGAACTGAGCAGAAACCTACAAATTGTTGGTGTTGAATACAATAGAAAAAAGGTTTTAGAAATAGAACTCATAAAAATTAAATAAAAAATATGAACTAAATCATCGTGTACGCTGCTGCGTATGTGAATTTAGAAATAGAGTTGTAAAATATGGAAGGAAGAAAAAACTCTTTGGGCCACTACAAGTACAAAATAAATAGAAGAAATCTAAAAAATTGTAAAACAATTGTAAACAAATTTTCATAAAAATTTACTGGAAGAACAAGAAAAAATCCATATGCTGCTTTTCTGTTTGCGTAAACTCTTTCGCAAACAGCCCAGAATTGGATAAGGAAACGAAGGAAAAGAACAAGATGTTCTTTGCGAGTTCTTGTGAAATTTTTATAAACGCAGAAAAATCTTGGACGATTCGTTCGAAACTACTTACTTGCCTTCCAGGAAATATATTATTTTTAAATAAATTATTTTAGTAAACGGGGTTTCAATTTACCCTTCGATTCCCAATTAATTTATCGGATTTCTTGTGTAATTAAGGGAATGCTACTTTTCTAAAGGAAGCGAATGTTTCAGACTTCTTCAGTTATCTGAAGCGCTTTTGAGTAGTTTTGCAAATCTTGTCCTCCTTGCATTATAAAAAGTATCTTACCACTAATTAAAATTTCTTAGTTTTAGAATTTCGGATTGATGTATTACATCAATGGATTGGTCTTAGTGAAACAAAATATTGCGCAGGATGATTAAGAGGAGGTCGATTTGCTGAGAATTGAGAAGAAATGATCTGCTTCACCCGTTTTGTCTTACTTCAACAGTGAATTTGATGCACTACACGATTGTATCAATCGTTGTCCTTGGGCTTTTGTATTTCTACCAAAAACATCTACAAGACAAAACTCAGGACAATTTGCTGCGTGTTATGTGGTGGCGTAAGTAATCGTTCAATCCCACAAATAACATCTGAAACTAGAAAAATTGGATATTTTGATGACCCTGCTGTATGTAAATTTTCAAATTTAGTGATCATATTTTCTTCGATTGGTGCGAATTTCGGTCGTTAACTAATTTTTCATTGATCCGTACAGTGAACATATTTAGATGACTTGGTTTGAAGTTTTCATAAATATTTTATACGTTAAACTTTTTTTGCTTTCTTGCGATTTACGGTCTCTAATTGAAACTACTCGTTGAATAAGAAACAAAAGCAACAAACATCAAGTTGTGTTTTTTCCAAGCATTTTCCTTTCACTTTCCCCAGTCATTGTTTTTTATTTTATGTTTGTTATTAGTTCCCATTTGGGTGTCATTTGGAAGAACCATCAGCAGCATTATATCGCCAATATTATTGCCAATGGGTTCTAGTCGTTTCGCAGCAGCAACCCTCACAATTTCATGTTGCAACAGTTGTATTATATGCCACTCGCACAAATACCCGCACACACTTTTTAAGGAGTTTATGATGTTTCTTTCGTGAATGTGTTTATTTCGCCGACAACCCCAACGAACTGTTTGTTGTCTATTTTTATGATGTCTGAGTCCTTATGGAAATCATTGGAGAATTGAGCGTTACAGCTGATGATGACGTGTTAGAGGACTCTAATTTATTCAAGTTTATTTCCTTTTTTCTTTATTATCTCGACTCTTAATTTCCTCTCCCTTTAATTTGGCAATAAGTTGCGGTCATAAAATCTAATTCTGTAATAAAATTAAATTTTTTTGGGAAAACTTTTTGAGAAATTCATAAGGAAACGTAACGAAATGAAATCATTTCATTTTAAATGTTAAAGTTTTGATTGGCAAGAGTGAGGGAAAAGGGTACATATTTGAGCGCATAAAAACGTACATTTTGCTGAAATAGAGAAATAAATTGTCTTCAAATGCTGCTGGTGCAGAATGTTTATGATTGCCACACACGTGTGGCAAATGACATTTTAACTTAAATTGTATGAAGCCGCTACAGAACGAAGTATAAAATCTCTGTGACATTTTACCTTATTTTTTTATTGACAAATTATTATGAACACTCGACTATTATAAAATATCTCTTGCCTAATTTCCTCCCGAGTTTTGGTAAAAGATCAAAAAGAGTTTTTTCTTTAAAAGTTAATTTAAAATTTAATTTAAGTTTGTTCCTGAGGGACTCGTTGTCATCTTTTGCCATTATAACAGGCTCCAAATAAAAACGCAATAACGGGATGTTGAAACTTAAATAAACAAGTAATACTGGAGTACCAGAATACCTTTATTTGCCACAATATTGAAGGAAAAAAATACATGCACAAAGTTTAATAAAAAGAATAATAAATATGAGTGTATGTTTTCAACACTATTATTACTATTTTTATTATTATCTATCATATCATATATGACAACATCAGTTGCAGCAACATCATAATCATGTCGCTCTCTACTCCATTGTATTGTATCCTGATAAAGGAGCTCATGGAGGGGAAAGGAAGTTCTGTTGTTAATGTTTCTGCACTTTCTATCCTCGTACTAGATACGACAATAATAAAATGATGACATGCAGTTGTAATAAACAACAATAGATTGTGGTAAATAATTGTATCAGCTACAACAACAAAAGCAATAATGAAAACATCGGCAACAAAGAGCATCAGTAGCAGAAGTAGCATTAAAAGCAACAGCAGTTGCACAAACAATATTAAAATGCAACATAATTTTAACATTTATCAGCAGTAGCAAAATTAAAACAACAACAACAACAAAAAACCTTAAAATAAATAAAAAAGTAAACTGCAGCATCAAACCACAATGAATATAGTAAAATACGTTATGTACGCCACTGCCACACACACAAAGCACACACACACCCATACACACTTTGCATATTCAATATAAATATGATTGTTAATATGTGTGTCGCATGTCTGTAAACCGCAAATGACTTTATATTATGCTTAAATATAACTTCCGTGAAATACTGGGAATATGCAGTGCGACGACAACAATGCAATCGCATTCAAAAAAACAGTGCAATACTGTGCACTTAAAAATCAACAATATCATCATCATTTCGCTCCTCCGGCCTCTCTACCTCCATCTCCATCCCCATCCCCAGCAACATTATCATTTGCATTATTTGTTCAAAGCTCGTCATCATCATCATCATCAAATGGAGAGCCCCAGCTTCAATACTTTGATGTTGTATGTGTGCGTGTTATTTGTTGCATGAGCTAGCACATTTGCTTGCCATGCAACAAAAGAGTGGGTAAGTGAATCTAGAAAGCCAAAACACCCAGCAAACAGTAGGGATCGCTTTCAATTTCCGAATGACTTCAATAGAAAACGGGGCCATTTCCACAGTCGAAGTTGAAATATTTTCATAAATTGTTTTGAAATGTGCAACGCATGTGAAGATGCATTTATTTTTGAGTTAGTCGTTTTTTACTTTTATAAAGTAAAAGGTTGCCTGCTATAAGCATTTTTCAAATTGATTGATGTTTATTGATTTTTGGTTGCAATATGTGATTAGATTCTTAAGAACTTAATTTTTCGTAGATTCCAAATTCATTGATAATATTATATAGAAATATATTTTAACGTATGTATATATTAATTATACAAAAGAGGAAATTCCAAGCGTTTGATTTTATGTTTGTTGGGTAATAAATGCTTTCGTGTGTAAGTGTGTGTATGCACATTATAAATATAACTTGATGCAGTGATTCTGTTTTATCAAATGCTCTAAACGACAGTAAATATAGTTAAATTCCCTTAACAATGTGATGACTACCTCGACTACTTCCCTCCTGTCAATGCCTTTTTATATCCAACATCATGGGAAAACAAGTTTCTTTTGTGTGCACATCCAGGTTTTTAAAGTTATTTTAATTATTAAATATTTTCATGCAAAAGGGGATAAAGTAATGAAGGAATAAATTATATCGTACATGTGGCAGGAATGATATTAAAATTGTTAATTAATACTCTTAGACTGATCTTTGTGACACCAAAAAGAGTTTGCTTTGAAATATATAAAAATATTATATTGAGTTTCATCTTTGTTGCCGTGAAGCAGCTCACAAGGAAGGGTATTGCAACTGTTTTGCAGGTAACGAACGAAACCTTTAAATTTTTCTTCGTTACTTAATTCTGTTATTGTCAACAGATTTTTTTAACTATGACTGGCACTCAGAGAATGTCAACTTCTCATCGTACCGCAATTAGAGAAAGAAAGGGAAAGTATTGAGAGGGTAGTCCCTGAAAATTAGGAAAATGAATCATGTAGTAGAGGAGGATACTTCCTAGTACACGGTGGAAACAATTACCCGCCAGTACAGTTGAAGATCAATGGCCCCATTATTTAAGGTTGCCGATAACAACTAACAAAACTACTTACTAATAAAATTCGGTCCTGTATTCGTGGCTGAGTAAGAATTAATTCCGCCTACAGAAGATATAACTTCATTGTTAAAGACCTTAATTTCAGTCAACTAACAAAACATTTCTCTTTGAGTAAAACTGAATTTAAATATATTTTTACCTCTTAAGGGCGTAAACTAATATTCAGCTTAAGGCTTTCCTCTTATGCAATTCGCCAATCGTCTGTAGCAATAAACTATAAATTACATCAATACTTGAACGTAAGTCTTATTATCGTCAAACTTATCTGGAGCATCGACAACAACTACATCGTTATTATCTTCAATATGTGCAACTATAAATCTACTCACATGAAACTATGTGTGTATGTGTACATGTGTTTCATATATGTGGCTGCAAGTATGGGTTGGTAAATTAAAATGAAAATTTATTGAAATCTATAACAATCATGACGCACAGGCAAGTAACGCTTTTGCTAGAGCATTTTTGTAAAATCAGATGTATTTTCACGATTAAAATATTAATTACGAATTGGATCTTTCTTTTCTGTGTATCGAGTTGTGGATGGAAACGGTGTAAATAGGCAATTAGTAAGCCCCATTGATGGAAGTTTTATTTATAAATAAGAACCAAATATTTTAATATTTTGATTATTTGATACGAATTTAAAAAAGCGATACGTTTGTCTGGACACACATTTCAGCTTCACGATTACTATTTCGAAGTCGTGGGAGTTCATTATGATATCGATAAAATGATTTGCCAAGGGAGTACATGCCACAATTCTTAGCTTTTAGAGTTTTCGATCAAATCTAAATCTAGATTGAGTTTATTTCTTCGCGTATTGCCTTGCACGATTAATACTGTTCCTTGACGGAAACTTTTACTTGATATTGTGGGACACACCAGAGTCTTTCATAGCAAATCTTAAAGTTATACCTCCAGCTGCAGAGATTACGGCAAAAGAGCATCATTTCCATCATTCGAGTTTCATCAGTGATTTGCTGCATAGGAAATAAGCCAAAGCCAATGAAAAAATAATAAGGCAACCAGCTACGGCCATGTAGCCTCAAAACGTCAACAGCCTTTTTTAATTGAGTTGACATCTTTTAAAATCATTCAGGCTTAAATAAATATATGGTTGATAGTTAATTATTAAGCGCAATTTGTTTGACTTTTCATAAGAAGTTAATTAAGAAATATTGTCGTATACTGACGACGTTGCAGCAATAAACTCACATAAAAACGCACAGAAACAGTCTGACTCCATCTCTAACTACATTTTCATATACACCATCATACACACTATCACACACACACACACAGACACACTCATACCTAAACAAACACACACACTAAAAGGAC
This sequence comes from Linnaemya vulpina, assembly GCA_963675445.1. Lineage (NCBI taxonomy): Eukaryota > Metazoa > Arthropoda > Insecta > Diptera > Tachinidae > Linnaemya > Linnaemya vulpina. Next base: position 118,213,712 of record OY776276.1, on the reverse strand, counting down.
AAACTTTCATCACAGAGTTGCGGAAAAAAGACACAGTAAAACATAAAGAAACCGTAAAGAAAACTTTGAAGAAAACACCAAAAGACAAGTACGAGACCTGCATAATTCAATGAAAATATTCCAGCCTTTCGAACTATACAGAACGCTATAGTCTGAGAAATCTATGCCTGATATTTATTTTGTGCGGTTTATAAATGTCATTATCTTCGAAGATGATGAAGTCAAGGGAAGCTTCAAAGCTTCGCAACTTTCTATTAAAGAAAAGAAGAAGGAAGTAAATTATTTGACCATGTGGTTATTGAAGCTTTTCCCTGCAGTTCCGGCCCCACACATCGAAAGATTCAGTGACTAAATCTTTGTTTGAATAGTTTGCTGACTAAATGAATTGTGCTTGGCAAGCGTTGCTCTGCTGTTGCTTCGCTGTTGTTATAATTATTGGAAAATTGTAAATCGAAAAGTTTTTGAATAAAAGATTTGCATAAAAATTAGGTTTGATCTAGAAGGTTTGAATGGATCGATTCATTTGTTGCAGTTTGTAAAAAAAACTTGTTCAGTGAAAAAACTATGATGTAAGTGTGTGCGTTAGCATTACTTTCGTAATAATATAATTCTCGTATGTAAAATTCATCATAACATTCGTATTGTATTTCAAATGTTATCAAGAGATGTATAGTCTCTCAAAAATAATGCTACGGCTTGATCCTTTTCTGCAATTTTAATGAAATATTTGATGGTTGAAGTCTACTGATGACTGATTGCGAATGCCATTTCACCGGTTCGATTCATAATAAAATATTCTGGTGTGAAGAGAAGGACGCAATGACACGTATCCATAAAAAAACTCCAATTTCATAGATCTTTTTTAAGCGTCAGTAGAAACAATTATTTTTTATACGTCCTAATTTAAAAGAAGAGGTATTTCTAATGGCTCTTTCTTGTGGTTGCTGAGAGATGTGTTTACTTGAAATATATTCCAGCTGACTGTAGGGTATAACATGTAAAAGATTGTTCAAAAAGAAACCCATGAATTGCCATTTATTTTCAACATTTAAAAACATGCGGTTTGAGTCAAAGTAATAAATTCTATGAGAAGCCCACTGACACATGACACACACAAAAATAAACACTTAAACTCGCACATTTTTTTTTATACAGCCGTACTATAAATTTATAAATATATTATTTCCTTTATGGAGAAGAGATGTACAACGTATACAATAAATAAATTAAAAGCACAAATAAATTTTAATTAAACATTGTGAATGTTAAGACCGTTTTAATGAAATAGGAAGAGAGCGATCTGAATAACAAACATAAAGGAAATAACATTTAATCAGATAGAAAACGAATAAAAACTTAAAGCAGACCGGACGGAGTCTTTAGTGGGAACGGCAGCTGATTTTTAGAAATTTTTTTGGGTGTATTCATACATTACGTAGCTTGATTGGCTCAAATTTAATCTAAACACTTCGTCAAAACTCGGACGAAATAGTAAAAAAGTAGGCTGGAAGAACCATTTATGGCTTTGAGCAATATCAGGGTTATACTCGTGTTTGTGGCAGCACTACAGCAAAAACCAAATAAATTTAAATCCGATTATCTCTACGGCAACAGAAATCATAAGAAACTCTGGCGACATATCCCCAAAACCGACAAGATATTTCAGAATATATACAAATAAATATTATAATTTGGTCGTTAATAAATAAGCAGCGGGTTTAAGGAAGAAACTCACGCTTTGTGCCACAGACCGCTAGATTATGGAAAATATGTGCAAAAGTGACTGCCACAAATAATCAAAAACACATTTTTTTTAAATTGAAAGTGAATCTTATATCTTTTAATAAGAGTTTTATAGTTTGTGGTCAATTTAGTTGCGAAATCTTTAATATTCCGTTGGATAGTAAATGAGTTGTAGTGAAAATGTTTTATTAATAATTTTTACATCTTTTAAAGGACTTGAGTACTAGACAACTACGGCAAAGTGGAGTACGAAAATGTTAAGTTTTTCATATTTAAAACTCAACAATTTCCAAACCCAACTATTTCGGTGTGTTTGTGTCCTAATTGTTGATTAAAACTGTAAAAAAAACTTCATACAAGAAGCAAAATTATGAAGGCATAATTTAATTTCTTGTGTTTTTTCCCAAACAAACTGTTCTTTTTTTACAGAAAGAAAGTTCTTTTGAGACCAGCAGCTAAAGAGACGCGTTTCGTACGAACTGTGTTGGTGAAAATTTCAAATGGAATTAGTCGTTTAACATCCCCACTCCATTTGCAGGTAAAACAGTTTAAATGAATGCAGTGTATTAAACAAACTGCTACACGCTACTTTTTTTCCTACATTTTATACATTTTCAGTTGAAAGAGAATTTTTAACAAACTTTTAATGAAGTCTTTTTAGACCCATTTTTTTTACTTTCTGGCTCATTTTTTCAACGTGTTAAAGTTTTGCGGTTTGCAGAGCCACATCGTTCAAAGTACAAAAAAAAGGAATACTAATTTATACGCTTGATGATGGTTGGAAGTTACTGTTTTTTTATGGCGCTGTTTAACAACAACAAGAGGAGGATTTATTTTTATAAATTTTTTGAGAGGGTTTTTTTTGTTGATAATTTACCGTAAAAGTGGATTTTCCCATTTATTTTGCATATTTAAAGATGTGGCAACAAAATTAATGAGCTTTTATTTGCAACAAACAACTCGAGCCAGCAATTGAAACCAACTGGACCTACAAACAACCATTTAAACAGTAGCCATTCTCATCTCTACTCACCCACTGACGAGTTGCTCGAAAAGCATCAAATAAAATAAAAATAAAATCATCCACAATAATAGAGTATTTGGTTACATTTTATAGCCGACAAAGAAAACATTCATAAAAAAAGCAAAATAAGTAAAAAAAAATACCGCAATTCGTATTCATTTAAGAAACTAAAGATATTATAAGAGATTTTTTATGGTCGAACAAAACAAGCGCAACTAGCCGAAATGGGAAAGGCAAAGCTGTCCATCTTGCAGGTATTAAAGCTTCAGCAATACAAAAGAGCAATAAATGACCGTTAAGGGAGGCGTTACTGTTCATATTAGCCGAAGTCACACACTTTTGTAACCGAATGGACATTTACGGAATGTGGCAAGTGTTCGCAGCATAATTGAGGCAGCACAGTGTTTTTAGTGTTTTACATACTTGGTGAGTTTGAGGGGATACGGACACATATTTTTCTCTTGCCCTTAAAGAAAGTTAAAATTGCTATTATGAAGCTGATTTGAATTGGAATTACCCAATTTTGCTTAAGCCGGTACACGCTCCTTTAAAAATATTTCACTATCAAGGGACCATAGAATTGATGAAGTGAGTAATCATGTCTCTTCGCATACGACAGCGCAGAAGTTAATTGGATGCACTTTTCTAATGAACTGGTTTCTTTAAAAATGCTCATGGCAAAGAGACAGCCCAGGCATTTGTAGGTTCTCAGAAAAGTCAAAAATATATGCTAGAACTGTTACATTTGAATTTTATTTAAATTTTTATGTATCCTTTTCACCGGCATTAGTCGATAACTTCGATGTATCTTGGAGATGTTATTAATCACATTCCTATCAAACCACTGTCGCTTATCAAGCGTACATTTCCTTATGTTATTTGCTGGCAAGTTTGTGCTAAAGATGTTTTGTATGCTGGTTTGCAAGTAGTAAAAGCGAACGGTACAACAATTCTTTTTGCCAAAATCCTCTATTATTTATTTGTTTATTGCCAAATCCTTGTAGATGGAATTTGTACCAAAAGTTTTGTCTTGTTATTGACTAAAACGTGCAACTCTCATAAATTTCCATTTTGTTTTAGCTAATTTGCAGCATGTCATAAGCCTAAGCAACTTTCCAACTTTTCAAATATTTTATTTTGGAAATAAAGAGAATTCGAAATGAGAAAAGTGTTGGAAACTTAAACAAAATTTTAATTTTAGATTGCAAGATTTAAAAATGGAGTGATTTATGTTTCCTTGAAATAAACAATTTCAAGTTTTTAAGAGAAATGCCCCGAATGGGATGCATAAAAAATGATACTGAGACTCAAAATTAATCTGACACACTTTTCAATTTCACATTTGGTTCACTAAGATGTTGAGGAAGTGATAAAAAGCACTTGGTTTCTCCGCGTAAAGTTGCATATAACGCGCACTGGGTGGGTTTCATTGAGTGGACGGATATCTATAACAGAGTGGCGCTTTAATTTTGGCAAATAGTCTCTCGAAGTATAAAATATTTAATGAAAATTCTAATATTCTGACCTGCTAAGAAGCCACTATTAAAAGCAGAAGTGGCAAAGAATGACAAACTAGTTGAAGCAGCGGCAGGATCTTCTAACAAGCCATTTGGCTAATTTAATATATAAAACATGACACCGTTTGTTTCACAACTCTACGAAACAAGTTTATTTGATAAAACTTGCAACACCACAAAATACTATCACAAACTGCATACTTTTCTCCAACAAAACCAAAAGTGTTGGAAATTATATCCATAGAAAAATAAAGTTTCCTTTTCTACTCTCAAGTGCTGGCTGATGATTTTACAACGAAAGTTGTAAAAATGTTTTAAACATGATGTTGGCTGGTGGTGCTGCTAACTTGTGAATGCAATTGTTGTGGGTGTTGCTACTGTATTAGTTATTTGTTGTTGGTTGTTCTGTTTTATTATAAATTTCAAGTATTAAGTATGTTTAGTGTGAAGTACTTATCTTTTACCTTAACACCGTTATGCCAAAGAACAATTAAAAGTGTGTTGCAGCATAAGGGTGACGCATAATATTCATTTGTTAAGGACTGCGTTGTTAACGGATATAGTGAACTGCAGAAGGACAAAATTATAAATTAAGATTTATTTTGTGTGCACAAATTAAATGACGATTCAAATGAATTCTGGTCTTTAAAGAATCACAAGACATGAAAAGAGGAAAACGTGCACTTAAAAAATATCGGTCTGCAAGCAGTTAACTTAAAATTTTATTTAATTAAAAGATTAAAGTCTCGAACTATTTTACACAAAGTGTTGGTGAAATATTTCCTCGTAAATGTGCATGAGGGCAAACAGAAAGTTGGTCTCGAAATCAATTATTTTTCAAACAAGAAACAAAATAAATCGGCAAACGGGGTGCTGTTGGTTGAAGTAGTACTTAAAGCCGCAGGTTCCTCTTATATATTATTTTTATGTTAGTTAGAAAAGTAAATTTAATCGGCATAGAGTGGCATTTGCTTTGCTGTCGGCAGAACTTGGGTCTACCTTAATACTGAAGCAGAAATAAACGCACTGCAACAACAAAAGTAATTACAGCGGGGATAAGTATGTTAGCACGCATAAGAAGAGCAAAAACAAGACCACAGTTGTGCAACGTGTGTTCGTTACAATCAACAGTTTCTCTTGTTTTTCTGAAGCAACAGCTTTGCAATTGCACATTTTATGCGCGTGTTGCCACAGAAACGTTCGACTACAATAACAAGATATAATTCTGGGAACACATTCATTTCCACGTGTTTTCTTAAAAAAAAAGAGGTCTTAGTTGCAGCCTGTTTTCAAAAATGGAATAATGGTTTTAGTTTGGGAGTTTATACCTAAACAGCAACGAAATTTTGAATTTTATGCATAAACTCACCTATAAACTCCATGGAAGTATTTTAATCGGTATGTGAAATAAATAATATGATGTTGCATCGCTCAAATGGAATAGCATTTGACATCATGTCTGCTATTTATTTCGATTCATAATTGATATCCGAGCTCATCGCCGATTTGTTCGAGATTCTATTACAAATAAAACTATAACAAATAACTTTGAAAACCGCCGAGAGAAAAGTCAATCGATTCGCGACACGTATGATCAACATTAAACGCTTCCAGACGCCCGCACGTTGCACATACGCACTGAGAATACGACAAATTTGCACTTGAAGTGTAACTTTCCGCAAACAACTTGAATGTCAAAAGTAATTAAGACGTGCAAGCGATTCCAGTCAGTTGGCGAAAAGTTGCTGTGTTTTCTCTGTCAAATTAGATCAGCGAATGGAGCGAACAAAGTTTGCAATAAACTCAGCCATCACATTAATTGGCAATAACAGAAGATTTTATGACTCGGTGGGTGTGAAGGTTCGTTTCTTCTCAACTTTGTGGTAAACATGTGCTGACTTTTTTCTTTTTCCCACTTTTATTTATGAAACAATAGAAAAGTCTGTTTCAATTTAAAACTTTGCACGCTTAGCGATATTCAGTTTATTTTAAAAAAGTTTGTGGAAAAATGGTGTGTGTGTGTGTGAAGGGGAATTACATTTTAATTAAAAATATAACAACGCAGAGAGTACATAAACCACTGAAAACTTCTTTTGTGCTGAAATTAAAAGTCTTCTTCAAGGGTTAAATTCAAATTGACACAAATTATTTTTAAGAATTATATATTTTAGGAAACTGCTCTTAAATCTTTCAAGCCTTATAAAGCAACATGGAAATCAATTTGAAGATAAAAGGATTTGACGTGGTGTTGTGTAAGAATTAGGAATGCGTAGTACGACTCCAATTTCAAAGAGTTAATTAAACTTCGTTGCTTTCTAAAATGGGGATGAGCATGAAAAACTAAGAAATCACTGGCTAATAATTTATTAAATCAAAGATGGTGTTCCTATTTACAGGTAAGCAGGAAGCAAACTTTTATACATACACGACTTTAATTTCAAAGACAATTCGAAGGGTCCAGGATGGAAAAGGAAACATCAAAGCCTTAAGTAACAATGCTGATAAATGTTTAAGGAAATCATTTACATATAAGGGATTATCCTTATTAAATAACTTTCCACTCACACACTCACATTCCGGCAACTAAACACACATACTGGAACGGGAAAGCTGAATTTAAACACGACTGACTAAACATGCATTAGCAATTCGCATGTTAACAGGGAATACATTAAACTGATTAGGATTTCCATATTGAATGAACCCTTTTTTCGTTCGCACAGACCTTCTACGGAAGCGGCAAGTATGAGTAAATATTCTAGTTCTATTTGCGTGTTCAACACCATCTCTTAATGTTGTTGCAAACACGCATTCCCATCTTCTTCTTGAGTTTTTACAAGAACTTGAACTAAAAGTTTTTCTTTTTTTTTTTTTAAATTAAGACAATTTGTTTTTTCAAGTAATTTTTTAGTACGATTATTTTCTGGTTCTCTCCGAAGAAAACTTTTTGTACCAACGAGGCTAATTTCCCAAACATCAACATACGTGCCTTAAAACTTAAAAGAATATATATAATTCAGCTTGCAGTCGTCAATTACAAGGAAAAATTCATTGTCTTTTAAGGATTCGAAACTAGACTGGAGCAAGTTGTGGCAGTGAGAATCAAATGGGGTAATCAGCAGAGATGGAAATGTTAATACGTTCCTAATTTGATTTAATTTCATTCAGTGTTCGCCAAAACTATATAAATAAAAAGTGATTTCAATATTTCTCACAAACTCGTTACTTTCCTTCACGAATTTCTCTTTCTGAATATAGTGGAATATTGCAAAATTAATTAGTACAAGGAACTCGATGTTTGGAGTATTAAAGACATCGCGGTTCTGTTAGCCTTGACAAAATTCTATACGATCTGTTAGTTGGTGTACTTGAGCTAATATCTTAAATAAATTACTTTAAATCAGAACTATTGATCACCACGTGGCTGAGTTTTATTTTTGTAGCACTACAAATTCCCACATTTAACAGATAATAGAAATAATACACGCCCAACCGCTTGGCTAGAAAAGGCGAATTTTTAATTTATGTGTACTTTAATTCTCGTTTTTATTTTCCAACTCTTTCTACGAATCAAATACACTTTTATAACATCCGTGGCGCTGCCTTTTTTGGCAGCCTTAATAATAAGACTTCGCGTTGTGGTCTTGAAATTTTTGCGTTATAAGTTTTACAATTGTGGCAACCAAATCTTGTATTTGAGAGTATTTAACTCTAATTTTTAATTGAGAATATATTCAAATTCAGTTTTCTTTTATGAATTTAATAAATTTCGAATTTCTTTAGTAATTTTTTTCGTTTGATAATTAAGGAATTTTTATTTCATACCAAATTTTTCTGACTGCAGTTTCTTTTTAAAACAAAACCCCCTTTTTGGGTTGTACTGGTAAAATTGGATTTTGGTCCTGCGGAGTTCAATAGAGTTTTAATTATTTGCGAATAGTTCTGATGTGAAGGAAAAGTTGAGTTTTCCAAACCTGAAGAGAAAATGACAACGAGAGAGAAGTATTTTAAGAGGGTGTAAATGCTACACTTTATGTTTGTATGTGTGCACGTAAGTTTTGGGAATGAAAAATATCGGAAATTTCTTAATGAAAAATTTAATTCTTAACTTAGTTCAGGCCAAAAACTTTTAATCTCATGCATAATAAATTTGCATAAACACACGGTTTTATATACACACATTTTTCTACGTACAAACATGTACTTATGAAATGAATAACTTAAATTCATACGAAGTTACAGTTAGACATCGAATAACGAGAGCTGTTCTGAAAGGATTTTGTAATCAGTTCAGATTTAAATAGTTCTTAATTTAAATTTTTAATGAAGTTGAGGGCAAATGTTATTAAAATTTTTTGCCAGAAAGGCAATTAATAACGGGAGTTTCTGTTATAATTTTCTGATAATTTTGCTTTTTTGTCTAATTATCAATCTATATTAAATGTTATTTAATGTATAATTCTTGTTTTTATATATATTCGTATAATGAATTTTCGGAAGTCATCAATCTTGTTTTAAGAAAATTATCAAGTTACTTTCTTACAAGTTGGAATGAATGCTTGAAAACACATGCAGAAGCAGCAGATAATAAACTATAGATAGACTGTGAACTACGACTGCTCTTTAGGGAAAATAATCTTATGAATATGAAAGTGAAGATGTTCAAAATCTGCATCTGGCATTTAAGGAATGCACGGAGCGCTACTAAAAAAAATGACTTACAGTCGAGATAAATAATGTAGAACGAAAAATGCAATTAAATTATTGAAATTACAAGTCTGTGTGTTGTTGGATTTTCTATTGCTTCAAATACTTTTTATTCCATATTTTGTAATAGATTTCAGAATTCTTGTAAGTAAAAATTTATACCATAAAAAATTGCAACAGTTTTTTGCACTCTTACACGCTTTTAATTCGGTTTGGAAATGAAATACATGCATCCAATTTTATGCTGAAATATGGTGTAGGGTACTTCAATGAGTTATTAAAAATATGTTTTTGTAGATGTTACATGTTTACCTCTTTTGTTCCTTCGTTTGTTTCAGTTTGAGTTTGAAACTCTCTAATTCTTAAAAAGGCAACTTCTGTAAAAAGGCTTGAGAAAAAGGTTTCATGCGTTTTACTACGTGTAAATGGTATAATTTGCAAATTTCTTACGTTGTTGAATGATTTTTTTTTGTTTTTTTCTTATTTGAAGTTTTAAAAGATTTTTTTTAGATTTTTTCCATATTTGCACTTAATGCGGAAGCAAAGATAAGGAGACTAAAAAAGGGTTAGATCTTTTGTTTTTGCAGCAACTCTAAACTTTTTAAAACTTTTGAACAAGAAGTTTAAATTGAAGTTACACAGCCGCTGGCTAATCGATAGATGTGTACTGCCACTTTATGGCGAATATATTAAAGCAAAAATTAACTCCTACAATTTGCAGAAGTAAAAAAAAAATTTATAAAATTGATTATAAAAACTATTTTTGATACTCTTTTATAACATCCTAATGGATGATGCGTGTCCGAGATACTGAAAGTATTCTTATCAAGCAGAGATACTTTAATTTATGCTATAAATATTAGACAACATCGTCCTTCAATATAAATTTGCACAAGTCCTGCTGCCTTTCTAATGAATCTCGTACATGTTTTTCTATTTGAATATCTTTTGGAAAACGATATTGTCAATATATTTATAATGAACACAATATTAATTTAATTGCATTTGATTTTGTACTCGAATTAAGTTTTTTTTCTCGCTTAAGATCTCCCTAGAGCTTCTTCCTGTTTCAATGTAACGACAGTTTAACTAAAAGTAGCATTTAAAGAGTTCTTATTGAAACTGAAAAAAAACCATCCTGGCGTGAATGTACGAGTACTTAAATAATATTTTTGCCACATCACAGATGCAACATTCCTGTTTGTTTTTATTGCAAACAAAGATGACAAAACACATGGATAAAAGGGGAGTACAGCTCGTAGATGTGGATGAGTTTCTACGCTGTTACATTGAGGGCAAGTTTCAGATGGGGTGCACCGTTTCGCACTGAAGTAAATATGTAACAGAATATATAACGTTTGTAAAAAACATGGTTACCCAGTGAGCAGCAGTACTATTTTCATTTCCTACGGAGTTCCTGATGCAGTTTTTCAAGGCGTTGCTTCTTTTGACCATGTGAAGATATGTTTACTGGGTTATTCAAAAAAATATTTATATTTTTAAAGCACTGTTTATGCGGATTGTATTACACGAGTGTGTTACTTGTTGTTTTTACATCTCGAACTTGTATCAGTGAGTCAGTTGTTTTGACACACGCCACACAAAGTCAAAAATCAAAACGTAATTTCATTAAAACTTTCATTTTTCGGACATTTCCGCATGTTTACACAACGGATGTGAACAACATCCGGTTCATTTGTTTTTCCTTCTCACATCCCCCCGTTTAGATGAGAAAATTCAAATTAAGTGGAGAGTGCTGTCGTCACTCGTTGTAGTTCTGACAATTGGTTACGTTTTGAATTAAATAGCGTTTTATAAAATACAAACTCAATATTCAAGCATGACAAAAATATTAATAAAATATTATGAAACTCAACATGAGTTTGCAATTATATTTCATCTCTGCTGTTTAAGTGAGAGGGCTGAGCAACCACATGAGGTAAATCATAATTTGCAATGCGGTTGGATGAAAAATGCTGAGGGCGGGAACGTTACCACAGCAGCCGCAATGGTCAACCGACTAACACAAGTTTTCACAAGCAGCGCGTTTACAGTAGGAAGTCAAAAGTTAAATACAAACGAATGATCGAGGATTCCACAAGATCTTGTGATTTGAAATAAAACATCAACGAAACAGATTTTGAATGGAAATGAGTGGAAATTAAGTAATAAAAAGAGACTATTATGCTTTAACTTGAAACAAGTTTATGAGAATATTGGCGGAACTGCAGTATTAAACCACGGCAAAGTTTTTAAAATTTTCCACTGAAAGCGATACTTATTTTTTTGAAACATTTCCTTAACTGTTGTGTTGTTTATTGGCAATATTATATATTCAAACAAAATTCAGTTTGCATTCAAGAAATGATTATTAATATGAAACAAAGATTTGCTAACGAAAATCAAATAGTTTTGGAGTTTCTTTGTCACTTTTGTTAAGTTACATATTTACATAATAGGAAATTGTAAGGAAGCAGCAACTTTAAAGTGCTAAATGAAACCCAACTACATGTACGAATAAATAAATTTGAAAAGTTTTTTCGTAGGAGTTCAGCATTTTAATAAAAATAACGAATAATTTTTTCAAGCAAAACTTGTTAACTGAAGCCGTTATACAGACGCTACATATATCTGTACGTGTGTGTACAGCATATGTTCTTACACACACACACACGCACACGCACACAACTTTCTATCTAAAAACAAATGAAAATAACGTCCGTCCTACAGACTGCTTCTCATCAAAACCGCAAATAATCAACAAAAAGTCACGTATTCTTACACCTAAAGGACATAAAAACAACAGAAAAAAACACAAGCAAACATCAAATGACACTTAGCAAATGCCACTACCGCACATGTGCTGTCATATGGAATGAACACGATCATGTGTGCGAGTAGGTGTAGCGCATTATGCGATATGAGCCCATCACAATAATAACAAATACAATGCAAACAAACATCAATACTTGACTAAACAAAATATGATCAAACAAATAAACGTGCCAGCCAGTGGTAATAAACGAAGGAAAAAGTTCATTCTACACCAGACAGCCAAAGAGGAGGTGGGGGCATAGTGGGCCAAATGAAATATAAACGATTTGAAAGGCTAATACAGACAGGAGGGATTAATAAATTGGTGAATATGAAAGCAGATAATGACAATTCACGAGGGAGTTTCTACAGCCATAAAATGTTTGTCTCAAAAAAAAAAAAACAAAACACTTGCACAAGAGTGAGCCCAACACCTTGAGGTTTAATTAAATTAGTGAAGTTTCATTGCCAACACCAACGGATTTATGTGTGTGGCACGGATCCATTAGCAGTGAACCGTCACATGCACTACACGGTATTATTGAACACATTGTTGTCGTTTCGCTCTGTGCTATTCCATAACTAGCAAGTCGTTTTTATAAAAGATAATAATCCAACACACGAAAACAGCAATTAATCCATCTTGCAGAAACTCTCTTCTTTATTGCGTAATAAAAATTAAAGGTATTTTTATTACTGAAAATATATTGTGCCACCTTCGAGTACTGCAAACGCAATGGCGGGCGAACATTCCGCAACGAGTAAAAGATACCACATTAAGAAAATTACTTTTGACTGAAGAAAACAATGAGTGATACGAGTAATTAATGGTCATTATTCTGTTAACTTCTCACTAAGACACTGTGGATTGGCAGGGGTTCCTTCTATTCCATAGAAATAAGCATATGAAAGTTTATACGAGTGGGATGTCTAGTTTTTACTAATTCTTAGTCACGTGCTGTTGTCTACGTGACAATTGCTACCACGACGTAGTTTATGTAAAGTTCCGACCATCGCAGTCGCAGTCGTATATATTGTCAATATTCCGCAAACGCATTTCATATATTTTTATGAAATATTTAATGAGAAAACGTTTTTTAATATTCTAGTTCCAAGTGAGTTCATAAACGTGTTTGCAAAGCCATTCGATTGAGTCAAATGATAAATGAATTATCATCTTTTTGTTTTCTAACGCTGTGGGAGCGGCACATTTATTTTTAAATTACAAAATATATATTCTGTATAATTTAGCTGAAGTATGTACTCGTATAAAAGTCAAGTGTTTTGGAAATAATTTGCAAATTGGAATAATCTTAAATTACTTTTAATAAGCCAAACGAAAATGAACTGTTCGGAGACATTAACATAAAATTTTATTACATTAAATAAGTCACTTTCGTTACTTTCTGTAAGCCGGCAGTCACGGTTGCTTTTAAGATTTTAAACACTTTTTTGAGTTTTTCAGTCCTAATTTTTCAATATTAAAATACATAAACAAAAATGCTGAAAGCCACAAAATTACCCAATTCCTCGTGTCATTGCAAAATAAATTAAGTAACAGTTTATGGCATTTTACAAAGCATAAGAAATAAAAAATATCTTCACAAGCCAGTTGAATAATAAAGGAAAAAATTCAATTAAAATTATTGTGGGTTTTATCATTATGGCAGGCAGGGTAGTTGGCGTTGTCAGTATTACCAAATTAAAAACATGTTAAATCAAATACAGCTGCCAAGAAATTTGAAAAGATTCAAACTTGTGGCACTTTCTTAATAAGTCGGTCTTGGCAAACATATAGAAATTAATTTTATTAGTATCAATAAATGCTTGACCACACGATAAATAAACCAAAAGTGGTTGTAAAAAGGTTAGTTAACTGATGGGTGCTGACTGAAAACATATCGTTTTACATGCCACAATGGTCACACTGACCACATGGACGTATCTGAATAAGACAAGTTCTAGAAGTTATTCGTGCCGAATCTGCCTCTTATTATGGCGTAACAAATGAGTTTTTTGGTCAAGAAACATTGTTTTTTTTCTCTTGTAAAGAAAACGCCTTTCATTCCTTCACTTAAATTATCCCTGGGTTCGCTTTGTTTTTTACTTTTATCTTTGCTTTAACATTTAACAAGCAATTATTCTTTTGACGCTTTGAGTGAGAGTGATTTAATGGAGACGTCGCTTGTACAAAAACAATAACAATTTGAAATAAAAAGAAAGTCCAAAGAGAAAATAAAATAAAATGAAATAAAATAAAGCAACAACAAAAACAACCCGAACAGGAACAAAAAGCAGGAAAGCCATAATAATATTAACAGTTTACATGAGCAAAATACTGAAGCGAAAAGTTCTTAACCTGCTTTTTACTGCCCCTTTTCCGCCGCCTTATGTTCTGCGTTCCAGTTCTCGACATAAATACAAATTGAAATAAAAAAGTAAAGAAAAAAAGAAAGAAAATAAATAAAACACTTGCCATTAAACAAACCACATGGCAGAGGCCGATGGAGATCCGAGTGTTCTTTATGAAAATATAAACACGAAAATTCAATTTTCCGCAATTTCCTTTTTATAGTTTTCATGCAGCTTATAATAATAAAATAAAACTAAACAAAAGCCAGAAATAATAAAATTATAATAACAAAAATACTTAAAAGCACAAGTGAAGTGTCATCGGTTTAAAACTCAGCGAATGCATGGAAAGAAGGAAGCGAATATGGGCGAACTGGCGATAAAGAAGCTAAAAGAATTATCAAATGCAAGAGATAAAATAAAAAAGTTTTCAAGAGGAAAAAAACACCATTTCCTTCATCATATATTTGCCGGCAAAAAGTTCTGGCAGAACATACTTTAGCGATTCATTTTAACATAATTAGTTGTTCGAAGGACCACAAGTAAGATGTACCTGATAACTTTTATATTCTTTGATAACCCAAACAAGCAACTAGTGTACGATTATACTCAAGCTCACGATAGCGAATCATGCAATTTCACAAATGCAGTACGCTGAATTACGAACCTTCTGGCACCGCAAGAATAATTTTTAAGGATCACGCACGCTCACAGTAAAACAAAAGTTTAAAAATCAAAGATTCGGAAATCAAGAAATTGTATTTCACAATGAAAAGTGCTGCAAAGTAACTAATTGATCTCTATTTTTGTAAAGGAAATCCAAAAGGACACTACTGTCACTTGTTGGTAGTAGCGCAACATTTCAATCGGTATATGCAAATACGTTTATTTGAATAATTATTGAGTTGTATGAAAATACTCCTTATCTTAATGCTAATAAAGAAACAGTGCTGAATTTTAAATGAAATTGTGTTAAGAGATCACAAACGATCACTCACGATATGACCTGATTTTATTAATTCATAATCATCATCTGAAAAATCTGACAAAATTTCATTTTTTGTACATCAATAGAACAAAAACAACTGGAATGTGAGATGTTCAATATATCAGTTTTATAAGCTGGTTGATAGAAACTTCCCCATATATTGACGTAAACTGAGCAAATGCTGGAAATGGTGTAACTTTTTATTAAGAAAAAGCGTGATTTTGCTGTTAGTCTTCAGCAGAGACTCAAACATTTAATAACAGTTTAATCTCTTTAAAATAAACATTAAATAATAATAAAATCAATTTATATTGTATTCAGTTTCACCTAAATTCCCTCCATGACACGCGGTGTTTCTATTTAGTTCTAGTGAAGCTTTTCACTGTGTCTGAAAATATTTCATGGTTTGCCCACAAGGGTCGTTTTATTTATTTGCTGAAAATAAATTTCAGCTTTTATGTTGGTTATAAAACTGTTGAGTGTTTAACTGGAAACTCCATTGGAGAAAGAAATAAACATTTTACCTTTATTATACATATAAAATTGTTTCAGATTTATTGCAAAAATTTATTTCACTGAATGCCGTTTATGTCAATTTCTTGTTTTATATGAATCATTTAAGTAATTCGATCGTTAACATTCATTCGGAATAATTTTTCAGGAAATAGCAACACTCGAAGTTGCATTAAAAGCCAATAAAATAGTGTGAAATTGAAAACAATTCAATTAGCGTCCAAATTTTTGGGTTTGATTGTTTGAAAGTTTATATAATTAAGCGGAAGTGGAAGGATTCGGAACGCTTCTGAAATTTCTTTTATTTCATTGTTTTGTCATAAAGTTGCCATTTAATTGTATCGTAAGAATAAATGAACAAATTAACACATACAATTTTGAAATTAATTTTCACGATGAGGAAAAACATCGCAAAGACTTATGATTATCTGTACACATACACCCACACACATTCACATACTTATATATATATATATATATATATATATATATATATTTGTATGTAAAACTGTTTGATATAAGGAAATATTGTTGCATGACAATAATCTGAAAAAACTTGCCTCCAACTTCTAAATTTTATGCATTAAATTTTAAAATGCGAAAAGGAAAAGCGATTTTGAGCAGGATGGCATAAAAAAGCAAAAATTTGTGCAGGATATGTAGCAGTTGAATCGACAAGCAGCACATAAAGCGCCAAAAAGTAATCCTTGTTTATGTGATCCTGAATATGTGCCGGATGAATACTTTTGAAAGTGTGTTCGAAATGTTCTTTTTTTGTGCGAATTCGCATATTAAACAATGAGTAGTAACTGTAAATGTGTGTTTGTGTTTGTGTTTGTGTCAGAAGGCAGTGAATAATTTTCCACAATAAAGTGTAAATTTATGCGCAACATCCAAACTAACACACAAAACAAACATCTATTCGAAGAAAAAACAAACGAGTGAAACTAAAATAGGCGTGTGTGTTGGTGCAAGAATTATTGTTTGTATTGCAGTTGAATATTTTTTTTCTTGGGTTGTTTGTTTTTAAGGATTCTGGTTCTGTAGGCGTGTGTATGTGGATGGATGTGTGTGATAGAGGACTGATATCAGGCAAAAAAATATATTCGATTTCAGAACGTTGTTTATATGTGTGTGTTGAGTTTCATAAGAAACATTTATATTGAGCTATTTAGCAATAAGAGAATGGAGATACAAAAGTCGTTTTTGACCTGCAATGCAGGATATCGAAAGTGATGTACTCGCCAATACCTACAAGGAAAATAGTGGATTATTTTGTCGTAGAGTAGAGTGTGGTGTTGCTCAAAGCGAAGTGCACCGTTTGAATTTATTTTTTTTTATTATAGTAGCATTTCCTTCAACGTTTTTTTTTTGGGTATTTGGGCTTGTAGGTATTTGGGCTTTGGATTTGTTTTCATTAAAATTGTAGTTAAACAAAAATTTCTACTTGTTTCACATTTGCCGTATTTGATCCTGCCATTGAAATATTCAAAGCATCAGGACACAACTTTTTATTGTTTTCAAAGTCTTACGTTCTAATTAAAAAACTTAAGGTGACTTCATCAATTTTAGCCTACACAACAGAGAAGAGCTGCAGTTTTCGAAGGCCGCTACACTTTCATCATCAGTGCTCTTAAGTATTTTTGTTTATTATCTCAATTTCTTTCCGTTTTGCTGAGCACCTGATTAACTTATTTTAGTCCTTAGACTTTTACAGCGCGTGTACTCGTATGTAAGATTTTTTAAAGCAGATCCAATACTCGTATAATAAAGTGTTACTGATTTGAAATACTACACACTTCTATTCTTCGTTTAAGCAAAAAAGAAAACGGCAGCTAAAATTAGTTTGAATGAGAGTGCGAATGTGCGATTGTTTTTGTTGCTGTGCAGCGCATTCATGTTTGCAAAGATTATGCTAAAATGCTAATCCATAAGATGTTTTTTCTTTAGCTTTTTTTTGTTTTTTTCTTGTCACACTCAGATTGTGTAATTTAATGTGGGAATGTACAAGCATATGAGTTACTTGTTTCTGGCACTTGGCAAACATCAGCAGTTACTGTAACTCACACATACTTGAACACATGGAAGTGCTCGTATCTGTGTGTCTGTCTGTCCTTGTTATATTATCATTGCGAGTGGTAATGGTGTGAGCTTTCAACAAGAACTATTAGCATTTAATTAAAATAAATTTTTAGTCGAGGCATTGCCTTTAATCGTAGCAGTGAAATGGAAAGATTATGAGCATGTAGTTGTAACTAGAAAAGCGTTGAAAAAACTATATTAAAATGGATACAAAATTAAATGCACATAAATTTACGTTCATATTTGTAATATGAAGAAGAAATAAATCCAAGCTGATACTAGATATATTGGATCAAATGCTGCAGGGAGCGAGCGAGATAAAGACAGAGGTGAATATCCTTCATGACAAGAGCAAGTTATAACTCTCAAACCTTCAGCTATAAAAACTGGGCGCTAGCAGGTGCTGTGTGGCGAATTGACAATCGTGTCACTGTCTGAGCATGCCTGATTATAATTGATATTATTGTCGCTTTCAAATCGAAGCCCTCTTGTGATTGTGTATAAGGAATCGAATAGACAAACAATAATTATTATTTATTGGACAAACAATAATTCTCTCCTGATGTTATCGAAATTATATCCCAACTCATTTAACGAAAAGCTTAAGGTATTTAAACTATTCGTGTTATTGTTTCCACGTTTAAGATATTCAAAAATTAAAGTCACTTTCAAGACCACTTCCCAAACGGATAATTCTGAATATGCAAGATTCATTTTTTGAGAAGGACTTTTAATACGTTGTTAAATTTATTCTAGAATTGTAGCACTGAAAACAAAAAAGAAACTTAGAGTTCTCCTTCTTTAAATAAATCCACAAGTCTCGTTAAGTTCGGATGACATGCGGAAGGCACCAGCAGCAAAACTATTATTGTTGTGGCAGACTACATGCGACATAATGCAAAGTAGCAACCTCCTCATTTACTTTATTATATATTCTTCACTTTGCTCAACAGCACACAACTTTTTCAAAGCTTTCAAGACTCATACTTTTACATGTTAATATCTGAGGGTGCATTTTCAAAAATACGCAAGAGCACATGCAAAGATTCATTTGCAAATAAGTTTGGATTTACATATTTCGTTTTGAAGAAAATTCAACTGCTGCTGTTGTTAAGATTTTCATGGCTTTTATAATTTTTGTTGCGCATAATGACTTGAAACTGTACGACAGTAAAAAGATACTTGAGAATGAACAACTTTATGACACAGAACGTGTATATATGAACGTGTGGTTGTGTGCGCGTGTTTAAGTTATTTTTATTTTTTTAGACAATTTAAGAAAGTGACAGGAAAGTTTTGCTGTGCAGATAACATATAAATTTTGTCCTTGAATATGCTTATAAATCTTTTATTGAAATAAGCAAATATATTAATTATGTAAGAAGTTATCTTGATGAAAGGAAAAGATTTAATCGTTTGGTTTTAGGTCTAGTGTCCTTAACAACTGCCTCAGTGTACAAATATTTCACACATGAAGTGAGCGATTAGGGAAGGTGTTATGCCAGCGAAGGACCCACAGTCCTGTGAGAAATGCAAGCGCTAATAATAGCATGTTACTGCTTCTTACGTCAATTCATCAGTTAACTTTAATTCAATTTTGAAATTAGGAATTTAGAAGTTATTTTTAAAGAAAGAAGTAAAAGTTCAAATGAAACTGATTAAAAGTGAGTTTTGTCTTGCCGTCATAAAATAAAACTATTTTAAGAAATTTAATTTTTCGGCCTAAGAATTTTTTTTCTTCTAAAAAGAGTTTTTTTTCTCTCAAAAAAGAAGTTTTGAGTTTTATGAGAAGTTTAATTTTTCATATTGTTTGTTTACATTCTCTTTTAAAATAGTCAATTATTTTTATTTTATTGACAATCTTTGCAATTGCAATAGAAATTCATTCGATTGAACTGCGTTGGGTTTCAATTAATTTAAAGTGAATGTAACCTTCTGATGAGAAAAAAAAATTTTTTTTGATTCGATGCTTTGTTTTTAAAAAGCTCAAAATAATTCTTATAAATATATTTTCTCATATCACCGTCCCTACTTTTGATATATTCTTGTCCTTAGCGTTTTGGTTAAATATAATAGTTCATATTAAACAACAATTCTTATAATAATCCTTACCTTAATAAAATTCATTCATATTGCGAGCATGTCTCTGAAAAATAGAAATAATGAAAATTAGCTGTTATGAAAAATGTTTGTGTTTAGAAAGTATAACTACGATAAACATTCTGCCACAACAGGATTAAAAGTATTTCCTTAAACACTCAACTCTATTTGTATTTCAGAGTTTGTGTAGCAGACAATAAAAACAAAATCAGTTATTAGCGAGTGAGAGTGCGAATTTTATTTAAATATTTTTAAATGTTTTATAATAACGTGTGCAATGGACGCTGTAAAATTTTCAGTCCAAATACTTTTTCATTCACTTCACTAAAATTAATGAATGCAAGCAAGTGTTTTATTTGGCATGGGAATATTTTCATATTTAGTTAAGTGTGCATGAGGATGTCTATTTATGCCCTGAGATAAATTTTAATTTGCACTACAGATAGAGGGAGAGGAAGAGGGAGAGATAGCCAAGAGGAGTACACATTTTTATGACACCTTCACTGACTGTTATACTCGTATTTCATTTCTTCCTCAATTAGTGGAATGGGATGGTGGTTTGTTAAAGGACCATGGGACGAGTGCATTCTATTAATTTTTTTAAAGGGCTTCTAGTACAACAGACGAATTGTTATACATTGAGTATTCTAGGAAGGACGGAAAACTATTCCCAGTGCTCAGTACTTGTCAGAGTTTTTCATGGATAAAAGTTTGCCAATACCCTTGTCGTGCTGTTATTTGGAGGTCGACTCATAGAATGACACGTTTTTGTATGGCTCATCTTGCAAATCTCGGAAGAACATAAAAATTAAAAACATATTCTCGCTTATTCTGCGTGTCACAGAAAGTCAATAGTCTTTTAGGATGAGCAGTTCTCGCTCATCTTCCTCTTCATTAATAGAAAATGCCAAATTTTACAGACACGCACATATTTTTGTATCAAAGTCATACAGGTCGCTTCGAAGTCATTTTACAAACAATACTTGCTAACGGACGTTGCAATCAAAAAGCGTGACTTGATCTTATTAATTTGGAATAAAATGTCCCATAGTGTCCTTTTAGCTTTCTTGTTTAATTTAGTTTTTATCATCTACAGGTTGCTAGTTGTTGCTGCGCTATTATTTGCCGTACAGACAATATCAACAATAATAATATTGTTGCTTGTGTATTATACACACACATATAAACACAAACATATATATGCACTTGTTTGCCTATTTTTATTATACGACGCAGTTCATGTTTTTTATATACTTATACTATTAGCTCTCACACACACATTCGCAACTGTAGATATTTACAATGAGCAGTTGTTGAAAGCATTAATTTCATTCTCACCTTCATTCTCTACGTGGGTATGGGAATCTCATAACACACATTTATGTGGCCCGTGAGGCCTCGTAAAATCCTTATTGCTGAATAAAATTTCTTTATTACGACAACTTAAACCCAAGTCAAAGCCACACTGGTACTTTCGGCTGTAGCCGTAGAAAAGGCCAACGTGTTTAAAATACATGTACTTTTAAATTACTTTCAGCAAAAAGTTAATTAGAAATTATGTGTTACCA
Organism: Linnaemya vulpina; assembly: GCA_963675445.1. Taxonomy (NCBI): domain Eukaryota; kingdom Metazoa; phylum Arthropoda; class Insecta; order Diptera; family Tachinidae; genus Linnaemya; species Linnaemya vulpina. Next base: position 118,192,304 of record OY776276.1, on the reverse strand, counting down.
CACTGGGACAGGGTAGAGAAATTCCTGTCAGTTTTGTTCAGCATCCACTGAGTGAAAAAAGGAAACAGCTGGAAAAATTGTTTTAAAGTTTCACCATCAATTTTTATTACATGTTACCTACGCATGTTGGGCATTTGCGCAATACACAACTCCAGACTTATTAAATGCACGTGACCTGTTTAAGGACCTTTAGCTAAACGAAAAAGTACAGTGACAGTGTCAACAATAGAACTGATACTTTTTTATTCGTTATCAAAAGTGTGGCAAATTTCAGGCAAATAAAACATCACGCCAAGATTCTTATTGCCAATATTTCAAAAAGTTAAATTTTTTTATATTTTTGAAATACTACTGTGCATGTGGACCAATGCACGAGCTTATTGCGTCATAGATACGGACGCACACACATACGAGTCATGTTTATTTATGGCCAGGCAAAGTGATAAAACGTGTACATGGATTTTTTGTGCTGTTGCTTCTTTAATAGCGTTATTTAACATACAAAATCCAAATAAGCTTTTTACGTATTAACGAATATCAGCGCAAAAACATGTTACACGATAAATCCTCGCTTAACACCTTAAATTTGTAAAAACCAAAAGGTTTCCAAGAAGCAAATGAAAATATATTTTCTGTGTACTGCTGCGTTCAAAAATGTTGCGAATAAACGCGTTACACAAAAGCCTTAATTGAGATTTATGCTTTTACTAAAATTAAGTGAAAAACGAAAGCAAATAATTTAACATGTAAAAGTCGAGGTTAAGAGAACTGTTTTGTAATAATTCTATAGATCGAGTTTGCAGAGCCAACTTTATACATGATTCGTTGGTTGGTTAAGACATGGAAGAGGAGAATTCTGGAGGAGTTGCAGTTGTTAGAGGAGAAAATCATAAAAATGTCATGTCATATTTCTGATTGATTTTTCATATTATGAAATCAATACTTAAATTAAAAATATACTTAAATTAGGGGTCAAGAAATCGAGTACAGCAGCTGTTTCCAGCCACAATATAAATGAACAAGATCGCTGTTGCTTGCTGACGACTAGTATATTTTAAAATCAAGTCACTAAAAATACACATACAAAATCAAAACTGATGGGAAAATTTTTTGAAGCGATAGAGTTTTCGAAATTGTAATTATGTTACGTTTTAAATTTAAATAGACAAAAGAACCCCTGACGAAGTCAACAAACAATTGACGAAACGTTGGGTAAAAATGTAATAAATTGTTTTATTAACATTGAATACGTTGGGCCGGATTAGCTTTAAATAAATTCTTCATATATTGAAACTTTACACTTGGCCAAAAAAATAAAACAACAAATCTAATATAATTTTGGAGCTTTTATTAAAAACTGTTTTGTGTTCTCCTCGTAAAACGTTTTCTAAGATGAATCTGCGAATCACGTTGGAGCGATTTGATTATTTGTTTGAAAAATTTTGAAGTTTAATAAATTCTATTTTATAATAACAGAAGCAGTTCTTTTTATTTGATAATAATCTAACGTAGAATTCACTTTTCACAACATTCTTTTTTAAATTTGTTGTTGGAGCGCTGTTTTTTTAAATACATCGTTACTGTGGCAATTTCTACTTTTAGATAACAATTTTAACAAAAAAAAACAACTTGAGTTGATATTTGATTTGGAAAATTACTTGAGGGGAATGTATGAATGCCAGAAAAACGCCACGAAATAATAACAATCCAATATTTAGGAAGATATCTTAGCTCATCCTGCAGCTTCCATTCCGCAAATTTTTCGGTGGACAGACAAGTGCTTTGACAATTTATTTTCGAATTTCTGCTGCTGTTTGTAATCACGCTGTTGGTGCTTTTGATCTCTTGTTCTCGATGCCATCATCATAATCAGTATTATAATGAGGCCTTGCAAGCCAGCAATTGCAAAGTATGTCAATTTGCGTTGTTAATTAAAATGTGTAACGCTGTAGCCCGGTCCGTATACAAACCCGCAGTCAGTCTTGTGCAAATGTGTTGGGCATTGCACGAGTATGTGTGCTTGTGCTCTGCTCGTTCTCACAATGATGTGAGGCAACATTAAGACGTGTGCATTTCAACCTTTAATGTTTCTGTGTGTCCTTTAGTTTTGTCATTGAGCGCTGTGCCTGACAGCATTTTTAACGTTCTGTTTGCAGAAGTTTTTACGCACTCGTATATTAACAGTTACGCACAAATTTCGCACACATTTCCCACAACTCAGTATTTTCACATCTATTCTTTTTTTTATTGTCATGCAGTCTTTGTTATTATTCTTCTTCTTTGTGTGTTCCCTGCGTTTTCCGCAACAAGATTAATTACCTTTAGTGGAAGAGGTGAAGCCTCGTGTTGCATTGAAGTAAACTTGCCGTGTCTAAATTACAGTTTCAGGTTTTCAAAAGTCTTTTCCTCCACTTACAAAACAAAATGGTTAATTTTTCTTTTGCTTTGTTTCTCATTTAACTTATTACCGATCCTTGTGCCAATCTAAATGAAAATCTCTACATTTCGGTTTGTTTTTAGTGAAAACAGAGGACAAGTGAAGCAGCTACAGTTGACAATTGTGATGAAAGGAAAGCAACATAAATTTTAACTAAGGGTTTTTCCATAAACGTACACATACAATTTTTGTTTTTTTTTTGTGGGCCTATTAAATAGATTTCAAAAGATCTTTTTTGGTACACGCTTTTGGAAAAATCCTCATATATGAGTTTTCTTGGGTAAATAAACCCGCTGGAAATAAAAGCAGTAAACGGCAGTATATATGGAACTGTCTGTACACTTTTCTAAATTGTGATTAGGAGCCTTTTTTAAAAACTTTTCAAATTAAAACGCTGTTTATGGAGATATTTGCGTGTATATTGCATCGGAGCTATTTTAGTGCACTATGAGTGAAGGACTTGTTTGAAATGTATCCTTTATTAGGGAATGTAATTAAAAATCGTAATTTCTTCTAAAAACCTTTTCTAAGCTTTAATTCTGAAAATTAATCTAAAAGTATTTATTGAAATTATTGAAGCTAAACAAGTTTTTGCAATGGCAGCAGAAAATAATATTATTAAAGAAATTTATTACTTCTGATAACCTAAAAAAGGAGCAACGACACATTGAAGTGTATTTAGTGAACGTTGTATTTGAGGAAACAAGCGATTATTAATGGATATTTTTTTTATTTATTTTTCTTTTTGGTGACAGCTGAAACCCTTTTCATTTTATTTCCAAGTGAAACGCAAACGAATACAAATTATATTATTAAACACTTTCCTTTGTGACTTCTCGTGTCTCTTTTAAGAAATAATCTAGAATTATTAGCTTTTGTAGGAAAATGTGGCCAACTATGGTTGGTTAATAGCAAAATGGAACGTATATGATTTTTATTGCCGCTGTAATTTTTAGTTTCTTGACAATTATAATGACTGAATACCAGCAGTTATAGATGGTTCCATTGCAAACGTCTCTAATTGAAAATTATTATTTTTCCATGATTTCAAATGAAATTTCTATTAGCTGCTATCGACTTTTGTCAATACAACAGTGGCAGGAAAAAGCTATGAAGTTGGCATGTCAAATATCAATTACGTGCAGTTCTGTTGTTAGGCAAAGAATCATACCCAGTTAACATTTTTATTAAAATGCATAACTGATAGGAATATTTAGCAAAATAAAAAATTTTGCTGAAACGCAAATGTGAGTAAAGTGTTACTCACACTTTCATTTTGTTAAACATGTTTCCAATAATTATTAGGACACTTCCATATTTTCTGAAGAATTCCTTCAGTAGTCACGAGTGTTATTTTTTTTTGTATCAGGAATTATTATGAATTTCAAATTGAGAAAATTCAGGCTGAACTTGATAGCAAATGCTCGCTTGCATATAAAATATTTAATTTTGTGTATATGTGTGCATTCGAATACGTATTTACATCTATGAAAAATTCCAGAGACAATTTAAGACCTCCAAACCCGTGAATTTCAATGACGAGCGTGTCGGAAACAATCGATTCGATGACACATGGCTGTTATTAAAAAACGATAAAAGAAACAATAAAGTAAATAAATTGACTCAAACGTTGCCATTTGGAGCGACACACTCACTAGGAGTTTTCTTTTTGCCATCCTTTTGTCTATATATTTGAGGTGTTTTAATGAATATGAACGAAAAGCATTTCAGAAAATGGGAGTGGTGCTGAAAAAGCAAAACGATATTGTAACATTGTCAAAAGGAGGTGATGTTATCAATATTTCAATCACAGTTTATGTGGTAAATTGTGTCACCTTTTTGTAATCAAATATGGTGACGGTATGAGTGAATAAATTAAGGGGCACAATGAAAATAGAACTAATAAAAAAGAGTTGAAACTAAATTTATATTAAAAAAAAATTTTATTTTGGCACGATTTTATCTTCAGAACAGTTAAAAACTTTTTGTAAAATAATTATAGATTCGTAAGCATCGTGTCAAAATGCCGAGTGAATTAAATGGCTCTCATGAGCTATAAAAACGATCGACTTGGGAAAGTTCAAGTTGAACGAACGCAACAGCTACTCCCTCTATCCTCCTTCTCATAACCGATTTTCCTAGACAGGACAAAAATATAAATCAGCAATTGAAAGGTGTATCCCTTCAATGTGTGCAGAAACTGTTGATTGTAGAAATATTTCTAATTGTCTGAAATTGTTAGTCGTTATAAATGAAATTATTAGGCATAAATTAGTTCATGTGGCTTTCGGAATCCTTTTTACATCTCATGCTTCTCTCGTTTTTCCTATTAATCAACATGGCAAAAGCTAATTGAGCTCTTATTTATAATTGAAGTATCAGCTACTTTTTGTTAAAGAAAAGCACAGGAAGTACACAAGTGTATGGGAAGTCAAAGTAAAAAGTCTTTTCTCTATTAAAATCCTTAGCGAACAACAGATAGAGCAAGTGGTTAACATATTCTGGTTACCGCTTTGGTTGCTGTTCTTGCACGAATTACTAGATGAACACGTATTAACTTTGGAAAAGTTGTTAAAGTTGCTACTTTTAATGTTGTATCTTTTTATTCATCAATGCACATAAATTAAGGAAGTTATTAGCAAAAAGCAAAGTTTAGGAAGTAAAAGGTAAACAGAATAATTCCGAATCGAGTATTACTTAGCAGAGAATGTTGTTGGTGTTAAAACTTTCTCCTGGATTTAATTGATAAATTGTTTCAGATTAAAATGAAAGCCGAGAGAAAAAACAAGTCCATCAAAATGGTATCTTCAGTGATCGAAGTTTGCAGAAACAGAAAGATTGTAATCCGGTTGTCGACAGAAGTGATTTACTTGTAAAAAAAACTTGTAAGACTCAAGTTTACTTAACAATTATTCATTTAAACCCTCCGCTATTATAATGCCGAGAAGACTGAATTATTTGGTTACATTTTATGGCAAAGAATTCCCTACTGTTTAGACACTCTACTCATTTGCTTCACCTTTTCCCACTCATACAGTTCAAGACTCAATCTAAATATTTTTCATGCGATATTTGTATGATTAAAATATTTATTGACATTTCATTCATTCAACCATTCAGAAGTAACACGCAGGAATGAGTTTATTTTTATAACATAAACACTCGGTTAGTTTAGCGTTTCTATATGAATAGACAAATTTGGAGAGAACAAAATATTTGTGCCACTTGTTATTATTTCATAGAAATTTCATGCACACATACAAGGACACATATATGTACATAAATGTGTTTGTATTGTCAGAGGCGGTAGGAATAGATTCGTATACGAGTCCATGCCACACACATTTCCACACGTATATTCGTTAATATAATTGAATTGGAAATACTTTTCATTTGTTTTCTTTTTATGTCTGTTGGGAGCCTGCATCACCAGTAAAATAATACTCGTTAAATTCGTAGTGGCATTCATGACATTCCTGTCACGCCTTTTCAATGATTCACTGTTTACTGGGATCATGTATTGTTCTGCTGCATGGCGAATGCCTTAAAAGACAAATTCTTACCTGCCAATTTTGATTTGAGGCCGTTCATTAGGCCTCACTGGAGATCTATTTACTGCCTTTCTGGCACTTTCAGGTATTCAATTTTTCGGAAGTAATAAAGGCTTGTGTTTAGATGAATACATGATTGTCCATCGGTTTGGCCTAACTAATTCAATTTTATATGACGACTCCCTCTAGTTTCCTTACAGTAAAAACGATATTGAAAATTATGATTAAAAAAATTTATGAAAAATTTAATCAACAAGATCGTCACTGAATTGATTTTGAGAGTTTCTCAGTAACTATCATAGTTATCAAAGCATTTTTCCATAATACTATTGAGATTTTTGAAGCGAAGCACGCCGGGGAGCAAAGGAATAGGTGTCGTGACGTACATATTTCCAACCCAAACTCATCACCACCAGCCTGCGATGATGTGTTGATATTTATTTACAAACAATATGCTGTCACTTCAGCAAATTTAGAATCATCGATATGAGTTCGATGGCATTTTTTATATTCTCTCTACTGCAGATATACTTAAATATCACAACTACACCAATACAACCACATCTTTATGGACATCAAACAGCTTTAAAAAATTAGATTATTTTATGGCGTCGCTGACAACATATTTGTTGGATTTGTGTACATTTTGCAATAGATGTTTGTGGAAATGTAGCAAATTAAATGGAAATAGACCCCCTACTGGGCAACACACTTTTAGAATATCGTATATCGTATTTATTTAGCATGACGTCAATAACTGTGGGATATTTTTAATTATATTAGGAAGAAATAGAAACTCGTTGTGCACATAACAAACGGACTATGACAAACTTAAATAAAATTCTAAAATGAAAATTAAAAAAAACAGAAGATTAATTGAAATAAAGAAATGCTACTGCAAACCATTTTATTCGGAATATACCACGTTACGAATTTGAGCATTTCGATCTTAATTGTTTAAAAAAATTGTTCAATCTGTTTTTGTATCTTGAATGAAAACTTGTTGTTCCACCGCGATATTGTCACTTTCCTAACAATTCTAAACAATTAATTTACACTGATTGTAATTATAAAAATGTGCGCACGACCAAAATGCCAGCAAGTCGACTTGCTCTCAGCAAATACAATATTTTTTAACTTTTTATTTTACCATAAAATTAACCGCAAAGTATTTCCTTTCATTCTCATTTTTGTTTACTGTTCATTAACTATAATAATTTTTTAGATTTACTATTTGTAAAACATGACATGAACACGATGTAAAATATCTATATATATATATATTATATGTATGGCAGGATATATTAAAAATAATTTTTGTCCGACTGACAATGATAGTGTGCACACGTTGTCACAGCATGTGGCCAGATGCACATGTACGAAGCAACATGACCGAAACCGTTTAGATAAATTCGAATTGAATTTAAACCACCGTTACCAAAACCACCATCTCTTTTTACCAATCAAGCACACCGGCAGTTGTGTGGAGAAAATATTGGAAATATTGAATTTTAGTATGTGGTCTCGTATATAATCCAACGGTTGAGTGCATCGGGGGCAAAACTAATTTAAATTAAATAAAAATAAAAAACAATTATTTAATCTAGTAATTCTTAAGTTTAATAAATATTTCATTAAATTCTTTGCTCCAAATATCACTGAGGTAGTTCTGCTAAAACTCCTAAATTAAATATTTCAGTAGTTCCTCCCACTTACGCAAGTTATGGATAATTAATTATAAAGTTTTGTTTCTTGTTAAGAGTAGAAAAACAAGTTGTTGTGTAATTGGTGCGTTAAAATTAGAGAAACGAAAACTTTTCTTATTATCTGCTGTCCACTAATTAACTTGGACACTTCTACTGTGTTGAAGTATGTTATTTTGATGTTACGACAAATGCACAGCCCAAAAATATTTTGCGTTGGAAATGGGCTGCAAAGTGGTTACTGTTTTAAACGAAAAACTTTTATCACCACGAATCTGTTTTCGTACAGTGGTTTTGGAGCTTGAGTTTGTGATTGGTTGCCTAAGCGTGAAGGTGATCCCACGAATAGTGTTTGCTTGAGTGTTCAAACAAACTGAATTCGTTAATATTTTTATAAAATCTATAAAAATAACTCGGACGAATAGGACTTTAAATTCTAAAAAACTACAAAATCGTTTAATTCTAATCCTGAAATTTTTATTCCTTGTCATTGCAAACTTTTCCTGAAGAAGTATATTCCGAAATTTCCAATTTCTTAACCATGGCTGGCCACTTACAAGGACTACACGTGGCGGTTTTATTTGAAGAAAAAAAAAACACACACACGTATTATATGCGAAATCGAACAATCAACGAAGTTACTCGCCAGCGACAGTACTAAATATTTTAGTGAATGAAGGTGAGTTGAGTTACGTTGCGTAGTAATTTTTTTCTTAATTAAATGCCGCTTCTGATCTGAGCTGAGTCTCACCTGAATGTTTCAATAAAATTGCCCGATTCCATACAAATCCACAATTTCCTTTAAGTTATTCTGACCGTACAAATAGCGGATATATTTTAAGTTGTATTTCTTGCAAACGAGTTTCAAAGCCCTAAACTACTTTTACTACCACATAAACTTTTATCTGCTACTGCGCCGACAATTTTTCAACATGCTTTTGAGATGTTGAACACTAAAAGCTGGCACGAATTGAATGGTTAAAGCACTTAATTCTGATCGCTGTAAAAAAATTCTCCGATTTTTTTGTTTAGTAGTGCTTAAGAGTCGCCTGGTGCTGCTACCAATTCGAATTTTGTTATTGCAGTTGGAGATAATGAATCAACTCTTTCAGCAGCGTCAACACAAACAAGAAACATCGACTTCGAAAGGTAAAATAATTACAAATGGCGAGCAGAGTAGCAACAGGATGGCTGGTTGACGTTGTGGTTGCTCAATACCATCGAAATCATACCGACCAATACAGATTCAGCTCAGTTTAATCTATTTCTGCTTTTATTTCATTTATTTTTTTCCTTCGAAAAGAAAGAAAGGAAACGGAACTGTTGCTGGCTATTAATGGCTGTAGTGGGAGGATGTGTAAATTCTATCAAAAGTTTTTTATGTTTGAATGTTTTAAGCATGTCTGTCGACTCCAGAGGGCATTAAACTTTTGTCATTAATGGTAAAGCTTCTACTTCTTCTTCTTTTTTTTTGTTGCAAAGTATTAGAAAAAAAAGTTGGAGATAAAATGGCAGAAGCAGCAGCACTTGCAGTGTTTACAAAATGCTCTTTATTTACTTACTTTTGCTGATGGTCATGCAACAAATTAATTAAACAAGAGTTTGTTTTATATAAATTTTTTTCACATCGTCTTTATCATGTTTTGCTTCTTACGAAACTTTCTTGTGCCCGCTGGCATATTAAGTTTTATTTTGAAACAGTTTTTTTTGTTCTATCCGTGATAAAAAGTTAAGGATTCTTTTGATAATGGCTTGATATTTTAATGATATGGGTTTCTAGTCATTGTGCGATAAATAATTCCTGCTCTTCTTTTGAATAAAAGAGTTTTTGGTCTTTGTCTCCTCCTTCGTTATTTCTTTATACGTTGTAAGCGTTTAACATTAAACGCTTTACACAATTAACACTTCATTCAAATAAAAATGTTTATGGCCACAAAATTATGCAAATTAATTCAAGTACCTCTACATTTTTATTATATACACATACGTACACCAATATTTATGTATGTGTAAGTGTGTGTTTAGTCGCATATTCATTTCTCTTATTGTTGTATTTTTGACCAAATGGAAACGCTTAGTAATAACAAATCATGCTTAACAAATTTTGTTTGTAAAGTTGAAGTGATACAACACGCAATCGTTATTCATTTGATATTTTTGAAGATCAGAATTAAGATAAGAGTTTCGTAGGGCTAATTTGAAGAGAATTTATAATCGTCCTAAAAATATAATTTATTACGTCACTCTCTTTAGTTGATCCGGGCTATAAGATTTCTTATAGAGATACACTTTAATGGTGAATTAAATGCTCCTAAGATGGCATGTTTTTTGTAAACGATCTTATATATAAACTCAAGTATTCATTTAGAGCATAAATGCGGTTCCAAGAGACAGAAACATTTAGCGCAATCGAGGATACAGTTGCTACTGCTCTAGCGGTCACGAGGGCTCGTCGTATGAAGTCTTACATATAGGACACATTCTGAGCACAAAGTCTTGACTGGAACAATTCCAGAGATAAGAGTTCTAGCAGTGCGTCTTTTTCTGCATCAGCGTGCTGTGTAGCTAAAATCACTATAAAGTCTATTTATTATTAAAGTCTTCTTTAATGTCCTTCATTTAAAGCACATGACTTTATAGGACTCGTTACGATTTTTATCTACAGCCATTTATGATTTATATGTTTGGTATTTCAATGAATATTCTAGAAGTTGTAGATGGTGCCACGTCTTCTTTTAAGCTTTTTTTCTTTATTTGGTTCATAGATGAGTGTTTAAGTGATTGCGTGACTCATCAGTATTAGGAAGGTGGGAACCTGACTAAAACCAATTCAGCTTTATTTGTTTAGTTACAATAACAACAGCAACAAAACAGAATAAGTTAAACTTTAGCAAAACGGCTTATAAAAGTTAACACGAAGGTGTTGTATTTTTCTATTCGTGCTGAGGTTGTTTCCATTTATTTTTGGTCTAATCTTTATGCCAACATCATCAACAATGACAACAAGGAAATATAAATACAATATTCTGTAAGAAGTAAGTTCACATACACACTCGTGCACACTGGCACTTAAAGCAATATTATTAAAAGGATATAAAACTTTACGACTTTCAACGCCAGCACACACGGAACAGGAATAATAAAAAACATTCGAGAAGAGTAGGGAGATAAATTCTGACATAATTTAGGAACTCAAAGTCAAGTACAAAAATAACAAAATTAACTGGGAAAGTGAAAAGATATGGAACAAAAGTTAAAGGTGTTAATGTCCGATGTGTCAAACTGTTTCAGGTGTGTGAGTTCGTGCGTTCACGGAAGAACTTAATAAAATATTTGATAAAGTGACAGATATAATGAAGGCTACTTTATTTGTTGCAAAGAAAAGCAAAAAATAACATTTAGTTTTGTAATAACGATGGCGATAACTAATTAAGTCACACAAATATAACGACGTCAATAATAAATGCCCACACATCGCCATTGTGTTGTAGCAAAAACAATTTATTGGGGAAAAATTCGGTAAAAGTTTTCAAACTGTTGGCAATTGCATGGGCTGTTCTTGATTGATATGGAGCACGAGTTAGAGTTTTATATCACTTATTCGGCAATTGTGATCTAAATGGACTTGGAATTACTTACGCAACAGGAAATGCGTAAGCGAAGCACTCCCTGCTTCATTTATATTATTTAATTAGCCGGCTTTTAAAATTATTAGATTTTCTCATTCCTTTCAATTACTTGCAAAAGTCAATCTTTAAGGTTTCAATGAAATTGTTTTGTGAAGTAACAACAGGTTTTAGTAGTTGGTTTTAACGTCCAAGCCAACATATTTATTAGGTCCATGTCACGATTACAGAGCGAACAGATTCTGCAGCTCCATAGCTGGCGGTAACAATTGTAATTCAGTCACGTGCGCAAAGGCACAGCCGATAAATTTCGATTACTAATTTGGTTACAGCAGTTATTCTCTATCTGATTATGAAAACAAATTCCAAGTGATTTTAATTTATTCTTGTGCCTGTTTGCGTTTTCTATAATTTGTCATTTGGACCCTTCTTACCAAAAAACATTTCTAACAAACAGTGATTTATAGAATATTTGTTGGCTCGTGTAAATGACTGTGAATGTAATAATTTGTAATACTTTATGACTTGGAATTTTTCATTAGCTTCCTTCTTCATTATCAAACATCTCTGGCCATGCAATCAAACATTAAATTATTTCCCACTGGCGCCTTTCATTAAATTACATTTATTTTTGATGTTAAATACTTCACTACGGCAACAACACTGAGGAATCTGTATCACATCTAGACACAACTACATTCCCATCAAAGACACATTACAAAAGAAGTCACTTTAAATTAATGCATTTCAGCAGGAAAAAAACATTGACATCTGTAATGGCCTTTATGTACGAATTTATATCTTTTGGAGCTGGGAAAAAATAACACAAATATCCTGCAAACACCATGGACGCTGTAAGTGAATGATATATCCAGCACTCGAGCAATTGTATGTGAGTGAGTGTGAGTGAGTGTGAGTGTATGTGTGTGTGTGTATCTCATTGAAAATGCACGATATTTTGTATGTTAGCTTTCATCTTGAATTGGTGGTGAAAACAAATGCCTCATTAAACATTTTGGCAAAGAACCAAATTGCCATATCTGTAGTACGTCCGATTCACTTTGTGTTGCTGCACAGCGTAGTGGCAGAAGTGGCAGAGTGGCAATAGCTAAAGAAGAAAAACCTTAGACACACTCTTTGTTTTTGGCCGTCATTTATTTGGAATGACAGGAAATGTAAATAAATATATAACAAGTGAATAATTTTTAAGGATTTTCTCTAAATAATTGTGTTTGTAATTTGATTTTAATTAAAATTTGTCTCTTTCTATTTTGGCAACCAGCAAATTGTTCTAACGTCTAGAGAAATAGATTCCGTACTGTTGGTGCCACGGTACGTATGGGCAACATGGCGATGTATTACACAAATAACTCATACGCCCGTGTGCGCGCACTGAATTTGAAGTATTTAGTTATATATTAATTATAATTGCAAATAAAATACTTTACAAAGTAAATTTCTAAAGTAGTTGGTGCACAGATGGTGGGGACTGAGACCGTATACCGGCGATGTTGTTAACCCTTATTTTTATCCGTTCCTGTGACTGACTGTACACATTCACATAGAAAGTAGCAACGTAGTTAAACACGGAAAATTCCTCAGAAGAACTGTAAATCAATACAGTAAGTTAAGGCGTCGACTACTCTCGGAAGAGACTAAACGATCAATGATCTGATTGCACTTAAAAAGTAATTGCCAACGAGGCTTGATATTGACTGACTCAGAGCTGCTTTGCGACTGTAATTATATATTAAATACATGTCAGTATTGAGCAAATAATTGTCCAAAATTCTGCACCAGACGGGCAGGGCATGATACTTCCCAACAGCATGTATTTCCTTCATTTATTCTTTTGTAAATTATCGTCTGAGAAAACTGGCGTTGGCGAAGAACAGTGTAAAAGTATTCTACATATTCTTATATTTTGTCATCTGTCCTTGCAACACTAACCTGCTGGGTTCCAGGTCCAACAATAAACAAATAACGAAGAGTGGATCAAGAGAAGTGGCGGTCCCATCAAGAAAATGCATGAAATGGCAAGTCGCAATGCATTTTCCTTGCAGCTTTTTTGAAATCAATAATTCACATTCTTTAAAGGAACCAAATATTGCGTTCACTGTAAACCGACAATGGCCTCTTAGAATTGATGTTATTTATAGTTTCATGAATATTGTTAAGCATATTTGGCTTCTTGCTTTTTAATAACTCAAATTAATAAAAAAGCTGTTTCAAATAAAGCCAAGAGGAAATCTCCCATTTCAACTTGAATGAAATTTCTAAAGAAAACTAAAAACGACAAAAACATTTAAAATTTTTCCAATTCGAATAATCCTGCAATCTCTATGCTAATAATTGCGTGAATATGGTTGTGTGTGGAGCTGATTTGATAAACAACATTCGTACTCTTGATATGAAAAATGAAAAAGAATAAAAAAAACATCAGGCACCACTCACTCGTTTGGTTAAATTCTATTGATCTTCATTTGTTTGTTATGAAAACAAATTAAAATGCATACGTGAGCATGGCTGTGGTTGTGTGCTTTTGTGTGTTAGTAAAGGAGAAAATGAAATACCACCACACTTAGAGAATCAAAGTGAACTGCAAATAATGCCATACCGGGGATGTGTTGATTTCTTTTTTTTTTTTTGATGTGGAGTTGTAGAGCTCCCATACCCCTACACATCTCTCGATAAACTCATTGTGCAATAACTCACACGCTGTACTTGAAATTTATATTTTGATGCATGCACTTGTTGGCTGACTGGTTGGCTGCTGCGAGCTGCAGTGGATAGATAATCGTTGTGTGTTGCTATTTTTCATTTGCTGGAATCAGTGTTGCATGTTATTCAATTCCATACATGTTTAACAATCAAAATAACAATCATTATAATGTCGTCAGTATTTTATCTTGTTAGAATGTGAGTGGGAATAATGATGCCGATAATGTATTCTGTGCTTTGCCACGTACTGCCATTTAGAATAACTCCGAGCTGAAGTTTGTGATATCTGGTCACCATTATTTGTTTGATATTTTGTATCTTTTTATGCAACAACAAAATGATGCACATAATTATTGATATTAAAAATTCTAAATTGTAAAAGCGATGAAACATATTTTAAGACAACTTCAAGTAGTCATTTATAATTTTATTCAGCGTTCAATTAGGTTAAATTTCACTTGTGATTTGGTTTTTGCTTGTATACTTTGCGGATATTGAAATAACTGGCGGAGCAGTTTTAGCTTTCAAATCTAAAGCACCATTTACAAAAATATATTTCTGTACCAGTTTTAAGACGTCTTAGAAGAAAAGTTGCAAAGAGTTTTTGTAATATTAGACTGCCAGGGAATAAACATTTTTTGGAATATGTCGAATAGAAGAACAGAAGCAAAAAGTCTGATATTCTACACAATGTTGCCGAAAAAAGTGTGCATGTCCTAATGTTTATATGGTGTTAAAGGTGGAATAGACCTATTGTTCGAGACCTTATTCATCATAGATTCACCTTTCGATTTATACATCGACATAAATTCTTGGTCAAAATTCAGCGCAGAAAGTAAACAATTTTATGATGTCAACAAGGAAGTACATTGAAGAAAGTTTTACAAATGAAAAATAATTAGTTAAATTGCAACGCAAACATAATATTGGCTTTCTTCACCTCCCTTTTAAATTTTTTATACGCCGCATATAATCGCATTAGCATTTATAATACATTTCGACTAAAGTTCATATTGACATTAGAGTTTCTTATTATTTATTTTATTGCCAGGGGAAGAGAAGACAGAACAAAGTTTGTGTGCTTGTTTGATACAAATAGCTACGGTCCCTAAATGGAAATGAAGAAGGAATAATAAAATAGAATATTCTAACCCTTTTTCCATTTTCTTTTCAAAATGGGATAACAGCTGTATAATTCATATTTTAAAAATACGAGAAACCACATGCAGGACTTTCGGAGAGATATACTCATTCGTAAGTTAAAACATTCATTGACAACCAATTTTATGTTATGATTTGATTACATAATTTATAGCCAACGAAGCGTAGCACAATCGTTTTTGTATTCACAGAATAATCCAGCAAAAGAGTTGGCATTTTTATGACTCCTTTATGGAAGGACTATAAAACTTAAAAAAAGGAAATAAACAACATTGAAAGTACACCAATTGAGAATCAAATATTATATCATGAATTACTTATGCACTGCAAAGAAACCAATACGGAAAAAATATATGAAACTGTATCATCATCGTGTATATGATGTCCTTGTTTTTTATATTGTGAGATAATTTTATGTGTCTTTCTTCATTTTATAGTACGAAGCAGCTAATGCGGTAAAATCTAATGCAATAAAGTTTATAAGAAACTCGGCAAATGTACTTGGCAAGAGAATATAAAAAAACATAATATAAATCAGCTCTTGGCAAATCGCATATAAAATAAATAGAAGTAAAACTCAAATAAAAAGCACCCATAAGACTAATACAGCAGATAAATAAGCAAGAACGGATTTTAATTTAAAAATATATTTTATATTTGACAAAGAAAAACATAACGAATCGAAAAAGAAAATTATTACTCAAACCAATAAAAGAAGCTGCAAAAAAGCAAACAGAGCACAATACCAACAAAATTACAAGCCTATTTGCAAGATTGCAATCAAACATGTTCATAATGACTACCAACAACATCATTATTGCCAAAGTCAACATTTTAAGCAAAACCCAAAGCTAAATCGACATCAGTGGAATATCCGCAAAATGATAAACTCTAGATGAACTGGAATGACCATCGAAAGCAACTGCAACAAGAACAGTAAAGCCGTTGCTCATTGGACCAGTGCATGCCCACTGCTCAGTGCCCACTGCTCATTTCTGTTTGTTCTAGTCTATGAAACAGTTTACTTTTCCCTTCTGCTTCCTTGTCTTGCACTTGCTCGTCTATTCCATCATAACGGTTTGCAGAAGTTCAATTTATTTCAAAATGACTACAGCAATAAAAGCGACTACGAAGCTAATGACTACCCCTTTGGCAGTGCAGTTGTATCTTTGCTCCACTATAAGTTTTGCCACAAATAGTGGAGAGCAAAAAATTGACGCTGAATTGAATCAAGTTGCAGTCGTTCTTACGAAAGCGGTCCACACTGCATTTTGAAACCAAACAAAGACAGTCAATGTTGTTTATAAATATCGAAGACAGATTTGAAACTTCTTTTGTTACTACATTTTTCAACACCGTTTATCGAACATCCTTGCAACCTCTTCAAATTACATGTTGTTTTAGCTGTTATTGTGCTCAGTTATTTGTAAAGTTTTTTTTTTTTGGGTTCACATTGAAGCTCCTGTTGCCTCCTTGACTGCAACAACGGAAAAACCGCAATATAATGAACGGAAAATTATCTAACAGGAAATTTGGCTTTTCTCCAATCGATTCAAAAGCACCAGAGAAAAAAAGCTAATTTCGTAGCAACTACAAGAACAATCAAACCAAACAACCCTTTTTATTACAACAACAATAATCTTAAGCCAAACAATTACGAAATGTTTTGCTGTAAAAATATGATTTATTTGCAGTTTCATAAGAGAAGACATTAAAAGGGTGAATAATATAAAGAATTAGCAATAATTTTCATCGAAACAAACTAATAAACAGGGGATGAAAAGGAAACCATAAGAAATTAATATGGGTGTAACATCCCGTTAGTCCCGCTTTCTACAACGCTGCAACTTTGCGGAAAGTAAAACCACAATAAAATATACGAAAGGACTTATAGCGGACTTCTTATTCGATTGTGACCAGCCTGTGGACTAAAAATTAAATTGATATTCCATCGTCTGTTTCAGTTTTGTCCTTTAGATTAGGTGATAGTTTCCATACATTTTCTTAAATTGTTGCAGGGTTATTAAATTCACCAAAACAGCTCCCAGGTCGTAAAAGTGTAATAGATTCTTTTAATACTTCCTACGGGTTTCACAGAAAATTGGCCCCTTTATCATAGAGAACAACAGTAAAATGGAATTACAACGGAATAGACAAAACTTGGAGGACCCAATTTATCCGAATCGTTAGGATTGAAAGTTATTTAATGAGATCAGAAGTCGTTGGGCCAATTCAGGACAAATTTCGTCATCTACTGAAAGTCACTTGGGGAACGGTTCTAACTCACTTGAACAATTACATTCGCCTTCCGAAAAATATTGCGGCAAATATAGTTGAAACTTCAAATGATATGCTTCCGTATGGTACAGTGTGATATTCCAATATTTATTTAGTGGTGATTTTTACGTTACGGAGTCTAAAAACATCCGAAATCTTTGTGATTGTGAATAATTTCCATTAAAATTAGACTCTTAATTCTTCTTAACATTAAACGCTTCCGACACCGTTCCCAGATGCTATTAATTTTTGGCAATTAGCAACAAGCCACCGAATTTCCATTATTATCGATTATTTTTGAGCATTATTTTGCAACCAAATCAGTTATTTAAAGTGTGGAAATCGTTTATATGATCGACATCACTGTGGACGGCTTGTGTTGAGGAACTGAGCGAAGGGCTGAACTTAAGCTTTTGGCCACAAAACTATTTCAATTATAAACATCCTACGAAAAAGCAAACAAGTTTCACATCAAACAGAAGTGCAAGCAAAGAACGAACGTGAATTAAATATCCAACAGCGACATTATCATGAACCCATAGAAATAATTTATTCAAAACAGCCTTCGGCGCTTTTGATGGGCAGGTTGAATCGCTTTTTTATCATTTTTGTTTTCTTTTCTTTTTATTTTTGTGTCTAAATAAGAACCACTTAAACTGTTGACATTTTCTTCGATAATTTCATCCCCGCTTGTGTTTATTCTATAATTTTGTCTAGCAGAGCTGGTGGCATATTGAGTGATTTGTTGTGTGGCGATACTTCCTTTTTTCTTCCACGAGCTGCATTTAATACAGCAAATAGAAGAGTATTAAACAGAGCCAAAAAATAACAATAAACCAAACAGCTCATCAATGGCTCAAGTTTACGCATTCATTACATGGCGCCTTTAGCGTAAAACAATATTTTTCTTTTTCCCCCTGTTTATTCTGGCGCTGTGACCAACCTTCCAGTTTGATTTTATTCCGTTTTATTATAATGACGATTATTTTAGCTGTTGATGTTGATGTTGGCTAAAAACTCTTGCTATTGCCTTGCCTTGTACCCACCAATAACCATTTAAGAAAATGGCTCATCATTTACGCCATCAAGGAATTTCCATGAATATTTTAAGCGCTTAAACAATGAAGCACTACCGTCTGTCTTGTATATAACTTTTCGAACGGCAATAACAAACACACAGGCGATAGGAAAAGACCGAGATAAATACAAACTAAACAGTTGAAACAGCGTTTTCAGCTTTAGATTATTTAAACTGTTTTCTTTGTGTTATTATTGCATGGACATTTCTAGCCGAAAGGATCATCAGACGTTATTTACGGACATCAATGGAAGTCAAATTGTATTAGATTCAATATTTCTTGGCTCAAGAAACCTTCGATAAGAGCAAACAGCGTTTTTCTACACAGAAAAAAAGACGTTGCAGAACTGTAAGCAGTTGGTCAGATATTAAGACAAGAATAACTGGTAACTAAACATGAACACAAGAAAGGTTGGTTGCGAAATGGTACCGAGTTGTTCTTAACAAATTTTACCAAACATTGTACTTTTCGCCAAGTTGTATATTTTAACATTTTAATATTGAAAAAAGTTTCAATATTCTTTTTTTCTTTTGACGCTGATGTTCAAATTGTTACTGAAATTATCCTGTAAATTATGCATTTGAAAGATTGCAAGCTGAATGTTATTTTCAAATCAAGCAACGACAAATAATTTGTTAAATATTCAATTTATTAAATAGTTGAGCGAAGAATACTATCGAAAATGAAATGTAACATCCGCAGAAAAAACAAAAAAAGAACAATTGAAAAAGCAAAGTTGTCGACATTAAGACAGAAAACTGTTTTTCCAAAATGTTTTCAGTTGTTGTTCAACTAATTTTAATTAAAATCCGCCGTAAACAAATTGTAATCTATTTTCGGAATTTCGGTTTGCTTATGGTTGAGTGCAAAGGAATTCAAAATATTTAGAATTCGTTAGCACATACAGTGCAGTCCAAAAGTATAGATGCAACATCGTTCTTATGCTCATCAACGTGATGAAAGGCATTAAAAAAGATCTGAAAAGAATGAGAAGGCATATAAAACTAGAGATTCTCATACTGCGACTTTGACAGTCGTTGTACCACCAAACATAAATTATAATTAATTCAATAATTTGATATCATAATTATTTGTTTTTTGAATTGCAGATCAAGCGGCATAATTTATAAAATAGAAGTAGAATTAATTGATTTCGTAATTGCCCGATTCTCTATCACTTCTATTTCCGTTCCTTTATTTCTTTGAAAAGTTTTTAGCTTGTGCAATAAGGACGCTGTTTATCACTGTTGCTTTTGTAAAAGTAGCAATAAAAGGACACACACACACACACACAGCCACATACAAGTAAAACTTAGGCAGCAAACAAAAAAAAAACATTCATTTGTTTTAATTCTTAGCCAACCATTAAGCGTAACATTTAATTGCTTCGTGTGCAACTATTTGTGTGTGTGTGTATTTCCATACACAAATGCTTTGCCAGGTTGTTTGCGAGTGTGTGAGTTTGCCTGTGTGTGCGAGTCAAGTAATCAATTTGGAGATTACAATCACAATTACAAGTGTAATGGTGTCTAAAAAGCATACAAATAATACAATTTTACATGACATGCCAACTTAATTTACTTGAAAACTTTTCACAAAAACACTTCAATATATTTTAACCATAAAAAACTACGGTCTGCACTGAGGATTTCACCGGCCCACCAACCACCTACAGTGACGATTTAGAAAGAAACTTATTTTTTGTTACAAATAAAACCATTCACATTCTCGCATATTGGAAAAAAATTTTAAAACAAAACGCATATATTTTTGCATGAGTTGAAAGTTAGTTGACACTCTACACTTGGTGTGGCGGTGAGTGATGTTTTATTGCATTCAAAATAAGAGTTTTTATCATGTACAAAGTGGGATAGAGAGGGGACAACTCGTCGGTTTGTTTCGATAGCCACATTGCAGCACAAATTTCTGAACCTTATATTATAACGTTTTGTCCCATACACATGATGGGTAAGACTGTAACAGGTGGGACGACGATAGATCAACAGATGAATGAAAATCAACGATCTGTTCCAGTGAAGAACGTTCTTAACTGGCTGGCAAGTACCCAACAAAGGCAAAATCACTTCGGGCATTGAAATCACATGTGATTCTGTAAATCATTTGTTCTCGATTTTGTGTGTTCTGTACAGCCTAATTAAATGAAAAACATATAGAGATCAAGTTGCCCAAATCCGTTTTGCAGAATCAACCATGGACTATGAATAACTTGCATCAGAGCAGGACTAATCGACAACATATCAACCCGACCAGATGATAGTGTTGAGTGGATAGAAGAAGAAATATGAGAAGATAAAGAATGTGAAGGGCAATAAAAAACATCCGGCATTTAAGACAAAAAATGTTTTTACGACTTCTTTGCTTGAGAACTTTTGAGCCATCCCACTTCAAGAGTAGGGTACGAAATTGTCATTCAAGTCAGCCAAGTATGACTGAATGAAATAAATGAACTACGTTTAAATGTAAATGTAGCGATAAAGTTTCTAAGAGGGGTAGAGTGCGGCGTGCATTCGTCGCTTGGGTAACATTAACTTACATTTACATTTCCGCTTGTGAGTCGTCCCCGTTGTTGTGCGACACAAAATGAACGTATTGCGTGTTGACATCAATTCTTTTGTTTCTAAAAGGAAATGTTAAAGTTGAAATTCATTTTGTTAGAAAGCAATTCGCATAAATAAAAAATTCCTCGAAAGCAGCTCAAAGAACAGTTTGAGCAGAATTTTGTGTAGCCTACGAATAACAACTGCGGATGGCATAAAAGCAAAATAACGCAGGTGATTCGGAGCATTTTCTATTGAAATTTGTGTTAAAGCTGCTAAAGTTGAACTAGAAAACGGAATTATACAGCGAAAATCAAATAATTCTTATTATGAGGCTACTGCAAATTTTCGTTCACTCGGACACACTCTGTGTCAATTGTGGATCCATAAGATCAACTGTTATCGACTGGATATTTCAGTTTGCCGTGTATTATCAAATTGTTTTTGTGCGCACTCTTCCGCCTCACTATTGAATTCTTTTTATTCAGTGAGAATGGAATTGTTTTTAGTTTAGTCGATGGCCAACGCTTTTAACTTGAACGCTTTGATGGTAGAAGGCAGAGATGTCCTATTCCTAATGCGAAAATTTAATGAGCGAAAAATGCAAATGCGCACCCACGATGAGTATTATTTTATTGAAATTAACTTTAATTTTGTGTATAAAATTGTTCCATGACTTAAATAAAAGTGGTGGTGTCGCCATTGTTTGAGTTTTTTTGCGCTGCACTTTTGAAAATCCAACCAACGAATAAGCCAAAGTAACAAAACACACCTGCCCATTTTTACAATCCACTTTTAGTTTCAACGAGAGGGGTATAATTTTCACTAATGGATCAAAAGACATATGTCTTCGGCAACTACTGCACACACACACATACGAGCATAGATACATATGCATGTATTTACCAAAACATGTACTCATGTGCAACGAGCGCCGCTGTGTTTGTGTGTTTGTTTTCCCGTGTAAATATCGTTGCAGCAACTGACAAACATACAAGTTGCGTTTCAATTAAGAAAAGTGCTTTCAAGTTGATAAATTCACACTTGTAAACTCAAAAACCCCCGCAACTGCCGCGTACCCCCTGCGCAAACAAATAAACACAATTTAGAAAAGTGTTTTTTGTATAGAGTTGTTGTCGTTGGTGTTGTTGCTGTTGTTCTATGGTGTGTTTATTGTTTTGCTGATTACAAATGTAAGACATGTCATATGAAATGTTTGTTGCGCACAAGTGGCACAGGGAAGTTAACGAAAGTGTTGCCTTTACAAATGAATACCTGGGCGATATAGATTTGCACAGTATTGTTGCAAGTGACAGATGTTTAGATAAGCAAAAAGGGAATTTAACTCATGTTATTTAAGCTTGTGACGCTTTACATTGTGGCGTTTGTATGACCTGCTTTAATTATACAATTAATTGAATGAAATTAACTTTTAGTTTTAGAAAATGCAATTTAGTTTTCAAAAATCTTTAGATAAGGAATATGACTTAAGATTATTAAGTTGTTCGCTTGTAGCAAAAACAAGTTTGGACCTATCTCTTGCTGCGAGTATATTTAAGATTCAATTAAGATTTGTGAGCTGAAACTCAGAAAAACATGATCAATCATGCCGACAAAATGGGAAAGCTGCCAGCACAACAGGGGCGGACTTTTTGGAGGCGTCGAAGAACGCTGTCAAAGCAAATAGAAATTGCTATTTCAGAGCTGCAACTAATTTAAAAGCTGGTTTGGTGTTAGTGTAAATCAGTTATGCGGCATTCAATATTGTTGTTTCCATGGAAATGAAAAATAATGCTTTATTTTATATGTGATAATAACATTCGAATCTAAAACGACAAACAGCTTGATAACATTTTCAAAACCCAGTTCAGATTTATGATTCAACGCTGACAGAAACTTATAAATAAAAATATTTTACAAAATAGTATGAAAATTCTTTCACACCTAAAGAAATCAATAAATATTTTTCACGATGATGCTTTTTTATTCATATTTTTATTTTCTTTTCATGCATTTACGAACGACCAATCATGTTGTTCTCCACACAGATTTGACTTTGTTTTGTCTTACAGAAGGAGCATGCGCTTTTGCAAGTGTGCGTTTAATGTAAAATTACAATAAGACTGTACTTATTTGAATGATATTGAAGATCCAAACGTACTTTGGAATTTTATAATATATAAAAAATTAGGGGTTTCCCTTTTTGCAAAATATATTTACTTATTTCCAATGCAACATAAGATTTTGAGGAAAACTCGGAAAACACGCTTTGTATCCTTTTAAATGTGGGGGAAAATAAGATTCGATATCGATCGATCGATACATTTAAACTGTATTGGAACTTGATTTATATCGAATGCTACAATTTGGCAACTGCAAATGAAAGAAGATGGTATAGCTGAAGATGAAATAATGGAATGTATTGCAGCAAATTTTGCTTAGTATTGATTTAATGAATCCTTGCAAAATTATATGTGCCTGTGTGTGTAAACACAACTTATCATTCCAATTACAGTGGATTCGCACAAATTTTGTTCACAGAAAAGTAATTATAAATATATTAAAAGAAACCATTCGGAAAGCTTTCGTTTTGCCAAATTGTTGATAGTAAAAATATCTCTGACGTCATGTCTCTTTCGCTACAGATATTGGAAATAATATAAAGCTAAAATAAAATAAATAATATAAAGATAAAATACCCATTTCGGATCTTTTATTGTAAAAGACAATCCGCCACATTTATTATTCTTTTAATTTTTTCATTCGAAAATGTTTCCGTTTATTGCATTCGATAGTCAACGATTTTACAGCGAAGACAATCATCATGTTTTGCCATGAATTTATGGTCCGTTCATTATGCGAAGAACGATTTCATGCCGTCAACTTTTTTCAAGAAAGAAACAGGAAACCCAAAGAATCAGGGAGAAATCAATCAATTTGCGGCAAATTAATTGATGAATCGAGTGTTGTCAATTAATCGAGTGCAGATTTCCGTGTGGAGGGACACCCTAGTCGATGCACATCATTATATATCACTTTTCTCTCACATTTGCTGTTGACAGTTATTAATGCACATATTCTCAAGACGACGCTTGCCGTCGATTACTTTTTTGAAATTGATGTCAACAACAGTTTTCTTAGAATTATGTGCGTTTTTGTACACAAATATGAGCATAAACATGTGTGTGACTGTATGTGTGCGTGTGCGTGTAAGTCATTGCAGTGCATCCGTGTCTGAATGTATTGCAGAGCTTTTATTTCTGGAAATGCAGTTTCGCAAAATGAACAATAAATATATTGAGAATGTGTAGGAAATCACGTTGAAGAATTCTTGAGGATTCCGAGAAAAACATGTGCGAAGGAGCAGTTGTTGAGTTAATAAATTTCGTTAAGAATATCTCATCGGGTTGCACTGATAGAAATGAAGTTTTGTCAAGAATTCATTTACGTTTTTTCAGCATGTGTGAGTGCGTATTTATTTATTTATTTATGCGTGTGTGAGAACATAAACTTTGTATGTCGATTTACTTCGAATGTTTGATTTATCACTAAATATGTTGTTGTCGTTGCTATTGCTCTCGTTTCCGCCAGAACAATAAATTTATATTTAGGGGTCAATAACAAACATGTTGGCACTGGCAATCAGTTGTTGTGTGTAAGTGTTTTGTTATTTTTTTGTTTCGTAAATTGCCACAAAATGAGCAATAAATTTGTTAACCTTTTCAGCAGAGGGCAATAATTTGTCAATTTAACATGTGTACCGTTTCCTGTTTGTAATCATGGGCTATCACAAATACACATGCAAAAACTCACACCACCACACACACACACACACATATTATTTATACCGAAATTGAAGCAAATTAAATTTACTATTCGTTTAAATGCCAACTGGTTTAATATGAAAGCAGTTTGTGTTCTCATTCAAAGTTTTATGCAACACCAACAATGAAATGCGGAAAATGTCAGAATTACGGTTTCATATTGAAAGCACTCTTTTCGGACTTATGGCACATTTTCGTTGACAGTGTCGTAACTCCTAAAGGATCCTAAGATCTTAGGCTTAAGATTTTCATACAACAATTTTCTGTATTGTTGAGTTCACAAGCTAAATATGACGTGTAATATTAGGATCGGTACCATCAGTTTAATATTATTCAGTTCTTGTTTTATTTGTTCATCTGCAAAGTTCCCTTTTCTTATAATCCCTAAGATACGTCAGGCAAGCTTTTCAGCTCCACTCATTGATGAACGAAACATTTCTGTCTGTAAGCGAAATCAAAAAAGCCACAGTTTAAAATGCATGTAACGAAAATATCCCTACAGAATATAAGAGGAATAAAAAATTTATACACAAGAAATTATTTTGAATTTTTATTAAAGTGTGACTCAGAGGCGTATGAAAAAATTGTTTAAAAAGAGAGTAGAAGATAAATTTTGTTATTCTCTTCTTTTCTGACTGCCTTTTTGATGAACAAAATTGTACCCAAAAAGGTTTTGATTTTATTATTAAAAATGATTTTATTATTTTGGCGTGAGCTTTCCTTAAAAACGTGTCTATCAAAAATAGAGTACTTGAAAGAATTTTTCACAGATATTCAAATGTTATGTGTATGAGTGTTTGCCATATTAATTTACTTTTAAATATTTAGAAAACAAAACACATTTTGGAAATTCCTTTCGCTTTGGCCTGGTTGCCTAAAGCTCTTTGTTCCTGTCTGTGCTCTTGTGTGCACAAAACATTTCCAAAAGAAACCTTCGTGTTTCATATCATTCCGATCAACCAATTACCTTCAAACATTTTCAATTAATTACCTGCAATACAAAGGAAATTCTAATGCAGAATTGTATTGCAGAACATCACTTTAAATTAGACAATAAAAAATTATATAAAAGCGATATAACAACAGATCTTTCGTTAAAGATAACAACAGTGAAATCAACTACTTATTTGCTGGTCTTTTTGTTCGTGTTGCGAAAAATACAAGTTAAGGGAAAGTCAAAATAGAAGTGGTATGAAATGTTTGTGTTATTGAAATAGAACAGCGGATACACAAAAACGTCTGGTTCACTACATTCGAAAAAAATTCAGACATTCTAATAGCTAATGGTGTGATTTAACTTTCATCTTTTGGAAAGTTTTCATTTGTATAATGCAGCATTAATCAGATACGTTCTTGATAGCACCCATACAACATATTCCGACTTTAAATATTCTTTGAAGGGTTGCTTAAATTTCGTTTAGCAGCAATTGCAGCTGTCGAGTGTTCTCATATGAGCTTCAAATTTATTTTTGATTGTAGCTCAACGTCCACTCAATACGTTTATTTGTAACTTTACACACGCTTCAAGTAGTTGCCATCTAGAGATTTTTAGTAGGTTTAGCACTTGACGACTTGTGTCAAGGCCCATTAAAAATTAAAAATTTGTTCTATTAAATTATATCTATAATCGAGACAGACAGTTTCATTAATACTCGTACATATTAATTTAATATTGCGAAGCGTTAAGTGAATGAATTTCGTATAAAAACAGAAGCATGTTTACATAGCAAAGAACATTTATGTAAGAATGCTCTGAGTTTTACATACCTGCTCGTGTGTACGTCAAGTGTAATAAATTCAGATACACTCAAAGCATATCGTGATTGTAACAACTACAAAATTGTTTCTAAAATTTCTGTGCAAGTGAATTTACAGCGATAAGACACAAAAATAGAAAAAATTAATATCATGAGAAGGGTTTGAATAGAAAACAACAATAAGTTAACAAATAAAGAGAACAAATAAAGTTTAAGCATATCAGATGGTAATAAAACTACAGCGTACTTCAGCAGCAACTTTTCTCAAGGAGTTTTGCAAAACAACTGCAATGTCTAAAGTATCAAAACAACAATAAGTCTAAAGTTGTGCTTCATGAAAGTATGGGCAGAAAATAAGTCAAAAGTGCTGATGAGAGATAGATAATCGAAAAAGTGGTTGTTTAGATGCAATAAAATTGTTTTGAACCACGAAACTTTGCTGAAAGCAGAGTATTTTCCAAAATGCTACTTATTTGCCTTTCGTGCTTCGATGCAGTTAAAAACACTTTCAACCGAATGAAATTTCTAAATAACAATCACGAAGGATATCCCTCAGCACTGCAATCAACTAACATTTTTAAATAGATGTCGTTACTTGTTTATTGTAAAATGAGCTTATGGAAAGAGATAAGGGATAAATGCAGACATCTGAACAATAAAGTTCAACACGTTTGTGCGAGCGGATATTGTTGAAAGTAGTTGCATTAATTTTTAATTTGTTAAAGTATTTAATATGAAACGAGAAATTCAGATTAACGTATAGCAATTTATTTTCAATAAACAAGAATTAAAGTGGCCACTTTTATCCTCGACTGTAACCGCAAATGTCCAGCATGAAAAATACTTTGCACAAACATAAACACCATTTATATGATTTCGCTAAAATGAGACTGAAAATTAGATGGCAACAACAACAAGAAGAAGAAGACGATGGAAAACACATGTCTGTATGGGCAGAAATAATAAACGAACCGCAAAATCCATCCTATTTGTCTCATCATTAAATGCACATAAATCCAATTTTATCTTGATTTTGTCCTTCCAACCAACAACAGCTTTAATGGCTTTCAGAGCTCCATCATAGTACGAATGCTGAAATGAACATCAGAATGGTACAAAGCGACACACACATTCTACACGGACACATCCACATGCACACACGTGCATTATTTCATACACGAGCAGCATTTGTATTTGTTTAAGAAAACTTAAGGATATGATTATGATTCATATGCGATGACAATATTGAGAGTTTTACAACATTAACAAGGTTACGAAGTGTTACAGCCAGAATGGGGGAGGGAGAGCGAGAGCGGGGAGGTTTGCCAAAGCCCGGATGGTACGTTTCCCTCTTGTGGAATAATAACAAAAATATAAAAAAAGGAACGTATTTAATGCTGCTGCCACGATTTCATCATAAAATTTTTGATCCATTGAGACATTAAAGGATCGAAAAAAACACGACTAAAGCACTTCCTGCACACTCAATCGCACTCGAACAACAAACATGCGAAATGAAGAAAAATATTAAAAAGCTTACGACAAATCCAAAGCCATAATATTGCGAATATGTGCAATTTGTTCGGATTTAAGTTGTGGATTTTTGTATTATTACTTTTTTCCTTATCCTTCTGTTTTTGTTGTTGTCATAATATTTTTTATTATTCCTTGCAGGAGCGCTTACGATGTGTGCTCGGATGTGGTTATTTGTAAGTGCCACTGGTACTGTTTCAATATTCCTTGTGATTATTTTGTTGAAATGAATATATTTTTCATTACGTTTCGTAGGGGTGTTCGATGGGGGAAAATAGAAATTTTAATAATTTTTTATCGTCATACTGATTTCTACAATTTTCTTCTTTTCTATGTGTTTATCTAAAGCGTTACAGCGCAGTACACAACGAGACTTCGATGTAATAAAATAATCAATATCGGCAACTGGAGCTGTTTTTACTGCCTGATTGAAATCAATTGAAACGTATAAAAATGTTTGCGTCTAACTTTGTAATAAACAAATTTCGTTTAACTCTAAATGGTGAAAAGTCGAATAAACGTCGCTTGAGAATTGCGAAGCTGAAACGTACTTCAGTAAAATTTCGATTAAAGACGATTCTAAGAAAACGGACTTCAAGAGTTGAGTCTTGAGAAAGATGTTCGACTTTCGAGATGATCGCGAAACAAATTTTATTTAATTTTAATGAATTTTTTTAATTAGTATCAAGACTTTAAAGAAAAGCGAATTAAAGCGCAGTTGCTTTGAATATAAATGATTTACGAGTTTAAGAAGTCTAGAGAACATAAAAAATCAATTTTATAATTTTTTACCTTCAGCAGCAAAGTGGCATTTAGAAACAGTCAACAATTATGAAAGATGTTTAATGGCCTTAACTGTTCCGAAGATATTTTTTAGAAAATATTAAATTTATTTTTCCTTCGGCATTTTCGTCAACATTTTATTTGTTGAGAAAATAATTAGAAGTGGGTTGCCACGGCATGAACTTGGAAACGCATCGTTGTTAAGGGGGTGGTTTTCTTCTTGGTGGTTTCTTGTTGCCTACTCAAATTATCAAACGGACCACAAAACAGATACACAAACAAATTTTGTTGCCAATTAAAATTTAAATGGCCTGAATAAAGTCGGCTGCAAGAAAAATATTGAAAATGTTTGTAAAAATATAAGAGTGTTTCATGTTGTTGCTATTGTAAATAAATATCATGATTTGTTTTTCTCTACACATTTTCTTTGATGTAGAATTGTTTTTTCCCTTCTCCGGCTCTTATTTTTATTGTTTCCTTGGAGCCTCCATTTGTGTCTTACCAAGTATTTTAAAACACAATATTTTCTTTCACTTTTCATATTTCTGTGTTATTTGCCCATATTTTGTGGCCATGGTCACTTTGGGGATATAATTGTTTGCATATCCTGTATCATTTCAAGTATTTTATTATTCTTCTTTTCTTTGTTTACTTGTGTAAAATCTGCGGAGGTTTCTATTGTTTCCTTTGAGTTTCTCATTATTGTTTGTTTCACTTTTTATTTCTAATTTTTAGCTCATTTTTGCGGTTTGAAAGATTTATTTGAGGGGTCTGTTTTGACTTTTTTTTATTAATTAAAGAGAAAAATATGTTTAACTTTTCAGAACGCACCAGCAAAAAAAAAAAAGAGAAGAAGACATAAAATAAAAAGCGAAAAACATACAAATTGTCTTTAAAAAATCCGAAATTATGTGATTCGAGGCAAATTGGAGCGTTAAATTCATAACTTCTACTCTTGTGTGCAATTCCGTGTGCGATGGCTTTGGAAAGAATTCTGAATATTCCTGAGGAGACTGTACCAGGGTCTGGAGTCCCCTTGTTCGAAGTTGTTTTATTACTTCCAGCTAAAGTGACTGAAACTGGTAAAGAAAGTTTTCCGCGAGATGTTGTCAAATCGCTAAACCAAAAACAACTTTTCTCACACTTGACACAAGTTTTTAAAATTTGTCCAGCTTATTCGTAACCAAAACCCACAACAGTCCAACAGAGGCAACCATCATATGGTGGCATCGCACATTTTTATTGTGAAATTGGTGTATAAAGTTGTCCCTCTAAAAAATTTTTAAATAAAATTTACTGCAACATGTTTGTTAATTTGAATATATTTAAAAACTTTATATTTAATCAGCCACAACGAAAAACACACACACATACACACGTCAAGAGAACAATAAAATGACATAAAACTTTTTTCCAATCATTCGTTTCACACAGAAAAAGTTTAATAAAAACATTTTACACACCTTCAGGAGGGTGAAGTTGAAAGAGACAAAAAGTTAATATAAATAAATTTTTCAAATTGTAACAATTTACTCTGGGACACGCTGGAGAACGGCAGCTAAAGATACAACAACAAATTTCCATTGTAGCATGTTCTGATAATTTCCCCAGGGAGAGAGTGTAACAACAGACAAATTATTAATACATCGAAAAAAACCCCAAAAATAATACGAATAAAAAAAGAGTAAAAAGTTAGATAATAACGCACTCCAGGTCTCATGAAAGCCACTCGTAACATGACACAAAAATTCAGGTACGCTTATTCACAAACATGCGTGTGGTTGTAAATTTAATAAAAAATAAATGGCATTTATTTCCTCACAGAGTTCATTTTCCTTGTGCAAATTTTATTACCGCAGAGCAAAAAATTTTAAATTCAATCTCCGAATATGTTTCACACAAGAAGTTTCTTATACAAAATTTACGCGGGCACTGTCGTTACCAGAGTTCGTTTTGAAAATGGTGATTTCGAGTTCTCAGCTATCAGCTGACTACCAGGAGTTGCGTCCTAAACATAAAACTTTATTCGAACTGCTTTTTCAATCTTAACGCACACTGGAGCTGCCGACTAATTTTCTTGCAGGGGCAGTGTCTAACTACTGATGTCCTCGCTTTTACACACTTTTCGCTTATACGCCTTTTAAACAAACCAACTGTTTCGAAGGCTTCTCTTGCATCATTCCCCCTTGCGGAGCCATCTCCTGCTCAAAAGCCATAAACGTAATTATTCATTCAATGAAACTCATACACAATTTCTGTCGTCTTTATCTGCTTCTTAAAAAGAGCTCACAAATACCAGCTACAATTGACATTTGCTACTACGGCAACAAGGCTCTATTAAAAATAATGAGCAGGATAAAAAAAGCTGCACAGAAATTTATAATTCAACCCTACATTTCATGACATACACGAAGCCAATTAGTGAAATTAGGTACGCTTTGCTCGAGAATAAATAAGTCGCAATAATAATACGATTGAAAAAGTTGTATTTCATTATAATTGTATGTCGTTTCTTACCTGCTTAAACTGGAGGAGCATTTCTTACGAACCATGGAGATGTTAAATGAAGGAATTATTAAAGAGTGCTGGTGTTTCTACATGCCGGCTTTCCATTGGCTCTTTGACCAAATCATCTGTAGATTTTAACTTAACTCAAAAGCTATATTGAAATCAAACACCAAATAAGAATTGGATGAGATGGAGCTTAGCAGGCTTTAGAAGAGAACAAATCGAATTGGACTTAATATAATTAGTTTTTTTTTTGAAAAATGAAATCGATGTGATTCATAGAGATTATTTTCGGGAATGGCTTTAATTGCTCAACTTGGCCCGCTTTGCTGGTTTGAAATCTCAAAAACACAAGCAGATTTTTTGAATATCTTAAATCAATACCCATCCAACTGGCAGCAAGTCGGCTCTACTTGTGTAAACATGCGATCAACAACTACTCGAAATATCGATCCAACACAGCGATCTACCCGCCGTGCTTGTAATAGAAATTTATGGGAAAAGCGCTTTGGCCAGGTCTAATGTTTAGACACACATGCATAGACGGAATATGTACGAACTTTCACGTGCACAACTATTTATAATCTCCAGTACAAATAAGCACCCACATTTGCAATCCTGTTTAAATGTCAGTGAACGTTCTGTGAACGTTTGTTCGGCACAGAGTGAAAAGAAGCACAACTGAGGCAAGAACAAACTTAATTAGCATTGAAAATTAATTGGCGTAAAAAACTCTTGAGAAATATTATAGAGAGTAAACAGAAACCTGTAGAGAATTGGATTGTGCTGAAAAGTCAGGTATTTGAAAGAACTGTTTAGTTGTGTTTCACTTCTTTTCATATGTGACGTACCATTAAAAACGAATGTCCTTAAAGTGGAAATCGTAAGGAAGTGTAAATATTATCCAATCAATCCGATATCTTTTGAAATGGAATCCAGGAATTCTGTATTGATTCTGACATGTTATTGCAGGACTCTAAAGGACTACGTCGAGAGGTTTTGAATTCATATTTTGAATTTTAAGTTATTGAAAATATTTACTTTCGCTGCAAGTCGTAAGCAATCAATACGTGAATTGATATAGACTGCCATTTAAAACTGCTGGAGCGTTGGAAGAGTTGTGCAAATGAAAAATGTATTAAAATTTTTTATAGAATCTTCGATACTATTTTTTAATTTTTATTTACAAAAAAATTCATATTCTTTAGTTTTAAGTATTCTTGAAGTGATAAGTGAAAGTGCGTTACAAACAAGTCATAGTTTAACAATTTTCTGAATTTCTTACTTTTGTTTTATGTGAAGACGTCAATAAGTCTGGTTGGTGAAAATACATTTTCTCTTTGTTAAAATCTGTCTTTATGAAATATTTATTTCTTTTAACTTCAATAGAAAGTTATTGATTCAATATTGTGAAACAGTAATTGGAACTTTCTATATAATCATTTGCGACAAAACTCCATGATAATAAAACAATTTACTTCTATTTCCTACTGAAATTTAATATTAACTTGCAAGTTCATTTTATTACAGTTAAACATATAAACTTTTTTATTGCTCAGCAGCACGATATTCACATCCATCACATACGAAATTGTACTGACTCGATACATCTTTTAAAATGTACGGTTTGTTTCATTTTTCCACAACAGTGCGTTTATGCATAAAATTTCTTATATCCGGCTTAAGAGAAGTGCTTTGTTTCCGGTGCAGTACTTTTACAACAATTCCTGCAATTACCCCTTTTCAAAAGTTATTCAAGATTTTTTTTCTAAATGTTTTTGGCAACACGTCGTGCAATTTGATATATAAAATTTCTTTTTTCATAGATCACATAAACATGCACACATTCACACATGTACACTAGCGGCCAAATATATTGAAAGTTCGTGATAAAAGAAAGTCCTCTTTCTGTTAGGAGTACATCGTTTTAAGTCGAATGCATTCCATTCTGTACAGCAATAAAGTATTTTTACAAGGACGAGAATATAAATTCAACGAGCGAAATTTATAAGTTATACATCGTGGGCCATACAAATTTACTTATTTTATGTTTATTAAATGTACTCTTATATTTTGATTCAAATACATCCGAATTGCTGAATTGAAAAAATCTTATGAATAATAAATTAAGACTGACTGGTCTTAAAAATATATTAAAAATTTGAATTGTATACAAAAAGCCTTAAGGTTGATGCACCCAGTCTCTTTCCACAATAATTTATTTATGTTTTGAATAAAAATTGTGTACAGACTTTATCTTCCAACTGTTTCTGTATGAAGGATGTTTCTTTTGCTTTCCACTGCTAATATTCGCAGCGAGTTAAATGTGGCACAAATAAACTCCAATAGCAATCCGTGTAGGGATTTTTTAATAATTAAGAGGAGAGGATAATTACTATTAAGGAAGTCAAATTTTATAGCCAAATGAATAAGAAAGTTTGAAGGGGAGCATGTAATAAAAAGGAGAAGATAAAACCCAAAAGCAAAAAGATGAAAATCAGTAAAAATACAAATTCGCTTTATCTTTGAAATATAAATAATTAAAAACTGCCTTTCATCAATTTTATAATAAATAAAGCGAAACGGATAATATGTTCCTCTTCTTCTTCAAGGACTGTGAACAACCTGTTTTAGCCTTTTATATCCTTTTCAAACGCGTTAGTAGTCTTCATCTTGAGATTCTTCAAAAGAATTAACTTTTTACTGTGAATTTGTTTCATTCATTTTTTATTATTAATTTTTTTTCTTTCCAACTTAGAAATGTTTAGCCGACCATTTAACTGAATTTTAAAGGCTTCAAAATTAATTTGAAAAGTTTTTTTGTAAGTATTTATTTATTTTTCACTTGTGTTGTATGTTAAAACCTTTTATATCCTTTTCCTCATTTGTTCGTTTGTTGGTGTGGCTGCTTGTGTGCTTGGGAAGATATAAACGTATTTTATGGGATTTATTTATTTTGTTAAATTTTATATTTTATTTTATTTTATTTTATTTCTTAACTTGGCATCTCGTCTTTTTTTCTTTTTTCTCAGCCCCTTCTAAGCAGATGATGATACTCCAGCACTATTTGCTGCAGCATTTCACATACTCTGCTCATTCGCAGCTTCTTACTTCCGACCCACTTTCATTGCTTTTTTAATTTTTAACTTGGCTTCTTCATTCGTATAAACATTGAATTTTTATTATTATTTGCTTTGGCACACACAAAGTATTTTTATTACTTTTTCAA
This sequence comes from Linnaemya vulpina, assembly GCA_963675445.1. Taxonomy (NCBI): domain Eukaryota; kingdom Metazoa; phylum Arthropoda; class Insecta; order Diptera; family Tachinidae; genus Linnaemya; species Linnaemya vulpina. The sequence continues at coordinate 118,157,557 of OY776276.1, read as the reverse complement.
ACGCCAAAATAAAGTTTTAAGCGAAGTGTTGCATAAGGCAACATAATCCTGGCGAGAGAAACAAATGCGAAGCGGCAAGTACGTCTTTAACTTTTATCACACAAGTAAAAATCTTTATTGCAAACCTCAAAGGTTGCAATTATTAAAATTTAAGTTCGGCTAAAAGTTGGCTAAAGCTCATAAATCTTGAATAAAAGAGCGAAAATGTCGAGCCATCGAAAATCGTAATACGGCTCATCCTTACCGTATTTTAGCCGATGCTTTTATTGAAATTTGGCTTGAGCCTAAACACTTATGTTATTCAAACTTTCTTTTCTTGTTTTATTCATCTCACAACTGCTTTCATTTTATCCGAATGCCACCACAAAAATTAAATTATTTCGTGAAAATGTGAAATAATATTTCAGAAGTTGCCGTAAAAGTTATACCCGAAGGTGCTGATTATTTCCCTTACTGAAACTACTTTTATTTCGTTATTGTGTTATGCCTCCCATCATCTTAAGGTAGAAACATATTCATAAGGGCGTATGTATAACAACAGAGATGGAAATTTCTATAAAAACATTAAATTAAAGGCTGATTACAATGTAAATTCATGTTTTGTTTAATATATTTGCTCAAGAAATTTGTAAAAATTATTCTTAATATATACTGTCATTTTCATACATACAAAAACTACTTTAAAAAGTTGAAAAATATGTTTTTCGTTAACATGATTAATAAAATAAGTGATTAAGGCAAAAAGGATACTACTCTGGAAAGAAATAATCAGGTTTAGTTTAGATTTTGTGGACGGCCTGTTTCAGTTGAACACATCCAAATATCTACTAGCATTTTCAGGTGTTCGTAGGATACGCGAAATACTTGAACTAATTACAGAAGTTGCGCCCATTGTACGGCTGCGAATACAAATAAGATCAGATTAATATTTCGGATAACATGCAGATGAATTTAAGTCACTATACGGCCATCCTCAGTTGACCAAGTCTACTTCATGTTCGCATCAATTATTGGGTAGATAAGACGAATGTGATGACGGTTCTAACATTTGAAATAGTACAATAACTCCTGCAAAATTATATTGGGAATACTTCATCTATTTCTCACTTCCATCACAAGTTTGCTTTTCATCATGACCCATTCATTTCGATTTTTGGCTTAGAATTAAACCTTTTTTTTGATCCGCAATGATTATGTGAAAATGGCAGCATTTTTAAGTTCATGATGTTATGGAAATACCCATACATGCCCTTTTCATTGTAATTATTCATCTTCAGGTTGGCTTTACTCTTCGCTCTCCATCTGTTTATAATTTTAATTCAGCAGAATCGCTGAACTTTCAAACATTTACAAAATGGGTAAACAAATCCACAAAAACCTTTTTAGCCAAAATACGAGTATGAAATTATGAAAACCATAAGCAAAAACTATTTCGAGAAAAATATGTACAGAGTCAGTTTATTATTATTCAAGTGACTTTTCTCTCTTTCGCTTTTTATGCATCGCAAATTGTGTTGCATTTGTTCTGTTTTTAACCAAAGCAGCTTAAGACATGTGCATGAAAAAGCCATAAAAAGAATTAAGCAAATGGCTTAAAGCCAACTTGAATCTCCTCATGCACCGCATCCGGAGTGTTAAAAGGAGAGCACTACGAAGAAAAGAAAACACAAACTCGGATGCAAAACAAACAACCGGACAAATTTTTGTGCACAACAAGTAAAGAATTAATAAAGACCGTAAAATGGAATATGAAAAAATGTTTTAAGAGAAAACGAAAATGGTTGTTAAAGTAGTACAAAACTAATAATGGTCAGCACTTAATGGAACTTTAATCTGGACAAGAGTCGTAGCCATTGCCCATTGCCCATTCCCTAAAAAGAAAAACTCAGCCAACATGGAAATGATACAGAACACAACAAATTAAAATCCACCCAAATGAAAAACTACAAAGAAAATTTAAAGAGAAGAAGAATATTAATGAAAACAACCAGGAAAAACCCAGACATTTACACAGTAAAAGTATGTGCTTAAGAAACATTTTTTTCCAGCATTTATGGGCTCCATTTAGAAGTTCTATCCGCTTTTTATTGCACTCATACAAAAACAATTCCAGTCCATAAAAATGAAGGCAACACTAAAATAAAATGTAATTTTTCTTAATGGAAAAATACACAATAAAAGAGAAGGAAAATCCCAAAGTCCTCTTTTAAAAACCTTCAATTTGCGGTAACATTTTTGTTTAACATCTTCTTGGCAACAGGAAAACTGAATTTTACACAAATTCTACTCCCGTTTCTTCGTTTGTTTGTTTGCTGGTTTGTTTTCTCTCTTCTCCTAGAGTGGAGTGTGCATGTGTGACTTCTTTTTTATGAATGACATGCAATTTAAACAAAATTTTCTAATAACAAATCTATCAGAATAGCGTTCTTAATTATATCTGTATCGGGCGATGTTGTTGCGCAGCCATTTTTCCCTCATCAAATATTCGAAAGTGTATTGCATTGACAGCTGCCTTTTGCTAGCAGTGCTCGGAAATATAATTGACAGGCTTTTCGTAAGAATGACGTGCGTAATTGCCATTAAAGTCAAATGCTTTAGATGTGTGTGTGTGTGTATGTGAGCTTCTGTAAATTTTGTTTAGATTTATATCGTACGAATCCCTGTGAATGAACGAGTGTAAAGTTTGTGCAGTGTGGCACAAGACATGTCACATGCTCTGGGGATTGGGGTACAACTGAAAATTGCATCTGATATAAACCGAAAGCACTGACTCACTGTACGCTGTAGTGACTTAAGCTGAATTGGCTTTTTATACTCTCAAAATTTCTTCAAGTATTTATATTATGAAGATCGGCATGAGAAGGAGTTACATTTTGGTTTCTAATTTTAAAGGCGTTGCGAGTATTGTCAATAATTTTAAAATTAATGCCGAGATGGGTTGATTTAATTATTGGCAGTTACGAAATGTAATTTATTTAATTTTTAAACCGCAGAATTGCTTCTGTTTTACATATCGGTAGCCGAGGCCAGTATCATTTCATAAGAACTGTCAAGTTACTTCTTCACAATTGACAAAATCTTATATCAGATAAAGAGGCAAACCTCGAAAGAAGTGATGTTCACTGACTCAGAGCTTCTTTGGAACTTGTATGTTTTCTACATATTATTCGTTGGCCTGAGGATATCAATTATTTATTGTTTATTTGGTGTCCCCTGCGATGTTCTCAGTTCATTGAAAAAAGAAAATCGAGAAAAGTGATTTTAAGCATATTTTATGTGTTGCCCGAATCATTTGGTTTTATTTGAATATATTCTTCCTTTCACTGAGCAAAAAGGCGCATTTCAGGTGTTTGCTGTCAATTTGAGTCAAACACGTTTTATTGCCTTTTAATTTTTTTGTCTGCTTCGGCCAGTAGATTTGTTTAGTGATTTATTGGATAACATTCGAAAGCCAACCTCATCGATATCATTTAAATATTCAAGTTGTTGACATGTCTACTACATATTTGCTTAATCTATTCAAACATTCAACTACTAACTTGAGTTACTCTATTGACCTTTTATCTTTTACTTTGTATTCATACTTAAAGATACACTCGTGCATAATTTATTATTGAACCAGAGGATATGCATGGGAGACGTTGAAGAAATGTATGTGGTTAATGGCGATATTAAAGGTCTTAGAAAACTTTTAAATAAAAATGTACGTCAAAATTGTTTTGTAATAAAATGATCTTCATGAGAGCTAAAAGTGAGCAGTTAATTGACTTGAACTCGGCCATACATATTACGACAGAAGGAGAATTCAACTATTTTTACTAGAAATTCCATAAAAGCATTAACATAAATTGAGAGAGAATTGGAATTAAGCTAAATTTTGAAAACTATAGATTAATACAACCGCTTTTCAACTTTTTAACAAACGACTATATTTGCAATCTCATCAGCTACTAACAAGAAACGTGTGGGAGTTTCGTTTAAAATAACAAGTTGCGAAAGTACAAAAGGCATGGACACAGGATTTCAAATAAAATGGAACTTCTTTTTCCCCACCAACTTCATAAACTTATCTGATCGAGCCAAAACTCTGTCTTAATGGCCATTTGAGAGAAGAATTGACTTTTAAATATCTGGTTGCAGGCCATCTGAGAGAAGGGGTAAAGCAAATAAAGTATTGAAATATTTAATATTTTATCAGATTTAGAAGACTCAATTCAATTTCACAATTCAAAACTAATCAGTTGAGCCAGAAAACAGCACATGTTGCTTGTGCTTTTTGTAAAAAGTGGGGCGTTACAAACACTTTCATTATTAGCAACAACGGCCGGCCCCTTATAAATAATTAGAAGAAAAAACTTATTTACATTTTTCGAAATCGATTGTTCCAGGATAGAAGTTTTAGAAAAAATCTTTTCATGGAATTTTTTGAAGCTCAAAATTTTTATCCTGAAACACTCGATACCAATCGAAGCAAAATAAACAGAAAAAAGTGAAAAACAAAAAATGGTGAAGCTTTTGCTGGGATAAAATAAACAACCGAAGTACAATTATCTCGTTCGTCAAATTTAAAAGAAAAAATTAAAAAATATTATGCATTCGAGTATATTTTTTGACATGCTTGAATATCCACATTTTCAAATATTAATTTGGCTGGCGCCAGACATTTCTTAAGAGATTTTTCAATATCAAACATTTTCACTCACTGGCCATAAAAAAAATATTGTAAATAATTTTTTTTCATATTTCCAGAATATTTTCAAAATAAATATTTAGTCGTTGACGTGATCTCGGAGAAAGAAGGTGGTTTGGTGGTTGTGTGTTAATCAGCAGACGACAAATATCGTACAAGTAGCTGCCAGAGCTAAAAATATTCTTTCAATGAAATGAGTAAAAGAATTTACTTGTACTTGTGAAATATATAAGTTTCAGATGTAGAAGCGAAACAATTTATTGAAAACAAAAAGTAAATCCAAATAAAAATAAAAATGAAGTGGTTTCTGTTTTGTTTCTTAGCCGCAAGTTATTTAAGAATCTCGCAACAATATTCAGAACTGAATATAGGTAAATTGGACAGTTCGCAAACAAGATTTCTAGTTGATGGGATGTTTTTATAAATCATGTGTTTTTCGAAAAGGTGCTTTATTTTTCGAAAATGAATTGGACATGGAGAAAATGTTTGAAGCAAATGTGAAGCGTATAAATAGTGAAAACGAGGACAATTTCAAACTCACACCTCTGATAAGGAGACTGAGTCCAGCTGACGGGAGCCTGGCTTTGGAACGAGCAGGTTTTGTTTAATATCCAAGAAATAACTTCTGCTAAATTTATTCGTGTGTCTGAAAATGTTTTCCAGGTTGTGATTTAGTTGATAATGGCGTCGCAGCTATTTTTGGACCAAGTTCAAAGGCAGAGAGTGGTACGTACACATGAATGCTGCACACATTTAATTTTTATGTTCTTCTAAAAGTCTGTTTGTTTTCTGTTAATTTCTCGATGACGTTGTGCTGCCATCAGATATTATTTCTCTCATCTGCAACAGCACCGGAATACCTCATATTCTCTTTGACGCTCTCAGCGAAGAGCACCAATTGAACAAACAAAACCATCAGCTGACGTTAAATGTTTATCCCGCTCAATTGATTTTATCGAAAGCGTATGCGGACATTGTCCAAAATTTTGGTTGGAGGAAGTTTACTGTGGTCTACGACGAAGAGGATGGTATCTTTTGCACTGATTTTGTCGCTTATTCTTTTACACTCTTTCTTTGTTTGTGGTTTTAGCAAGTGCTCCCACACGGTTGCAAGATCTGTTGCAATTGAGAGATCTCCATAATGACGTTGTGCGTGTACGCAAGTTTAGGCGCAACGAAGACTATCGCGTGTTATGGAAGAGTATTAAGGGCGAGAGACGAGTTGTTTTAGATTGTCCTTCGGATATTCTGGTGGATGTTTTGAACGCCTCCATACCCTTCGATTTGACTGGACAATATAACGTGAGAATATTTACTGTTTTCTATGGAAATTAAAATAAAATGTCTTATGAATTCTCTTTAAGAATTTATTTTTAACGAACCTGGAAACCCCCAGTGGCAGTTTGGTGGACTTGAGAGATAATGTGACGTTTGCTGTCAATGCTACGGCAGCTCGACTGGCGATGAATGGAAATCTTTATGTTAGTAAAAATTCAGTTTTATTTTATTGTGCCTCCGCACATAATATTTTTGCTCCTACAGAATCTCAACGACTTGGAGCGCGCTTCGTTGTATCACAGCGATACTGCGAACAGCAGTCTGCCTCTGAGCACTTTATTTCTCGATCTTTTATACGACGCTGTGACCCTGTACGGTCTGGCCTTGAAGAATATAAGTGCCATGTACCAGATTAACCCTCCACGAGTTCGATGCGAATACGATGACTACAACAGAGGGCAAACTTGGGCTATGGGGCGCTACATAAACAAAGTGATGAAAGCGGTATGTCAGTAACGAAACTGTGGTAACCCGTTCAAAAGAAAGAGAATTTATTCCATTACAGATCGCTCCCTTCAAACAAGAACATTTTCGTTCTGAACTTATGCAGTTTGATGAGCACGGCCAGCGTATTAATTTCAAAATTGAAATCTATGAGCCCATGGATAATTATGGTGTGGCTCATTGGGACACGAAGGGTCAAATAACACCCCAACATATTGAGACGAATGTGTTTAAGAAAATCATCTATCGAGTGGCCACACGTATTGGTTTGCCCTACTTTATGGAGAAGTATTTCAAGAGAAACATTTAGTTTTTGTTGTTGCAATTAATACAAACATGCCTTTCAGTCAAACGGCTGTTGCAGAGAATATCACCGGAAATGCTCGATATATGGGCTATGCGGTAGACCTCATTGACGCTCTGGCGAAGGAAACTGGCTTCGAGTATGTGTTCATACCGGTTAGCGACAACGCCTATGGAAAGTACAATAAAGAAACCAAACAATGGGATGGAATCATCGGGGAACTTATTAACAACGTAAGAAAATTTTATTTGAAAAAATCGATCGAAATATAGGCTACGGCAGTGCTTTGAACGCTAATACACCAAAGTACTCTGTTTGGGGCGGGATATATAAATAGAGGCACGGAAAACTCTTTATTGCTTCAATAATACAATTCACATGCAAGAGTGGAAAGTGCAAAAATATGCGTTAAGTTCTTTTTGTCAAACAAATTTATCTGTTTTCAAGAACTGCATTTCAAAATTGTATCTTGTAGTTAAAAAAAACAAAATTTTATGATAACGTATTTGTGAATGCAATTTGCCATGAAATCATTTTTGAAGAAGATGCTGCAATTTACAATAAAATTTTATATATGTTAAGATATTCAATCGTATACTTTTATTTTTTATCCGATACCACAAATCCTTTAATACCGCTTTTGTAGGACGCTCATATGGGAATATGCGATTTAACAATTACTCAGGCTCGGAAAACAGTGGTGGACTTCACTGTTCCATTCATGCAACTGGGGATCAGCATATTGTCTTATCAAAAACCGGTGGAAGAGAAGAGATGGAGTGCCTTTTTGGAGCCGTTTACAAATAACGTCTGGATTTATGTCATGATTTCTGTATTCATAATAGCGTTTTTGTTTATATTGATTGCTCGGTGAGAAGACAACTTATTTATCTTTTCATTCCACTTATAATTAAGAACAAAAAATTACGTTTCAGTATTTCCAAAGAGGAATGGGAAAATCCCCATCCCTGCAACAAAGACCCCGATGTATTGGAAAACAAGTGGAACATATTAAACAGCTTCTGGCTAACAATGGGCTCTATAATGACGGCCGGTTGTGATATTTTACCACGAAGCGCTCCCATGCGCACTTTCAACGCCATGTGGTGGATCTTTGCCGTCATCATAACAAATTCATATACTGCCAATTTGGCTGCGTTCTTAACCAACAGTAAAATGGAAGGTTCCATAGCAGGCATAGCGGACTTGGGCTCTCAGACGGCCGTCAAATTTGGCACTATTGAGGGAGGCAGCACTTATACATTCTTCTCCGAGTCAAATGAAACCGTGTATCGCTTGGCCTACAACATAATGCAAAACGACGATCCCTCCGCATACACAAAAGATAACGAGGAGGGAGTAGAGAGAGTGTTGAAAAATAATGGCTCGTATATGTTTCTAATGGAGACCACTAGTTTGGAGTACAACACCGAACGGAATTGCAAATTGAAAATGTTGGGTGAGAAATTTGGGGAAAAGCATTATGCCATCGCGGTGCCATTTGGTAAGTTAGAAGAGAAATATTTCCTTCCCGATTTCATTTATTTTCAAATTAAGGAGCCGAATATCGTTCCAATTTGAGCGTGGCCATCCTAAAACTGGGCGAAAGAGGTGAACTATTCAAATTGAAAAGTAAATGGTGGAAGAATCATAACAACACTTGTGACGACGATGGCAACGACGATACTGAAACACCTGATATGACATTTTCTGAAGTTCGTGGAATTTTCTATACGCTGGGTGTGGGCGCAATAATATCCTATACGTTAGGAATAATTGAGTTCTTACTTTTCATCCAGAAAGTTGCGATGGAAGAGAAAGTGACTTTCAAAGAAGCTTTTCTAAAAGAAATTAAATTTGTTCTGCGTGTTTGGACAAACAAGAAGCCAATTAGCGTATCTCCCACAAACAGCTCCCGCTCGTCGTCTCGAATATCTGGCAATTCAATTAAATCGGGTAAATCGGGCAAATCGAACAAGTCCGAAAAATCCTCAAAGTCCACATCAAGAAAAGAGTCTGCGCCAGCTGAGCTCCTGGAGCGAAAGAGTACAAAAAGTCTAAAAAGCGCCATCATAAATTCGGTAGAGGCTAAAATCTGAAAGGTTTCAAGCTATCGGGCTCTTGTCCTTACGAAATAAAATTTTTAATTCATTATTTTGTAAGTACACGTACAATCATATGCATGTGTGTATGTGTGGGAGCGTATTTAATCATGTATTTATTTAAGATAAACGATAAGAATTTTTACCACGTGAATAATAAGAATAGAAAAATCAAAATATTGGCAAACACCGATTCTTCTCTGTTACTTTTGAAATTTTTTCTGTGTAAAAAAACTACTGAGTTTTGGAATGTGGACCTCATCCAAGTGGCAATGCAACAACAACAAACGATTTTTTATGGTTCCAGAATAATCCTGAACTTGATAACAACTCACGTGCATCAACTATTTCTATAGAAATTTGAAGACTTTTCACTTAGAGGAACGCGCTTAAGCCAACTTAAGGATTGTATTATCTTGAAAATCGAATGAAGCAATAAAATTCATTTAATCGAACATAAAAGTTTACAAGCTATTGTAATTTGGAGCTTTTTCCTCTTGTATGTCCCCATCCATTTATTTGCATTAGGGCAGTACTGCATTGAGTATGTGAATTCCATAGGTCGTTCACTGTGCTAACACTAAGTAAGAGCCGGAGAAAACTTTATATTATTGTATTTATCTTTGTAACGATTTGAAAAGACCAGCTGAAGTATTTCGCTGGAGAGCAATCGAATCTGCAGCGCAGTAACATGACTTTGACTTTGGAATAAGTGACTTTTTTTGTAAGAAATCTGCCGCCCCCTAATGTTGTATAGAACTGCTTCAGGCTTTTAACTGTAGCGTTGTGACGCGTAAATTCCATTACATTCACGTTGAATCCAATTGCACTTCAAACCGTCAGCAACAACAACGCTGAAAGAGGAAAATGAAAATGCTTCACTTCACTTCGAATTTAAAACTTTTTTTCATGTGAAACGCAGAAGTATGAAAATGAGAAAATATTTTCAGACTGATAGTTTCAAAGGGTGAGCCAACGAGATGCCTGGAATTCCAAGGGTGTTTCTGGATGGTCTTTCTGATGTGATTCCGTTGCTGTATTTCATGCGAAATACTCGAATACACATGTAAAGCGAAAATCCATACATTTTTGTTAATATTTATTTTTCCATGGCAAAAGTTTATAAATTTATTTCGAGTGTCAAGCAGCCTGAAGTATTTTCCACTTGAATTCGTATACAAAGTTTTACTACAACCACTGCGACTGCCGCCACCCACACAACCAACCAGCTCTTGCATGCTGCTACTCGTTTTCCACAAGTCGCAAGAACAAAATAACACGTTCGAGTGGTTGACTGCTGAAAGGAGTGCGATTTGGCTTGTGGTATAAGAATTTATTTGTTCATTTGTAAGTGAAATTATGAAAAATGAAATATAATTCAATTGATGTGAACTCCTATAAGCTTTCGCATCTCTTTGCAAGATATCATTCTGTCATTCATTTATTTATTTTCCATCGCCCATCAACATCCACAGTTAAGCGTTTGCTATTCAATTTTTCAAGCAGTCATCTTGAGTTACTTTTAACTTGAAAATAAGAGTGTGTAGGAAATGTCTAAGACGGCACGCACAGTGGCTTCACACAAACTTATTTTGTTATTCAATGCAAGTTATTTGCCATACTGTGGGAATCGATGAATTATTGATTAATTCATTGCGGGTCGGGATCTCGAAATCAGGCCGTTGTTAAACTGAAGAGATGAACACTGACTGCTTAAAACAGCTGCTTAGCTTAATTTACTTCCAAAAAAGTGCCGCTGAAGCAAGTGGAAACTGCAAGACTGTTGCTATAAAAGACCTTGTGATCGTGGCCGTGTGAATGGTCGTCTAAAATAACTGAAAAACTGGCAGCACTACACATGTTATGTCTTCCTCTGCTTCTACGTAATGAATTTTCCGAGCAAACCAATTACATGACACTGGGTAGATGTGGCAAAATGCCTATCATCTATTGTGAATATGTTCAGGCCAAGATTTTTGTTGTTATAAACTGCAGTGTGATGTTCTACATTTAGGCGTACAGGCCTTTTCGAGAACTTCAGCTCACAAGCACCTGGAGTAGACATGCCCCTGTCCCATTTACACATTAAAATTTTTTTTCTTAAAAGAGAATTCTTAAAGTCGCAACATTCAGAGAAATCAATTCGGTTGGGCGAACCACTGTGTTCCTGCATTTTTGATTTTCACTTTGTCAACGTTTCATATTTATCATATTCTACTTCAACATAGTCACGCACACATACCACTGCATGTTGTTATTAAATGTTATAAACGATTGACAGTTCGATAAAGTGACAAAAAGACGCACTAATATAATCAATATGATAGTGGAAGGGAAAACTCCAACTCTTAAAGTCAAGAAACGGCAAGAAAAACAAACAAAACTCTTCAGATGAAATATTTAATAAAGAAAAACTATAGTTTTTTATATGCACATATTTCAAGCTCAATTTCAGACCATCAAGTTAAATATTAAAAATTTCCTGCTATAAATAATGTATTAAATCCCCTTTCTGCTGCACCGTCCCTCCCTCCTTGAGTCATTGGCTGTGTGAGTTTGTGTGCGTACGCATCCTTGCAGAATTGAATTAAATATTATGGCTCCACGACATTAGTCAACCTTTTACATCCCCACCAACATTTTCCAGCATTTGAGGTTTCTTTTTAGAGCTTGTTGTGAATGTGTGTGTTTGTGCAGTCGTTGCAGTAGTTGTAGTTGTGTTTGATATTTAACATTTTGTAATTGCATTGTAGCAGCCACTAACTGAGAAAAAATTAACATTTTGCCGAGAATAGATAGATGCGACTGCTGTGAGTGGTTTGGGTATGATGATTCACAGATCGAGTTGGGAAAGCAAGTAAATTTTACAATCGCAATTAAATTTATTTTAATTACATTTCGTTACAGCAAACATACACACCAACTTGCGTTAGTTATTTCATTGTACAGCACCACTGTGGTCGCAATAAAATGCTTTTACCCAGTAACAAGCGGAGATTTTCTTATATCATACGAGCATTAGGGCGGCATCACGATTATATCAAATGTAATTTAAATATGATATCAGTCCCCCTTAATATGAAATGAACAAACAAGTTATCGAAGGACATCCCCAGTTAAGCTCTTAAATTGACAATTATTGACCGAATTTAAATGTTTTACGCGATATTTTGGTTGCACGAACTGAATAAAATATTATATCTGTTGAGCATTAATTTAATTGAAACTTGTAAACTAAATGAGAGTTATTAAAACCAAATATGAACAAGAGCGGGAAGCAGAGTGTGGCAGCATAGGGTGTTTCATAATATAGTAACTCTGGATTCAGTTGCACTCGCATGCTCTCTCAGAAATAGTTGAATTGAAGACACATGCATTTCATGTGTACTTGAGTGCATCAAAAGATTCCGGATGTGTTTGTGTGCAGTACATTTTATTGGTTAATGATTTTGTTTTAAAGTTTGATTTTCATCAGTTCTTATCTCGATTGATTGATAAGGACTTCTGTTGTTGTTGTGTTTTTTTTAACCTCTTGTTTGTTCAATACAAAATATTTGTTTGTGTGTTGCCTTCATGTTGTATGTCAATAATTGCTTCAATCTGTACGTTCGCATATCAAACATACCCAGAGGATGTTTAAGGATTTGTTTAGCTTAAACAAATTTCTTTAAGTACTTCTGTTAGCAAGTAATAATGGATGGTGAGCGATAATGTATTCTCAAAACAATCATTTAAATATTGACTTTATGTTGTTGTGTGTTAGTGAAGTATGACAAGAACATTTCATTTGGATTGATTGCTTGAACATGATTGATGAGAAAACAATTATTTTTATTAACTGCAGAGCAGATGCGGTCGTAACATGTTTAATGTTCAACTCAGCTTTAATTACATTTGAAATCAATGCATTTTCATTTAATGAAATTAAATTTTCTTAAATAACCCAAGAATATCATGATGTAATTGACAGGAGAATGCCACAAGAGCACAAATGAGAATATTTGGAAGCTAATGCCATCATTAATATGAAATAGAAATGAATTTCTCTCAAATGCCATTAAAAAGAATGAAATAAAACTTACCGCAACCTCAATATGTTTGTAATAATACGTTTGCATTTCAAATGTCCTTAATTTGTTGAATTCGCTCTGAAACAATAAAAAAGAAATAAAAACATGCCAATTATTTTCGCTTTATTACACAAAAAATAGCACAAAAGAAAGAAAAAATTGCATTTATTTGTTTTTGTTTTTGTTTTTGCTTTTCATGTTCACATTACAAGCATTTATTGCATTCCATGTACAATTTTAAGTGACGTTTGTATAAAGTGACCCTTGAAAGGTTTTTTCTTGGCACTTTGTTTTGAACTTAATTTCTTTTTCATCTCGTCTCGTGCCTTCACTTTTACGTCTTTCACATAAAACTGCTGTGAATTTGTCAGGGTTTAGTTGACGGGAGGCAAGTTAACTTTGGCAAGGATCAAAATATTTTCATATGAACAGAAGGATTAGACTGAAAATGTTGCCTAAACATTTTAGAAAAGCTTGACGCTTGCGACAGAATATCTTTCACAATCCCATTGATGGCAAGCGGCCGCAGCTGATATTGTTGAGGTGGGAGAAACGTCGCAATTATATATTTTTATGATTTTTTCTTTGAATTACCAGCCGCTGTGAGTGGCAAGGAAACTGGCTTCGTATGTTCTGTTCTGGCTTTGCGGCCAGTGTTTTTACCGGAAGTAAACCTGATGTTCGGAGCGAGTATCAAAGTTAAACATCTTCGGTAAAACCGGTCCCCATTTTGGCTGCTATTAGTGCTTTCGCATATCCATGTGCTTACATGAATGCATGTATGTGTAAATGCATTGCTGTGTATGTGTGTGTGCGTGTGTGTGTGTGCATATGTGTTGTTTTCTTTTGTTTAGATTTGTTTTTAAGCATTTCTCTGTTTTAATGTCCATTAAGTTTAATGTCATCATAAAAGCATTTCTAACCCCAAGCACTCACTCTAATGACAACCACCTTTAGTTAAACCATTAAAAAATAAAATAAACAAGAAACACACACACAAACACACGAGTATATGGAATCAAATGATAAAAGGGACGATGTACTAGATGACGATCATAATGACGATGTTGATGACGAAGCAAAAAAGCAGTTTGTGGCTTAAACCGAATTACTACAATAGAACTAAAAACATGTACATGTTTTATATAATTGTGTGCCACACTTACGAGTACATCATATTGTTGCATGTTTTCTTTTGTATGAGTGTTTTAAAATGTTCGTATGTGTATGTTTTAATGCTGATACACATAATAGTTGTTACAAGTTACATGTACAATTTCATTAGAATCATGCAAAATGAAAATGGAAACGATGATTATGGACACAAGCCACACAATAAAACTTCATTAATGTGTACGGTGATGATATTTGAAGAAAAATATTTTAACTACTCCCAAATGTTCATATATATTCATAATTGCACATACACAATCAAGTGCTGAAGGACATTAAAAACAACAATAACTGCATTCATATGGGAACTTTCTATGCTGCCATAAAATGCCTCTTTAAAGCTGTTCGACTAACACACATAAATATCATTGTGTGAAACAAGTGCTGCTGCTTATATCGGTCCTACCGCGTCCGACTATTCAAATTTGATAATTATCAGGAACTCTGTAGCACCTAATATAAAATTAAATAGCGTAATTCTAAATGCAGTTTATTCGAATAACTTTGTTAGAGTTGGGGAGAGTTATCAATTTCAACAAAAATTTTTAAACCAGGGATTAAAGTTATTTAAATCAATTGAAAACTTTAGTAAATTCCTCCAATCTTTAAAAAAGTGGCTTCTATTATAAGAATTAAAGAATACTGTGCAGATTGTAGGTCTTTTGTCAAGGATTTCCCCTTTAGGATACGTTAACATCATTTTGAAGTTCAAGAGTTGAGTTATATTTTACCAATAAAATTACAAATTCTGTTTTGACTGCCAAACCAGTGTGGAGTGCCCCATAAGAGCAATTTTGTTTTCCTTCTATTTTTTAATGTCTACAAAGTAAAACTCAATTTAGCACTCATCTCACATAACAAATATTTTGTTCCTTCACTTTAGATTAAATCTCTTTCACTCGTTTGTCCTACCAACATATGCCACATACAAGATAGGCTTGAGGAGCAACAGAAAACCAGTAGCAAGCATAAAGGCAACATTGTAAATACGAAGCAACGGCACCAACAGCAGCAGCAATAACAAAAGAACATTAAATGTTATGTCACAGCGTCACATTTTTCCATTATTCGTGAATCATTTAACCCGAAAGCAATTTCTGTAAAACGAAATTATTAAAATTGTTCTTTGGGGTCTCCTGCATAATCTGGGATCTCACATCAAACACATACTCGTGATGTAGCAGCCCATAAATGCGAATGTATGAATGTGCGGCGGCATATAATATTTATACTTCGTTATTCTGCATAAACGCACATCATTGTAAATAAGTTTTTTTTAAAGAAAAAAGTATCAGAACAAACTTCAAAATAAAAATTTCGCGCTCACTAAACAAAATGAGGAGCAAAAAACACAACGGGTTTTAGATACAGAGTTTTAAAACATTTCTCAGGTGTTTTCAGTTCGTGCCTCGACTCTTCTAGATCATAATGAGCTTGATTTGTATGGGATCGCAAGCTCAAGATCTGATTGGTTTCTTTGAAAGTTCTGTTTTCATCGGATACAAACATATTTCGCACTCTGAAACATTCACGTAAATGTCTTGCTCATGACCCGAACATGCCTGAAGACATGCGTCATGTTGCAAGACCAGCAAACTGATTGTGCATGTGACACGCAATTCTTAAGTCTTTGTCATCTTATTTATTGTGTCTCGAAACGTAGATATTTCTTAAGGTCTTGATTGAGTATAAAACAAATTTTATAAACTACTCTCACAAAGAATGACACACCTTTTAAATTATTCCTATTCTGCAGCCCATATGAATTGGCAATTGAATTTGAAAAGAAGAAGAGCCATTTTGAAACTATTATTATGACCAAAAAAGAATTTTAATTTATGGTGGTTTTAGGTATTTCCAGTACATTTCACAATAATTTGTTAAAATCACAATTGTGTAATTTTCACAAGTGACATTTTGCTTCCGACAATCGACGCCTTGTTTGTTCATGATTGTTTGTATGTGGACTTTTAGAGACATAAAATGCATGCCGAAAGCACACAAGCAAGGATACGCTTTTATTCCCTTAACAAAAAGTGCAGACCCAGACCAGGACAAAAAGTCATGCTTGTGTAGGCATACTGTTGATGCAATCGTTGTTGTTTTCTAAACTGCAATAACAGCAAACGACAACAGGCAGGAGAAGCAGCAGAAGTAGTAATAGAACAGCATCATCAAAGTCTACAATAAAAATCATGGAATCATCAACAGCATCGTAAACATCGGAGCAAAACGGATGAAATCATGCACTCACACACACAAACATTCAGTTATGTAATATGGCGCGTGGAACATCAATAACGACATGACACAAGTTACATGTAGCATGTAAAAATAATGTCTATAGACAAACATTTCGGAGGTTAGCTGTTGTAATGGGTAGCTTTCTTTTTGCTACTGCTGTTTGTTCTTGTTGTTGTTGATATTATTGTTATTTACTACTCTGGGACAAACACACATAAAATTTCGTTGGTCATCATTTTGTGCCAACACACAAATATTCAAATCTCCGTTTAATGTAAACGTGTTGCAATCTGCAACCCATAAATAAGTATATGAATGTGATGGAATGCATTAGCAGCGGTTGGAAAAAAGTTCTATTATTTTGTCATTGTGTTTGTTTTCCGAATCAAAAATAGTTAGATGAATGTTTTAAGGCCTGGACGGACAGAATTGACTTTGTTGCAGGCGCATACGGAGAATACGGAAAGCGTTATGAAAACATACTGACGTTTGGATGTGTGTGTGTACAGTATTTGACATTTTAACATTTTGCACACTGATGTGATATTCGCTGATGTGATCTAAACAAAAATAACGAATAAAAACTGCAATAAATGACTATGAATTGGGCACATATAAAATTGTATGCACACGTGCAACTGCCCCGCAAACATTTCCATCAATAACGATTTCATCACAAGTACAGTCAAGGCGATAAAAAGTAGATAATGTAAAGGACGTGTGTAAAAGCAGCAATATGCGCAATTAATTTGTTTGTTTGTTATAAACATTTGAAAACGTGGAAATAAGATGACTGAGTGCAGAGGATGACGTTTTCAAACATCTTCCAGAAGATGCCAATGCTGGAGGACGCAGACCAATAATATTTCAAATGTCTACAGGGCTCATACGTATGTGGTGCACGAATCTTATTATGCGTGTGTGTGTATGTGTGGTGCGGACGTCTGTGTATGCCGACAATGATTCCTGTATTGTGTTGGACTACAATAGCAATTTAGAGAACGATGCGACAACAAATCAGTACCATCAGCAAAAAACAGTCCAAGTCAACAGTCAAATTGCATGACACGACGTATGTGTGTGTGTGTGTGTTTCTTTATTATAATGTGCTCCAGCGGACCAGTTGGTACCAACCAGAGTCTTCCAAACAATAACAAAAGCCAACTGTGTGCAGCAATTGCAACAAATCTTTTCTTCTTGTTTTGTTGGTGTCTACATTTACGTACTTTTTGATGGCATTTTTTATTTCTCATTTTTCTATGGCTCACGACGCAATAATAATAAAATTGCTGTTGCAGTTTAAATCGAATATATTTGACTTCCGTAACACAAACTTGTATATGAAGCAGAACTGAACTCTGAATATAAAAAGTATAAAAATTGTCGAATTCAGATTTGATTTTATTTCTGAAGGCTTCAGTTTTAAAAACGATAAATTGTTTTTCTATGTTGTTGCAAGAAATTTATGGCAACATTTTCTCCCCTGCAAAATGTTTAGGATGCCGAACTAAAATTCATCTAAATTTAAAAGATAAACTACTGTTAGAGTTTAAACGGAAGCCACAGCTAAAAGGAGATAGCGATAGAAGTTAACAATTTTAGGCCTTTGATTCGCATTCTAGTTGTAGCCATTACACACGTCAGTGACCTCCCCAATACTACCCCAATTTAAATTTCTTACGTTCTTTAAAAATTTCGAACATGTCAAACGGAGACGGTTACTGACAAATGAAAACATGTTGCAACTTATTTCCTTCAATAGGTTTCGAATAACTTTGATGTTGTCAAATTGATAGAATATATCACAACGTTTGAATTCCAAACTTGCAGTTAATTACTTCGAAGTCAATTTTGCAACGACAGCGAATGACTACAGTTAATCCTTTTCAGTGGAAAATATAAATAAAGTTCAGCCATTAAAGAGGAGTTTGTGTTCCAATTAAGACGAGGAGAGTTTTCCCAGTGGAATTATCATTCATCTGACGGCAGGCAAAAAGAACTATTTTTATACGCCACCTTGGACAGCTCTACAAAACTTTCAGTTAATTTTAAGTCATAATTGCAAGAGGAGTTTATATCAGAAATTGTTTGACTATGACTTATATTTCTAGAATAGCAACTTCTAAAATTATATATGAATTTCATTTGAGTTGAGAAAATTTCTAAAGTTCCTGTTTTAACCCAAATTGACTTCTAAATAAAAATTAAATAAAAATTAATTGAGTCAAAAGTTCCTTTACATTTCAATTTAGTCCTTTAATTTTAGTACTCGCAACATGCATAATTATTATGTTCTGTGGCTCCACCCTTTAATTCGTACTGCTCTGTGTTGTGGAGGGGCATTCAAATTCATTTAGTTTTTTCCTTTAATTATTTCTCCTACTTCGTTTGCAAAATAATTGCCCCAAAGGTTAAATGCTTCCATGGGTTTTTCCTTGCATTGGAGCGTACGTCTAAGAGTTTGTCTGTTTGTAGATGTTTTGGTTAAATTGTTTTTGTTCATTTTTGTGAATTTTCTTGCAATTACTCTGGATATATCAATTGCTTTTTCAACTCCAATTAAACGTACACAAAAAGTTTGTATCTCCTCCTGCTATAAATCTTTGCTTTAGCATTTTTTC
This sequence comes from Linnaemya vulpina, assembly GCA_963675445.1. NCBI lineage: Eukaryota > Metazoa > Arthropoda > Insecta > Diptera > Tachinidae > Linnaemya > Linnaemya vulpina. The sequence goes on along the minus strand of OY776276.1, from coordinate 118,138,571 downwards.
CTTTCGATTTTATGTTTTTGTTTTTGTTTTTGTTCTGTTGTACGAAACACAAAAGAGTTTTAAGCTTGAACTGACAGCTTTGACATTTGATATCGCTCAATTACCACATGAAAAAGCTAAGCATTTCGAGCACATGCAGAAATGAATGGAACAAAAGTAAAATATTAAAGAAAAGGGAGAAAACGAGGAAACGATTTGAAAATCACAAAGCAGGAAAAGCTTTTGTTAAGCCCATCATTATTGGCGTGATAAGAAAATACCACTATTCTGCTGGTCTGTTAATCCCGTGCACATCAATCGACAACCACCCCCAACCCCCATGTGTCCATTACATGACCACCACTCGTGTGTCCCTGTCAGTATATTTTGATGATTGTTTGACTTGGCTGCAGGAAGGAAGCGTTGCCATTCATTTTGTTTTACTCAAATTGTAGGCCACATAAAAATTCGCACAATTAATTTGATGCGATTAACAGGAAATGTCAGACACGTCATCATCACCATTATCGTTAGCGTCAATGAATGAAAGCAAGCAAATATGAGAAATTATGTACGAGCATTAAGAATTCATTCTTTTCTATATAAAAATGAATGATATTTCAATGGGAGGTTATCTTTATTGAACACTGTTTCCCGTTTGAGTAGTACTAAGTCAGCAAAAGCTGACTGTGTTGTGGTGCACACAATTTAACCGAGCAAAAGCCTGGCAAATATTTGCCTAAATTTGTAAAATTAAAAGAATCGATTTCCAACTTCGAGCCCATCATTACATTTTAACTCCTTTTTTCCTTACGAGTGAACCGAACACAAAAGCGCTCTCTATTTAACCTGTTTACACATGATTTTTTTATTAATATTTTTGTTTGCTTTTGCTTAAACTACTCTGCGTCTCAGGTGTGTCAACAGTTAAGCCCTGTTATTAAGTCGACATATTGTGTGCCGTGCATGCGGGGAAACGAAAAACACAGCGCGTGATAAAACTTTACGAACAACAACATTGTCAAACACAGGAGATCAAGTCTATAAGTTTCCCTTATTCCTCCTGACCCTTCTCTTTCTGTTGCCATTAAAGTAAGACATCACAGTCAGGAGCCAAGTCAGCCAGGAGGCAAGTTACCAAGTCATTCCTTTTTGTAGCTGATTTTAGGATTGAATGAAATAACATTTTAGTGTAACACGTTTGTTTTTATTAGTGCGTATGTTCGCATGTGTTTTTCTTTTCTTTTTTTTTGTGTAAAAAGTGTTGAGGAAAAGAATTGTACGTGATTTCTTTCAATCAGTAAGAATTTACTTTGAGTTGCTAATGAAAGCACTCAGTTAACACTTTGCTGATTTCGTTTTTTATTTTTTCACTCCTGGTGTATTTGACTTAGATTATCTTTGAATTAAGATTAATGAAAGGAATCTAAATACTAATACGCCTGCCTTCTTTCTCTTTTCATTTTGTTTGCCATAATGGTTCCATTAGTTCTTCTTCGTTCAAATAAATGGTGTTGTATAGCAAAACGATAGTTGTGTTTATCAGTGTTAAATGATTTACGTTTCGTCAGAAGGTCAGTTTGGAAATTTTTAACAGACTTGCTTTTACTCTGTCGTAAACAAACAAAGAAGTGCTGAGTCCTACAAAGAATTTTATCAATCACAATTCATTTGTAATTAATGATTACTCTGCATGTAAAAAGAGGAGGACGTTTAATAAAGTGTCTCAATGAAATTCCACAACGAACAGATATAAAAAAAACTTAAATAAAAAGTGTAAACAACGAACATTTACTACTTTGTAGCCGAGATGATTATGAATACGATAAGTAAATATTACAAAACGTGTTGGAAGTGTAACTAAGAATGATATTAAAAGGTTAAACTTAATCTGCCTCTTTGAAGTCATTAACAAGAAAAAATTTAATTCTTTATTAACTTTTATTAAAATTTAATAAAGAAATAAGCAAATTATTATCAACAATCAGAAGGACATTACAGACAAAACCATTAGGTCATGAGGACGTAATCCACGGAGAAGCGAAAAGCGATAAAATTTATTTTCAGAGCAAAGCAAGTGTTCCACACACGTTTCCCAAAGCGTATGTGAACGAATACAGAACAACAGTTTACAAAAATTGTGTACCATTAAGAGGTATTTGAAACCCGTCAAGTTCCTGATTACAGCCGGTCAAATTCATACGATACTAAATTCATAAATAAAACTTGATCTTTTGTTACAATTGAAATTCAATTCAGATTTACAGTCTAAAAACCATAACTCAGACTCATGCCCGTCTGAGTTATGGTTTTAATATTCCATCGAAAACTGTGTACACAAATAACTATTGTCACATTCGAATAAGCCAACAAACATGTTGAGATATAGTATAAAAAAACACGTCAGTACGGCTGATGGAAGTGCAGCGATTTCGAAACTATCATTCTTCTACTCCTCCTTGCAGTTGGTCAAATAAGTTTATGTGGGTTTGCCCTTTAGCCTTGGAATATTGACAGAGACTTTCAAAATTTGATACCACGAGTCTTTGCCTATGAATCTTAAATAAATGGGTAAAACTAAATTCTTAATAACGTTTAATAACTTTTTTGTTGTTTTAATATATTCATAAAGCCTAAGGCCGTTATGAAACTGTTAACGAAATATTTAATAAATAAATTAAATGTTTTATTATTGTAAAAAACGACAGCGATCTTAATAAATATAATAAAATAAATTAAAGATAATCTATTTACGTGGAAGCATTTATCACAAAATTTTTTAAATTGTATCATAAAAACTTTTGCGACAACTAAAACTGGATAAAGAGTTAGTTTTTGTAGTTCTTTTTAGCTGAAATATATTAACATGTTATACTGATTTTTGTGTGGCATGAAGGATGTATAAGAGTTTTTCTAAAAATTTAATGGAAGACCATCAAAAATATGTGTGGAAAACAAAAATTTAATTAAATATTCTTCAGTAGTAAAAGTTTCCCCTCGAAAATATTTAAATGACATCAAGTATTGAATTAATTAAAATTTCGTTTGTCACAAGATAATTTATAAATCAAAACCATCTTCCATTTTAATAAAATTATTTTATATCTCTCGCAAATCACTTTAACAACTGGTAAAATATTCTTAGTGAACCGAAAGGACGACTGGTGGAGCGACGGCAGAGGCCTGAAGGAGACAAACGTCTTTTAGTGATTGTTTGACGCTCGAGTCAATAAAATTACTTCCACTCAATAAAATTTTTCTATTTTCTTGTCAATAAATATTTATAAATTTTGCCTCAAGTTGTGAAGAGGTCTGCCCCACTTCACAGTTGTTAAAGATGTACAAATATTTTCACGTTATTGTCTGTGTGTGTGTGTGTGCTTGTATTTGCATGTATTCAGAATGATTTTGGGGTGACTGCTATCTAATCGTTTTTAAATACAATTATGCCTCATAATGTTGTATAAAATATTAAAAACCTGGCAAGAGCGTGTATTATTGTTAAGCTCATTTGTGGTGAAGGAAGTTGGTGGCTGGCCGGGGATGGAATATGACACAACACAAACATTAAATCATGCTGCCTCAAAAGGGCCACATTTTAATGTCTGCATCCTGCTCTACAAAAGCTGAAGTTTTTAGAGTGGTTTTTACCTTGAAATTGTTGGTGTTTCACTTTATAATTCTATATTGAGATTTTTATTTAAATTTTATTTACAATTTGTATTTTAAGGTCGTTGTGGATCAGGGGGAGGATGTGTTCTGAATGCCATTTTCATTATTGCTTTCGGCTGCTGGTCGTTACTTTCAAATTAAACGTCATACCCGCTCGCACATATTTAAATTCTTTATTTTTTTCTCGCTTTGCGCTTTTGTATTTCATCATGCATATCATTGTCCTAAAGGACGTACCAGCTGATGGTGTGGTAATACGTACTATTATCGCTCTTGCTTTGACTGTGCATGTTGTTGTTGCTGAATTTAACTAATAAATTTATGAGGATGACTAAAAAACTTGTAAAGTAATAATCAGACATCAGCAGTTTGTCGATACTTGAATTAAAATTAAAAAACATTTTAATATTTTTTTGCTGTAACTGGAAGTCCTGCGCTTTGTTGCAGAATATGGCCAACATCGTATTTGATTATTTGACAACAAAAGTGAAATGAATGCGGACTTGTGAATTCAACAAAGAAATCGGTTTGAAACCATAATAGAATATTCAGAGTTCTCTTAAATGTGTTGTTTCTAAGCATGTACGGGTCTTCGGATGCAACCTAAAACTGCAAAAAGTAAATTTTATGCAAATCAGGAATCACTTTCAGTTTCGATGCCACTCTCTCCTACTTAAACTGTTTCATTAAAAGATTTTGCTTTTTACTACCGAACGAGTGAAGACTGTATATTTTCCCTTATCATCAACATATTTCAGTTAAAGTTCGACTAAAAGAAAAGTCGAATGCAGGAATTTTTTCTTATTTTCTGGTTGTTTAATTATTTTCATGAGCAAAAAACAGCACGATTCACTTCCTGCTGTTTTCTAATTTATTGTGTCCCGTTGCATTTCTGGGAAATATTGTTGCTTCCCAACTTGAAAGTGCTTTTTGTTGCAAGAAATGGAATACTAAAACAAATAGACAACAAAACAAAAATTCTACTCAAAATATGTTTGTAGTTTCTAAGGCAGACTGTTGTATCCACACACTCAGGCACTCACACATGCAAGTATTTGTGTCTCTGACAATAGATTTATCGCAAAATATTATACGAGTGAAATAATATATTTCTATCTCGTAAATTCAATTTTCTCCTCAATTGAATGTCACACATTACAAATTGTATTTACTATAAAGAATCGTGTGTAAATATTATGCGAATGTCAAAATATATTGAGAAATAGGAAAACGGAAATCAATTGCAAAAGAAGTACCAAGAGAAAAAAATGTAAATGCAGCTGTTAATGGTGAAGGACGAAGGAACATCTTTTCGGTGAAAATAAATCGAGCAAAGAGAATGAGAAAAGTAAATATGTTTTACTGGATTTAAGGAAAACAACATATATGTTTTCACAACTACTCGAACTCCAGTATGCCACTACGGGAGATACATAAACGCTTTTAACTTCAGTTTTTAAAGTCTCTTGTAGGATGGACAAGTAACGTGTGCCTTCACTTCATAACAATTTAAACTATTTTTGATGCAAAACAATAAATTTAGCATTTTATCATGTTTCTATTATCAGTATATATCAGTGAGAAGTTTTCTTTTTTGTATTTAATTACTGCAAATATTGCGCCTTCATAATTTATTATACGAAAAGAGTTAAGCAAATCAGATATTATGAAATCCAAAGGTTTTTCTCAAGTTACGCTCAAAACAAAAAGGGTTAGGAAAGTTTGAAAATCGGGAAATACTATATATTCAAGTGCCAAATTATGTTCATGTAAACATTTTCCCTTAACTTTCCATCATCACACGAAATATGATTTTAATTTTATTATATCTGCTCCCACTTTTGTGTGCAGTCAGATATTTTTAATTTTTCCATATGACTTTACGATAGTTTGTGCACTCCCTAATAACACGAACACAAAATACAAGTTATCACTCGAAGTTTAATTAGTTCTTGCACTCCAACAGTTTTTTTTTTTTAGACTGAATTGCAAAAGTTTTTATATATGACCTGACAATATGCACCCATTTCGGTGCTTATATAAAAATAAGTAACAATCGGGGTAAAAAGTTCAGGCACATGAAACAAAATTCATCGAAAACCAACATAAACAACACTTCAGCATGGCACAGACAAAATAAAATAGAAGTAACAAACCAAAAGCAATAAAAATGTAAACAAAACTAAAAAAAATAATAATAATAACACAAGAGATAAAAATACTTCAGCCTGAAATGGCGGAAACTGAAGTGCGTTCGCTGCTGGTGTTAGTTGGCCTGTTTGTTCTATCGCAAGCGACTGGTATTTGCTCAATTGTATTGAACTTTGTGCTGGGGAATGCTGTTCCGTTGTCAATACTTTATGTGTCTCCGTATCCGCTTCACTGTTTGTATTTGTACACGGCCCCACACAAATATTTGTTTGTGTGTTTGTTTCAATTTAATACTGTTGTTTTCTTTGGCATCTGAATACAGACAACAAATCTTGCACTGCTCATTCCACTACTGACTCCCATATATTTTATCCTGATGTTGATCCCAACTTCTTCTTCTTCTTCTTCTGTACGTCTTCTCAGCGTGTATAGTTTTGCTTGGCATTATTGGATTTGATTTTCAAACAATAGAGTGTGTAGCGAGTGTTTGGCTGTTATTTATGTTCCAAACGAAAATACTTACATGCATTGGAAAACCAGATATCGGCACCAACTTTGAAACAATGTGAGAGAAAATCATGCGCTATTCAGCGCGGCAAGTGATCAGATATCAAGTGGCTGTAAGAGTTTGAGGAAAAAGAAGCCTGATCTTACAAGACATGAACATCAGGAGTCTTCCCCCTGCAGGCTACTGGTAAGTTGGCCAACATGATTTAATTTTGCAGCGGTGCAGTAAGAAAACAGGTGTTGTGAGAATGGTTTGTATGACAGCACAAGTGCCACCCTGTTTCTGTCAATACTTTACTTATATCCTGTGTATCTCACTGTTTGTTTATTTTATTTCCTTTTTTTGTGTTACATTAAGCTGAAAATTGATGCACATTATTTAGCGCATGGAGTTACATATCGGTGTTACATTCTTCCAATAATACAAACTATCAGTTGTAACCCTGCACGCTTTCTTAAGAATACACTTACACACTTACACACATGCACACACACTCGTGCACAGGAAATATAACAAGTGATTCGTTATCACACTCTTGTATCGCTGCCGAGGATCCCCCTAACCCATAAGTAGTTGTCACATGGAATGTAACTTTTCTTTGAAACTTTCAAATATTTGAATCAATTTTGTAGATGCAAAACAAAATATTTTCAAAACTGCACAAACACTCCCACAAGATGGCACATGTGGAAGCGTTTCGTTAGGCTCACACACAGCGTTTGAGCGCCGCTTCAATAACTCCCACACGTTTGCAGTTTGCACACTCTTCTTTTCCTTGGAACTTTTGCATTTTTCGTACGAGTGCTCGCATTGTGTTTTTGTTTTGAAGTAAATTATGCTTAAAGCTCCGCTATAAATTTCCTTTCGCACACATTCGAGTACATAAATATTTAAGAAATTCCTTTAGATTCGTTGCTTTGGCTTTTGGTTTCCGCTCCTCTCCGCTAAACTCACACACAAAGTTCCTATTGAGAATGTGATTGCGTTTCTGTGGGGATGTGTGTGATTTCTTTGCACTGCTCTTGTTTCCAGAATTAATTTAATGGCAATTTTATTTTACTTTTATTCATTTTGCTTATTGATGTGTGTTATTGGCATTTTTTAACTTCGTTTTTTCCGTTGGTTGCTTATGGTGAGTATTTATAAGCGTAATAAAATTCTAAATTACAATACAATTTATTCTTTTATTTATTTAATGCTTTTCATTGTATTCTTTTGTTCAATTAAGCGACTGTAATGCACTGTGAGCTGTTGGCTAAAGAGGGTTTAAAAGCACAAACGATTCTTCGTGACAAAGTAAACTTCAATTTAATTAATACAATTTTCCACATGTTTTCGTTTGATAAATGCGGTGTTGTTATGACAATTTTATTCATGACGCTTTACTTAGTGGAGAATTGCTCTTGGCGCTGGTACATTTCTAATCCATCTATTCTCATAAATAAAATTCCCATCTTTTCAATTAAATTCACTTACTTTCTGTAAATAATAGACAATCAAATAATATTAAATAAGTGTGTGATGATAGAACAGTTCGAATGTTAGGGACATATAATTGGCAAATTGGCCCAGTTAATATATTGGTTAACAGATTGGGAAACTCGACAATATTGTGGTTGAATTTCTCAAAAAGTGGTTTCTTCCGAATTAGACTCCATTGTTTTGAGATAGTAAATAGTTGAGAAGAATTCACCGGCGAAGTAGAGAGTAAAAATATGATCAAAAAATGTTTCTCATTTGTCCTCTCAACACTATCCACTACTTTCTAATTCTTTCACAATGTACGGCATATGTAGAGGCCCTGATAAAAATATTGAAGTTTTTAGTCTTCTTCCGAAGAATGACTGATCTCGGCAAGATTTTTTCAACAATCAGTTTTCAGGAATATAATTTTTAATTAAGTATAGAAAAAAGTGCATAAATTAATATTTCCATGAAAAAAGTTTAAAGTTGTTTTGTTTTGAAACACGTTTTCATAAATTATTTTATAAAAAGGAAAATCATGAAAAAGCTCTTTTTTTAATCTAAATCTGACAAAAATACTTGGAAATAACAACAGGGCGATGACAAAAACAAGCGTATCTCATTACAAATAAAAGGGCGATTTAATTTATTTATTTATTTTCTTGTTTTGCTGAATTTGCACACGCCGCTGCTGCTGCTGCTTATTATTTGCTAAGCAAATGAAAAAATATTCCAAAAAATATATTCAAACATGAGTGTGAAAGAAAGTGATGCAAAAAGGCAAAGAACTGAAAATATATGAAAAAAGCTTACAAATGAAGAGAAGAAAAATGGAATTACGGAGATAATAATCGCTGAAATGTAATTTCTGCAGGTATTATTACAACGTTTTTTCTTAGGTAAAATTTGTCTCCATGGTGTTGTTGCTGATTGTACAAACAGCCAATAGAAACGGAAGCTAAACGGAATACCTTTTCAACGGGCTCACCGAAAAGTCCTTTAAAAGTACAATTTTGGCCATAAACATCAGGCCGCTTTTAATCGTATAAATAAAGAAATAAAATCAATAAATAATGACTGGGTTATAATTAGATTGTCAATGCCAATTGTTCAGAAGTCAAGATGTTTGCTTCCTTTCTGAGCGCCGTTCCCAAAAACGATTATAATTAGAGTTTCTCACCCACATGTGATTTGTACGAAATTCTGGATGAAAGAAAAACTTTCAAAATATTATGGACAAGCATTTCCAATGCAAACCACAACTCTGGCACATTTCGACTGGAACCGAATGCCATTCAGAAATAATTTCTGAGATTGTACTCGCATGTTGCTGTTGTTGCGCTCAATGCTAAAATTAAAAGGCGAATAAACAAGCAAAATAGAAAATGAGGGAAAAATTAAACGAACATTCGGTGTATGTGTGTGTGCACAATAGATGTGTTCGTATGTGTGAAGTGGTAATCTAACAGGACAATCTTTTGATTAACAATTTTATTTGGATTTTGTCATACCAGCACTACTACCGACATTATAATAGAGAAAATATAAACATGGAATAAAATAAATGCAAAAAAACCTCGATCTGCCCAGTCAACATTTATTTTACCAACGATTCTGATGGCAGACAAAGTTAGCAGGTCTTTACTCTGAGCTGCCGATATGGCAGCAGAACTAATTGGTTTGAACCCACGTTCTCCTTTGATTATCTATTAAAGCGACAATGCGTTAACACTTTAAAGGGACGATTAAGTTTCAGCAACAGCAGTGCTATAATTATTAACAAGATGCTCAATAGTAGAGTTCACACTTCTCCTGAAACTCATCACTTTACCTCGCTCTTTATTTGCTTCCAAGAGGAGGCATTCCGGTCCTGCTCCTCTAGTTGTTATTAATTACTCGAATGTTCTCTCTAACGAAATAAACAAATGTTTGTTGGGTATGCATAGAAATGTTAGAATTAGAGATGTGCAAATGGCGTGATTTTTCGTGGTTTAAACACATAAGACGCAGCGTGATCCTCAATACATATGATAATCACATACTCAGAACAGTAAGAAAAGCATTTTCTCTTCAATTTAACTAGGAGCGTGCATGATTTCGCGATAATTTTACTCTCGTGCTTAAAAGACAGCGATTAAAAATATTGTGTTCCTGAGCGTGAGAGCCTTAAATATCACTGTTCCCCAACATACGTGAAGGAAGTGTTAGTTTCGTGATCGTGACCATTGTTTTATACACGCGCTCATCTCTAATTATAATACACACATTCAAGCCTCACAACGTCGAATAAAAAGTCAAGTCAGTAAATGAGCTTTTATGATTACGACATTCTATGCTTCTATGGTTTTTACTTTGTCAATTGTTTGTTGTTTTGCTGTTGTTTGTGAATAAATGTGGCCGATATAATATTCCCCTATATATAACAAGATATTGTGGGGGAAGAATAACAACAACAATTGCTACAAAGCAAACACACAAGAATCACATACATTTTCATTAACATTTTTGTTTTAACTTTTTTCACAATTGACAAAATTATCATGTCTCCCCCTGCTTGTTTTCATACTTTTTTTAGATAAATATTTCTGGATAACGGCACAACTTTCAAGTTGATATCTATAAGATGTAGATGGTGCACTCTTATCTTAGAGAGAAAAGTGCTTCCTGCAATTTTCTCCTATATGTTTCCAAACAAATCACACAGCTTTCCTGGCTAAAACTAATATTTAAAAATCAACCAAAACTCGACGTAAGTTTAGATCGTGATGCATCGTAATTATATATCAAAAGAGGAAATTAATTATGACTCGAATCTATCCAGACACTTCTAAGGCGATTCCGGGATCCTTCCAAAATTTTTATGTTTCTTTGTTTGATGTGCTGAAGCAGAATAATAAGCAGGAAGAGAAATAATGAGGACACCCGTTCCTGCATATGAATGGCATTCGGCATAAATATTCGATGTAAAGCGTTCAATCGGACAAAACTTTCAAGTCGAAATTTATAAAAGGACTCTGAATTTATGTTCCATGTAATTGAAGTCCAAATATGAATAAGTATGTGGATCCTTTTTTGTGCGTTACATACCAATTTCAATAACAGTGTAACTTTTATAACGTTCTATGAAATATCCACAATGTGAACTTGTCATTACACGAACAACTTTGATCGTCCTTAATGTAACTCTTTTTATTCACACTCCGCAATCGATTTAAATAGGATGGAGTTCTCGTAGTTTGTGAAAACAAAGAAATTACAATTTTGGTTTTCTCTCCGTCTCTTTCTCTGCCTTTTCCTGCACAAATTCGTAGCAGCTCACAGACTAAATGTGTTTAATCTATTTAAAACTAACATCCTTTGAGAATTGGAAAAAAAGGATTAATTATATGTTGCGAAGCAGCATTTTTTAACAAATTGTGCGCGTTTATTTCAGTGGCTTCAGCAGGATAATTCCCAAAAACAGAAAAAATAAATAAAAATTTTTCGTTTATGTGGGTGCAGGACTTTTTGAAAGGATAAATTTTTTGCAGCGAATAAATATTCACAAGCTTTTTCTAATCTAAAATTGAAATCTTTGATCGCAAATTTGACTGAAATTGTCGAGTTGTTTATTTAAAATTTGCGGCGCTTTCAAGAATATTTTTGGTGTTTATTTTCATTTCAGTCATTCTGAAGTCCCTTTTCACTTTGTTTTTGGTGGCGTTTTCGTTTTCTTTTTGCCAGCAGATATTTTATTTTACCATAAAGTATGAATGTGAATATTATTTCATTTTCGATATTTTGTAATTTTTCCTTTTTTAAACTTTTTTTTTATTACGTTTATTTTATTTACGGATTTTGCATACAATATAAATTTTGTATAAATAATTTTTTTATCTGTTTTGTTTTCTGTTTATATTGTGTCAATGAGTCATTTTTTGGTTGCCATAAATATTGTCAGTGTCTGTTGTTGTTGCTGTTGTTTGGCGTGGTCACAAATTGAGTTCAATATGGCTCCCATGAGATGCATTTTCATCCGAATTTATTGACTTGCCATTGTTTTATATGCAAACGGAGAGTGTCGGTTTTGTTGTCTGTGTTCTTTTTTTGCATACATTTTTTATATTTTTCACTGAATAAAAGTGAAAAAACTTTTATGCTAAAAGCATTTTTTAACATGTCAAATATTTTAATATGGGCAGCATTAACATGCATAGCGAGCGGCAGCAATTTGTTGTTGCTTTAATCGTTTTATATACTCAAATCTGTGAGAGGGCAGACGTAACTAAATTAAGATTTTCGAAATTTATTTAATATTATTTACGAAATTTCTCATAAACATATTGGAGTGATATTTATATATAAAAACATTGAGAGATCCCTACTGTATGGAGTACCGCCTGAGAGACATAAAAAACTTCAAATTTCAATGCCAGTTTAAATGCCATTTTACATGCCATTAAATATTCAAGAAGTGCCCCTAGCAGCACACATGAATATTATTTCAAATGACAGACTTTCCATTAATGGAGTGGTCCCAGCAAGCAAACTGCTAAATTTCGGAAGAGCTCATGACTTCATGCTGACAAATAATTTTTTTTTACTTATATACTTCAAGCCAGGTATCCACAGATATGCTTAACACAATAAACATTTTTTTTTTTGTTATTTCAATATGAATATAAAACTCAAGAGTTCTGTACCAGTTTCATTCATATTCAACCTCAATTATGTTTGCAAACATTCTGCAGAAGGTGTCTGATTTTCTTTAATATTAAATTATACATTTTCCTTTATCAGAGAATTTAAGATGCTGTTTATAGAGCCCGAAATACGAATTTGAGTTGAAAAGTTTTATGGCAACATTAAATGATTTTTCACTCAAATCAAACTTGCGGTGTTGGCTAATTAGCAAATTCCTTTGCAGTACATAAATTCAAATTTTGAATAAGCGTGTGTATGTGTGCGCTTTTAATCTCTCAAAGCTCAATGAACTCTTCTATTTCAAATGATTTAACAATTTTATACAAAAAGCATCTGTTACATGCGGTCGTAATAGCGATCGCCTGAAATTGATTGTGTGTTTGCAGATATTGACGAAATCGGGTGCGTACAGTTTTCTAGAAGGTATAATTGCTGCGTTGCAATGTTTCTTCCGCAAAAGGTATTGACAACGTATTGAAAAAGCAGTGTATGGACCGACCTACTTGGCATCCCTGGCTGTCTACATGAGTGGGAAGAAGATTTTGCTTTTTCAAAAGATTTTCATTAGCGAAACTTAAATAATTGCACAAAATTACGTAAAATAAACTTTATTCTTTTCAAACAGTTGCAGATTATTTGCTTAAATTTCAATCAAGTCATGTTGTTAGGAAATTTAAGAATATTGTGATGTACTCAGAGAGACAAGTCCTGCTAATGAAACTTAATTATTTGAAATTGAATGCAAATTGTTTAATACCACAGGCCAAACAATTGAAACGAAATGGCTTCAACTTCAAATTGTAATATTTTTGAAAAATTTTTATTCTGTATTAAATATTAAAAATACAATTAAAACTCTTACGATTCTCTGATTTTCATTTCAAAGAAACGTTTTGTTATTCCAACAAATATGACATTAAATAAAACAAATTTGTGTATAAGTTTTTGTGTCTTAAATAAAAGAAACTCTATAAGAATTTTTACAGTTGTCATATTGTGTTTGTAGAATAATGAAAAAATTTAATTTCCTTTAAAAAAAATATGAAATCCAATTACAGATACAAGTTAAAATGTGGCAAAACTTTAAATGAATGTTTTTAATTTCTTTTAATAGAAAGAAAATGGTGAAAACAAGAAACGTAAAAGAAATTAAGAAAAGTTTATGAAAATTAGAAAATGAGGTTTTTTGATAGTTTTAGTATTTGATATTCACACTTGTGCATGCACGAGCATGTTACAACAGGCCACAAAAATACTTCAATGTCACGCTAAGATTTCCTTAAACTTTGACGCCTTGTCATGCAAAGTAACGTAATCGAAGATGGGAGTTTGTGCCGCAGAAGAAAAATATTGCATTCGCGAATACAGTTTTATTCTGTTCATTTCATCTTAAAATATATTTTGGGAAAATTAATCCAGAAATTAGGTAAAAGGCAGGCTTAGATAGTTTTTTTCGACTTCTTGGTAGATGACGAAAGCTTTTAGCATTTCAATTAACTGCTGAATGAGGAAAATTCCTTAAAAGTGAAAAACTTATGTTCCCTTGTCACGCTCTAAGATAATTGTTCTCACTAACAATAAATATTTATTTGTGCCTGGCCGAATGTCTGAGTGAATTTTATTTCTGTTGTTATTGCAGAAGTTAACGGAATGCTAAGATAATAAAAAATATTACAGACGCACATGACATGAAATTCTAATTATCCTTATCTTTTACTCATTCCTTCTGATCTCAGTTTAATATTCAACTTCTAGCCATTTCGTCCGGATTTTACTGTAAAACTGCAAAACAAATAGGAAAAAGAAAATTTATCAGCAGCATGTCTAACTGCGTGAGAAATTAAAACAGCCTTTTGCTCTTAAAATTCTTTCAAACTCACACTCTGGCTGCAGTTTTCATATTTTTTTGCTAAGAATCCTGTTGTTCTACTGGATACCGGCTGATGTCAGAATGTTTTTAATCTTCTTGTTCCTATTTCTTGTTTTATATGTTTCTTAATTAGCGCTTCATTATCAACTAAAGAATGGTGAGCAGCAAGTAAACAGAACGGGAAAAAACTCGTGCACAGTGTTTTAAGGAATAAAAGAATGTACGTGTTTTTATTTAATTATTGGCACAGTGGTAAAGGAATATAAATTATCAGCCCCTGGTTGTTTATTATACTTGTACAGTCGTATAAAAATTAGATTTATTCCCTAATTAAGTACAGTTGGCTTAATGCAAAATTATTTTAAATAAACTTGGCTTATATTTTAAGCACTGGGCTGCAACTGAAGTTAAATCCCTAAACAAAAAGTTTTACTGTAATTTATTGAAAATATATATGATTTCATTATCTTTTGAGCATAATTGCAAATATATTTTGTCAATAAAAAAATATGTTTTTTGGGTTTTATTTCAAATGGGTTTTAGGGTGTAGCAAAAGTGCAGATATTTCATTTGGTGATTTTAAATAATCATCTCCAAAATATTTATTTTTATATTCAGCTTTGTCATTGTCAAAACGGAGTATGAGTTTTTTTCTATTTCGGGAACGTGTTTAATCATGTGTGCCGGCATCAGCTGGAATTATTGAAACTCTAACGAATACGGTTGTAATTAAATCGTAAATACTCGAATACACTCTTGCCACTGAGGCTTATTGATATTTTAGCATGCATAAATGCTTGAATACGAGTATTAAATACCACTTCCATTTTATATTAACATGCACACACACACCCAAAGCACACAGTGTAGTGGAATTTGCATTTATCATTGAAAAGACAGCCTCTGAAGCTCTCCAACAAAACACGCTGCACAATAAATGAATTCAAATTTATTTTATCTCGATATTTTAGATGCGTGCCACAAAATAAAGTAAAAATAGATGTAAAACTAAATAAAAAACTTTTCAAAACCACTTCTAGTGCGAGGGTGGTTACAACTAAAACAAATTTCTCTTATGACTTTTGATTTAATAACAAATCCTTGGATTGATTTTTTATTCAAGCAACTAAATTTTCAATTAAAGACACTCAAACACTCGAAACATAATTGGGAAGTGTGCGGGTTTATACAAATATATTGTCAGTGTGTATCTCATTTTGCAATACGGCAATAGAATACTACCAAGAGAAGTGCAACATACTGTGGAAAAAGTTGCCAGCGTTGTAGAATATTTTTTATTGTTTTTGTAGGTTGAGTTGAGTTTTTTGAATTCATTCGTTTCTTCAAATCATTTATCAATGAAATTTACTTTGTTGGCACTTTATTTGAGTTTCTTATTTGAAGGTAAAAAATATTAAATATCATATTTAATTGTTGATGTGAACTTTAAACGCCGTATAACTCAGACCGAGCGTTTGAATTGTTCCAATTGAGTTGTACCACCCTCGTACCACAGCGCGCTTGTATGTGTATGCATTTACATGTTGTTCTTTGCGTTTGTATTAGTGTGTCCATGGATTAGTTTTATTTTACGGCCAGCTAGATAAATATGTAGATACAGACTTTTATATTTCCATTAATTTTCAGTAAATTGCCTATTAACGTTGCCCAGAGTTTTTTGCTCATTTATTATTTCCGCTTTTATTGTATTTAATTGGTTGGTTGGTATGCGTGCAGTAGGCATGTAATGGTGGTTTCCTTAATTTCGCTAAATGTGTCCATATTTTTATTTAATCTCTAATTTTAGAGTTAATTTTTTCTCTTTGTTTTCTTTGCAGCCACAACTTTAAAAGGTTTAAGATAAAATCTTTCTTTAAATTATAAATGAAATTTCTTCTCTAGTATATGATTTAATTTTAAATGTCATTATAACAAACAGACATTTGAACAAAGAAAAGTTCCTAATCAAATAATATTCGTGCATCCGTGAAAGTTGTTTAAAATTTGAAGTACTTCGTGAAATATTTCTTTTTAAATTGCAAATTATGTTACAGCAGACCAGGGAGCGGCATATTCGTATACGTAAACCATACAATTGTATCGTCAGCTAAAATGCGAAATAGGCCAACAGAAAACTGTTTCAAATGAAAACTGCTTATTTCCAATTGGGCCGGCACTCTGATTGATTGCTTGCATTTGCTGCTGATATTTCATTCTCTATATCTCGTTATTTCAATATTACAATATCTGACAAATGATTAAAAAATATATATAAATTTTAAGTACTTATAAAATGTTGGTAATACCACTAGAGTTGTCTATTGTGATTTGTCACTAACAAAATCAGCAAAACAAACAACGTGGCGTATGAATAATATTCTTGTGATCCGCCATGTATTTATGAATCACTTATACGCACCCATGCAATTTTCCCCATTATAATATTTCCACTCACTCCTGCTTCTCTATTCACATTTTGCCAACTGAGTGCTCTTTAGAAATCCTTTTAAGAAGTTTTTATCTGCCGCTTTAATACCACTTACAGAAGAGAGCGGATGAAATGAGAAAATACAAATTGACAATAAGAAGTAAAATCTTAATCTGAACATGTATGGAAATCATAAAGTTGCAAACGGCACATATAAACAGATATTTTCTTAAAAAAAACACGCACTTTTTCAAAATATTTATTTGCGGAGAAGAAAATCACGACACAAACCTGCTCAAGACTGAAAAGAAAAATTTGCTGAATTTTTCAAGTGCATCGAGGATGGAAATGCTACACACACTCATACACCAGTTTTGATTTACTTGCGCTGCAGCATGCAAACTTGCACATATTTTTGTATGTGAAATGCGAACAATTGTGCTGACACTAAATCTTAAGTTTTATGATCTGAAACATTACAAATCCTGGCAGAAGTAAAATAGTGAATATAAAAGTATGTAAGTAAGCATTTCAAGTGCTGCTAAATATATGAACTGTGAGTTCGAGGGGAGTGGGGTGGAACTACATGCAACGACACTATTGCGGTAGAAAGTTGTGCAACTGCAAACAAGGCAGGCAGTTGAATATGAAAAAAGAAGCGACTCAAGTTTGGTTTCTAACGTAATAAACTTGCAACTCCTGGTACGAGTGACATCCGAAATAGGAACAGACATTTTTGGATTTGCATCAACAATTTTTGCTTTCTTGTAAGAGCACTTAAATTTAACTGAGTACGCAAAATGGAAATACAAAATGAGAACACGAAGAAGCGTATCAGAGTAGAAAATGCAGACGAAGAAAAAATACTTTAATGAGTTCTTATATATTTTTTAGTGGAATTGCACCGTAGGGAGTCGGCTGGAAATGCCAGCAATTACGCTTTGTTTATTGCGCAATAAAATTAAATTGAATGAAAATTTATTAAACATTCAATATATTTCAGTGCAGAGGCACAAAATTTTTGGTTTTTTCTCTCTGCTAATTTAAGACTTTTCCTGGTACGAAATTCTCAAGAAATTTGCCAGAGAAGCACAGCAAAAAGTCACTCATTTATATAGCGTCATAACGATATATAATAACGATGTAGAGACAACTAATACCAGAAGTCGACTTCTGGCAACATTAAAAATAATTTAATTGTATTATAAGACCTTTTGGCAATAACTGCTTTTGTTTCCATAAAAAAGTTAAATATTTAAATAAGAGAACGCATGAATTGCTGGGGCTTTGTGAGATGAACGAATTGTAGGCGAAAACAAACAAAATTTTTACTAATTTTACAAATTTGTCTTTGATTTGCACAAGAACTTCGCTTCAAATAGGATCTACATGATCATAAAGGCTGCCATATTTTTAGAGAAGTGATCCCTACATTCTGCTGTTCGAAGTGAACCGATTTAACATTTCCTTAAAAGCTTTTAATTGACAGCCTTGAACTGAGAGAAGTTTTATCTTTATTAAAAATAAAAGCCATTCGCTTATTGTTGGGTTGCGTCTATCCAGAAGGTTCTTTAACAAACAGTGGCGTATGATTTTCAAATCGTTGACAATTTGTTTTGACTTGGGTACAATGAAAAGCTTCAGTTTTACTTTAACTGAGGACTTAATTAACTCACCAATGAAATAATTATTTTAATGAAGAGTTACAAGGTTAAAAAGTTTTGCATAATTTTCTTCAAGTATTTCTTTAAAAAAAATGGCAACTTCTGAATACACAAACGCTTTTTAAGGCCGCCGACAACATGTCACTCCTCAAAGGTTCTTGTAAAAAGAAAACATGCCCGTAATACAGTCTGGATACAAACGCTGCAGTGTGCAGTTTTAACAAAGTGGAGGCAACAAATTACTGTTATTTCAAAGAGTTTTTCCGGTAACAGTAGGGTAAAAGTAGCAACAACAATAAACAATGCTGCCGTGTACTTGAAGCTTTTCCTCTTGTTTTTTCCTTTTAACAATTTTTCAGTGGCATTAGTTTTAACACTTTTGGGTTTTTATTTAATTCTCATGAAGCTTGGAAAATGTAAACCATTTTATTCTCCTTAATTTTTTTGTTTGGGTAAAAACATTTTCGAGGCAATTTTCTTAAGATCTACAGCGAAAAATAAATTAATTTCTACTATTTATTTTCTCCTTTCACTTTGTTATGAAGTTGGTTTCCCTTTAAGCTTTAAGAGCTTCTCAGCTCAAGTGTAATTTTGTATATTTTTATGTGGGTTTATTAAATTCTGTAAATACTGTAATTTAATTTTTTCTTGTACTGGGAGTCCGTATAGCCAACGTTGCAGTTGCAAATTTATGTAATAAAATGTGGGCGTGTGTAAGTGGAAGTAGTCTAAATGCCTTTATTTGTAATTAACATAAAATGAGTTTCATACTTCTTGCCAGTCTTGTTATTACGAAAAATGTTGTTGCTTTAGTTGATGCTACAGACGAATTCCTTAAGGCATGAATGTATAAATTTTACACCTGTTGTCTTATAAATGCCTGCACATGTGTAGGAATAAACACACATCCCGAAAAGATACGTAAGGATGCAGTTATAATAGCCCAGATTAACATAAATAACTTACGCAGCCTTAGATACAGATGCAGCATGTTGGTCGTTGTGCTCGTTATTGATAACTTTGCATTCTCCTTTAAGTGTTGTTGCATTGCAAGACATACGAAATTGAGGACTGTATTGAAAAAACTGAAGGCAGGATTGATAAAGGACGAATTCTTCTCTCTGGTTTAAGAAATAAAAATGTATAAAATAGCCAACCAAACTTGCGGTAGTGTTTTTGTGAATGCCAATTTCACCCACTGCCATATTCGATTGTTCCTTCTCAATGATACGATCAGATGCGGTTGTGAAGTTTAGTTGAGTTATTGAATTATTCAATTGCTGTCTTAATTCTGTTTAATTTCTTGACAATTTCTTATTAATATTGTCAGAAAAGGAGTGGAGTATTATCCCAAGAATCATTGATTATACATTTTTGGTATCTCTTGAGAGGACTTCATAAATGATCTTATTCGTAACTTGCGGATGTTCTCTCTAAATGATCTAACCTGAGCCAATTAGCAAAAAGGACTCAACTTTTTCGTTGGTTGAGCCTTTTTGTAGTTTTCTATGAACTGACACCCTTAACTTTTGTAGCAAGATTCCTGATTTTATTGAATTCGACCAAGAACCCCAGATGTGTTCATCCGGAGCTCATCTCCGGCACAAAAGCTGTTTCTGTCGCACTCTACTGTTGCAGGATTTTATGCAAATAAATTCTCTATAAATTAAATGAGTATGAAAATTAATATAGCAAAACAGTTTACAAACACATGCACACACCGACACACAACTCCACGTACACCGAGGGAGGCACACATGTACACTTTTAAGTGTTTAACAAACGTGCATAAGGATTAAGTTCATTATGCAGTCAAGGATGCATAAGAAATAAACCGAAAAGGATGCTTTAAAATACAGAAAACAAGTTGCTGTTGTTATTGTTGTTGTTATTGCTGTTGAGTAAATGGGATCGTACAGCCGTGTTTGATTGTGGTTGAAAAGGTGTCACGATGCTAAGACACACAAAAAGCCGTCAAATGGTGGGAGCTTGTAGCTTTTTTGCGCTCATATTGTTTGCGATAAAATACAAGCATTTCTGTTGCAGTGCCTGTTTTAATTTTCTTTGCCAGAGCACTTGTCTAAATAGCGACAGACATGTGCACATATTGTGTCACAATAATTATAATAATAATAATGATAATAGCGATGACATTAAGAGTAGGAGTAGGAGTTCGCAAAAGAAGTAACTACCGCTGTACTATTTGCAATTATTTTAGAAGCAGGTGATTAAATGAAACTAAATGGCTGGCTTTTGTTTTCATAATTTCTTGGCAAAAGTGATTAATAAATATATTTGAAATCTGTAATTCATATGAAACTGTACGATATATTATCTTTCACACGATTAAAGTTTACCAAAAGCACATATGCGTTTGGAAAATATAAATTCCTTTTAACTGCGAATGCTTTGCGAAAAATATATATTAAACTTACGAGCTCCGCAGAAATCACAAGTGATGGTGCATTTTTAATTACTTATCTTTTTTTTCAAAGCGTTCTGTTTCACTTCTAGAGGCTCTTTGTACCCCACTAATTTGTGCAATTTCTAAAGACTGCATGGAAGGCTAATATTTGCATTTCTGTGCTGGCAGTTCTGTACTATCCAACTTATAGTTTCCGTGCCATTCTCGAACCAACTTTACAAACATTAAAATTATTCATATTCATAGATTTAGCTGAAATCCATGTAAGACTCTAATTTAATTTGTGCACTAATTCTAATTTTAAATGTATCCAAAATCGAGTTGCTTCAGAAAGTTTTACATAAAAAATTTGTAACAGAATAAAATTGAGTTGCTTCTTGTTAATTGATTCGAATTATGAAACACGTTTTAGGATTAAGTGGAGTTTGAAATATCAAAACGTGTGTGAACAGACTGTAGAGTAAAAGTACTTTAATTTTGAATGAAGACAACAATTTTTAAAAGAAAAGTTCATTTTGGAGAAAAGCACAAAACGCCATTTCTTGTCATAAAAAAGCTGACAAACTACAACTCGTTCTTCTTTTCAGCTGACGTTCAGATGCTATTCACCTCTGGAGTAGAGATTTAACAAGAAAACACAATTCCACATGCATGAACAATAAATGAATGATGGAAAGAAACGTTTTCTTTTTAGAAAATTCTAAAATTTCAATTGTTGTTGTATGTTTAATGTTTTTGTTTTATTTGTTTATCTTTCACACAAGACAGGGCAGAAATGTACTTCTAGTCGTCTTGATTGTATGGGATCCTTGAGTGTTTTGCAACTGTCATTCATGTGTGAATTAATAATTTTTCTCAGCAGCAACCTTTTTGTTGTCTTTGGGGTTGTGTGTTCTATGCAAGATTCCTTTTATTTTTTTTGTTGCTCCACTTGTGTTATTGCTGCTGGTGCTCTTTGCGGTTTTTGGAGTGCAACAAAGACATGAAACATAACGACAAATTTGCTGAAGGATAATGGAACCAGCTCGATTTGCCAGCACATTTTTTCTTTTCCCTGCTTGTAAAATGAAGTGGTGTCCGCTAAGCAGATAATGGCAGTGAGATGGAGGCCGCAACATATTCTTACAAAAGAGAAAGTGAAAAACCACGATCTTGATGGAGGTTTGAAAAAGCGAATGTACTCTTCTGGTTCAAGTTTTGTTATTTTCTAATTTAGTAGGAGGAAAATAGTTGGTTTCATTATTTTTTACCAGGTCATGAATGTGTGTTTTAGCATTTAAAATTATTTTGTTTAACAAATGTAGAGCAGACAGAAACATTTGTAACGCCACTAGGAAAAACATCATTCAGCAACCCGACTCGACTTGAGACACCACTTTTTTCCGTCCAAATTCTGTTGCAGATGTTAGAGGTTTTTCATGTTGCACAGAAGAATAGTTTATTGTACTCTTCCATTGTTGCTTGTTTTGTTAATTCAAACTGCAGTCGCTCTATGGGTGTGGCGTGTCAGTCATTGGGGCTGCTTAATGGGTTTATGAATGCAAATTTTAGAGTGGAAAATATATGTGCTGCTGGCATCAACACAATGCTGAAACATATACGGCGAGCAATGAGTGCAATTATAAGGCATTAGAAAAACATGGACATTGAAACGTGAAGCCATTAACGCAAGTCAGCCACTGCTTCCAACATACTGCCACTGCTGTCACGACAGCTGCAACTACTTCATATTATTTGAGAAACATGAGCATCAACAACTAAATACAGGCAACTAATGATACTGCTGTCAGTTTTTTGTGTCACTTCCTGCATTAAGCTGTGATTGTGTCTCACAACTTGTGATGTTTTTGGGTTGCTGTCATTGCACTGCTGTCACATGTGACAGCTAATATGAGTTGGGGATGTTTAGTGGTAGTGAAAGTTGAGACGTATTTGTTTTGTGCTTCCACTTTGTGTAAAGTAATGGGATGTCTGTTTGGCGCACACGATATTATGTGCAGGCGAATGTTGTTGGGTTTCAATGTGTCTCTATGGGGTTTGCTTTAAATGGCTCATTTAGTTGTATTCTGTTAATTTAGATGAGGCTACTGTTCTGCTGTTGTGCAGAAAGGAAAGACGTGTTTATGTCACGTACTTGTTTGCAAATATCTTTTGTGCAGTTGATATTTCACATTAAATGCAGTTTTGCAAACAACAAAAAAACGTCAGTTCAGTTTAAAATTTTGGATAATTCAATAAACTTTGAAAAATAAATAAAGTTAGACTTTAGTAAATGAAGGCTTGAAATAAATCTATACGTAAGTTGCATCCAGTCAGTATCCATAAAACATTATGAACCACTTGAAAATTTCTCAAACTCCAGCTTAAAATGCAGACTTTTACACCAGTAGAAGTTGGTTCGTCAACAGTAACAAATATTTTAATGAATTTGTTTAAAGCACTTGAAGAATTAGTCAAAATCATGTAATTTATTTACGAGCATGCGACTCGCAACAATGGGAAAACCCTTTAAGTGCTAGAGAGTTCATGTAGCCAAGACATCAGATTATCAAGAAGAGTCTGGAAACAAATTTATGTTATCAAGACTTCAATTAAACATCAGACAAGAGGTACAATGTTTTCCAGATGTAAGCTCGCAGTGGGATGAAAAATTAACTTGGATATTAATGTTTAGAAGCAACCGCTTTCCTGGCCATGCTAAATTCGTTTGTACAATTGTTTTACCATTTGGCCTAAATGGAGTTCTCTATTTGCAGCTGCACAGTTCATAGTTCTATTCGTTAAAATTACACGCGTACCAAACTGACGGAATTCGTGCGTTAGTTTTAAAATAAGATATTCCATTTGTTCAGCTTTGACACAGCGACGTTATGCTACGTGTCGTGGGCTAACAGAGAGACTAACATTCTGTTAAAAGCGAGTGCAATTTTAATGTTGGTCTGGCTGGAATATCGTAAGAGTATAACAGTTATCTAACGCAAATATTTTTGTAATAAAAACAGATGCCAAAATACCCAATTTTGGATAAAAGTTTGAATATAATTAAATTAAAAATATATTATTTGTAGGTGTGATGTGTACCCGTGTATGTTTGTATGAATATACATGCTCGTAAACATCCTGCTCGTACTCTGTGGGAGTATGTTGCATTCTGTTGAATATTCGATACTTTTTCTCGGGCGTTATTTGCAGATTGAGGTTCCACACACTGCGCATGTGCAATTTTGGAAAACTTATTGTAACGATTGACTCTCAGTGTCTGTAACAGTGAAATTGCTCCTGCTTCTGTAAGTTGCCAGTTTATTGTAAAATTTCTCTAAACTATATTGCAACCACTTTAGCACGGAACCATTTACATGAATGAGCTGAATGCATAAAATAGATCACATCATTAATCGGAGCTATTATTTGCCATTTTCGAGTAATTATTTGAAACCCTTGATTATGAGCACAACTAGTCAACGATTAACATATAAAACGAATTCCTAGTGAATGCTGCTACTTATTTCATAGTTTTCAAGTTCAGCCAAACTTTTTCAACTAAGTCAATTCAACAGAATTCTAATATATCCATCCTAATAAATTTTCTTGTATTATATGTTAAAGATAATAATTTATCTATTTAAAATAGTAGATATTCACCGAATAGATCGCTCACGCCCACAATCCTATTGCAAGTTTACTTATAACCGCATACGTTTGACTTGCGTTCTCTCCCAGAATATTTAACAAATTTAAAAAAAAGAAATTTCTAGATTCAAATTGATTGCCGCTGCGTAGTAGTCATTTTCCAAATTTGTTCTTAATAGAAAGAAGCTCGCAGACTTGAGAGTTTCCGTACATATTTCTGAAGACATTTTGTAAATAAATTTATAAAAATAAATTTCTTGAATTTCTTAAAATTTTTTCATGACGATTTTTTACGTACGACGTTTCTGTTTTTTTTATACATTCCGACGATTGCTGTCATTCTAAAATGTACAGCGAGACCACACAAGACCAAAAAATATTGTAGCAAAGTATAAAATTTCCTGGAGAAAATGGCAAAAGATTAAAGAAATATCATATACAAGAAACTGGCGTTTTCAGATAGAGAAGAGCTCAAAAAGGGAATGTGAGAGACGAATAGCAGCAAAATTGTGAATTCAGCATAGAGTGGAATTTGTCGGCTTTGGTTTCTTCAGAAAGACGAGTTTAATCACAATTCCTAGGTGAGAATATAATTTAAAGTGTTGGTCTATTCTTATAGACACACTAATTTAAAAGCGTGCGAGTGTAGGCCGCTGTCTTTGAAATATCGAGCGCCGCTTAAAAAGTATCATATACAAGGAATTGTTCTCCAGCGATATTATTCTCCACTCCCTGCAAGAATCACCTGGTGAAAGAGTTTTTACGTGTAGCAAATTCTCGAAAAATTCTCTATCTTTTAAAAATATAATATAACGAGTTATTAAAGACGATATTTGGTTTCTTCGTATGTTACGTTTGAAAAATAAGTTCAAAGGAATTTGCTAAAAACAATTATTTCTTAACGTGTTTTATTTGGAACATTTTCTCAGTAGCAAACAAAAGCATTTCTATTTAGATTTTTTTCTCATGAATCGATTTGTCAAATTTTGTTTAGAATTCTTGACTATAATTTTTAGACATTTTTGTACGAAAACAATAATATTTTATTTATTAGAAGAACTTCAAGCTCGAGAATTTTTATTGAAATTCTTCGGTTTTGCAATTAAAATACTTATTGTTATTTCGGATAACAAAAATAATTTTATCTTAAATATTGAGACACACTTCTCTCATGTGATGTTTCCATCGACCAGTGCTTTCAATTTCATATTTATAAAAATAATAAATTATTTAAAAGTCAATAACACAAGAACTGTATAAACAGATTTATGATAAAATTAAATGTTTTTTCTCTTTGTGTTGTTGTGTTGTTTGAAAATATTCTTAAGCCTGGGGATTAACACAAAGAAGAAACTTTTTAAAGCAACTTTTGAATGAATGCCCACATGTCGATAACGAAATAAATTGTTTAAGTCACAGATATTTTTGGATTACTGTTTACTAGTATTTTTAAGCTGATAAAATTAAAAGTCAAATGACATCACATTTACACTTCGACAGTTAATTCAACTTGTAAAGGACACGGCAAAAGTATTTTGATGTAAAACGTTGATTGGTAATCTTTTAATGCAAAACTTGTCGTTAACAAATACTTTTCGTTTAGATTTCATATAAAAAATTAAGACCTTTTTTAGTTATAATTAACAGTTTGATCAACTTGTTAGGGGAGCCACTGTTTAATAATGCAATGAAAATTGTAAAAACTAAAATTCTTTCGAGCGCAAACGTGTCACATCAAATATTTTGGAAATTCTTGAGAGCAACATGCAAACAGAAATGAAAGTTCTCGAAAAATAAAACTATTAATTGCGTAGGGAGCTTTTTACGGCATATGAATAAAAAAAAAAATTTGTCAGAATTGAATTCGTATTCGGTCAAAAATCCTTGTTTGCTATTCAGTGCAATTTTTAATTTCATTTAGAGCAGTGCCCTAACGACCCGAAGGTTTTCTTTTTTGTAGCACTTAAACAAGTCGGTGCCAACGCAATATATTTTTTGCTCTTTGCTCACACATCCTTACAAATCTAGTAAGTTTCTATAACAAATATTTGATTTTTTTCTAAAAAATACAATGAAAATCATGTAAGAAGAGCAAATTACATGTGTTTTTGTCCTGAAAAAGAATTTATATAAAAGAAAAAAAGTATCTAAAAACTGGGCGTATGTCAAGGAAAGTGTAATTAAAATAAACAATTTTCATTTTCTAAAGAAAAGATTATATGCAACATATTGTTGGCATTATTCGTTGAATAAGTTTCTCGCAGGATATTTTATAAAACTGCTCCAACTTAAACTACACAAACTTTCGTATCGCAAAGTATCAACGATTTTGTAAGCAAATTTTTTATTTTTCAATGCGTTGCTTTTCAAGTACGTTTGCGAAAAACAAAAACAGATGGAAGTCCTTCTCTGCGAACGCTTGTCCTTTTTGAGTGTTCGGTTGTTTTTTTTTGCTGTCTTTAAGAATATATTTTATTTTATTTCTTTATTTATACACATAAATGCTTTTTGTTGTTGCTGTTTTATTTTTTATGACAGTTGACATATTTTAATGCAAATGGAGCAGAAATAATCTTGAGCATTTTGCTGTGAAATAGGAATTTTAGTTTAGTTCCCCTGAAAGCACCCTTAAACACAAATACAGCACACACACACACAAGCGCTGGCATGTGTAATCGCACACACTCACATATTTAATTCGTAATCTTCACATACATAAACGATCTTAAATTATGTCAATGTTATTGTTAACAATAAAGAACTTAATTTTTTTGTGGCCGCCACGCTGCGTATGAGTTATTGGAATTATTTGTATTATTTGCAGATAAAACGAAAATATGTTAATAAGAAATACTCTTATTTTCTATTCGATAACAAAGAAACTCCGAACAAAAGCCAGGGCGACGCAATAACACATTTTTATTGTTTTGGCCCACACATTGTGTCTCAGAAGGTTAAAGTCTTGGTGTGTGTATGAAGGAGCGACGGTCGATTCGTGGAACCAAGTGACAAACACTCCGAAGAAACTAGATTATTGAAAAACATATTTTGAGCAAAATAAAAAACAAACTTTAAATCGAAAGCGGTATAAGCAGTTTTGAAAATCGTAGTTAACTCCATTATTCCGATTCGCTCTGCCCTGCTTCATGGTGGTTGACAGTAGAATTCTAGTCACATCACACAACACAAAATCCAATTCGTTTTTAGCTGATTATCTTCCTTTTTCTACCTGTTCGCTGCATTATTTCTAATGTTTTGTCTTCTTCCCCTCCGCTCTAATCAATTAAAGAATTTTTTAAATTTTGCAAATTATGTGCAATTTAATTAATGAAAAATGTATGCAATTAATTTCCAACTAAAAACCAATTTAAAAATCGCAAATTTAAAGACATTAAAATTTCTACATCATGAAATTCAATTTGAAAAACTTCAATATCAATCATTTTGATTTGATAAACGACTTTGAGACACACTTCGAAATTTGCTGTATGAAACAAAGAAATTGTTTCAACTTTGCGAAAACCCATTTCTCAGCTGCCTTTCCAACTCTTCCAAGTGTTTCAAATGTCTGTCAAGAAATCAGTCAGTCATATGTTCGCCATAAAAAGAAATGGGTAAGTGAAAAACGTTTCTCATTTTTTGTTAGTTGCCATGGCAAATAACTTCATTTACATACGAATTTAAATAAAAAGTTATTTGCTTTTTAGCCCAAATTTCTTTTAAACACAAACAAAACTCTTCAGCGTGCACACATACACACGCACACATGAATATGAAAAATGCCTGTAGAAGCAAACGGGCCAACCAGAATATGCAATAAATATGTGTTTTCTTTTTATATTTTCCTTTTTTGGAATTCTCGGCATTCTTTTTTTTTAATAAACACACTCATAACTTAAGTAAATTTTATCATCTGCATACTTACAAAAAGAGATAAACAGATTGGCTGTAATAAAATTTAATATATTTGAATATTTAATTTAATAGTTTTTTTTCTATTAATTTCAGATGTTTGCTGCGTTTAGTTTAGGCGAAATCGTTTGGGATCAAATAAAAACTGTGGAAATGAAAATGGAAATGTCATAAAAAGACACGCCGTTGCCCAAATAGTTTGTAAGTTTTTGTCTGCTTTTTGACTTTCGCTTCGTATTATATCATATACACACATACATCCACATGGAAATGTTTAAGACTTGATTTCGTAAATCATATTGTTTAAAAAATGTATTTAGAATTTTGTTTATTGCCTTGTGCACAATTTGTTCACCGAACAGACGAGCAGAGAAATACATGCGTTACTTGGCCCCTTGAAATATTTACATTTTATATGAGAAACGGAATTAAATCTTGTAAAGTATTGTTAAGAATTACCTGATTTGATATATTTCAAGTTCTTATGCACGTACAAGTTCCACTAAGGCAAAGTGATTTCGGGCCTTAAAGTATGTTCGTATTTGTGACTGGAACAACTCTCATCACAGCTGAATTATTACATTTTTTATAATAGTGGAGCTAATTCTACTCGAATAGGCTGCACTCGAAAGAACAAAACTTTAAACATCCACGAAAGGAAAACAATTATCAAGAAGGGGAATTGCAACTATTTTGGAAACTGCTTTTCCTGTGAATATATATAAAATTAACAATAGGAAATGGTGTAATATTTCAAAAATAGCATTTGTGAAGTGTTAAATAAATCAAAATTCCATTTATTTAAGTATAAAAATAAAAAACAAAAAGGCAATAAAAACTTTTCGTATCAGTATAAATATTTGTACTCTCGAATAACTTTGAACAAAATATAAAGCGAAAATAACAACAGAAGGAGAAGAAAAATTTAAATCA
Organism: Linnaemya vulpina; assembly: GCA_963675445.1. NCBI lineage: Eukaryota > Metazoa > Arthropoda > Insecta > Diptera > Tachinidae > Linnaemya > Linnaemya vulpina. Next base: position 118,109,252 of record OY776276.1, on the reverse strand, counting down.
ATTCCAGCAACAAAGACCCAATTCAATAAAGTGAAAATAATTCACTGAACTCTGTTTAACTGTGAGGGTGACAAGTCGTTGTTTCCTTTTGCGATAACTACTCATGGATTTAGATTGCTGCGTGTTATTGCTGAGAGGAATTTTTTCCTTTTCCTTTTATTAGAGGCTTCGTTTTTTTTTCTAACAGAAAGGCAACACAAAAAATAAAAAAAAAAACAAGTGAACTAAATCCGATTTAAAATAACAAACTTCCAATACGTTAGTTCACATCGACACTGACTCCCTTAACACGCGATAAGCAATTCATATCCACTCAAGGAAGTGGGAAGTGATCTCTGTTGTAGGGGTGTCCACAGTGTCTGCGAAGAATACTTTCCAAAATATATTTTCGAACATAAACATCTTACTGTTTAAGTAAAAGTTTTCTTTAGGTCATTTTACATTTGTTTTAAGGACGGTACTTTGATGTAGATAAATGTTGTTGAGACCCTAGTTACTCCGATCTTTGAGTTTTATAATATAATAATTATTGATATGATAGATTATTTCAGCCCACTTGCTTCAATCGAACCACTGTAAAAGTTGTTATCATAGAACCAGCGGGAAAAACACAATATAAATTGAATTTAATACTGAGAAGGAGGTATCAGTTATCTTTTCAGAACACACACACTTGAGCACATTAAGAAAATGCGGCAGCAACAAACAGCCAAACACATGGAAGCAGGAACAGAAGTTAGAAAACTAGAATGAAGGCCGAACTGGGGAATAAATCAAAATTTCTGTTTATTTATGCGCGTCATAGATAAACAGTAAATATGCGGAAGCCTGAAACAATATAAATAAATGCGACTAAAAGAGGAAGAAATCCATCCCCACAAGAGAAGAATGAAATAATAAAAAAACAACAAACAATCAAAAAGAAAAAAAGTGGAATTAGTGTTGGAACTTCTTTTGATTCAAGAGTACGGAAAATAAATGTTTCAATCTTTCACCAAAATCAAATACGCAATAAGCACATCCTCCGAGAAACATGCCCATAGTCAAGGTTGTTTGCGTGATTTACAAGAAAAGGGCGTGCGAATATCGTCGAACGAACTGATAACCTACAACAGCTAATTCAAACGATAAGAAAAGACTTGGAGTTTTCGTTTCTCTATTTGTCTTTCTAAAGTTTACAATTCTAATTCTTAAGCAGTCGATGTTTTATATCAGAAGCGTGATTTTTTTAGCACTAAAATATAACATTTCAAAACTGAAACCTGTTCAAGTTCCACGATGGCAACTGCCGCATAAACTTTGACTTCCACATTAAAGAAGACGTGTAACACTAAAAAATAAATAAATCAAGAGGTCTTGAGAATCGGCTTTTAGACGTCCCATTACCAATTTGTTGTTTTTTTCGTATATATATGATATTTGTTTTCAGTTCGATAAACGCTCTTTGAGAAGTTCATTCTATAATTGTGATCGGCTTACAACTGCATTAATAGCGAGAATTCGGGTTAGTATTGAGAGTACAGCTCTCGTCTCTCTAGAACTGTCAGATTGCGTCGTAGATCCTCATATTCTGCAGGAAGCGGTTCAGGTTCTAAAGCTTGTAAATGTTATTTACCCATGAGCTGCCAAACAATCTAATTCGTTTAAGCCAATTCGATAAGTTTTCAAAAGGAAACATGGAGGATGAAATGAAACGCCTCTCAGAACTCATTTAATACCAGTTTTTATTTAAAGGAAATATAATTGTCCACTAATCTTGTAACATATAAACCGGTATTTAATATCCGATCGAGAAAATATTTCACATGAAGTTACTAATTACACTTCCAATGTCATAATAATTATAAGAGTTGTTTCTGGTTCGAAACTGGAATATCTAAGAATTCATTACAAAAAAATAGAAGAAATCAATTATAATCAGCAGAACTTTTCGCTGGTTTTATAAATTATTTTTCGCTTCGCAAATCTACACTCAGATATCAAACTGAAGGAGTTTCCTTTAACTTTCAGCAGATAATCCACTTTGCGACAACATTTTTACTTTTTTGATGTGCCTGGTTTTAAGTATATATAATAATTTCTTTCCCATTTCGTGTAGAGTATTTCAAAGTCGATGTATTTCACGTATCGTCTAATCTTTGCTTCGTATCTCATATTTTCAATCTGTTATTTTTTATATGGACGGAATTAATACGCTTTGAGTCTGAAGTCCTTGTACGCCTCTCCCTTCCAATCCCACTAACCGTAACATCATTATATTGTGTTTATTATTTCTTTTTTTTTCTTTTGCTTTGAACTGGGATGTTATAAATAATTCAAAGTCAAAGTTATTTGAAATTCTAATAAGTTGGTGGCACGTTTAGTTGAGTTTTTATTCTGGTTTCCCCCTTTAATATCTTTTTTTGTTTTGGGTTTTTTTGTTTTTTTTGTTTTGTTTCGGTGTAAAATATTGATAAAGTTATTGGTTTCTTAATGTGCGTGTTGCCTTCTTGGGAAGTGATATCAATATTTAGTTTATGATTGATGTTTAATTAATGGGGTTTCTACCAAAGTTTGGAAAAGGGAGTGCAATTCCTTTTAATACTAACGCGAGCAACAGGTCGCTCTAGTAATTAATTTTTGGAAATATCTTTAGCCGAAGGAGCTGAAAGAGTGTAGAAGGGGTTGTGAGTTATGAATGAAACCTGATTTATATGGAAATGATTCTTCCTGTTTTATTAAAAGGCGACTACAAATTCAGGCTGTTATTTCTTTTAATTTATTTGTATACTTTTGATTTTGTGAGGATAGAGAAGTTCATCAATGACATCATTAATTGTATGGAATATTGCGTCCGGTAGTATTATTTAAGGGCTGAAACCTCATTTAGGTCATTTCGATAATTTCGAAAATATCCCTGAACCACATTCTATCTGTTGAATTGTTTCAAATTTTTTTATTTCACATTTTTACAGCGAAATTGGATTAGGCGATATAGTATTTCGGGAATAAATCCTTAACTTCAAGTCACAAGCGCACTAAAGCATGTCTCTTTAGCGCGAAGTAATAAAAGGTATTCGATTTGCTCATGGCTTCCAACTTCTATGAGATTTGAATTTTGTAAAACTTCCTTTTGTTATTGTGTAGAGACATAATGAAATGAAAAGCGAACATTTAAGACTTTTTCACTTCTTAGCGTCTGGTGGAGAAGAAGATGAATCAATAGATATGATTTCTCTCGCAAAATGAAATTAATAAATTTCTCTTGGCATAAAATAATATCCTGTTTTAAGATTTTGGAAATATGATTGGAAACTTATTTCTTTACATGCCTGCTCAGATGCCTTTTGAATATTTTGGTGTGAGTGTTTTATTCCTTTTTATTTTTTGTTTTTGTCATTTAAATCGAAGAATAATTTAAAGATGTAATCAAATGTTATGAGGCAATAATAAAAGCAATCGTTTCGCATTCAAATAATATTGATGCGAATATGTTCTGTGCAATTTTATTTGAATTCTTTGTGGAGATGTTCGAAGATAAGCATATTTTTGGCATAAATTCATGTTTGGTTTTTTTTATCAGATATACATCCTGTGTGTGCTTGTAAAGGAATCCACCAGAAACCTCTCTGTTGCTCTTAAAGTGAACAAGTGAAATGAAAACTCGGAAGCGAAGGAAATGTTCTACCGTCATAAAAGTAAAAAAATAAGTTTGAGAAAAGCAATTTAAAACGAGCTTCTGCCTTCTATTATATCGAAAATCTATTCCGTCAAATTTTTTTGAAGATCTCCCAGCGTTAAATTAGTTCGATTTTAGACTTTAATTGTGGCTGCGTGTTCTGTCGCTAATCGATTTGATTGTGTTTCTTCTGCAGAGAATATTCCTGTTTATTTATTCATATTTTGGGAATTTCATCGAATGCTTTCTTTGATATTTCGTTGTTATGACATCATAAAAACTTAATGCTGTTTTATGAATACTAGCAATGGAAATGCAATGGATTTTTTTCGGTTTCGTTTGTATTTTCGGTTTTTATTTAGGGTTGGAGTGGCTAAGTGAGAATGTGGGTTTGTGTTCAACGTGAATATATAAAACTGCTGCATGTGTTTTATGTTCCAATCCCGATACGTTTGATGTTTTTATGTTAAATAAAGCCAATCAAATGAATTGCTTTATATTACTTTGCCATGATTATAAAATTCTTATTTCGAAAATCAAAAACTGCTCATACTTGAAAGAAGGTCGAGGAAATTACACTAATAAAATTGAAATACACTTGAGTTACGTTCTTGTATCAGTACAAAATTTTGGCCATACTTCCAAAACTGTAAAGATTTTATTAACATGATCCGAAAACTATATTTTTTAAATATATTAAATAATTTCAATTTTTCTTTATAAATCAAAGACAGTAACGTATTTTTAAAACAAACAAACAATAAGAATATGACATCCTAAAACTATATTCAGGGTACTATTCGAGTATATTTCTTATGAAATTGTGTAGCAGCGCACTAAATGAACTTTCGTGTTCAATGTCTACTCCAAAACGATAAGAGTATTAACGTAAATTTTAGCCAAATTATATAAAGAAAACGAAGTCAAATGTATTGATAAGCAAGTGGCCCTCCAAATCAATAAATAGTTGAAACCAACATCTTGATGAATACGAGCAAAGGTTGAAAGCAATTGGAAAATAATATTTGGCGACTAAAGAACCAAAAAGTTCTTAAGAAGAACATGTTAAAGAAATTGGGAAAGTATTTTAAAATTAAACCAACACTAAATCTCTTGTGCTGTTGGGTTTTTACAATTGGAAATTATTTAATGAAGTGGATTTGGAACGGCATTATCTATTTTGTCTCTTTTTGTTAAATTTTCTTACAGCTCAGATCTTTAGCTGCAATTTCCTTAATCATTTTCCTAACACAGATTTTGAGATCGTCTTGTCAAAACCTCTGGAATATGCTGATGGAAGAGAATCGATTGATTATTTCAAAGTAAGCATTCTGAAACTTGCAGTGGTGTGCCAGAAATCATTTTAAATATTAAAAGTCATGAAAGTTTTTTGATACATAATCCTTGTCATTCCACTGAATTTTTTGCATTTCGTTTTGAAAAACAAAACACAAAATAAAATGGGAAGTCAATGCATGAACTTTGCATTTTCTTGTAATTCTGCATATTCGGATATTCAAACAAAATTGTAAATTGATTGAAATTCGAGCATGTGTTTTACAAATTATTTCTGCGAACGTCTCTCTTTTATGTCGTTGCTTCCTTTTTTCAAATGACTTCTATTCTGTCTTTTGACGTGGCAAATCGAGACGATGTTTGTTTCTGCTCATGATTAATTAATCATCATTTTTATTTCCATCATCATGCGTTCTTTGCATTCGCCCTGCCAGAAGCTTTTTTCCTAACTCTTCTGCTTCTCCTCAAAAGTTCTTAATGATTTCCATCAATTACATCTGTTGTTTGTCATTTGTTTCATTTTCGCCTAAGTTTCATTAAAATCTTTTTTTTTCATTTTCACTTCCTGCGATGAGTCTGATGGTGTGTTTATGCCATCGCTCACTGGGTGACAAAAATCAATCATTTCTTTCATGTTGCAACTACAGTTTGATGTAAATGAGTGTTTGTGTGTGTGTGTGTGTCGTTTATTCGCTGATTTGTTTATTTATTTGTCTGCTTCTGTTTGTAACTCTTTGTTGAACTATGAAGTTGAATAATTTCATTTTTATTTAACGAACTTTTTAATCCAACAGCAGTATTTACTCTTGCTCTCATGCAAACATACTCTTGTGAAAATTAATTATTTTGCTTAGAGAAACTCGTGATCGTGATTTTCTATGAATTTAATTAAAACGCTTTTAATCAGAATATAAGACAATATATTTGGGGTGTTCACAATGTGTGCTTTTTAGTCATATTGTCATAAAGCCATAATATTGTGCTGCAAACAAAGACGTATTGAAATAAAAGCACTATTTCTGATCTTTAGACGAGACTGTGGTGGTATGCGAAAAAAGAGAAATATCAAGTAGCTGTTTTATTTAGCACTTAGTTTGCGAGTCCCCAAATATTTACATGATGTTGGGATAAAAGCTAAGAAGTTACAAGGCATTGCTTATTCAGGCGTTTGAATTCAATATGAACGGCCTGTTTGCCTATGCCGCAAAATATCGTGCTAGCAAAATATGTTGTAATACTGCGGACCAGCCAGTTAATGACGCGTATAACTCAGATTATAATTCTTGAATCTTAAATCTCTCCAAATAATACAAGATTATTTTGTATAAAAATTGTCTGCATTTATTTCTCAAACGTATAACTGATAGAAGACTGCCAACTAATAAATATTATAATGCTCGTATGACTCATATGTGACCTGAAGTGTGTGCAAAATTAAATGGTTTTTATTCGGAGAGAATGAAATTTCTTTGTATCCCAAATCTGCAATGAATTTAAAGCCACTTCATTAAAGTACATAAACTCGTAAGTAGTTTTGTTGGTTTATAAAGCAAAATTTCATTAAATATTAATCCACGGCAAACATTTTGCAACATGGCTACGAACTACTTACAGAGTTTGGCGACTGCATGCAGATCAGATGAAACTAATTGAGGGTTTTGAACGAAGGAATAGGCCTTCATTTCTAATGTTAATAGTCAAATATTATATTTTTATAAATTCCAATAACCACAAACATCAAATTAATGCCGATACTGTGATGATTGTGGGGTTCAGGGAGATATAGTAAATGGCCCACGAACAAGGAAAATCAATAGCAATTAAACTTCCCAGCTCATCCCGACGGTGATGATAATTTTTATTTCTGTTTGTCAGAAATTATTAGGTGCCTTAGTTGGATGGGACAGCAGATTTCCTTCTTAAAAATTATATAAAAAATTGTCTTCGAGAACTGTGGCTGCCTTTATTTTCTCCATGTCTTATTTGGTTTCAAGTCCTTGTTAAAAATAAATTTAAATTTCTTTTGTAAATAAGGCCGTTTCAAAGGCTCTTGTGCTTTATTTGAGGCAGTAAAGGCCAGTGTGTGAGTCTTGCACCAGCAAAAATTTTAGTTTTCAATAAAAAATTATTATCTTTAGAAAATCCTTTTGAATAATAAATGAAGTTCCGATAGAAATGTTCAAGACTTGGCCTAAAACTGTGTTACCAGTATTGCTCTGAGTTTGAGCATCACTGAACCAGTTGCATGAAATGTATTTTAAATGTGGATGGGCAAGTGAGCAAAAGCACTAAATGATTGTATTATTTTTCAAAGCCTCAAATAAAAATAATTGTCTTGCTTACGACGTTTCGTATTTCTGAATATGTGAGACAGGCAATAAATTCAAATAATCAGTCCTGCACTTCAAAAGATTTATTTGTGCTGTATTTGATTTTATTTTTCATGTACGTGTAACGCCTCGCAAACAATAGATTTTCGGGTTTTTATTTATGGTTTTATCTCATATATTTTCATCTCCATATAATATAGAAGTTAATGTTCTACATGTGCAAGATTTGTAGTGCAGGTTTCAATGTCGGTATACGAGTATGTTTATGTGTACGTCCAGGCATGTGCTTATGAATAATTTTGTATCAAAAGGGTGTATCCGAAAATTGTATGGAATAAGTCACACAAACTGAAAAATTCATTCATGTATGGAAGGTTGTTAACAATAAAATTATCGATTTTAGATTATGATTTTTCACGAGAAATTTCCTTCAGGGTTTCTTTGAAACTCTGAAGCAAATAACCAATTGAATCGAAATATATTAAAAAAATTATTAAGTAAAGAAAACTTGTTTTAGGGAGGATCAGGAAACGCACTCCACAGCTGCTGTTTTGACTTACAATTTGGCAACGCAAATTTTTTAATGAATATCTGTCAGTTAGTTGTATCGTGTCAAGGTGATATTCAGTGATGTTTTTAACACTCTTGAAATACTTGTGTAACGATTTAATTTATTAGGAGTCAATCGAAAATGAGTTTGTTGTTGGGTTGAAATATTGTAGGAAGGATATGCGACTGAAGTAGGTGGATGATCCGATAGGAGCACAAATTGGTCCGAGCGTGTACTGCGCTCATACATTTGCAAGCACACAAACTCATCCACACAAACAGGAAGCAAGCATATCTTTCTCATATTTTATCTTCTTTCATACTTTAAACATATTTATATTTACGGCAACGTTTTTACTTTTTATTTCAATTAAAGTTGCACAACAATGTCATTTTAATGAGTCGAGAAAAATGTCATAAATTTAATGCTTGACTAGACATTTCCAACGACAATTCCAACGTCTCTTTTGTTCTTTTTTATTATTATTATTTTATTTTTATTATTTTTTTCGTTTAGCACTCAGTAAAAATCGAAATTTTTATTGCTGCATTCCATCCATGCTGCTGAATTGCAAGAGAACGCAACAACTAAAAATTTTGTACAGAAAAAATGCTTCTGGATGGCATTGAGTCACACAATTATTCTAGTTTTCTCAAATGGAAACATTCATGACATTTTAATAGAATTTAAGAGAAGTTAGCAAAAATAGAATTGATAAAACTATGACTGAATTAATTACACTGGCTCTAGAATGACACTAGCATTAAGAATGACCAAATTCAGAATATGAACGGACGGGGCAAGAAGAAGGCTTTCGAATTATTTACAATAATTATATGATGTCCTGGGAGAAAATATTACTTTTCTAGTTATTTAGAAATCCTCAACAAAACCAACAAATCAGAGGCAACAAATCCACTTTTCTAATTTTCATATCTTTAGGATGATTCGCTTTAATATACTGACTGACATGATTCCAAATTTAGTTTTATTTCATTTTCCCTCTTTAATTAACAAAAATTATTTAAAATCAGCTTAAGTGAATACGGTGATCGTATGTTGAACACAAAGTTGATGTACAATTGCAGCCATTTTCATATTTTATTTGCGCAAGAAACATAATTAAAAAAAACAACAAACGAACAAGTTTTATCCAGCATCAGTAATTAATTACGAACTACATCATGTGTTGTATTATCTGCGCATATTGACTCCTTAGCCAGGACGTGGCTGAAAAAGGAGCAATTATTTACACGGGGTTTTCATTTCCTATAATCTTAAACACAATCTCAGTTCATCTTATTCGCATTCTTTCCTTTTCAGTGTTTCCTTCAAAGATCTCATTTCATTCGACTGCAGACATTTCTGAATACTCGCTTTGACCCTACGCCTTTGACGTTTGCACTAAAGACAATTGCTACAGATGACCGAGCAGCCCAGCAGCTCAAGGACTTTAAAAATATTTTCATGCACATTAACGTGCTGCAATATTATACAATTCAGACAAAAAGCGATTTTAAGTTTGTGTAAACAGTTACAAAGCGATGGCAGCGACGGAGCAGAGGCGCACTCAAATTGCAGAGATACAATTAATTTGTTAAAGCCATGGTCGTCAGCTACAATAAGATATTTCTGGTATATGACTGCAGACACGAGCATGCATGTATTCGATTACAGAAAAAAAAACGAAACAGCAAGAACAAGCAATTATTGTAAATCGTATGTTTTCTGTACAAATGACGTACTTACGAACAAACAGTCACTGGAGAAAATATGCAAAACAAGATAATGAGAGTTGCAAGATTTACAATCATCGTTTCATGTAAACTTTTAAGAAAACACAATCGAAAAAACTCAACCCCTTTGACGTGCGATAGAACCTAAAAATAGATACGACGAGTATCTTATTTTATAACGTGTTTTTTTTTTTAACTTCTTTAGTTGGGAGTAGTTGGGGCGTTCTGACAGGTGATTGATATCATTTTAATAAACTTTTCATTAAGAAATCGATCATATTTTTAATATCACAAACTTCTTGAGCAAGACAGAAATATGTAAACTGGTGAAGTCATATTGTTCATTATAAAACAGTAGATTCATTATAAAACAGTACTCTGCCGGCATAAATCAGCGACGGCTCGGGAGCGCTTATAGATATAAAATTGTCACCAAATGTCGTTTCTGGTTATATTTTTCAAATATTTTGCCTTAAATATTCTCAAAAAATTCAGAACAAAATTCAACCTTTAATTTGTCCAGATATGGAAAAATGGATCCAAAAAGTGCATCCTTCAGCTTTATGTCACATTCAGGTGAAGCGCTTTCAGAAAGCTTGGCACTAAGCGTTAACATACGTGTACTTTGAGGTCGCGCAAACATTGCTAAGAAGGTTTTGATGCCACCTGAATGTCAAATGGAAATGTTTTTAAACAAAACAAATAGAGACAACCACTTGAAAACCTTTTCGAAAATGTTGTTTTGAGCACATGCGGAAGTGAATGAACGGAAGTGATTTATCCTTAACCCAAATACATGCATTATATTACTACACACTCTCAAATACACACACAAAGTCACGTGCATACACACAAAGTATTTACATAAACTAATCGGTAGACGAGTTTAACAATACAAGTGACAGCAGAGTCGCTATTGGCAGGCACTACGACGGAAACATGCAGAATGTATTGCTTCGAAGCATGACAGGCATTGAAATGAAAGTAAAAAGTTGAATGAATGCATGAACAAACGAAACAAACAAGTTATTTTAATACATTTTACTATTCGGGAATTCGTTAAATATCAGCACATACAGACGTGTTTCCCCCAACGAACATAATCACAATCATTAACGAAATAAATCTGTAGATTATCGACCATTTGCTGCCTTCTTTACTTTGAAATAATGACAGTTCTCGCATCTAAACAAAAGCGATTGTATACTTTTCATTTCAAATTGTAAAATTGGTAAAATTCGATATTTTGTACCTCTAATTCTTCCCCTACACCTGTTGTGAATAACTAAATGAATTTAGTTCCCTTAAGAACGGATATAAACGCGTTGTAAATATTTAACATTTAATTTCTAGGTAAACTTTTCACTATTAAAACCGTAAATCTATTAAAAATCATAATTCTTTTTTGGATTAGAGAAATAAATTCAATCATAAAATCAGCATTTACTTAATGACTTTCACTTTTGAATTAATCGAACTGGAAAATACGTGATGGCAATTTTCCCAAGCATGACTTGCGGCAGAGTTTATTTAAAATTAGCCGGGGAGAGAGAAGGATACAAGATGTTCCTGCTTAATACGTGTAATTAAGAATAAATTTGTTTTTTTTTACGTCAAGATCCCAAAATTCACAATTTATTGCTTTTAGCATTCTTAATGACGTGGATTATTCATAATCGCATGAGTTGAACAGTTTTTTTCATATCAACGGCATTAAGCTGATATCCTGAGTTCTCAATATAAACACGCACTTATGATGGAAACATTCTTTATCGCTTTTTCTGAAAACTGCTTTAGCTGATCTCTGGCCTACTAATATTTTTGTCTTTCGTGGTATACATTTCGGCTTTTGCTGAGAACGTTCTGTTTTCTTTACCAAATTGCAGAAAGCGATTAAGTCTAACAACACCTCCACTCACTCACAACGTAGAATATGGAAAAGTAAATTGACTTAATCAAGAAATCAAAGTATTTTGTTTGAAGTCCAAACACTTACTTAGCACCTCCATCTGCTTCCGTTTACACTTCGGCACGCGATGCATTCGACAGAAATGAAAAGAAGTGACGGCCATGATAACGATGACGATGACTTTAGTAAAACTGTATGAAAATGTTAGCAAATTTAGTAGCCGGCACTTGTTATTCAATGCCTTTCATAGACGGTAAAATAATTATCAGAGTGCAGTTTTCTTCAAGAAAACATTTCTATTCCGTTCTACGAAAAAAAAAAAAAATATTTCCTCTTTATATCGCACAGACAGTAGCAATCAAGCCCAATTAACGTCAAGTATTGGGTGTAACGTGCGAAGTGGAAGAAAACAGAGGAAAATCAAATACACTCAAGGTTGTGTGTTGGTGCACGCCACACATACGTAATACGTGTGAGTATGTCCACTTGCACATTTAAAATTGTTTGACTTTTAGGTTAGAGTTTTTCAGAGTTCCTAAATATTTTATTTTAAACTTTCTTTTCCACAATGTCGAAGGCGTGATGTTGCTCACTCCAGTCTTTAATTAGCGCTCCGATATCGCTACGTTTAATGAGACGATGACGAACACTTAAATAAGAACAATAAAAAATATATTATGAAATAAAAAGCTTCGACTGAGTCTTTAATTTAATTTCAGATACAAGAGATGAATTAATATTCACAAGTTATCAAATTATCTCTAATGCGCGAATTTGTAAGGCCATCTCAAAAGTCATAATCGTTGTAATTTCCTTGTTTAAGAGTCCTCTTAAGTCTAATTGCTTTTGCAGTGATCCCATTAAAATTTTGCTAAATTATGCTGAAAATTAATTTTCCATTCAATAAAATACTTGAATAGAAATTTGTAATTAAGCCCCAAAAACAAAAACTTTTTTGTTGGCGTTCTAAAAGAGAGTCTTCGCCCACTCTCTGCCGCATTTGCATTGTTTATCATCGGATTGAGGCAAACATATTTCCAGCACCTGCGCTTCTATGTCGGCATTTATTCGCCCCTGTTTTATCTTTTACCTTCAACCGTTTGATTCCTATTAATAAGCCTGATTATTTCCAGTCAAAAGCTAATTATAATTGCAAAACGCCTAAAGACGTGCAATTTCGTTCTCCTTTATATCGTATGGAATGTGAGGTTGATTGGCGCGTTGTGTGTGTGACTCTGCTTGTCATCGATATTGACGTGGCAAAGTTGCAGTTACATTTTGGTTTATTGAAAGTTAAGGATTATTCTTCTGCTATTAGACTTTAACTGACCTTTTCGAATTTTCGATGTCATCATGAGTTCTGTTTATGTTAAATAATTGACACACGGAACACTGTTTCTTCGCACTTAAAATATATTTTTGAACGTAGAGTGGACTTAAGGATACGTGAATATCTGAAAACCGGAACGTTTCCGAACATTCCAAAGAAAAAACTGTGTACGCTGTAAGACCAAATTTTTTTTGTAATTTAATTTATTGCGTAGATATTTTGAAATTTGAGAGTCCCATCAAAACATTTTCAGCTGTAATCTGCAGCAACTTTTAACAAGAGTGGTGTTACAGTTATCCCTTAAAAGGGATTGAAATACGATAACTGCCAGACACTCAGGGCATGGGCCCTCTTAAACAATACACGGTGCCGGAAATGGAGAAAATAGAATAGTAGTTAAAGGAGAGACTTTTGGCATAACCCAGCACTATTAAAGATCAGCGGTATTGAAGCGTATATTCAGGAAATGATTGATAACGGGGATCGGCATCACTATTTTAGAATTCATTATCCACTTCAGCCAACAGTATTTTCAAAAAACTTGTGTGAGAGGAGGTTTTGCATCTAAAAATTTCAATGAAAAATTATTTTGATTTGTTGCGTTAATGCAGGCATTTCGTGCACTACGATTGTCTAGTTCCAGGGATTAGTTGAAAGACAGACGTAATTTAAATCTTAAATTTATTAGTTTCTTCATCTTAACTAAGCTTAACAAATACTTTACAAAATTCGTTGTCAAGAAATAAATAAATTTTCATTCTCTCTTTGAAGAACGTATCCGTACTTCTAAGAATGTTGACTTGGAAACCAACTTAAAGACAGTTTAAATAAATAAGAAAAGAGGGGTCCTAAGAACTAAATATTTAATCAAGCAGGCTTAAACGTACAATTTGGTTTATGATTCAAAGAAACTTTTAGCAGTTGTTTTCAAAACACAGTCTTTATGGCGCAATAACACATCGAATCGATCCAAAATATCCGCAACATGATTCTTTGAAGACATCTCGAAAAGCAGGCCCTTGTCCGTGTAAGTTGCCTGCAGGATTTGCCATTCCAAATGGGGCAACCGCAATTTGTCCACTATGAATGAGCGGATGTCATCAACTGCGTTTTCGAGGAAGGGGTACGAAGGACAATCTCTGAGAAGAAGACGGTTTGAATCGTGTGCTCTTTCTGCCCGGTATGGAAAGTCTTTAATAAAATTGTCGTTTATTGTTGCGTATGAATCAACAGAAGCTGTAGGAAAAACACTTCAAATTGTTAACTAAACAAAAGCTTTAATAAATTTAATTATTGTGGTGACTCACCAGTTTCTATTATTGATACGAGTACGCAAGCGATTGATAATTTTATAATTATAGTTGCGCACATATTTTTCGTTGAAGCTTTTGATGCTGATCTGCCAGTTTTAGAGGTAGAACTGACTCTTCTCATCGCTAGAATGTTTCTTAAATACGAATCTTGAGAGATTTTATTTTTATTCTAACCTCTCGCTGTGGGGAAGTACGTAACGATGATACAGCGGAGAGCAAAAGAGGCAGAGATATCTGGGTAATACACAGATTTGAATTTCCAGCATTATAAGTGCTTTTTTTTCCTTTTTTGTTTATATTTCATTCAGTGTAGTACTATTTTGTAGTTTATTCGAGTATGTCATGTGGTTTTGTTTAGTTGATTTAAAAACGATTATCGAATTAATAAACTTGTTTTATTTATTTAATTGTTTTTCGAGGGACTGGGGTATTTTAAGAAACTCTAATGAAGGTGATAATCAGCGTTGATTTAATAGAATTGAATTTTTAAGCTTTTTTACGTGCTGTTAAATAAAACAAGTTTAGCTCAGAAAAGTTGTTTCGAAATGTCAGCTACAAAAATAATTAATATTTTAAAACAAATGCATGGACGTACCCATAACGTTAAGCGATGTTACGGTTTCACATGTCAAAAGACTCGGAGTAGGTTCAGTTGAATATAAACTGATCGATTCACAATAAGTAAACAAACACTTGCACGAGTTTCATTATCAATATTTTGTTAAAAATTCATTTTACAAACTATAACGAAGATGAGCTGATTTGTGTACAGGGGGAAAACTTGTTTAATTTAAATAAAAATAAAAATGTGAGCACAAGATTGTTTTCGTTGGAATTCAATAAACATTTTCTCAAAGCTACGATTCAAATATTTTATTTAATTGCAATAACATTTTTTCCAAGTACAATTTAAGCAGTTTTACTTTTCTATTATATTTGGAACTGTGAGGCAAAGTTTTTCTCCAAACATCAGCACCACTTCCAATGAAAGGTTTTGGCACAACACTAGACATGTTGCACCACAACCTTCAAGAACAGTTTCTTACAATCACGTACTCGTGCATAAAGAATTTATTGCGCAGGAAGATGAAACATTTCCACGTGTTTGAACCATTTAGTTTTTCATAATTCTAAGTAAATTTCATGTTAAAACAGTTTCTAAGTTTTTAATAAATTTCAATTAATTTAAATGTTTGAAAGTGTTATTTTTATACTTAATTTTTATGCCACCCTTTAGTTGTATTTGCGCTTTCATAAAACAACTTTCTCGCTTCAAAATATTATACAAGGACGCCGTAACGCCGCTTATTTTATTAATTTTATTTAGTGAGCACAAGTCTTTAGATTTTGTGCCACAATAATAAAAAATTTAGTTGTATGCTGATTTAACATTAAAAAAACTTCGAAATCAAGACGCTTTTAAATGGGCTTTAAACCTTCAGAATGGTGTCACATTGCCTGGGTTCTGGTTTCTATTGCAAAATGTTCCAGAAAGAAAATTTCATTAAAGTTGAAATTGTCAATCTGCCACACATTCAATAATTGATTTTTGTACTTTTTTGTGACTCATTTAAAATGAAATTTGCCTGGATCCTACTGACATTGAAAAATATCAATGGACATCATAGCAAATGAATCCTAACAACCCTTAAACGAATCATTTAACATGAGTTTTGTTCAACTAAAACTGCTCGTACATTCATGCATCTAAATTTCATTCCACAAAAGGTACGAAAATAATATTAAATAAAACCTTCTCTTTATTCTCCTCTAACGTGCGCTTTGTTCTCCTTTTTTTGTGTGTTCTGGCCATTATTTATTTTTCAATTTCTACAAAAATTAATATGCAACACGTGGCATCCTTAAGATCTTTTACACAACAGAGAAACACAAAATGAAGAAAGGCGTTTGTGTGTGGGGAACACTATGATGTGCTGGTGTTTGTAATTTTCTTCATGCAGTTACACACTTCAACATGTAAATTTGTGTTGGATGCTGATGGAAATCCACTCTTCTCCGGAACTGTAGATGTTTGTTTGGTTTTACAAGTTCTATGGCCATTGAATTCCCATACAACACAAGAGTAAATAATAAGAAAATTTGTTTACAAAACTGATGGAAATTTGTTAACAATGAAGAAGATAATGGAAGTACTTTTTATTTAACTTAGTACCACATAATCTACTCTACACAGTCGCTACTACTAGCGAACGCACTCGTACCTTTTTCCTGTTCTTTTCTTTATTTCTCACACGTTTGTGTGTGCAGAGCAGAGCGTTAAAAGAATTGCCCATTTTATATTTCACATTAGCCCGCAGAGTGTGTATCCCACCATGTTTTAATGACACATTCAGTATTCCTTACCCATATGAAAAACGTGGACTACATACGAAGGCTGTAAAAGATGTAGCAGAGTTTTTTAATTTCGTGGACCACGCACATTTTATTAGGGTACTTTTATGTTGTCAATAAATTTAAGGCCGACTGCCCGCGAGAGGGATGACAGCAGAGCGGCTTGATGCAGCATAAAATGAAATTTCCATTAAGAGGCAGAACATCAGGTTATTGAGCATGTCATCGCAGATATATTATTTCAGAATTTTCCAAATTTATATTTTTAACCGATTTACCCATTCGGCGCAATACGATTTACAAAAAGGCATATCAAAAAACGAGTGAAACCATTCCTTTAAATCGATTCTGTTTAAAAAAGGAAAATATGCCAAAAACAGTCCAACTTAGAACAGAATGGCACGAATTAAAAGAAATCAATAGAAATCTAAAATGTACTCGTAACTGCGAATGTGGTGTCAAAGGAATCATAAAAGTAAATTACGTGCGTAAAATCTGAACGTGTTGGGAATCCAAAACAAAAAACCATCTTCATCTGAATTAAGGACTGCTTCGCTGTTACGCTCATGAAAATGAGAGTACATTTTCGAATAATTTTCAGCTGGATTTTAATAAATAGGTGAGATGTAAAGTCAGCCATGCCATCATTCCGAGCACGATGAAAACAAATTAAAAAAGAAAAAATGGATGCATGATAACCACCTCAACGTTGCTGCTTTTGTTCTTAAAATATTTATGTTTCATTACGGTCTAAAGGTTACAATGAAGTAATCAATTTTTAATGATATAAATAATTTGTAACCTGAACAAGAGGAGAAGGGATGACAAGGGAAAAGGAAAATGTCTCCCAAGCAGTGCGTACGTACTCGTACCATCCTTGTGAAATCATCAATCATCTGAATACAAGTTCATACTTGTCCTTGTAAAAAGGATTTATGCCTGCCGTCTGTTCCACATTAATGCATTAATTGTCAGTGTATGTTTTTTTCTTTTTGTTTTTTTCATATGTTTACTTTGTGTCACTGCTTATCCTTGATCGAAATAAATGAGGAAAAAACATTAAATAAAGTCATTAAGAAAATAAATTTGTATGTCATGGATTATGAGAAAGACATGCATGTTGTGTGAGAGTGTGTGTATTTTTTTTATTTTCCAATAAATTTCTTATTTGTTGTATTAATTCTTGCATCGATATTAGCGTCTTCCTAATTTCTAACATTGTTTTATTAATTTGCAAATGAAATACATAAAAAAGGATCCCGAAGATCCTGGATTCGATTTTGCATTCCTTCACGTTGCATCGAATTTTTCAGTCCGATACGTTCAAATACGTCACATGTCATACTCAAAAGTTAATTGTGTGTAATTGTAAAAAATATTTATTTAAGAATCCTGAGTGTAAAGGTTTTAAAGGAGCTTTACAAATTTAAACTATAAAATTTCTTTATTTCGTATCGGCTGTTAACAGCCTGAACGCAAAGAAATTGCGAAATGAATCCATGCTCACTCTCGTCCTCCTACAAATTTAATTTGGAAGAAAGATTCAAATAAATTGTATTTCATAAAAGTATATTATTCTCAGAAGAAATAAGTGTGGAAATATTTAAATAATCCCGTGCTGAAGGTATACAATTGTAGTGTAGAACTTAATTATTTAAGTAAGTCTTGAATTGAATTTTACAAACAAAAATATATTCAGAGAACAACATGAAGTGGGAGAAA
The DNA here is from genome assembly GCA_963675445.1 of Linnaemya vulpina. Taxonomy (NCBI): domain Eukaryota; kingdom Metazoa; phylum Arthropoda; class Insecta; order Diptera; family Tachinidae; genus Linnaemya; species Linnaemya vulpina. The sequence continues at coordinate 118,091,056 of OY776276.1, read as the reverse complement.
TGATTTCTGAACAATAAATAACTTTGTTGTTGTGGAACTGCTTAATTAATATTCAATTTGACTTAAAATGGCGTCCAAATTAATTAATTCGTCAATGTTGTTGATTATAGTTATTTATGACTCTTCCACAAAATTAGTTTATCACTCTAGAAAAAGTATTATTTAGACATCTTCGTGTGGTTTTCACTCACCAAACTTATTCTAACTGAACTTCCTCCTAAGAAAAGAATTGGGTGGGAGATAATTTGTAGGACTATTATATATAATGGGTGTTTTCTTGGGTTTTTGTGAAGGGATTGACCACATGAAATTAGCGCTTGCCGACCAACATTTTTAATTCGATTTCTAGTTTTGATATAAATAAAAATAAAGAAACCGAAATATGTTTGTACAACATTTCCACATAAAATATTCAAGGAAATACAATAATAAAGTTGTAAATGCGTTGAAACAACTGCTTTGATAATGAACAACATGTACAATTTATTTTATTCATACATTTTCCCTTTTATTTATTGAGCAGCTAAATTAACAGAAGGAAAACTAACTTTTTAAGAACAAACGCAGATAATTAGAAGAAGAAAAATAAATTGTGTGGAAAGTTTTTTTGCTTTCTTTCATTTTATTTTATTTATTAAAAATAACCGAAAAGGAAGAAACATTTTCTGGTATGTCAAGTTTCGAAGTTGCCTTCTGCTTCCTTGGAGTGCACATGAGGGGGTGTAAAGATTATGGACTGAAATAATCTCACTTAAAAAGTAGTCAACATACATCAGCTGAAACACACAAGTTTTGCTAGAAGTTTCATATTATTTTAGCAGTAATTAGCACTTGATAATCAGGATGTTTCACAATGAATCACTAATTGGTTCGAACATGCTTTCATCAAGGTTTCTGTGAATATGTGTGGCGGAGAGTTGTCTGTCGGAGGATCATTCAAAAAGTTTCACTGTTATTTTCATCAACGAAATAATTGTTGGATCAAAACTTTCCACAAAAGTAGTAGTGAATAGAAATAATAAATAAATAAATACTCTTGAGGCAGGGAGATATTTATGACTATTTGGTTTTAAGAACTGTTGAGAGGAAGGCAGAAAGGATTGGAATGTGAAACGAAAATTGTAGCAACAACGTGGCATAATACTTTTTTAGAATATTGACCAGCTATTTTAATCTTCTTAGTTCACGAAAAATTATGTTCTTTAATCCATAAAGGAAAATCGTTCTCCCCAAAATCATAAAATACTCTTTGAGTTCTTAATTGTGTTTATGAAAGGAATTAACAATATTTTATTGCGCTATTTTATGTCAACTGCAGTTAAATGGAAATTTCAGAGCTTCGTTTGCTACCATTTTTTTGCAATTAAGGCAAATATTACTGTCGCAATAAGGATACCATGAATTGATTTTGAAAAACATCTGAAATCGGTGGCAAGATTTTCATGCTTTTCGATGCCATTTGAATTTTGATTATTAATAATTAATTTCTGAAATGACCGACCGTCCTTAATACGCGTTGAGGCGAGTTCAGGTATTTGGGGAATTGTTTCAAAGTAATGGGAGTTGTATTTGAAATTATTGGCTTACAGAATGTTTCAGTGATAAAAAATTTATTTTTAGCATGAATCGCTTTTAAAAGAAAACTATATTGAGTTATTTGTTATGACTTAACATACAAATTAACTATCCAAAGAATTAATTAAAATTCCTGTAGACTTCAACTGCTCAATTGCAAAGAAAAAATCCAATCTCAAGTATTTGATTAATTTATTTTAAAACATTTTCGTTGGCATTCATTTCACTTGGATGTGGAAAATAACATTGAAATAAAATTAATTGAATGCTCCAAAGACCAGCAAAATGCAAACTATTTGCAGCATCTTTAATTAATAATAGATAATCTGTAAAAGTAAAACCTCAAAGCACTTCTCGCAATTACGATGTTCTATTGAGGCCGAATATATAATTTTTTGCTGGATTCACACTCTTGCGCAACTAGAGAAACCACGGCTTGTGAATTCGCATAAAATAATACAAATGAAATCCACTTAATTTAATTAGATGCTGTTAGTTAAACAAAATGATTAGCGCTTTCACTGCCACACACACTTACGCACATCCAGGTGCCTGTGTGTGTGTGAGAGAAACTTAATTTACATAAGTACTTTTCCATAATACAAACACTGTTGCACAACTACACGCAAGCAAACAAATTGTATCTAATCTTCAGGTGAGCGAAATAATACAAATTTTGCATTAAAATAATTAAATTCAATTTCTTTTCATTGCCGGTACTTCTACCTTGTCATTGTTGAGCTTGTTTTTGTAAGGATTAAGCAAGACCATTAACGATTTGCTATATTGTAAATAAATAAATAAGTAAATCTTTTTAGTTTCACTCCATAACTCCTCTTCGAGCGTTACTTTCAACGGTTGGCGGGATATGGTGTGTTACAGATAAAAAATTTTTTTTTGCCATTTCGAGTAGTGGGTCTGAAAAGTGTTGATGCATAAAAATGATGAAACTTAAAATGGACTTTTTGTTGCATCATAGGAAATAAAAACAAGCTGCAGCCACCAAAACCTCACAACCGTTTTTACAGAAAACTCTACAACAAAAACGAAAACAACAACGGCGACTGGAAATATATTGTAACTGACATTCAGTAGTGATGTGACACCGTGAATGACCAAGCCATTTCAAGAATTACCATAAATGCAGCTTAACAAAAACAACGCCAGCAACAACAAAAAAGAATTGTTTGCATTATTCATGAATGGATGGTGATAGTGTGTTCAGCCTTTTTGGCCACTTGTGGTGCTTGTCATGAATTAACATTAGCGGGAAAATGAATATGATGATGACAACGCCAACGACAACGACAGCGGCAACGACGATAACATCAACCAAGAAGCATTGCAAACTCGTAGATCCTTTAATATTTTTGTTATTTCTAATGATTCTGATGAAGCATGCAAATGCATGCCTCCATCACCACCAACGTTCTCGTTGCAGATGGAGACAGTTGCAGCATTACATGCAACTGCCACGTTCGTTAACAGAATAACTTGAAATTTCAAGTGATTTTCCTAATGGATTCCATTAATTTTATGATTCCTCGAAGACATTCAAATTACTTGTAATAACATGCAAAGTGGCGAGGGGGAACCATGTTTGCGTCAATGTTGCAACCAGAAAAGTTGTGCAAACACTTTGCAATTAAAAGAATCAACACGTTCCTCTTAATGAGCAGACACATTTAAGCAAAAATGCGCTTCTTATTAAATTTCCTGAAGTTTTTAATTTGAAAATAAGAAAAGTAATTTGACGGGAAAAATATTTCTCTGCCTATTTTTAATGTTATTCTTTTAATTGAGCGCTTTTTAACTCAATTGCCGCGATTTCAGGTTGGATTTCAATAAATGCAGGATGTTCAGACTTATCATACGCACAAGTTGCAATATGTCGTTACCTGCAACATAAAATCTTGTATCTAACATTTGCCAGTTGATTGGAAAACTAGTTAAAGCAGAAGTTGCATTTTTACGGCTACGGAGAAGAAGTCTGATATGGACACTTTACATTTGGCTAAATCTTCGCACACAAATTTCTCAAGGTTTGGCAAATCCTTTTATATAAAAAAATGCTGTTGACCGCTTCAACAATTCGTTTCTTTCCACAAATCAAATACCCCGATGTCAAAATGTTGAAAATTTCTTGGCCACAAACCTCAAAAACCATATTGTCGACGTACACATCGAATGACATTTCATAGATCCCCAACCTTTTGTGTGACAAATTGAAAATTTTTTCTAAAAGTTAATTCAGGTGGAACGATTACACACGCATGCACATACACTTACAAACGAACACATGCTCATGGTAACGAGGGGTAGTGAAAATATCGTACATTTATTTTGGACTTGATTATAATTCAAAAATAAAATATAAGATATTCGGCCATAACTTTTCTGCACAATTAAACAGAGATTGTCCCAATTTTAAAGATTAAAATCTCCTTAAAACAAACAACACGCCACATACTCAGAAGCTATGAGAAAATACACACACATACAGATACACAAAGTACATCCAAGCAAACATTTCCAAGAGATCAAGTTAAAGAGTAGAAGGACACATTCTGAAACACGCTGGAAAACACTGTGAATGATCTGGACACCTCGTAAGTACGGCAGTAAAATTGTACAGTTATTGATTGCGCCATTCAACATCAATACATCTAATAACTGGTTAATAAGGATTTCGTTTCTTCTATCTTCCGGCGGACAATAAGACGAGCAGTTTGCCCTCACCAAGTCATTTAAAGATCAAGAGGGATGTGAATGTGTGCATGGGGTTGTACACAAATAAAAAAAAATATCTTTTGCTCATTTTCCAATTCAACCAACAGACATAATTTACTTCCGCCGGCCTATACTGCAGTCTGCTGCTAATAAAAAATACACACGCACCGACATGTGCAATCAAACACAAACAGGCACCTATACAATCACCACTCGCCGTGTGAGTGCTTTCACATGCACACTCACGTGCTTTTCCTTTGAGCACAGTGGGATGGAATTTATTTATTTCAGGCAAATAAAACTGCTACGAAAGTGTCCACTATCTTGCATAATAATTTAGCAACTTCACTCTTCGCTGTACCAATTTTCTAGTTTCTGCCATTCTAGATAGGCAACAACAAAAAATACTCCATACATTGTAAGCATAAAACTAAAAATACTGCTGCTACACCTGGTTTTTGCAATTAGCGAGCATCCATAACTTTAATTTTTTTGGGAAGTGCAACGGCGCAGGATTTCACAGAAACATTTTTAATTTGTTTTGACAAAAAACAACCGGTGATATTAAGATTTATCATACAGAAGAGATTTGTCATACAGCATGCAGCTCATGGATAAGAGAATGACAGCAAACAATTGACTGCATTTACGAACGGACTCTCATTGGAGACACTTTAAAACTTTTACTCAACTTTCTTCAGTATCCAAATAAACTTATCTCGAGCACCTCTTCCTTGCCGGCAGGATTCCCCGATCACCATGTTCGCTCTGCCCAACGTACTTTTCCTGTCCACTGTAAAGGACATTCCCATTCAGCCTAAACGTGTATGTGGAGGTATGTTTTTCCAATGCACAAAATACATGAGTATGTGTGCGATTGTGTATTGTAAAGGATACAATCAATGGTCAACAACTAAGTGTGCATGTGCAGATACACATTTGAAAAATATTTGTTGCCTTTGGTAATGCAGAGGAGAATTATAATCCACAAAAATTGTTGCATTCAACAGAGGAATTTTAAAACGTACATTATGGACTCATAGATCGGCAGACGGACGGAAAAATAAATGAACAGACAGACGGATAGACCGACGGACAGACGTGCAACATGAAATGGAAATAAACGAACAAGAAGATGCTCAATAGCGGAAAACCACAAAATAATCAACGGATAATTATCTGGCAGCCATACAATAATTTTGGACAAAGTCCAAACGGAACAAGGAGAATCGAGAATCGGTAAATGCAGGCATTCAAACACACATTCGCACAACCTTAAGGGAGGAATGTGAACTAAAACGAAGCTAAAAAGTAGCAGCAGATGCGAGATGCACACACACACACACACGGAAGATTAACAAAGAAACCCATCAACAAACAACACAAACACTAACACAAGACCCAGTTATGAGCTGAAAGATAATCAACGAATTTAAATGATTCTGTTCGCTGGTTCTATTTGTTACTTAAACTGTGGAAGTGGAAAATATTTTTATAGCAAAATGATAACAAATAAAAATAACAAAAACAAAACAACGTTAGATAGAAAAAAAATGTGTGCTAAAATAGATGTGGAGTGCTGTAGTCGGTACAAGAAAAATAAAGTCATATATAAATAAAGCGACGTGACCAGACATGTTAAACTGCAAAAAAGTTTTTATCTTAGAAAATTTATCAAGACGAAAAATAAGTTTACAAATGAAAAACAAAAAGAGGAAACAATCCATTCACATTCTACTGGAGATAAAGAGAACGATGCTGCGGCCAATATTTGAACAGATTGATAATTCCATTTTTATTGCAGACAGAAATTCATGTCTAAAACAGAGCTGCCACGGGCAGTGGGGCGCAGTACGTGTAAGAATATCCAAGATGATTTATAAAATCCTAAAGAGAGAAACATTCGATGGCAAACGTTTGATAATGTACATATCGCCGTATGAAATGCAAAATTGTAAAAGTGGCTAAAGTTTCAAAGCCGACGATTTTATCATATTTTCTTATAACTGCAGTGCGTTGCAGAAGTTTTCGTTGCGGTGGCAATTAATTAATTACTTTCAAATTTATAGTGTTTAAACAGCAGGATAGTGAAAGGACACTCAGTATCCGTTTATCAAAAAAAAAAAAATAATGGTTTATCGGACGACACTGAAACTGAAATACATGCTCCGCATAAAAGCTGATAAAATCTAAAAGTTTTTATTGAGTGGTCATATAGTTCAGCTATTTAATTGAAAGATATTTTTTATTCTGGCGACAGTTTATGGAATCTTAGTTATGAACCAAATTATTTATTTTTCAAAAGAATTTCTCAATAATTGAGAGCACGACAACAACGTCGGTTGGACAAGTTGTTGAACTGCCAGTGAGATAATTCAGACCAAATACTATCACATCAGCAGAGGACTGACTCGCAGCTGTCAAATTAATATCTTCCAGCTTCCATCAGGTTGGCGGACTACCGCCTGCAGAATTAGCTGGGTAGCTTTCAGTTTTGATATGATCACTTCGTTAACTTCTCCCAAATCTGTGACCAAGACTTCAGTTTTATATTTTCGTTTTGTAATAAGAAGTAGAAGAACATTAAAATGCACGAAATAATTAAATTGTGATATTTATTTGGATATTATGCTCGTAGTAATTCTCAAGTTTTTCCTTTCTTCCCCAACCGTTTGCGTTAAAGAGCCTTTCAGAAGCACGTATGCGTGTTGTTCCGTCTTCAACAACATAAAGTTATCATAATTGGATTATTTATTTGTGTTTGCTTCTCATGTGTGCGTGTGCGTGTGCATGTGAGTGTTGGTGTAACTATTTACAATGTTTGCAAGTACGTAGTCAAAGACTGTTTTGCGCTTTTTGTTATAAATATTTTTATTTCTAAAACTTGAGTTTTTTCTTTTCAAAAGATATGTGTGACAGCAATTTAATTAAAAACTTACAAATGAGTGAACAAAACAACCTAAAAAGTGAATAAAGAAAAGAGTCTCAAGAAAGAACAACCAAAATATTCCTACGTTGGAGAAGAAAAATAAAATGGGTTGCAAGAAGAAAAGATTTAAGACTAAAAGTAGTTGTTAATGGATGGAAAAGTGAGGGCTAAGAAAAAGTTATGAAAATAATATTAAAAAAAGGATAAAGTAAAGGAATGATATAATAAAAAGTTTTGTGTTAAACGCAGATGTTTCTTTTGATACCGATTTTCTTGCAACAAACAAACACCCGCCAGCCAGCCAACCAACACTTTGATCAGAAGTGACAGTGCCTTTCGGATACGAAATAATTTATTTGTAAGAAACTTGTCCATTCAATATGTTTTAGTATATTCAAGTCGATTTAGCAACTTTCTTTCATTAATAAGTAATAAAACTTCATTTAAACGAAGAAATAAGTGTTTTCTGCAAAACTAAAATATTTAAAAAACTTATATTCTTGCAAAATCAATTATTAAACCATTTCGTTTGACACACTGTACTTTATTTAAGAAAGTATGAAAAAGTACAAGTGAAAACTGCTTAAATTTTAAAGCAAAAAGTAACCAACCCAATTTACGCATCACACCGATACCCCTGAATACGGGCTCACATCACTCACACAAGTGCAGCGTGTAAATATTCTTATGAAGAAATGCAGCTGAAACTTGCTGGTGTGTGTGTGTGAGTGACTTTGCTTTTTGTTCCAGCTTTGTTTTTCATTCTGCAAGACATTTTGGAAGTAACGTCAACAAAAAGTGTAAAACTTGTATAAAATATAAATTTAATTAGGAAATCCTTAGAAAAGACAAAGAGAAAAGCATGACAAGCAAGACCAACTTTGCTGTTCACTTTCCAGTGAAAAACTTGTCTACTTTTAGTTTGAGCAACAACATAAAGTCACTTTAAAAATCTTTTAATGGTTCATTGTTCGGTGACGAAAACAATGCAAGTTTGCATCCATACAGAGACAAGAGCAACCGGACAGCGATTGTGAGCTGGTGTTAACTCAATTTCCCATTGATGTTCGCTTGCTAATGGAGTGTTAAATATTTGCTGTGTTTTGCCATTAAGACAATATAAATAATTTAATACGGATATATTTTCAGCTATCTCGTTGATAAGGAGACATCTTTTAGTAAACGGAAAACTCAAACGTGTCCAAAATGACACGTTTGAGACACAATCCGTTCGCAAAAGTAGAATTTTGCTAAAAAGGATACTCCTACTAAATATACTGGGAATCTAATCTGCTTTGTTGTTGCTCTGCTACTCACTAAGCCAAAGAGAGTTAAAGCAAATCTATTTACGAAACATAAAACAAACAACAAATATTCGCCAAAATATTTGCTTTTAATGGTAAAAAGTGTGTTTCCTATTCTCTCCTCAGGAAAATCAAAATCAAGTTGTTTGTGAATCGATATCTGGAGTATAATTTATATGAAATCAGTTTGATATATTGAAACGCTAACACCGATAATTATGAAGCACAAACTATTTCAGCAGATGTCGATATGAATTTAATATATTCCCTAACAAACTGTTCAATTCTTAAACAAAAATTCAGCGTTTAAACGAGTACTTGTAATAGACTCCTTAGCACAGCCATTGAAAAAAGGAAATATTATTTGTAAGTCATTGTGTGCGAGCCGGAAATCAAAATAATAAACTATTTTTAACAACATATACAAAAACTAACTGCGAGGATACGGACTATAGAAACTATTGAAATAATAGAAATAAAATGAAAATCACAATATAAACGTGTTTTCAATAGAAACTTCAATATTTTGTATTGAGAAGAGAAAATACAAGCACTGCAAAGGAAATCAAGTTGAGCTCTTAAGAACAATGGGTAGACGAGATGAACACAAAACACAGAAAACAAATTTAATGGAAATAAAACAAACATCGGTTCCTGTACATGATCAAACATCCGGCTTCCGCTTGTATGGTTTCATTGTAAACAGCAAAACGTCAAGGACAAGAACAGCTATTATTTGAGTTATTATCGAGCTGCTGCGAAAGATGCAAGAAAAATTGGAGTTTGGATTAAAGCGATTCATATTAAATAGTTTAGGAAAAGTTTTCCATTCGCGGAGATGTTATGGAGAAATATCAATTTAATTTCTCAAACTACGTATCAAAACAGAACTGTACGACAACTAAAATTCCTAATAAGTTCACGTAAGCAATTTAAGATACTGTAACACATTTTGTTTCGGTACATCATTTGTCCACTTTTTCTTTCCTTTTCAAGATAAATATTTGTTTCAGGGTTTTATACCTCGGCCCACCGTAACGTCTGTCCCTTTCAATCGTATGAAGCACTTGCGCTATAACCAAAACCTACAAATCCTAATAGTGGGTAAGCTTTCCTAGACAAAGCCAAGAAAAACTTCTCTACAAAAAGATAAACATTGAGAAAAGTACCACCCCATTCCTAAGAAATCGATTAACTTGGAAAATATTTGTTTTACTTTCAAAATATGAATAAGACAAAGTGCGTCTTTAGTTCTTTCAATATAGAGTTTCCGATGCGCAATTTGTATATTCTTCCTAACGAGAAATCTTTCAAATTTGTTTTTAAACTTAAATCAATTTCATCTCATATTACAGATGAAATTATGATAAAGCACCCGACTTGCACTTTCGTAGTCTAAGAAGACAACAATGATGCTTAAGAATAGAAGAGCACAATTGGATTACCCAAGGAGATGATAATATGACGGCATTTTTTATGCATTAAAACTAAAGCCGATTTACGTCAAACAACAAGCACCCAACTGCAACATCGCGAGCAAAAGTCTTGACATCCTGGGATATTTTTATTAGAAAATAAACAACTCAACATCTACCGATTCACGTTTGAAAAATTTGATTTGTCAATGAAACAACATGTTTATATTCAAATTTATGTATTTGTGTGTTGTGCCATGATATTTTAAAGAAGTTTTCTATTTTAAATAAATTCAATACAAGATGTGAAATATGTGTTCTCTCTGGTTTTTGGCAAAAAATAGAAAACGAAATAATATGTAAAACATATTTACGGACAACAGCACACACGATTACAAATAAATATTCAATGATAAAGTACTTCTGTATTCATATAAAAAAAAAACTTTATCAAATGAAGGATATTGAGAGGAAAAGAAAGGAAACGATGATGTAGTGCGAAAGGGTGAGTTCTTTGTAAACATGCTGAGAGGTTCCTGGTTTTAATCTTAACAATACGACACCTTCTCGTACAAGAAAATTCTATTAACAATAAGACGAACATAAAAGTTACGAGAATAATCTTCAATAGGGTATTCATAAAAAAATTATATTTTGCAAACACGGTGGTAACGAATGGCCGCGTTGCAAAATCATAATAACAAGCAGAGGATACCTGCAACTTCCAACTTGCGTTGCAATGAAAAATAATTTTCCTTTTTTCTATTTTAAATTGATGCAATAAAAAAATTTAAAAGATTTCCTTGTTGGTGCGTACCCATAATTGTGTCAAAGTTACGACTTTAGAAAATGTTAAGAACATTTTTTAATTTTTATTTTTCTTAATCAATATATTCAGTTGTAAAGAATAGACAAAATGATTAAATTATAGCTGAGGCCGAGTCTCCTGTTCTCTTTACTTTCTACTCGATGTGTTGTATGAGAACCGTATCGGAATAGGTGCGCAGAGCCTTGTATTTGAAACTGGTAAATTTTTTAGAATGTGAGAGCATGATTTGTGATGCTATTGTGCTTAGGCGGTTATATAATTAAGAGATAAAAGAATGAAAAGTCGGAACAGACTTGTCATTCACAATTCACAAACAATATGTGCGAAATTCTCATTCTCCTCCAAACATACACGACATGGAGGTGTATGTTTGGATAGTTCTGTACAAAATGGCCAGTGTGACTGGTCACACTCATTTTTCTCAATGCCTAGATATCCAATTAAAAATTAGATTTTTCCAATCAACTTGTAGTTTAAAAATACTGCAGTAGATTCCGTTTGTTGAAATATCTCATTTTCTTGTTACAGACGAGTGATTCTACAACTCCTGTGAACTATTGAAAACTAGCTCGAGGGTCGAAAAGCAAGTCGCCTCTTATTCATCATTTATTTCATATGATTCATATTCTTTTGCCTCAACGTGCACTGTGCGGCACTAGAAAAGGTGAAGCGAAAATTGTACATTTTCACTGGGATAAATAAATTTATAAAGTTTTCATATTTTGTTTTCCATATCATGTTCGGAAGTAAAAGAAATACCCACACCCACACACACACACTTTGAAAGAAGTACAATTTTTTCCAGTTGCCAGTTCTTGAGACGAAGTCTATAACAAATCATCAGAGGAAAATTAATTCACAGAGATAAAAATGTGCTACACATATTTCAGTTTATAAATAAAACAGGAATAGAATAAAATATGAAAGAAAAAAAAGTTGTGGAGGCAAAAGTATCTCAGCCAGTAAAAACACATGTACTGCTAAGACTGTTCACTTGTATGAACATGTTCCCGTATGGGAGCGGGTGTGAGAACGGATCTATCCCTCTGCATAAATAACTAAAACTTCTTTCTGCACGAAAACAAATTTATGTGCCACGCAGATACATTTTGACTATTCGACAAATTTTGTATGAAATTTCACAACATATTTTTTATTATTACATTTTTCTTTATAATACGCTGCTATTATTTACAAAAAAAAAAAAAGAAGAAAAAAAAGCAGCAACTCGAGAATATTTTATTTCAAGTTTGATGAATGTTTACCTTCGACTTTTTAAACTCACGCTGTACGACCAGCAACGCAAGTATGAATGCATGCGGCAAAGAAAAAGAGGACAAGAACGCAAAAATAAAATTGAATAGAATGTAGCGTCAGCGAACGGAAACGTTGTACGGTTGGAAAAATACCGATACTGCTGTATCAGCATCACAAGCGGAAACAGGAAATAGGAAGAAAGGGTTGATGCTGCGTTATTTTATCACCAAAACTAACACTGTAATCATTCGCCGTTACATTTATATCGCATTATGATGCAGTGGTGTTTCGAAAAAGCCTACCGGGCTTGTTTAGCTATCTGAGTGGATGTTTGTGAAACATTCTTGAAGAGCACACAAAAGCATTCACCATCTTTGCAGTGAATGGAGCAATTTTGTTTCCTCTACGTCTAATAAGAAACATCAGATACGGCAATTTAACTCGAAATGCTGAAAGTGGGTGGCACGGAAAAGAAGTATTTTTCATTCGAATAGATAAAATTAGACAGCAAAATAATGATATTCTCTAAATGAATTTATTAGTCAAGTCTCATGCCGAGCAAAATAAAGTTCTCACTCACACTCGAAAATATTTTTAAGTAAATTCTGGTCATTTCCAACTGAAAGTCACTTGTGATCTTCCGTTCTATAAACACCATAACAACCATTCAAGTGCTTCGGCTTCTTGATGCTGCTCCACTTTCTCTCTTCTCCTTATAATTGATACCATCTTCATGCATCTTAAAATGGACGTTTGTTGACGTTGTTCAAAGCGCACTATGAAGGGAAGTCCGGAGAAAGCTTAATGCTAGTAAAAAAACCAACTCTATTGACTCACTTCAACATCGTCGAAATGTGGTGGGAATTTCGTTGTTTTATCGTCACTAAAATGGATTAGGATCTATTGGAATCATCATTTCTCCATCGATTTACGAATTTTTTTTCACCGAACTTGCCCTATTTGGAACAAACCCAAGGAGAGCGTCTAACCAGAAACGCTCATCCGTGAACGCTACTTCTTCTAACGAATTTTTCTATTTCCAGCATAATACAACACGTGATTAGGGTCACCCCTAAAAAAAATTCCAAAACTAATTGTTTCAGTAAAAATAATTTAAATAAATTCCAAACTTATCTGCTTCAAAAGCTGCCAAAATTATTATATTTAAAATAAATTTATTTGTAGAAAAAAAGGATTTATACCAAATAAAATTCATTTGCAGGAAATTTTGTAAAAGTTAAAAAAACTCTTGAGCTGGTCCCATTGTATTTCTTAAATAATTTTTGAAAATAAATTTATATATAAATTTTATGTATCAGCAGATGGTGCTGATATCCACTGTTCGTGAGAATGCTTTTTGGCTCATCTTTTCTGTCGGCATAATAAATGTTGGTCAAAGAAAGAGTTCTTAAAAGAAATCCAACAAAAAGATTGTTTTGTAAAAGCTACTTGTTAAAAATGTTGTAAGCAATGATGTGTTGGCCAGATATAAAAATATCTTGTTGTTTATAAGATGAAACCATTTTATCTTCTAAATTATGAATTTTTCCATCGGATGCTCAAAGCGGATTATGAAACCTTTTACGCTATTCGAAGAAGACATGAAACACCAAGGAGAGAGTTTTCATATTGAACACCAACATTAAAGGGTAAACCTCCATTCCCATTATTGCGTTACAAATATTCTTGCTAGACCGCAGTTGGGATATGGGAAAAACGTTTGTATCCTTAAATTATTGCTGTTGAATTGAATGGTTTACGAAAGGTTGTTCCCCAAGTTGGGCACATGTTCTTTTAATACTGTTCGCATTATCATAATTTTGTGAAAATTTATTTTCCGGTCTTTCTTTATATTAAATAAACTCTTTGGGTTGGAGCGTTTTTATTTCATAATGTTTCTGTGGGATTATTTTCTAAACCATTTGCTTGTTTGTGTGATTGTTTTTATACGCTTAACGTCTCCTATTTTTCTGTCTGTTTTTCCTCAGAATATATCGTTTACCCTGTTTATTTTTGTAGTTAATTGAAAATTAACTTTAAATACATGATGGAGAAAAATGGAAATTTATCTTTCTGTTCTTTTAAAACAATTCACTTACGGTTGTCTTCTTTTGTATTTAATTTTCAAGAGCAATGTTTCAAAACTGAATTGTATTTTATTTTATTACTGATAGAGCAGGACGAAAGCAATTTTTTATGAAGGATTCAATTCGCTGTAATATATTGACCCGAATAATTGAATAATTTAAATATTTGTATTGCATTTTCCATTAGGGCGGGTGTAATCTTTTGTCGTATTTTAAATATTTTATTAATAACATGAAATCCATCGTTTGGTTTACAGTGGAAAATGGCAACAACACACGAGCAATTTTAATTTTCGAAATTTATATACTAAATTTCGCAATTTATAATAAGCTACAAGGACTTTCGGCAAAAACAATTGTTGCTGATATACTTGAACAATAAGATTTTTGTTGTAGGTATTTCAATGGGCACGTTGGAGCTAATTAATGTTAATTATCAAATTGTTGTGGAGCATTTTGACAACTCCAGTGTTTCGTCTATAAAAATGCTACGTCATCATGAATGTTTTAAATTATTTTATTGGCTAAAATTATATATTCATATCCTTCGATCCAACCTTAAAAGAGGGAGAATATTTTTCTCACAGAAAGGAAACACAAACTGCGATTTATGTTTTGTAATCAATAAAAATTAAGAAGGATATACACCAGCTGTCAATATGTATTGAATTTATTGCAGACAATTTCCATATGCTGCCATTAAGCAAATTTATGATATTTCTTTTCATTTCCATTTGAATTTAACTGATACGAGCAGTTTATTTGCAGATAATTCTACTTCTAAACAATTTTTTGTTTTGCATTTTTGAGCCCCATCAATATGACATGAATTGAGGAAAAGTTTGCGCAAAGAAGGAAAAATATATCCATAAAATATTCATTGATCTAAATAAATTTAACTTTAACACTTGACCACAAAAGAAACAAAAGCAACAAGAAAAAAACACACGAAAGGATACAAAACTGAAAACGCATGTCTCCTTTTTTATGGGAAGTAAAAAATAAATGTAAGAAATTTGTATTCAAATTGCTTTCAGCATAAATTTATAACTAAACTATTCCATAAAATGTAATCATAAATACATTTTACTGTGTATTCCGATATAAAATGCACACACACACACAAACACACTTCGAACTACTTGTGGGTACGTGTGTTTGCATCCAAACTTATTTATGTTTATCTTTCGTAAATAAGTGTGTTTGTAACCAAGTCCTCGGGGTCCAATATAAATAAATTTGAAATTTCTTGAATTTTAAGGGCGGCAGCAAGAAAGAGAAACTGAAAAGTAAATATCAGCCCATTTGCATATGAAATGTCTTCCATTATACTCGCAAGTTATTAAGATGCGCAAACAGAACACAACATTTGCAAAATGCTCAACATTTTCGGCCCTCACGAGAGCCATTCAGCAAATTGTATGGAAAATAAAAAGTATCTTAATAAAAAATTTAATATCCCGCACATTAAAGCCAAGATGGCCGTACAAAAGAGGACGTTTCGTATTAATTTAGCGTCTTTGAAATAGTTCATCAAGACCTGCCATCGTAGAGTTCAAAATAGTGGGTTAGAACGAAATGAGCCTGCAGCCTCATGAGTTAGTCCTTCCCTCTGGTGTCTTATTGCAGTTTGTAAGCCGTGACAATTGTAATTTGATGCAGTCTCTTTTTCTTTATTTACCTGTGTCTATGATTTTATCAACTGCATCGACATTTTGGTATGTGATTTTTGCAAAATCAGCCCCAAACATGTTTTTGCGATTTCTAACATGTTTGTATTTGTATAAAGATATCGCTCTTCGTAGACTTGTGCAGCGTACCACATCAAAAATAAGAAAGATTTCCTCACTGGACATTAAATCCAACACGTGGGAATAAAATGTGGTCGTTGAATCATATAGAAAAAGGCAGGCCGTGATATCGACTTTTGAATAGATTCCACTTGTCTAATGGCAATTTTACAATACGAAACTCCCCACATTCGCTACAATTACTAAAACTTTTTTCAATATCTGCATAATTTAGACACACAAAAAGAATTTGTCACTTTTTATTGCTCATCATGGTCAAAACATTTTCATAGCCACGGCTCCACTCATTATTTATTCAGGATTAATGTTGCTTTTATTTTTGTTTGTATCACATACAGCAACAACAACAACAGCAACAAGAAGAACAATATTGTTGCTGGTAAATTTTTAACTTTAACCCTTTTCGGTCACAGCCATCAATGAATTTTTCGCAAATTGTATGTGATTGAGTCGATGTTATTTTAGATGAATTCAAACGGATTTTTCGGGTAAATAAATATATATATTTTGCAACATTTTGCCATGTCCAAAATAGAACAACAACATAAACAACTGTGTTTTTGTTTCTCTTCCAAAGTTGATTTTATATGCGAAAGTGTTGGTGATTCGTTGTACAACAAGCCACTGATATGTGTGCGAATGTACATCTCTTTATGCATGCACGTGCATGTATGTGGGTCAATTGGTTTGATAAGGGACAGCGGCTGTGTAAATTTAACTCGATGTTGATTTTTGTCAAAAATTTTACCTTCGAGACATGCTGTCAAATCAAGTGAAAATAAATGAATTGCATGCAACAGCCACAAAAACATTTTCAACTTGATGCCAAAATGATGTTAAATATTTGAGTTTCGCCGCTTAATGTTTATCGAAGTGAGCAAGTTTGTGCTCATTTTGTTAAGCAAACATGCGAGTACATATCGAAACTACACAAACGGTTGGACTTATTTACACACGCTTCTGACTACCTCCGTTTGTTTATTAATTTATGTGAGGTCAGATACGAACAGCGAAGAGTGCTGCCAACAAGTGTAGGAGAATCTACATATTTTGTAGCCGATTGATCGCAAGTTGCACCAAATTTCATATAATCCCGTTCATAAGATTTCACTTCTTTTTAAAGATTTTGGCTTTGTGATAAACCATTTGAATGAAAATATAGTGCGTACTTCGTTATCTGCACGAGGTTTACACATTTTGCCTACCTCCTGCAATGGATTGGATCAATGCTTTATAAAACGTTTGTTTTTGGCTAACCTGCTGAAGAGCAAACAAGGAATAAACAAATGTATTTAAAAACGTCTAACAAAGCATATTCGTAAATTAACAACTATTTATTTTAGAATGTTCGATATGTATTCCAGGTGCTTTTGGTTATCGAATAGAAAAAACCAACTTTGATTGTATTAATTTTATCCAGCAGTCAATGCAACGAGTCTCTAGCGAATATTTCAAATATATTAAAAGATTTTATTCCACTTCTATATAAGCGTGGCCATAATGTTGTTGTAGAAATTTTGTTACACGTTTTTATTTTTGATTTAAGCTCAAACTATTTTTTCCAATATTTTTTTCCTTAATTGATCACTCTGAATTCGAAACAAGCAAATCATATTAAAATAAAACATACTTGCGCTGAATTTAAATCTGCTTTGAGTTTAATCATGTGATTTTCATTTGTATTAAATACTAATTCCACTTGATTGTTAGAAAAAATCTATAAATAAATAGCAGACTTATTGAAATTTTTAATAGGATTATCAAATTATTTTGTTTGTTTTATTTTGGTCATCAGCCTAAATGTTGGCGTTCATTAGAGTATTGATTTTCGTTTTTGGTAATAAAATAAATATAAAAAATAAACAATAAGCGTCAAATCAGTTTTTGATGAGGGCCCAGCGGTGCTTATTGAATAAATCTCTTTAAATTGGATCTAAGGAAAATTGCAAACTTGCTAGGAAAGTGATCATTAACAAAATTCGAATGCATTTTCATTAGTTAAATTTTTTGTGACTTAATTCTATTGTGAAGGATAAATATCCTGGAGAAGTAAGTTTCCCACTGCAGAATTCTTTCTTTGGTGGTACTTGAAGTAACGGGGTTATGCCAACAAGGCCCAGACAATCGAAGCCCTTAAGGATATTATTCAACAGGAATGCAAACAGTTATTGCGTAGAGTTACAGAAATGCGATAATATGGGCTGATGTATTTTCCATTTAACAGAATATATTCAACAGATCCATTTAATAGTTCCACTGCTCAAAATATTTTCTTTTCATTTAGCAAGAAAATTTTAAAAAACTGATTATTTATTTTCTAAACCTTATAATTTCACGTCAGCGGTGGAAAGAATCGAAAGCCTGCAACAATCTCTCACGTAGTGGAGCAGTCACAGTGCGTATACGTAATATTATTTGCCAATAGAAGCAGTAACAAATAAATAAATTGCGTATACGCCGCATGTGGCTAAATTTTAAAAACTTTTAATTGCGCTGCTGTACGTACAACTCTGGTACAGAATCATTTGTTGAGTGTTAATTTAATTTTAATTTACGTATTTGTCTGCCCATTTTTGCTTTTAATTAAATTAAAATTTGAATATTTAAATAAAGAACACTGAGTGCGAATGTTTGTTCGCAGTCAAACCGTCAGGTCTCTCTTTGATAAATCGATAAAATGTTTAACAGATGGAGTCGAAAGGCGTAGTTTATTCAGCTTTTTTGAATAGGCACACATACATTCAAACCAAAAACATTATTTCCATTTCTATGTCGCTGCCGAGGTTCGTTTAAACTTCTCTACACTAATTTGCTTAGCTCGATCTGGCTTACGGTTGTTGTAGTTAAATATTTTTCTTATTTTTCAATAATTGCAAAACACGCTAATCGAATTTTAATATAAAAAAAAAGGTCGTTGTTGTGCTACTTTTCATGTAGACAAAAATAAAAACGAGAAGAAAAATTGACACATGCATTAAATTGTGGCGCAACACATTTTGCCACATTTATTTTGATCTTTTTTTTCTTTTTCTTAATATCTAATTCCTTTGTAATATTGGCTTAGGGTACTCGAAATGAAAAACTTTTTCAAAAAATATATAAACGATTTATAAAACTAATAAATATGAAAACAATTTATACGTTTCCAAGTTGGAAAACATTTTGTTATATTTTTTTATAATTTATGGCCGTTGCACACGCCGTTGCGCTGCCAATAATAACAAAATTAAGTTTAAGTTTTTACAACGATTCTATGGCCATACTGGAATGGTTTGAAATGAGTTTGTGTGCACAACTAACAAAAAAAAAAAGAAAAAAAGACTGAGAAATAAATATGTGGATATTTAGTTTGGCAAAAGGTTGAAAATTATATTACACCGATATGCCGCAATGGCAATTTACGAAAAATACAACAAATTAAATTTGATTAAAAAACTTGTGCACAAGTAAAATGATTGTGTGTGTATGTGTGAGTGTGTGGAAAACTCCAAGCCGAAAAAATAACACACTCATGGCTGACAAGTGGCAAAAACTTCACATGTTCTGACACACTCCACACATGCACGAGTATGAATGACTGAGTGTTGAATAAACAGTCAGAGTATGATTTTTAGTTCAACTTTGGCGTCGTTTGCCTTTTTTACTGTTCGATACTTACAAGTGACTGTGGTTCTGAGAAGGGAAAATGTGTTCAAAATGTGAGCAACTTTATTTATTCGATTTATCTCAAATGGTTTTATAATTTGAAACTCGCGAGACTGAGTACGATTGTGAAAAGAGGGCTCACGCAGATCGATTGTAGTTTAAGACTCGTTTCAAAATCAAATAAAAGTGCGAAGTTTAAACTTTGGAACTCTTTTTTGGCATACTGACAGAAATCCTGACCTGTCACATCTCTGCAATTATTACCACATCAAAAGGCTTTAAGATTACATTTGCTAAGTGACAGCATTAGCCTGAATACACAGACAATATGAAATGTTGAGCCAATACCGATGTGCGCATACTTATTTATAGAAAATACTTATTTATAGAAGCGACAACTATCGCAAATTAATTTAGTAGAAACGAATCAATTTATATTTAGTCTTCTACTGCATGGAGCCCTGCTAAGCGTTTCGGTTATATACTAGAGTCACACTAATACTGAGGTACGAATTGACCCTGCATTTGTTTCCACCACAGAATCATTCACTATGCACACTTTTCGTAATTTCATAGCCACTTTAGCTTCAAATAATTATAACTTTTACAGAAAAATATTCTAAAGGACAATTTAAGCCACTTTGTTGCATCTTACAGTTCGGCGATAGCTTTCCAATGACAAGTCTTTATGTTGACACACTCCCGTGAAGAGTGAATTCCGGCGATGTTAGCCTACACAGACTAGCATTCTAGTTTCTATGGGCAACCTGACTAAAAGTTATCACCGAAGATCAAGTCTGCTTTAAAATTGATTTTTTCCACTGCCTTCCCCACTGTATAACATTGAAATTTAAATGCTTTTTAGTGTTTCAAAATGTCATGTTGTTTTCATTGCTTTTCTCGAATTTTACAGCTGTAAATCCAATTTTGTTTTCATATTTGTTTCACTCAGGATACTGGATTATAATATTATTATTAAAAAAAACTTGACACCACCACTGCAAGAGACCAGCAATAAATTTTGGTTGTATGTCGGAGATGTCCTTCTTTGGAAAATTCACTGTGAACACAGAAAAACCCAATTTTTTATTGTTTACACAATTCATATTTTATGTATTTGTTTATGTTTAAATTTTGTCACACACACACACACACACATTTACTGTGTGCAAGAACACATGCCACGTCACAGCCATTTGGTAGCTGTACCCTTTATTATTGCTCTTTTATTTTATGTTGTTTCTTTTTAAATTATTTTGTTTTATATTTTGGGTTGGAGTGTGCCAAACTCATTTTTGGTTGCTGCTGCCATCATTTTGTATTAAATGAAAACAAGAAAAATGTGATACGGTTTTCCAATTGGACTCCATTCAGCATATCTCCGACACGAAAGTGTGTGTTTGTGTATTTTAAATTAAAGTAAGAACTCTGCTCGCATATTGCGTCTGTCCATCTATTTATTTTTATTTCACTTCAAGCTCTGCTAAAGTGTCGAAGCGTGTATTTGAATTGATATTTTGCCAACAAAGTTTGATAATAAAAAATGGGCGTACACACATTTAACCCTTTAAAACCTTAAACCCAATACAATCTTGTTACAGACTTGATAATGTTTGTCTTACTCGCAGTCGAAGCTTCAGTTTTATTTGTTGTTCTTCTAAGCTCGACAGGTTTCAATAGTTTTGCTGATGAAATATTTTATATGTTCGATTTGGAATCGCATTAATGTTCATGTTTGTGTTTTTAATAATTCAGATCTATTTAAGGAAATATTGAGTCCGTATGCGGCCACAGCAGGTGTGAGTAAATTTACAAATACACTTAAATATACACTGCTTTATTAAATATGTGTGCAAGAGTCTAAATTTGCACTTAAGAGTGTAATTCGTCTTAGTTGGATAAAGTCGATTACTTTAAGTTACTAATTTTGTTTACTTTACGTTTGTGTTTAGAATCTTAAAATAAATTTAAAGGCTGTAGAACTGCAATAAATTATTTAATTTTTCCTACACACAAATATTTTCAGCATGTCTGTTAGTATTATTTGAATTTTTTCTAATGATTAATTTTGCAGTCTCTTTTATCTGCCAGTGACTGTAGCCTACATTCAGCCAAGAGGTGGCCATTTCCTATTTGCAACTAAATCAAACATTCTCCAAGAATATGTCGTTCTGCAGACTCACACAAACGTGCATCAGTAATTGAAATTTCTTTTAACTATTTCTGGGGAATTTCTATTGACTTTTTGTATCAAATAAGTAAATAAAGACAAGATAGATTTCATAATAATAATTTTTAAACTATTTTTAATGTAATAAAAGTTGATTTTGTAATATTTTTTGATCAATAACGATATTTATGTTGGGAAATTTAATTACATTGTCCAATTTAATTGAATTGCTTTTTATTTATTTCTTCTTCTCCATCATGCACACAAACATGAACTTGTAGAGAAACAAATATTTATTTTGTAAATGAGCCCACAATTTCCTTAATATATTTAATAATTCAAAATTCCAACGTATACAGACACAAACATCGCCAGGAAGAGGCATGAAGAGTGTCCTAACAATCATTATCTCAAGCGTTCAAAATAACATGGCTTTTGGGTTATTCTTCGAACTTCTTTGGACCAATAACAGATTTGGGAGCAGAATTCGGATATCTTAACTGGATATTTATTTACGAATATCATCTAACAGATGGGGTTTTGTTCAAACGTTTTGTTAGTTCGAAAATTAAAGAAATTTCATTCAACTGAATGTTTCATATGTTGTTAACAAAAGATTAATAATTCAATCAACATGGATTTCTAAAAGCCATGATCGCAATCAGTATGCTTAAGACACCTTTTTGATTAGAATTAAGTTTACATTATTTCGCAGATCGGCCTAAAAGGTCTGTCCTTTTGTCAGTCCTATTTTATTGTTGTACTACACCAGCAAGTCATCTGTCACGAAACTAGTCATGTTATTTCTCTCTGTGTTGTTTGATAACAAATCACGCCCGTGTGTTTGCTGGGATGAGTAGGAGTATATCACACACACACACACAGACACACATTTTTATAGTGTCATTTGTTAGAGAAATGTGTCATTTAAAATGATTGCCATATTGATTCTAAACTAGACATAAAACCCAAGTTCGTGTGTGTTGGTGGGTAAAAGTATTTCTGTGTGAGTGAGTTTGTGTGTTAATGTGTCAGCATGTTTGAGTGATTGTTCACCACATTGAACATTGTTAGAGACGAGAAAGACTGATGAGTCAGTTCTGAATGAGAGCGATACTGAACGACTGACGAAGCGTTGTGTGACGTTACGTCCGTACAATTTTAACTGAAAGTATTAGTTTCTGACAGTGACTTGTGAATTTTATTTAAAAAATAGATTTCCATTATTTCCTCCTGCATTGCATTGGAACAGATCAAAATGGATTGATGGTATTGTTGCTTCTGCAGCAACATGTTCATGTCCTAAACTGAAAGCATTTCAAAATCAACTGAGGAAGTAACTGTCAAGTAAATTCAAATTAAAATATTGCGTAGATGCAATCATTCAAATCGAACGAACTCTCATGTTTCAAAATTTGATATCTTCTTGTTGTGGAGCAAATCTGAAACCTTAATTGGGAGCAAATGTCGCACTTCAAGAACAGTTTCAAGCTGTATTTCACTTATTTTTCATAAATTTTTCTTTGATGTTCACCAAAGTGAAATGCACATTTCCTCTGCCTCAATACAATTCTTCAGCCCTCACTTAAGCTGGTTGAGAGCTAAACAGAATTATTTTATATATCTGCTGCAGTATCAGAAACTTAAATGAGTCAAAAACAAGAGTACTTTTATCTTTGGCAGCAAAAAAAATTACTCCCTAATTGGCATTTCAGTCAGTTACCGTTTGGTTTCTTATAAAATTAAACTTCAACAACTTTTAAATCGGCAGCGATTAGTGTTGCAACTTGTTTTCGAATAGAACGAAATGATGAAATTATAAAAGAATGAAAACAAAAATTGAAGACAACAAATGAAGACGTATTTTTTGTTGAAATCTTAATAAAAAGTTTTCTTGTTTTCTTTCCGATTTGCAACACAAGATATCTTCTGTTGTTTTATACACTCTATCGACTGGTTATTTGGTTGCTGGAAAACAAACAAAAATACTTGTGGCACAGGGAAATGAAGTATTGAAAACTACACATCGACAAACACTTATTTTGTACCAGCGAAGTCTGTGAAGGTGTTTCAGTCGCAGGCCTTTTTATCAATAAGAACTTTTGAGTTTTCGGAATCAGAAATTGTTTAGATCGCTTTATAAATTGCACGAATATTTTTATGAATTTTGCCAGTAGCGTTTCTAATACTTCAATAAAGAATTACCGGCATTCGCAGTTAACTCAGAAGTTATTAACAACTTTTATTTAATAAGAAGTTATTTATAAAAAATTTCTCTTATTTCAATCTTTTTGCTTAGAACGAGTTAAAAAAAATAGGGAAACGTGTAACGCAAAGTTTAATATAAAAATATGTAGCTTTTCCGAATTGGATTGCCGCAAAGCCGAAAAAAAATAAAATGGAAGCACTGCTCTTCAACAGTTAAAAGGCCTGGTATGTGAATAATATAACCTTAAAACTCCCTTTTCTTTGCTGCTAAGCGTTGTTCTTTCAAAAAATATACTCAAACATGTTTTCGAGCCATGTAATACACACACACGCATACACACATATTGATATCTTGGTTATTCTTTGTTTTTTTATTCTTCGCTGCACCTTCTCTGGCACTGAAAACTTTCACACTTGCAAAATATTTCTGCGCAAAATTTTGTTATTCATTTTTCAATTGGAATTGAAAACTTGGAAATTCTGGATGAAATTGTCAGCGCGTTGGATACGAAGTCAAAAGTAGCGGTGGCGTATGTGGAATGGAGTATTGCTGGCTTTCACTAGCGTGAAGTTTTTTTTAGTTCTGGTCTAAGTCATGTACAAGAAAACCCTCCCTCATTCGGCGCTAAGTCGTCTTCTAAAAGCTCTTTCGTTCGAAATTGCGTCATCTTCAGTTTCGATACAATGAAATACATGAACGGGGCTACGCTCTGAATAGCGGTCAGGAAGATAACTCACCCAAAAAAAAAGGGAAAACCTTGCAACAAAGTTTCAGAGATCTCCGCAAGTCTAGTCGTATCGCTGATTTTGCGTTCAAATATATACATATATTTTTTGTAACACAATTTAAATTTCTTCAAGTGCACGGACAGTTGATATGCGTTTGCTTCAGTCTGTATTTGTGAATAAATAAATTCTTAAATTTTTTGTTTGTTTATTGAGCGCTTAAAAGCACCAACAAAGTCAACAGCAACAGAAGCAGCACAAACCATCCACCAAATTCTTATCGCAACCGAACACTTCGCAGCTAATTTTAAAGAGATTTAAAAACTTTTCCAGTTCTATTTCTATTTCAAGTTAAGTTACTTTTCTTTTCTTTTCTTTTACTTTCAATATGCTTATAATCGTAGATTTTTAAGTTCCTTCTAATCTTCCTTTCGGCACTATTGATTTCGTAATTTTCTTTTAACTCATTTCAGAGTAACAACGTTATACGAAAGACTGGATGGTTAAAGTTAAATCAATTTAATTTAAACTTTTGAAGTGTGAAATTCGCCAAATAAAAAAAACTCAATGTAATACGTTTCGTCGTAATATGCGTTTTGTTGTTGTTATTTCTTTATAAGAACGTTCTGTTACGTATTGCAAATATGTCAAAAACTGTTTTGTTTATGGCGTAACAAGTTTTTTTTTTAAATACATCCAATTAATTTTTGGACGTAAAATGCTCCTCAAAGAAAATTTATTTTAAATGGTTCTCTGAATGTTCAGAATCAGTGATTTATTCAATAAAATTGTTACTGTGCAAAGAAATGCAAATACTTGGAGATAAATAATTGTTTTTTGTAAAGTATTTACAAAATATTTATTTTGCAATTTAGGAATTTTATTTATACTCGTCCACATCAAATTCCGAATTTGTTTAAAAATCGTAAAAGATTTCTTAGTGGTTTCGAATTGTTTTCTTAAATTAAATGAAAACTTCTGTTGTGAGATTTTCTTTTGCTTGATATCATGAAACTGTTGTTTGTGTATCTAAAAGTATTTGCTTTTATATAAGTTTTATAACAATAAAATTAATAATAATAAAGAAGAACACAAGATAAGACTTACCTTTGATGTGGGATTTTTGGTAAAAGGAAAATATTTATCTGCAAAGAAAAGTTACGAAAAGCCTGATTAGAATACTTCGGTAATTATTATGTGAAATAATGGAATAAAATATAACAGGAATAAAAGGAATAAAAAATTGCAACGTTGTGTGAAGGATGATAATTTTAAATTACAGCCATAAGACTTTTATAAATTTCGGGACATTCAATTTCTATTATTTACCAAATTTATTTCTTATATAGAAAAGTTGCTTTAATTTTTAAATATTTTACTGCAAATTCTTGGTTTTTCCATTCCTGTTGCAGTAATTAAATTGTACATTTCGTACGAGTTTTCTAAAGCTCGCAAATTTGTTTTTGAATGACGTGAAACATAAAAAAGAAAAGAATATGTTTGTGTTTTAAAGATATTGAGCCACTCTCCGCATATGCACAGTCAAAGTTGGTAGAAACAGATTTTGAAATCTGACCAGTTCACAAAATATCAAGTGAAACCTTTTCCTGATAACAAAATGAAACAACTGTTATGAAATAAAATAAAAACAAAAACAAAAGAGTTAACAAAATGAACTGAAAGTTTTATTCTTTCACTCACATAAACCAAAAAGCCAAACAATCAAGTAACCAGTCATCTAAAAAGATTTATTTGTATTTGTTTTATTTTCCAGTTGTTATCCTGATTCGCAGCTACACACACATGCACGAAAATGTCCACCCACATAGAAAGAATTGATTAAAACAGCGACCAAAGCTCAAAGCAAATCAATACACAGGAGACGGTAGTACGTTGGCTGGCATTCCACAAAATTTAAAACAATTCCTTATGCCAGCACAACCTCCAGAGTTTTTTTTTGTGGTTGGTTACAGGTGAAAAATATTTATATAGACTGCAACGGACTTACAAAGTGGACTTGAAAAGCGGGGTGACCCGAGATGTAAACGTACTTGTCATACTTCCAGATGTGCAATAATTCTAAGCCACAAAATCGAAACGAGTAGTTTTATGTTTTTAAACTTCCTATTACTTGTAGAGTACATGAAAACTGATTAATAATTTTCAAATCGAGAGGACTGTTGATTTCATGTTTTTATTGAACAATATATTTCATTTCTTACGCCAGAACTAACGTTTATAAAAATGTAATCAGACTTTTACATTTTCTCTCAGCGGAATGAACAATTCGATGGGCTACAGCTGGACTGCTAAGCTGCTGTTATACATTCAAAGCGGTGGGTGTCGATAAACATGTGAAACGCAGTGTGGCAGGAGTGTTCTGGTGATCCCTCAGGCAGTGGAAAATAAGTGACAAGTCTTTTTTGTCTATTTCTTCTACAGTAAAAATAATATTAACTCTAGGGCAAAAGTCAATAAGAAAAACAAAAAAAATCTTATAGAAGGACTGTGTAACCATGTCGCCATCTTCTGTGTGCAGGAAAGTGTTTTACGAAGGAGAGTGAATATTAAAATTTTTGTTGTTATTCCACTTGACTAACGTGAGAACCATTTAATTCACACACATTTGAACTAGTCTTTGAATTAAGACGAGAATTATTTCAATTGACATTTGAACTTTCTAACTCGTTTCCACAAAGTTGGTGGACCAGCAGGTAGACTGAGGAATCGACTACTGAGTCAGGCCGAGAAGATAACCGAATACTTCGGTGTGCTCCCCACGAACAAGTAAGTGACAAAAGACTTCCACGATATTTATTAAAAACCTTTTCTGAAGTCTGAAATATACTTTAGATATAATTAAATATTTGTGTTTGAAGATAGAAGTGAGCCAAGTCAACTGGATTTAAAAAAAAATAAGGATTGTATGAAACATATCAAAAAAATTATTTTTCTAAAATTTTATTACACAGATAATTCTGGAAAGCTTTTGCTGATATCAACAGCAACTAAATAAATAATAACAATAATTGTGAGATTTGTTTTTCATATTTTTGCCCGCAATTTCATTATTTCTTGCTGCCATTTTTTATGTGTCGATATCCATAAACTTGTCATCAATATTTTTTGTTTGTTTTCTGATAAACTTCAGCATCACTTTAATCCTTTTAATGGACACTTAAATGCGTAGCGGCTGGTAGCGGCTGCTGCCTGCCATTTTTTTCAATCTTTTTTTCTTATTTACTTAACAAGGGTCTTTCCTCCCGCTCTTTTTCATTCAAATTCGTTTGTAAATATTGGAATCCATGTCTGCATTGAAATGACCATGAAAGAGATGGGTTTGGGTGCACAACATTAAGTTAAAGTGACCGTATAAAAACTCGTTCACGCTTTTACATATTCAACAGCTAAAAACAAATTAAAATACTTTCAAACATTCTCATGCAAATTATATAAAAATCGGAGCTAAAAATAGCTGGATTTTAATATTTCGCAAATTGTATTTCCAAAATCAAAAACGTATGCAACGTCGTAATAGAAGTTAAAGTTCACTTATCTAGACATGCGAGCACAGATAGACGAACAGAAAATGTTGAGTCCTAACGTTCCTGCCCAAATGTAGACGGGAGCTGACTCCTTGTTACTGACGACTAAACGATTTAATTTACTCACGATGCCAACTCTGGTTCTAACCAAATCACTGCCAACACAATATTTGTTTACACTTTATTTTAATTCTTTGCATCAGTATTTTATTATTTTCTTGTTTCATGTTCTTTATGAATATAAATGTAAGACGTGACCAGGCAAAGTTTCTAGAATAACGACATGTGCGCAGTAGCATGGCAGTGAGTAGAAAACATATTTAAAGCGTTTTAATAAAAATTTATATTTCTGTTAATACTATTTTCAATTGTTTGAGGAACTAATTACAAAGTTTGTGGAACTGCCTTCGTAACTCCACAGTAACCCTGCTTTCTGTTATTAAGATCAAGTCAGTTAAGAAAATGTGAATAACGCTGCCACAGCACCCTGTCCACGTAAGCGTGTATGCATTTCCGGAAATGTATACACAAAAAATTCTAAGAAAATCACAAAGAGCAGCAGTTCTTTTTCTAGCGTCTACAAATAAAATTGCACATGCTATTCGCCACGTTTATTCTGGTATATAGTGTTTTGTTACTGTATATCAATCACACACAACTTGACTCCGGTATATTAAAGAAACTAACTTTTCTCATTGTGCTCAACTCGATAAAATTACATTTTTAATGGAATATGTTTTATTAATATTCTAGTTGCTAAGAGGCTTAAAAATGTACCACATATTTACATATGAGACGTGGTTAGGTGTAGACTAGATGCCAGTCTGTCGATAACTCGTAATTTTTATTAATTTTTGTGCCGGGGTGGGACTTACGCTCCCATCACTTGGATGCGGTCTGGTAACAACAAGTGTTGTGACTGTGACAAAACGTGACTAGTTATAAATTCGGCTGCTGGGCATTTACACAAATACATGTGTATGCGTGTGTGTATGTCAGAATGACGTTGAATGTGTAGATATTGAGAGAGCGTGTGTGTACATTTAAATTGACATATTTTCCTTTTTATTTTTCCATATTAATTTTTATTTACTCTTCTACCCAATTCCAAAACATGTTAATCCTTGAATTTAATGTTGAAACACGTTCATCAAAAATAACTTTTTTCCATCCTCTTTCATGACATTTAATGTGCAAAACGATACTTCAGCTTAAATTGTGTCTAAAAAGGGTTTAGATTTATTCGAATTTATTGGAACGCCAAGTGTCAAACTGAAGACACACACTGGAAAAATTTGCATACTGACGATAAAAAAATGTTTATTTTAAGTATCATGTTTGGAATAATTAATTGGAATATAATGTCACGTTAATTAGTTAATAATTGACAGCTGGTATTAAACAACATTTAATTATGATTTATTAATATTTTTCCCCGAAATAAAACCGATTTATGATTTTCTACAAGACTTGAGAGAATAGTAATGAAATTTATGGAATATTTAATTAAAATTTGCATTTTTAATTTGAATATTTGTGCGATTTGGCTTCAGTAAGTTAAATATGAAATACTGGTGGCTGCTGCTGAGAAAATTTAATTAGTATTTATTTCACAAATATTGTTTCAACGATATTAATTCAATGTACATGAGAGTGGGTTTCGTTTGCGGTCGTCATTAAACAGTCTTGTCATTTTAATGAGTGCCAATCCATAATTGGAAAAGTTGCTCGATTATCGATACACCAGCGTCAATTGCTGTGTGGGCCATTAAAACTCATATTCAAATGTTTTCGAATTAAGTTCAGCTTCTGTAAAGAAATTGTTGCCAACGGCAGCAATTCAACGCTAAAAATAACTTTTAAAGAAGACATTTTGCAGATATTTCTCACTGTCACAATAATAACATGTCTTTGTTGTCTCGGACAAGAGATGAATTGAAAAGGATGCGAATATATACGATCACTTATTCGAAATAGAGTAATCAACAAATAAAAAAAGCAATTTCAAAGGAGAACAGAACAAACAGTCACAAGAAATCTTTCATATTGCGAAGGGCTGATGTCTGACCACATCCACGTATTTAAGTAAACAAGTATATAATTCTCGTTTCAGACTCGCCATAAAAGAAAAATGGTTTTCTGATTTGTGAACTTATTGGATACATAAGGAATTCACAACAAAAAAATATAATTATTTTCAAACAAAAATTGTAAAAATTCATTCATTCATTAATATCAAAATATTGAACTGGCCCTACCGACTCCGCAATTCCGCTGTTTTAATCAACGATCCGGAAACTCCGGACTCGAAAGCACACAAATTATATAATTACAACTATTCGATGATTTTTCAATTATTAAATTGTGTTGTAGCATTTCGGAATAAATCTGTAAGTAAAATTTTAAATCTTCTTCATTTGCTTTTATTTTTAGTTTCACCACGAAGCACACTTTTCCCTTAACCGATTTATTGCTCTTCACAAAACTTATATTCCCTACCTTTTGTAATTGTAGTGGGATTAAAACTCAACAAAAAAAAAAAAAAGAAAGAGAAAAACAGTAAATTGTTTGTTGATTATTTTCGTATTTCTATTTCAAGATCTTTATCCTTTGCCGTGTTTTTTCTTCTCTATTTAATGCCGCAATAATTTGTTTGCTTTTTACGCCATTTCTCCTTCAAACTTTTTTCTGTTTGTTTGCTTTATTTTTTGCCCTGAACAAATTTATTGTTTGCTATTTTGTTATTGTTTTGGAATAACAAAAACAAAACGGCTTCTCTAAATCAATTGGAAAAAAAGTTTTCTGGAATGTGTATGGAATTGTATTGAGAGAAACGATTCCCCCTCGACTGCTTAAGAGATTTATTGGTGGCAAAAGAGGAAAATAAAATTTCACAAAAAAGCCCAAACAAATAATTTTTCCTTGATACACAATCAGCATTTCCAACAAACAACCACAAAAATAAATTATTTATAATAAAGCAATTGAATTCGATGCAGACTCTTGCCACTACAACCATTCCTTCTTCTAACTTGCGACACCAATCAATAAAACTCAGGCCTCCACAAGGCCATCGCCTGCATCAACAACTTACAACAACAGCATGCACACAAATCAATACACCTACACATGTACACTGCAGATCAGCTAACAAACAACAATTAATCCATGCCCAATTTAACAACAACTGAGGTAGTTGTGGCAGCAACAGCTCCAACAAAAACAACTACAATTAATAGATTCCAGTGAAATAAATTCCAGACTATTTGATGTCTGCTCGAATTACCAAATTCAATGAATTAAAAATTCAGCAGAGTGGAGGCGTTGATCGTCAGCACTGAGTCTAATGATTTCAATCATTTAAGGAATTTAACTGCATGACGTCTTTAATTTTTGCGTTTACTACGAAGCGAAAGATTCCGTATATGTACGGTGTCATAGACTGGTCGTGATCGTTGTTGTCCTGTTAATAGTTTGAATGAATGGTAACCGTCGCTGATCAAGATTAAGATAATCGCAGATATAAAGAAATAAAAATCACTTTCCAGCGAAGTATATTAAAAACGGATTTAATTTAATGCCGTTCATGACTGCCGGTCCCAATAACATATCGGCCATGAAATGTTTTTCTCTTTCTACCACCATCGTAGACTTTTAACAATTATTTTCTTGCTCTTATTTGCGTAACCAAAAACGTTTACGTGGCCGAAGGCCCTGTTTTTTGTTATAATCAAAAGAATTTAATATTATTAAAATAAAAAGTCTGCAAATGAAAATGAATATTCGAGTTAATTTAGCAGCAAATATGTTTTGTTTTTCTCTACGCGTTCATAAAAAAAGTTTGTTTGTTGGAACACACAACGCGGATTGTGTGGTGACCACATGCTATTAAATTTTTTATAAATCCAACGTGAAACGACAACGAAATGGAAAAAATAACACAACTGTTGTGGAGTTCATTCTTCATGCTTCAGTTACTCGTATAACGATATGAGTTTTGGCCTCCAAAACGGTGGCTCCCACCGTTTTAAAATCATGAATCGTCATCGTTGGTAGGCCAGTTGCCGATATATGAGCGCTTCTGAGATATGAGAATGTAAATAATAGCTGGGAGAGCTGATGTTGGGTTATCATAAAGTGGGAAAAATCTCCGCTAGTAATTCCTTCGAGTCTAGATTTTTCTCTCTTCAACCAATTCCACATCAGTTTAAATCCTCAACGGACGACGCTCTTTGAGCCTTTACAGAAAAAGTCGCTGACTTGCAGAATGTCAGTTGTTTCATTTAATTCGACTGTCTTTTCGAATTAATCCTACGGTCCTTGATTCTTGAAGGCCCAAGTCGTTTTAAATAAAATAATATTTTTTATTCTTAAACGAGTGTTTTTTGACGATCCTACTTTACATGTGAACATAAAAAGTTTTTCTAGCGCTTCAATAAACAAAAATATATTGAAAATTTCTTTTGTTGAACTTAAAGAAATTTACTTTAAAATTCCTATTAACGCTTACGACAGGACGACTGAGTAGAAACAAAAGAGAATACAACGAAATACTTTTGACTTTTAAATACTCAAAGCTAAAATGACAATTAAAATAAAATAAATTAATATTTATTTATGCTTTTGTGCAATAAAAAAATTGTTATACAATGAAAGAAACAAAGAATTTAATAATATTTTGTAATAGTTAAAGGTTGACTTCAAACTATGTTCATGACTAAATACAATCATTGAACTTTAACAAAACAATTTTGCTAATAAAAAACCTGTTAATTAAATCTATATTGTGTCGCTGCTAACACGAGGCATGCAGCACCATGCACTTGCTGCACTCCTAGTCTCCACTTTATTTAATCAATTAGCTTGTTCTGTTTGTTTTGATTTTTTCTGCAGCATCCATCCAATAAAAAATTATAAATTCTAAAAAAACGAAAAATAATCGAATGAAAGCGTTATTAATTTAATTAAACTGTTTGTTTTTCTAACAACTCTTTTAAATTATTTTATTTAAGCAAAAAAAAAACAAGTTGACAATACAGTACAATTTTACATTCGATGCTGAAATGGAATGAAACTCATTCATTCTGCAGATCTTGGGTAATTTGAATTTCTCAAGGCAGGATGTTATAAAGTATTATTCTGATTATTAAGATTTTATGCATATTTTTGATTAAAACGCGAGTTTTTGCTTGGAAATTTATATTGAATAATAAAAAAATTAATTTTTGGTTTCTTATTAAAGTTCCAAACAATACAGAAAAGACAATATTTGAGTCTATAACCTCAACGTTATATTTACAAAAAAAGAAACTACGTTCTTTCAAAAGTTTACGTTTCACCTCATATAGACTTGCTTAGCAATTAATAAGTAGAACAATTCTAATATCGGCTTAACAGTTTTGAATAAATTCAAATAAGCCGGTTGCACTTTTTATTTGACTTGAAAATATAAGACACGGCAGAATAGACAGCCGCAACTACGACACTGGCCAAATTTCCATTTCATGGGTCTACTGAAAAGTTCTTCCACTCCTATTTTCAGACATTTTTACGTATCAAGTAAAATAAAATGTGAAAAAATTATGTGAGAGAAAATAATGCCGGTTGCAAATAAAGTTTTGCTTAAACGAATTTTTATTCGTTTCCAACATAATTTTCTTTGGGATTTAGCAGATGGAACGGGAGTTATGAATGCCATTCGCTAGAAATAAACACAAACAAATTAACGTTGAAACTGGCAAATCGACTAGCCCTCCTTAAAAGTGTCTAATTACGAGGACCCTCAAGAATTTCAATTAGTCGCTAAAATGTATTTGCAGATGACCAGGCAGTTGCTCAACTTAATTAAGCGGGACTGTGTAAAATAATATTCTTGTTTTTTCTGAAATCTCTTATGCCTTCTGGTATGAAATCCAGCCGTCCAGCCTTCCAGCCAGCCAGCAAAATCTGTGACAATAAATTTTTAATTAAATTCTTATTTTCCTATAACGTGCAGCTCGTTTGCCTACAGACAAATTTTTTTTGTTGTCGTCCGCTGCTTATTTATTTGTAATGAAGCACCGAATAAATAAAGATAATGACCGTTTTTTTATTATTCATTTGAGAAATTTCTTACTTTTATCTAGACATTAATAACAGTGATAGCGACGACGACAGCAGCATTGAACAAATAAAAATAATAAGCGAGGACCAGTCAGCAACAATAGATGTTGTCAACAACGTGTCTTATGCAAACATTTGCTCTGCGTTTGTATACATTTTTTTATTTCAATTTCTGCTTTCACATTATTTGATCCTGACGTTCTCATGGCAAAAACACAAGTAACTAATTGTAATTATTTTTAATAAATTATTTACTTTCGTGTCAGATTACACTACATCAATCTGGATGGGCTTACGATGAACTTTGGATCGTACATTTAAGCAACAACAGCAAGTACTTCTCATATAATAATTCACTTTGTTCAGTGTCATGACAAGCCTCGACTTTGTAAAATATGATGCGCAAACTGATTGTACTATGAACTACTTTTTAGAGCAGGGATTTCGGTGGCACTTCGTTTTCGCACAACGTTCAATCATGTGAAGCCAAAAACTCCTGCAGACTATTGCTAACGCCCTTGACTTTTCAGCAGTAGCAAATTTCTCTAATTTATTGTGAATCCACGCTGATCACCTTCAAAGTCAACAGACTTCAATTTGTATGATGCCAAGAGTTCGTTCATATCAATCCTAAATAATTTTATTTCATTTTTCCTGTTCTCGTTAAAATTCTCATTATTTTTACACTTGGGGTATTTATTTCATTCTAAATATAATTTTCTTTTCTTCTTCTTTTTCTTCTTCTATTTCAAGACTGCCAGCAACGGCAGCCGTGTTGGCAGAAATATATCGTTCATGTTGTTATGAAAACAACAATTATTTTTATTCCTTAAGCATAAATTGTATTACTTTTCATAATATAAAAGCTTAATGAATACTAACACACACTCACACAGATACACATAATACAAATAAAACGTGTATATAAACTTTAATACACCAAAATGACTTTTCAACAAAATTTCCTCGAAGGATGGTGGGGACGAAAAATTATATGGACTATTTTTGATTATTTTAATTGGAGTAACACGAAATTATAATTTCTGTCGTATTGGTTTTCCTTCAGTTTTATTCGAAAAGCTCATTCACATACTCAGTTGGAACATATATTCACACACACAAACAGTTTTCTATTCAAATTATTAGTCATTAAAATTTACTTGAGTTTCGTTGGAAAAACTGCTGATTGGTAAAGTTATTTAATTTATTTCTGTTAATTTGCTAAACATTCTGTTGAGTTTCAATGAAATAATTACAAAATTGATATTTTATTTTGATGAATGACACATAATGCGAACTGTGACACGATTTAATAATCCCACAAAGAAACATCCCATACAAATCTTGAAACCGCACTATCGTGTTCAATTCTCAGTACGCATCCTTCTAAAGGAGCTCGTGAAACAAAATCCACGTACAAGAACGAAACTTATGTTGAATTTAAATGGCAATACGAACATATTCTCTGTCAAATCTAAAGCATTTTATTTTAATCGTAATATCAACAATAGAAGCAGCAGAAGAGTTCCTACCTCGTTAACTGGTGACAGCCAAATCATCGACGTCATCATCTTCTTTTGTGAATATGATGCCTTCACCCTTTCATTTCCGATTTCGCTTTGTAACATGAAAACCCATTTAATGCTTATCATTTCTTATAAGATTTTACTAATTAAAATTCTCTTAATACACGATATTACATCCAGCCTTTCCTTTATTTGTCTGTGAAGCATGAGTATGCAAAAGTATAATTAAGTTGATGATATGAAATTCTAGAAGTGGGGGAAAGTGATTGTACAAGAGTGTATCCGGCAAACGACATGGCGACATTTCTGCCTTGAAAGGTATCTGCACGAAGTAACACACACACATGCAAATAGCGGTACTCATACAAACACACATGCACGCACAAAAGCCTTTTTAATAGCATAATAACACCAGCTATTCCAACTGAAATCAAGTCATCATGAAGTTGGCACATCTTGGATTTTGCTTAAACTTTGTGGATCAATCAATTTTGCCTCAGAAAAACGAAAGAGGGAAGCGCTTCAACTTTCGGAAGCATCTTTATCGTTACTCAGAGACAAAAAAGTGTGTATTTTTATTCATTTCATGTTTTATTAAAAAAAAAATATAATTCTTATATGACCCCTTCTTAATGATCCTGATCTTGTATAATTTTTTCCAGAAAATAACTTCTATTAGTGAAGTCAGTTTTCTAAGATCCCACGATCTTAAACTGACTTAACTTGTTCTGTTGTTTGTTCATCATTAAAAGTTATTTCATTATTGTGCTCCGAAAAACGACTCAAAAAACCAAATGAAATATCAACAATAAGACAAGAATATCTTGAAAATCTAGTAGCAAATTTGCACGACAAATGCTGCAAACAACAAAACAAGAATCTGATTTCATCGGTGCCAAAAAAAAGTGTCTTCCAAGACACATATTTCACTTTCAAATAGTTGGGAGCATTGAAAACTACAAAGCTGATATTGTTACAAATTAAATTAAAATTATAAAGCATAAAGAAGCAGAAATCATTTCAACTCTTACCAAGAAACTCTTGCCTATCACTAAACCAAATATTACAGATAGCCTTTGCGGTTCAAAGGAAATGAAAATATGTTAAATTGATGCACAATAACACAAGAAGGAATTGCTTTAAACCACGCAATTACGCAGGATTAATTAAAACCTAATTAAGTTGGATACAACTTTCGCAGTCGTACAATTCGATACAAGTCATTTGCGTTTGAAAACAACAACAGTTTTAATCAAATACCATGAAATGAGTTGACAACAATTTTCGTGTTCAATAGACAACTTCTTCTCTGGCTAAAAGTTGCAATTGCAGATAATGGCAGCCATCATCGTCCTCTACTAATATTTCCCTGGAATACAGGAACAGTCAAGAAAAAGTTTTCCAATTGCAACTACAAGTACAATATTTTGGTCGTTGTTTGGAAGACCTGCAGATAAGAAAGAAAATTAACTAAAACTTTCAATTATACTTGTGCGTTGCTACAAAGGAAATTGTGAAAAATCATGCCGGAAGGATGTCACTCCACAGAATTGCATTAAAACGACAAAGTTTTTGCTTCATTTCAATAGAATCGCAACGTTTGAAGAGGACATAATCAGTCACCCATCCTTGCGGAGAGTAAATAAGAACTCTTCATGTTTTTGCTATTGTTGTAAATAGAAAAATAATAAGAAATAAGGAGAGTTCACTTTTATTTATTTCCTATTTCACGACAGTATTTACGCTTGAAACCAAACTTTTCGGAATAGCAATTCTTTGATTCAAACTGAGAAACATGATGAATGGGGAGTATCTGTCAGTTCGGTAGCAAAAAGTATTCATATTAACACGATATGAAATGCGTTTGAGACAAAACGTGACACAAAATACAAAACAGGCTCACTGACCGAAAAAATGGGCCACAAAAAAGATGGATGAGTTAACACTCACTGCGAAATGAAATATTGGAAACGACGTGGTATTCCTAGTGGAAGTGATCTTCCTCTATGTTTTCAGCCATCACCTGCGAAATGCCTGCCTTTACAATTTCAGAATTTTACAACTTGGAAATATGTTGAAGCAAAAGATCTTTAATTTCATTAAAATAAATAGACTTCAAATTCGGCGACAGGACAATTGAATACTCCTTAAAAAACTATTAATCAAATGAACCGGTTTCAACGCTGTCTACACTTAAAGTGTCTGCATTTCTGAAATGGATTTTTGCTTAGAATAGAACAGCCCAGGCGTTAGAGCAACGGTAATGATATACCCAAAAGAAAAGAAAACACTCGCAGGCACACGCTGTTATTATTTTAATTTTTAAAACAAATTAATTTCATTTATATGAACAATTTTCACAACTCGAATACATGTCGTGTTTTGTTTTGTTTTGTTTTGTTTTGTTGTAAAGCATTTATTTGAAAGCACAATATGTCAAGTGTTGTATGCGATTATGTTGTTGTTTATTGTTGTTTGTGCTTCATGAGGAAGTGTTGTGAATGTTTCAAAGGCGTCACGTTAAACTATTAAATTAACATATAAAATGATGTGAAAATGTAAAAGGAAATATGTTTTTGTGTACAAAAAGGTTATGCTAATTGTGACGTGCTAAACTTGTTAATATACACGAGTTTCACGAATCTCACGGTATATTTCCTTCAATATCCACTTTTTATTTCATTAGGAAGGATCATGTTAAATTTATTCAAGAAAAGAATAATCGTTGCTTCATCATTCTTTTTTTTTAACAACAAAAATCTGCTGACACCCAGAATTTAAAAAATTTTGTAATTTTTTCACTCAAAACTAACCAGTCGGTCACTGAATTTATGCAAATTTTAGTTTTTCAGTTTTATTAATTTTACTTTGCAATAAAACACAGAAAATTAATAATTTATGGTGGCATTTGATTTTAAAAGTGTTGACAATTCATTTGCTCTCATATAAGAACTAACATATTTTTTATTTTCATTAATTCGTTAATGGCCGGCCGCAATATATCACAAAGACAACAAATTAAAGAAAAACAAATTAACCACACCCAATAAACGTTTTAAAATTGGCAATCAAAAATAAATTCACTTGAAACTGAATAACAGTAGAAAATTAAGCGAAGTTATCCGTTTCAGAATGAGTTTTCGTTTGAAGTTATTCTTCGCTGATGGTGCAGCGATTGACGGATTGAAGGCTGTTTTATGATAATTAATTGATAAAAATTATTTTACCTTTTCGAAAAAATGTTTAAAATTATTACTCATATTCGATTAACGTCTATCGACTACGAAACCAGTGGATGAGATTCAAATGCAAATTACTTGCGTAGAGTACGTGATACGATTCTACGCAAACTAAACTTTTTTGACGGCGAAACTCATCTGGACTCTGTTACACATGTCCTTCGTTATAGTCGAATACTTGACTCAAAACATGCCCTTGAACTTATCGCTTTTTAGGAAAGAAGTGAAACTTATCGAGAACGATTTCTGACTCCATAATATAAATAACAAAAACCTAAAACAATTTCTTCTTAAAAAGGTTTTAGATTGTGTAGTTGTTGAAACTGAAATAGATATTAATTTCAATTGAAGTTCTAAAACAAACTTCGTTTCATTAAATGTTTGTGGGGCTATTCAAGGTTCGTCCTCTCAGTCATTGAAAAAAGCATTAACATTTTAATTTATTTTATATGTTTTTTACATGACTGCACAGCTGTCGAAGTAGAAAAGCTTGTGAGTTTTTATTTGTTCATTCAATCACACATTTCCATTCAGTTGGCGTTCAATAGTCGTGTCTGCAAATAACGATACGTGAAAGTAGAAGCGTAGACTGATTGAAAAAGTGCCCGCAACAATAAATGAATGAACAATTCCTGTTAAAAATAAATAAACTTTTAATAACTCGCACAAAAACAAATTGCAAACATAAAATACTTGTCGGGTTAGTGAAATGATTGAGCAGATATTAAAAGGAAATCGTAAAACACTCAACATTTTAATTTAACGAAAGTGCGGAATGAAAAATATAGTTCCAGCTGCTCATCAACTTTGAAAAATTGCGACTGCAACTCCGTTTCACATTTCGCTGATATACAGAGTCAGCTCGTGTAGTCGTCGTCTCAAAAACTCAAGGGTGTGTGAGTCAAATCTCTTTTTGCACCATGAACCTGAGGAGTGTTCCATTTCTAAGAAAAAGGAGTACAACTCTCATGTGTGGGTCGGTTTATTTTAGAGTTACTCGACCGAGCGGTAGCCAACTCTCTTGAACATCGTCACAATGTGGGCTGCATTTCGTTGTTTTGTCGTTACTATAATGGAATCTGTTCTAATGAAGCCATGGAACTTCTTCACCCAAACTATTCTTTTTTACGCTCAACGCGTTTTCCATCCAGAGCACATGCATATGTGATCGTGGTTTCTATCTGCATGTATCTTCCCCGTCACTTACAGTTTGAAACGGGTCAAATCAAAATATCCACAGACACTAGGAGGATACTCTCCTCTCCAAAACTTGTCTCTTCAGTTTCGGCCCAGTGCACTACTTATATAGGTTCATCCCTTGAGTGCGGGTCCTACACATAAAACAAAAAGTTACCCGCATTAAATTATTGAAGTCGTTAAAGACTGAACTATTTTCGAAACACGTGCTCTTGGCCCTACTCACCGTCGTTAAGCGAATATCCGAGAATCTCAGATGACAGATATTTTAATATTGTCGTCGTGGGAGTTTTACACGGCACAGCACCAACAATTCTGATAAAAGTGATGGCGTGAACGACTGCTTCTATAAATCGTCACTCAGATATCTAACGGATATGAGAAAAACCACACTCGACTCACAGTGAGAGACGAATTGGCTTTTTTAATGGTTTATTTCATGATATTTCCTTTTACACACATACACTCACAAGTGCATGCATGTGAATACAAACACACACACGAGAACATTCCATTATGTGTAGAGACACAGTAGATGATTCCTTGAAATTATATACACATTTTTATTTAAATATGCATAAACATCTGTTTTATGTATTTCGGTTTGCATGTATTAGTAACTAAGAGTGTGTGCACATGTATTAAATAAAGTTAATTGATATTGATGGCATCGATATTAGCAGACACATTAGAATTAATCCCTAATTACAATGAAATAAAATACATTTAACGAAGCGTTCATTACTTGCACAAAATAATAATCCAACTAATACGCACGCACACATTCGTTTGCACACACTGACACACTTGCATACTCGAACACATACAGCCTTAAATTAGGTTTAAGCAACATGCTAAAATTTGACCAGCAGCGAAAACGAGAAACCACCCAAACATTCGCACCCAAAAAATACAACCGCAAGCGGCAGCCAAAAATAAAATTTATATCTTAACATTTTTTATGACAAACAGATTCACTTGTGAATTTATTATGTCAGATTGTCGGTGCCAATCATATCTCATCAAATTATGAGTTGAAATTGTTTGCTGGGACTATTCAAACATTAAAAGTAACACGCAAATCCTTGCACACACACGCACACACTCCCACAGAAGAACTATTGCCAATTAGTTTAATTAGTAAACAATGAATGCTTTTTAGATAATTACAAAAAATAATAACGCTGACATGCAAAACAAGAAATAATCGTGATGACAAAGGCCATGGTGATTGATAAATAAAGTGTTTTACAATAGAAACTCAACCAGAATGTAGGCAGCCGACTGCCCAAATATCTGCTTCGCTTGTTCATAATATCAAAATCAAAAATAGAGTCAACTTGAAAAATACTTTAAATAAATTTTATATGAAAATCATTATTAAATACGACAGCAGAGCTTTAAATATTTACGCGAACTGAGTAAAAAAACAGTCATCGATATTAAAAATAGTGGTCAGAATAAATTACTCGTATTGTTATCGCTCATGCCTATTCATGAAAGCCTTTACGATAAAAGCAAATTCACCGATTTTACTTTAACGATAAATTGCGATATCGTGGAAGAGGTCGACGTTTCTCAGAACCACATTCTGCAAATCCAAGAATACAATACGCACAAACCAACAATAAATAAGTGAAAAGAATTGTTGCTGTAGAAGTATTTTTCTTAAACTTTTGTAAATTGTAGTTTCTTAGAATCGGTCCGCAGGCAGTACGTTTTAACGACTCAACTCTAGTAAATATACCGGGATAGTTTGACCAGGCAGACCAGACAATAAACCCGAACTTCGAGACAAACACATTTTTATCGTCAGCAACGAAATGAAAAACTTCTTTTAGAACAAAATAAATTATTTCATTTCTTATCTATTTGGGTTAATTATGAATATATTCTCAATTATTTTCACACTTTTCTCCGTTCAGTGGAAGATCATGTTCAGTTCGGAGACTGAGTTATTTCTGCTCAAAGTTTTGCCTTAAAACTTTCAAGTTGATCCAACTCAGCCCAACTAAAAATGAGTTGCCAACTACAACGACTACATTCCCGTCATCGATACACGAAAAGTTGCGTTTTGTGTGCAAACATGTGTAAGCGTACATGTGTAAGTGTTGATGTGTTTGTGTGTGTAAATAGCTGCGTTTCATGTTTATAACACTCTAAGGATTCGTTCCTAGTTTTCATTCATTTGTGTGCAGCTTAAAACTTTTTCAATTTTAATATTTGTTTTCATGTCCTGCAGAAAAAGAAGCGCAAAAGTGAAATAAACAAGAAACATTTTTGCTGTTTCAAAGCGTTTTGGTCAACGTCGAATATTTGTTACACTATTTGCTTCGTCATGGGAATAGAAAATTTTTAAATGAGTCTTTCGATATTTTTTGTTTATAAATTTCAAATCCTTGATTAGGCTCAAGTTTGTATCCCTGATCTTACAGATGTTTTTTTATAAAATATTTTAAATGATAAATTCAAGTGGCTGAAAAACTTGGTGCTTTCCACAGGCACTTACAAATGAATAAGAATCAATCGTCATTGACTGCTAGAATTCCAGCTGACACGTCTCATTATGAAGCAACAAAAATATGTAAATGAAATCTAAAGACAGTTTACAATTTTACAAGATCATCAATGATTTTTAATTTTTAATGCATTTTTCTTGTCCTTTTTATTTCATGAAAACGAAAGGTTAATAAATTGAATCTACTGGAATCCGGTCTGTTGGGAAACCGACTAATTACTGCGAATAAGAAAATATTTTATAAGCTTCAGAGTTTAAAAGCATTTTGGCCCAAGACCGTAGAAAGTTTTTGGAACGTCCGACTTCAAGTCGCTAAAAAATTTAAAACTTAAATCACTTACAAAAAATGGTAGGAGCGAAAACAAATTGATATAATTTTTTTTCTGTTCTGCTCTGTTTCGTTGGTCTGACTGACCACTTTTATTAATTTCCCCAGAGTCGCTAACAAATTTTTTTCTTTCGCAAGTCAAAAGAGGAGTGTGGAGTGAGACCAGGAGCACAACTGCATGCACACCATCGTGTATTTGATGTCTCTTATTTATGTTGACTATATCCTCCAATGACTGGATTTTTTAATAATTTCTTTTTCTATATCTATATGTGTATGTGTGTAGCTCACACATACACGTGTTAATAAAGATATTCCAGCAAATTGAAATAAATTTGTGTTTCTTTTACTTCTGTTGCTTGAATGCGTGAAAGTTTATGAAAAAGAAAATAAAATGTCCTGTTCTACTCATATGGGAACAACATTCCACAAAAATATGCTTGGAAAAAGAAACTTTTCGTTCTTATATACGACAGTAAATGTTGATGTTGCAATTAAATTACTAAGAATTAATAATTTTCAACAAAAAAATCTGTCTGCAAACAAGTTTGCGAGAACATGCTCTTGTAAAAGGCAACATCCTCCTGCTTAAGAAAGTGTAACATAATTTTATTGCGGCTGATTCACAAACTTATCAAGTATTTTGAATTTAATGACGTCACAACGTATTTAAGATCACCATTAAATATGTTGTAATATAATTTCTTACGTCGAAACATATATTTTTTGACATGTATGGAAAACCATAATTCTGTTCATTTACTAAAGCAGCAAGTATTATTTATAAATAGTTAACAAAAACTTTGTTTAAGCAAGCATTCCGTTTTGCTAAATAATATTTATTTTAGTGTTTTAGTGGATATCGTACTGATGCTCATCACAAATATTATCACAACATCATTTAATTATTGTTAATATTCATGCCGGTTAATATCTGCTCGTATGTTCGGTTTTCATTCAGTTATTAATAGTTGCGCAACTCTCATCAATCTTATCTCTCGTTACATTCATTATGTTTTACTTATTAAATTCATTTATATTCATCATATTAACATTTATTAATTACACATTATATTGACATCTGCACACACACACCCACACATAACATGTACGTGTGCAGCG
This sequence comes from Linnaemya vulpina, assembly GCA_963675445.1. Taxonomy (NCBI): domain Eukaryota; kingdom Metazoa; phylum Arthropoda; class Insecta; order Diptera; family Tachinidae; genus Linnaemya; species Linnaemya vulpina. The sequence continues at coordinate 118,046,793 of OY776276.1, read as the reverse complement.
ATTGAAAAGTTGTGCAGATTTATTAGTGTCCCAAACAAATAAAAGTTTTCAAAAATAAACAATTAAACTTTTTCTCCTACACTCGCTGTTTGTTCAAAGCTGTTGTGTGCTTGAGAAAAAATTAAATCGAAACATACACGAAACATTAGAGAAAGATTAAATAAGAAGAAGAAGAGGAAGAGGAAGCACAAATGTTGCCTGTTACATACTCGTATATTAAACGCTCACATTAGCATCATCCATCATTGTAATTCATCAGTATCACAATTTCCACTCCACGCCCTGCTCCTTCCACAACTATTAGAGTCTTAAATATGTTCGTTGGCGTGTACAACGAATGTCCTCTGCATTGTTCGGCAACAGCAGTGGCACAATATCAACATCATCACCATCAGCAACGCCATGTATCATGTTTGTTGGAAAGTGCTTGAAATTAAGAGTCGATGTTTTTATTCGAGTGTCAACAAAATATGTTTTTGTGTTTGAATGTTGCTTTTTTACAATATTTTTTATCATGTGCTCTTTTCCACCTCCTTCTCCGTCTCCATCTTGATGTTGTTTATTTCTTTGACAAAAAAATCTATATAATTTTGATGGACAGTGGGAGCGTTGTATTCGTTTTGGAAACTTCTTTTTGTACATTCCCTGCGGAAAATTTTTGGCCAAAGTACCTGTTCTATGACTTGTGAATATTGAAGTGGTACGCAATTGCCTAAGCAGCGACTGGCGAAAAGAATATTTATCACAAAACTAGAACGAAACTGTTACCAAAACTCCCTCACTCGATGTCATTTCGAACAATTCATTCTACGGTTTGCAGGTTTTGCCAAAATTCTCCTTAAGAAACATTTCGTGTGCGAGTGGGGCATCCAATTATCAGAAACTTATTCTGTTTACTTCTCTGGAGTGCATTCACTACGGTCCATAAGAAACTTATCGTCTTAACGAACTTCTGTCAGGAAATAAAAGCCAGTCATCTGAAGTCTGGGTGCAGAAGCTCTCAGCAAGTATTTCCTTAAAACCGTCGCGCAAGACTTAACGATCCTTACTCCTTGCCCTTTCTTGCGACAAGTGCTCTTCCGCACAGGATTCTTGCAGTATTGGTTTCAATAAGAAATATATTTCATTACCCGATGGATGCGAGTTTTTTTTAATTGGAGAGAAAAACATCTACAATTGGAACGGAGCGTATCCCAAACAGTTTAGTTGCTTTCATAATTTCAGAAAAATTTTTACTGCTCATTTACATTTTGCACTAAAAACATTATAATTGCAACCGGTGCAACGCTGCGACAAATTCAAAATCATTTTATTTTTGTGGGACAGAAAAATTCGAGGCTGTTTGAAAACCACTGTGACGTACACAATTTTACATCCTACTTGAGTGTACGACACTTAAGCTTTTAAGTTTCGTTATTTAGTTTCTATTTCGCTCGTGCTTTTTGCACAACAGAATATTACGAAGCGAGCAAATAATGCAAATCCATCATTGATACATTTTTCCGTCAGCCTCTTGATTCTAACGCCCTTAATTCCTTTTATAAGCCAAAATGAAATAGGAAAAAAAACATACACACACACATGCACACTTCTATAACAAATACTGGCACACAAGTGTGTAGGTGTATTGGGGACAATTGTCAATTTCATCAATCACAACAGTTGACATATAAGCCATCATTATTTGTGCTGTCAGAAATTATATAGAATACTTGAGGCAATTGATTTTATTTCAGGACTTTTTCTATGTGTGTGTGCAAGTATGCAACATCTGCGCAAAGGATCTTGTTTACACACACACATACACGAACAATCACATGTATGTTTGGATGTGTAAGCAGTTGTTCTATTCTAATTTTTTTAATACTTTCGTGAAATTGCTCGCCCCATTCCCTTCGAGTTTCTTTAATAACAACTCCTTGTAACATCGTGTAGTGTGAATGACTACAACTGGAAAAAGGAAACAAAACACTAGAGCAGTCGCATATCACATTGAACGAGTGTGTGTGTGTTTATTTATTAATATACATACATACACATGCATGTGTGTATGTGTTGGGGTGTATTTTTAAGTTGATGCAAAAAGTAATAACAGCGGTAGAAGCAGCAGCAACAGCAGAAGCAGCAGCAATACGAGTATGAAGTGAAACGTCTAAATAACGTTTGAATATGAATATGATTGATCACCAAAAACAACTCAACAGCAAAGAAAAAAGTGAAAGGAAAAACGGAATGCTTAAGACAAAAGCAGAAAATATGAAAAGCAAATATTTTTATTAATGACGATGAGAATGACGATGACATTTTCCTTCATTTCTGTCTTTCATTCTCTGCCAGGAAAATTTTACTTTTATCAAAATTAATTTAACGTTTTTTTCTCGATTTCCCTATTCAAACTCGAGTTAATTAAAAACAATGAGGGTTGGATACATTTACTCGTCAGATGATAATTGATTTCGTTATAAATCAAAAATAATGAATGAAAGTCGTTTTGAGTCACTTGTAAGAAAAAACTTGTGAACAAATCTGGCCAACGAATTTCTAATATCGCATTGAAAATAGTACGAATTTGAATTCATACGCTGCGCTAAAAGATTTTTAAGAGACAAACATGTGCAATGAAAACAGTGTTCAAGAGCCGTAAGGATAGAGAGCTAGAGATATATCGAACTTTAATGGAAGATTAAAGATCTTCTTTTAAAGAAGATTAAGGCAGGGATATTGTCAACAGTAACAATACTTGAGCGACAACTGCAACTTCAATTCAAATTCTTGGAGTTGGTAAGAGATCAGTTTTGTTGACAATTTCGCATCTCAGCAGTACTTCCGAAAAGTGAACAACAGTTTTTCTAATATTTAATCTGACCAAATAGCGCCGCGAAATATGTCGGTAAAACTTATGGAAAATATTAAATTTAAACGAAGTACGTTTAAGCTGAACAGATGCTGCTACTTCATTTGAAATCATTATTTTTTTGCACTCTTTTAAACGCTGTGTTTGCACAATTTAATACATGAATTGCAAACAACCATAAGAATATAATTACTTGAGGCAAACTTAAATGCAATCGGCTCGCCTACAAGCCACGAATAGCGAAATTTAAAACATGCATCAAGTCAACAACAAACAGCGTCAAACTGCCTTTTTTCTTTGATATTTAGACAGACAGCCGTATAGCCAGCCTGTCTGGATGGATGGCAAATCGACTATAGGCGTATGTGCGCAAAAGTGTGTGAGTGTGTGTGTGTGCTTCCGTTTATTGGACTGTCTGGTTATTTCAACTGTGATGTGCAATAACATCACCTACAACATCATCTGTAACAACCAACCACCAAAACCAACAACATCATCATCAGCATCATCATCATCACCATCATCAACATCGCCATCGTCGAATATTCACCGCCGCCACTAACGCGTGTCTACAGTTTCCTGTATTTTACAGTTGTGGCCTAAACATTTTTCAAGCATTTAGCGTCTAACGCCTACAAAACGCAACAACATAAAAAACTATACTTTTGTAATATTTTCTGTCTGCCTTGTTTTTGTTATATTTTCGAAATATTTTGTTTACTGCCGCTACGACCACCATAACCATAACGCGAAACCGGCACGTAAAGGAAGCGGGAGAATTGTAAGAGTTCAAGGAAAAAAGAACATCCCCCAATTAGATTTGAGGTTGTTTTGCAAAATGATGTGGCTTTTTTCGCAGAGACTTTCTTGCAACCACGATATCAACTGCATCTGTTGATCACGCTTTTTTGTTGGCATTTGTGATTTGAATAAATTAAACGGAGTGTGCAAACTTCCATCGCGGCCTTTTTCAGATGCTCTTATCGCAACATGGTGCAATACTTTTCAAGTGTCTGCCGCCAAGTTTTAATGCAATTTAAATTTAACAAATTTAATGCAGTTGGATATTAATCTGCAGCTGGACAAAATATGTATTTTAAAAATATATAATTGACTTCGGGCGCAGTTGCATAGCAAATCAATTTGAGACCCCAGGCTCGTTTGCTTTATTCCTTATTTGTGTGTGTTCTCTTGTTACTCATTTGTGTTGAATTCCATTTTAATCTTGACTGGAATGAAATCTTGTGAATAATTTCAAAATTTTGTTGGGGCCGTCTTGACTGATGAAGACAACAACGCCCTGAAATCGCCCAAATGTTTCAAAAATCTAAGAGACACGCTTTTATTTGGTATATCACTTGTGGTGTGGAGGGAGTTCTTTAAGATGAATTGTACAGATAATCTCAATTCACAAGGGCTAAAGTTTACGAACCAGTTGTAAACAGCAAATTTCGAAAGGTTTCGAAATCCAAAATTGTTTTCAACTATTTTGAATTCTGCCTGGGCAGTCTTTCATGATGCTTCTTCAGTATGAAACATCGAATAAGTCGTCACCAGATTAAAAAAAAAGTATGTGTTCTGCGAATTTGTAAATACTGTAGCCGAAATATATAAAAACTTTGTATTGATACGTTTCCATTTTCACGTGCCATACAATCGAGTTTTGGTTTCGAGTTCAAAAGGTATTGAAATTAATGAGCAGAAAAACTTTATTTTTTGTTATCATCAATTCAGTTACAAGCACGATTCAACAACTACTTGGAATTTTATTCAGAAAATTTTAATATTTTTAACAAACTCAAACCAACACAAAGACGCAAATAAGAGGGTCTTTCGATACACCAACGAGACTGACTGTATCACGTGTTGAACTTGCACAGTGTGTGCCGAATGTTCGCTTCTCATGAAACTGAAAAGAAGAAATCAATTGGTTCGTTAATTTATTATTTTACATCTTCTCTTCTTTGACTCCTTAATAACCAGCTTAACTCAATTAAAGGAAATTTTTATTAAAGCAAATTGTTGCAGATTCACAAGAAAAATATGCAAACATTCACATTTTATGTTGTATTTTCTTTCAGACCCTCTTCTTTTATTATTAACTCGTAACGTGTGATCCATTCATTTGATTTCTCTGTATTCGATTGTGTGCGAAATGAAACAAAATATGCCCAAATATCGTGCACGTGTTTTCGCGGTATGTGTGCAACAATATTTATCTGTGAAATATGCTGCCAAAGGCAGGGGTAGCAACACTCGAAGTATTTATACCCGCACTCACCGTGTATCTTATAAATAACACAATAAAATATGATTTCAATATCTGTAATGAGTCATGGAGAGTCTGCGGTGTTTTTGCAAATGAGCGTAAGTAATTTGGACACACTCTTATTCCGCTTTCGTTCTGCGGGGCGACGCTTTTGAATACGTCCTCAGAGTAAAACCTTGAAGACGTGTAAAAATAAAGAAGCAAAGAAACTGGTACTGACTGAAGATCCTTCTGACAGAAAATACTGCTTCGGATGTTACTGGGAGAATCAATTTGGAAACGGTCCTGCTATCCGCACAACTAAAATTCCAAGAGCGTTATTTGCTTTTTCGCTTTCGATTTCCCAAAATAGGACCTTTTCGATGTGTATGCGGGGGGACCACCTATGAAACGATTTACTACGAACACATTTCTGAAAAATTCTTTGAATTCTGAATCTTTCAATAATAATAATAATAAACTTGTATTTAATTTTTAATATTATCGAAAGGAACTTTTTAGTTATTTTTGTAAGAAAATTTTGGTTAATCTTAAAAATGTGTTCCCGTCTACAGCGGATTGAATTTTAATAATTACGATACGACAAATTCATTTTTAATTTAATTTGTTTATTATTATTTTGGAAGGGTTAATGGCAAGAAGAGGGTGGCAAATTGTTTCAATTTCAGGTTCGCTGCAAGGCACGGCTGTTTTTTTATTCCGCAAGTTTGTGCGAGAGTTCGCTTGTTGTATATATTGTTCGTGCTATTCAGCATGAATAACACGCGAATAACATTGAGAAACAACCCCCTTTTCAAACAAAGAAAATAGTGGTAAATTTTTAACAGATACATAGAATTTTTTTGAATGTTACTGACACTCCTGTTGTATCCTGCAACGCTATTTCTATCACGGCAGAGACAGAGTGAAATGTTAAATTGTATTGCAGCAACTTTTATTTCTCTACTGTTAACTCAAAGTTAACCGGGGAAATTTTAAAATTACGGTATCGCGTTGGTATGAGTTTTAGTCTGTTGATTCTGAAAATCTTAGCTTCACAACATTAAAAATTAAAATGTGATGGAAATTTTAATAAAAAGCAACAAAATATATCCATGTCTCATGTCTTCTAGCAAGTACGGGAAACATAATTCAAGAACTGAAGAACCCACTTCTTAGACTGGTACACCTTTAGAAAAGACTTTATAGTCGTATATATATCAGGACGATTGACTACCTCCTTTCAGAAGATTTCTCCGTGTAAAATAATATTATTTCTTGAAATCAGTTGTCAAGCCACGTTGAACGACACTGAAAATATGCTCTGTTAGTTAGACGCGTTCCAACCAAACGATCATAATCATATTAGTTACTAATTTTATTCCATGGTCCAATGCCGCTTTTGTGTGTTTCAATAGGGATAATGATAAAACAGTAACGAGTGACCACTTGAATTGACAACATTCTTTATTTCACTCCAGAATATACAGCGAAGAGCTTTTGAATGTTTCCATTATGAAACTTGGGCGCGCGTATGTGCGAGTATGTGATTTTGGGGTAGTTCCGCGGCTACATTGTGGCCGTACCCTTGCGACGATTCCATTTCTTAAAAAAGTTAATTGAAGTAAAACAGATACACAAATACACACACACTCTCATAAATACATGTGCCTACACAAACATTCACTCGCGCATTGAACAACTCTTGTTGTCTTTGCCTTCAAATCTGCCCGTTTCCCCAATTTAAATTTTAATACGTTTTTAATATGTACACATCTTGTGTTCAAAAGTAACACGCACAAAAAAAAAACAACCAAAAAAATTCAAATGACATAACTGTTGCACATTTAACTCTGAAAGCATAAACAACACAACATCTCCACGAAAACAGAGGGTGCCGAATGTCAAATAGCCCCTTCTCTTCGAAGTGTAACAAGTCCGATCTGTTCATGCGTACGAGTTCGTTCTCTCGAAAATGATTTTTTCAAAACAAACAAAAGCAATTGAAGAAATTAAACACTGTAACTGTCAAATTGTTGTACGGATTAGGTTGCAACCGAGTAGAGAGATACTCACCACGTCCGTATTAAATGTCAGACGTAAGCAGCAGTTACGGAGAAAACTCCAACTGGATGGCAAAAAGCACCACCTACGAATGCACTAGCACTAAATGTTCGAACAACTCAGCAGTCTTTTATGCGTTTGGACATATAAAAAGAGCACAAACTTGCTAAATGAGTTTAGTCTTCGTGTTACTTTTGAAATAAACGGTCGTTGTTCAAAGAGTGCGTCAATATAATAATTATTTATTAAATTCAATTAAAAAAAACTTTTTTTAAAATTCTAACACACAAGATTTTATGTACTTGTGTGTGTACATCACATGCAGGCAAAGAAAGAAGGGAGAAAATGGGTGAACTTGTTCACAAACAAAATATCTGCATGATTTTCCTCAATCGAATGTTGTGAATAAAATTTCAAAACTTTTGATTCCGTGAAGCAAAAATGAAATGAAAATGTTACAATTCGTTTCGTACATTTTATGTATTTCTTAAACACAAAAATGTACGTGCTTGTGAGTGTGTTTCAGTTTTTAGAACAGTGAGTAGATTTTTGTACGAAAGGTTTGGCGAGCAAAAGGAAACTCTCGTGCTTTTGCACAGGCTTCGTTCGGTTTTGCGATTCCTCCAAATAAATTTTGTGTTTTTTCCTTCTGTTTTTTATTTTTCTGTTTGTTTGTTGTATTCCTTCTTCTTGTGTCAACTCGTTTCAATCGAAAATTTGTATGAAACTACCGCAAATTGCAGTTAATTCGTTGTGTTCGGAGTGAAAAAGTTTTGAAAGAAAGAAAAGAAGAAGAATTGGTACACTAAGCGAATAGAGAAAAGCTTGCAACACACACACACACATGGTCGCTTGTGCATTTTTGCCCAAAATGCAAAAGTGGAGCAACAACTAAATGAAGTGAATCGAGTTGCAAGCAAAATCGTGTAAAATAGAAGCGAATTAAAACTTCACTGAAATCACCGGCATCCTATCAAAACTGCTGTGAAAAAAAGGAAAATAAAATGTGAGTCTCTCTCTACTTTTTCAAATTAACTTTCGTCCGTGTTTATCTCGTTTGTACACCTGAAAACGATTGGGTTTTTGGCAATAGCGGCTTTTTTGTACAGAAAACATGATATTTTGGGTCATTGAAGTGTTTTTGTAAGCGACTAGAATCGTTTTCACAAATTTTCGCACTTCGATTTATTTAAAAAGAAAGCAAAACAATGAAATCCTGTACTGAATTCTTTTACTGTCATTCGTAGTGCAGAGTCCCTTTTTCTTATGTTGCCATGACTGTTGTCCTGAACGAGCTCCAGAGAAATTTTCAGCTTCGTAGTTTTAAATGAAGTCGTCTATTTTGCACTTTAGGAAACTCATCACATATTCTGCTGTATGTATTGGTTTGTTTGGCTGTTCCCTTCCCTGCTCTTTTGCACAATTTCCAATTCGTGTGTATTCATGTACGCCACCACCAGCAAAATACGCCGCAAATTGGTTTTCAATTTTTTATTATGATTTCTGCAAAAATTATGATCCGTTTGTTGTGCACACAAGCAAACATAAACGTACGCACTCGTAAATATACAACTTTTTATTAATAAACATTTGAAATAGTTTTTGGAAGCTGAAATTTCATATCGTTGTTGACCTACTTTTGGATCACATGCACTGCAAATCCGACATCTCTCTTCGAAATAAACAAAAACAACAACAAATTGTATTGCAAACAGGACTTTTCAAATATTTATAAAATACAACTGGACTAAATTTTAGATTTTATTTGACTAATTTTTTCTTTAAGCCAGGAAATAAAGTGGAGTTTATCTTCCACATCACCACAAAATACTGTGCCAGTGCTACAACAAAAGAATGTTCGCAATTTCATGTGCATTCGCAGTTGGTTGCATAAGTGATTTTGACTTTGAAGGTAATTAAGAAACCATAAATCATGTCATAAAAAATTTATGGATGGATTCAGTTAAGCAGAGCAGTCAAAATTAATTGAAAAAGTTTTTTTCAAATTCTTTCGAATAATGAATTGAGTTCATTTCGATCTAATTCGTAACTATTTAATTAAACAAATTAGATTAATTTGCTGTAGTAATTCAATGAAATTAAAGTTCTCCAGAGAAGACTACATCCGATTTCTTACATCCCAGCTCCGTTCGTATTGCAAATTCTTAGTGATAATAATCAATGAGTGGTTTCTTAACTTTACGACAGGAATTTGATTAAAAATTATTACTTATTTTTTATTTCAATATCAGAAGGCATAACGACAGACCACGCAAATTATGAGGTATTCGGCGCCACACGGAATGATATGAATGCAAAATAAAAGGCATAGAAAATTGTTTTTGTAGTCGAGCATCTCAATAAATAAGGGCTCAACTTGTAGATGATCTTAAAAGCCTGAATCTGAATCTGACACCAAAATATGTTTGCAAGTTAAATCTTCTAGTTAAAACTTAAGAAATCATACCGATCCTGTATCTTTGAGTTTAAGAGATATTCGGCGCGAAATACTCGCAAAGTGTCATATGAAATACAAAAATACGGGTAAAGCTTTTGTAAGAGTACTATTTCCGAGTTATGGCACTCTGCTGGAGATGTGCGAGATGAACAGTTTGGTGTCTGTCGAATAGTTTAGCCAATTGGCACAAACAAATTCAAGTACGACATGTTATTGGAAATTAAAAAACAAATAATTCAAGAGATTTTTTAAAACTTTGTTGTTTTGTGTATCTCGTTGCGATAAATTCTAAATGATCCTGATGTAGTTTTTTAAATGTTGTAATTGGAAGTTCTCAGTGAATTAAAGAAAAGAATCTGCATCAGTTGTTTCAATGTCCGATATATCTTGACAAAAACTTTCACCATAATCATCTGATGCGTCTCCCAACTTTTTAACTATTATCGACTATTTAAGTCGACATACATTGAATTGCAGAATAGGATTTGTGTACATTCACTTCACTCAGCTGATGTGCAAAACGTTTGTTTTTGAAAACTTGAACTGCAGATATCTATAGTTTGACAAAACGCTTCTTTTATGCGATGATGTAGCAGGAAAACTGTTACTTGAGACCTGTTACTTGAGATCTGGCGCATTTACAAAAGTTTAATTTAAAATAACAATAAAATTTTTATAATGAGAACGCAGACTACGTGTAGCAACTGAATTGATGAATCAATTTCCTAGTATTTTATCAGATAAAACTTTTAATTTCACTTAATTGCTCAGCTGGTTCAATATCTATTTTTTAACAAAATATATATTGAATATTCTTAAGGTTCTACAAGTAAATAAATTTTTCAAATCGCTGTATGAAACAAAATTTAGGAAAACTTAATTTCTAAGATTAAATATTCATGAAAAAATATTTTGAAATTATTCCAAAGAGTTGGCCGAAAATAGCATTTGCTTTCGCAAGCACTTTTGCACTCGAAAATCTTATTTCATCTTTTTTAATGGAAAAAAATTATTGGGAAGTACTCTTTTATATTGTGATATAATTCAATTCTATTATCTTCTCACAATGTCCTTTTAGGCGAAATCGTAAACAGATTTAATCTGTTTAAATATCATATTACTTTTACTTTTCTTTCTTAATAGAGTCTACATTCACAAATTCCACGAACTGCTATTATCATGTTGATATTTTGATCAACTTGTTTGGAATTTCGAGTAAATTTTTTTTATTTTTATTATTATTTTTTTGTCAAGGAGAAGTAAATACACAACAAAGAAGCAAAACAGCGTGGTTTCTAATTGCCCCAAAAGCCAGCACTGCAATCGCCACGGTGAAATCGCATTATATACGCACACATACACACACACTTATATATTTATAGTATATATACAGACAGACATCCACACAAGTGAAATATTTTTCATATTACAGAAGTCACCCGTAGTGAAAGTTGCTAAAAATATGAGCAGAAAAATAAAAAAAGGAATAAGTCAGATTGTGTTTTACAATAAACTCAACAGATAAAAATAAACCTGACCTACAAAGTAGTCAAGAAAGCTGCAGAGGCAAGACAAACAACACAACGAGCTGGAATTATTATTATAAAAGTATAATTTTTGTACATGAAACATCGAGAAGGAAAAAATAAGTTCTACAAGTTGAAAAGCCGCTTAAAGTCAACGAAAGTCTTTGGAAGCCTGGCAGCTACGGCAATGGAAAAGCAAGCAAATGCACACACACACACACACATCTGAACAAAATATAAAAAAGTAAAAATTAAACGCAACAAACACAATTTCTAAAACCCTCAATTCGCCATTTCATTCTCGAGCTGCCGCTGTTGTCTCTTTGGCAGCGTGTCTTCCTCAAAAGTTTGCTGTAGTTTTTTATTAAAATTTTTGTAGCGAATAGAGAACGTAAATGATGTCAGGCTGTCAGTGTCTTAAACAAATTAAAATGTTTCTTTTTACTACTTTTTAGTTTTATTTATCTATAATAACTTGTTACCGCTTTGCATTTTTATTTCCAAAACAACAACAAACACACAACACATTTTTATTTTGGCAGCGTTTTCTTTTTAAGTTTTTTCCTTCTTGACTTGCCATACACTGAGAGGAAACTGAACTAAATGCCGAATTGTTGTTAAACACGCATCGCAATTAACAACAACATTTGAAATACTGCCATGTGACCAGCAGGAAAATAATACAAAAATTTAAAACTTTTTAAGTTTTTCGAAGCAGCAGTCAAATCACCCGTATTCGATATCGATGGAGGCTTCAATCGATATTGAATTCCGTAAAGTGTTTTGCTGTATTATTTTCTTGTGGACGCCATTCAAGCAGTGGAATTTGTATGCCACTTTCTCAAATTTAGGTTTTATTTTATTAAAAAGACCAAATATTCCCAGGAAATCAACTAAAATTCAATTATGCAAATCAGAAAGCACAGCCGAACAGCTGTTTTCGAAAGTTGCTACAATACCATCGTCAGCACTGGTGCGTATCATTGTTGGATGTGATATCTTCTTCACTAAGAGAAATTGTATGAGGAAATGACATACGAGAATTATAACATAATATGGTGGCAATAGAAATTGAATACCTGCGTAAAACTTAATTATTTTCTTGATGATTTTTTAATACAACTTTTATTTACAACTCCAAGTAAACAATTAAATTGAAACTGTATAAGTGCAAGCAAATGCCAAATTCCTTCTTCTTTAGTATCTGCGACGAACCCGCTAGTTGGTCTCATTAGCTATTTGCCAAAAATTACAAAAAAGAACAGCAGAAAAAACTTCAGGAAGAAATGCAAAATGTTCTTAACTCAAATTGGGGGTGTTAAAGGTTTTATGAAAATATGAAAGAAATTTGTTTAAGCGAAGCAAAAAATTCTATTACGTTTTCATATTATGCAAAAATTATGCTGAAACAACAACAACAAAAGCCATGAAAGCGACAATAGTCTAATAGAAGTTTTAAAAATAATGACTTGTTCAGTTAGACACGTTGTTAACTTAAATAAGTACAAAATGCTGAAGCAGAGAAGCAGAGGGAGAGGGAGAGAAAATATACATGAAACAAGAAAAAGTTCAACAATTTAAATTTTCCAAACTCGAACAGTTTTCGGGGGAAGGGCAACTAACTATTGCGGTGGGTGGTGGATTGAGGATAGTGGTGGTTGCCGTGCAGTCAGTTAAAAACAAAACACTTTATATTCCTACGACAGACAGACAAGACGTACTTCGTAGTTGGTGGCTGTGACGGCGCGGTTCGCTTCTGTAAACGAAATATGCTCCTTTCAGACGGAAATAAAAAGACGGAAGCTTAAAACATTTGCTACACCATCATTTTGCTTCATTTACATAATTTTTGGAAAATGATTCTAATGTTGGTTACAAGGCTGCTCGAAAACACATACAGAAACGCACACACACACACACACACACATACACAAATACGAGTAAGTGAAAGATATTCATTCAGCCGTACGTATGAACGAATATTTCAAAAACGTAGCGAAGGCAACAGGAGCTAAAGTGGAATTAGTCAGGAAAAAAGGCAGCAACTGCGGTTGTTTAAGTGAATGTGTTTAAGAAAATATGAAAGTTTTATTCAAAACTTTTCAAGTTGTTTGTGGCTGGAAACAGTTTATTTTGAAATAAAATTGTCTAAATCAACAAAACAATTTCGAGTTAAATGCTGAATAAATATCGAATAACTTTGTTTATAATATTTTAAATTCAATGAAATTAACTGCGAAGCGAAGGTGCTGTTTTTTGATGATGATTCTTTTGACCTTCAAATTCACTTGCTTCCGATTGCAATAACTTGGAAACTTGTTTATATTTCAAAAAAAGGGATAACAAAACCTCTGCTCTATTTATTGTCAAGTGGACAAAAAATATATCAGCCGATTTTCGTGAACATATTTTTAGAGTTTAAAGTTTTTCCTAGTCCTTCCTTACAGTTGCGATTGGAGCGTAGGACGTGCTGCTCCGCGGCAGCGTATTGAATGTTAATGGGGACGGTTCAGCAAGATAGTGGATGATAAGATACCAAATTTGTTCAAAGAAAATTTGTTAATACAACCCTGCCCAAGGATAATCAATATTCAACAGAAAAAGCTGAAATATGTTTGTGTGGTTGTTATGTCCTCGCATTGCAACTTTAAATTATGCGTAGTTCTTTACAGTCGTTCGGAACAGTTTGAAGAGAAATTATAAAAAATTAATTCCATCTACATTCTTGAGTCTCAAGCTTGAGCCACTCGTGTTCATCTGTAAGAAAAAGTGTCTTTTGTTTGTGGCGTGTGGAAGTTCTGGGAATAATACGAGTTTTGCCTTCTATTTCGGAGTTGCTTTTGGAACAATTTATCAATGTCATCGAGAATAAAAGCAGAAACTTTCTCTTCTCCTTCATAAAACAATATAAAGCGAAACTAAAAAAGAACAACATGATTGCAAATAACAGCAACAAGGACAAAGGAGATACAGATGGGGGTAGACGAAACAACGAAACATTTGCAATTTACAAGAAATATTGTAAATAAAATGAAAAAAGTTTTGTTTTCTTTATAAGAAATAGACAAGATTTATTGGAAGATTTTTTTCTTTAAACTAAAATCTATTAAAATTAGGAAATTTGTTGAAAAGTACTTTTAACAATAATTTTTATTTAAAATAAAAAGCAAGAAAAATATATTTTTATATATATTCGATATTTCAGCACTTCTGTTGACATCCCCATCAAGAGAAACAATCATGGTTTGAAAGAAAAAGGAAATATTTTAATATTGTCCTGACCAACGTCTCAAATAAAATTAATAGGTTTGTCGTAAAAAAGAATACTTTAAAAATATTATTATAAAAATAATATTAAAAGGTAAAGAGTAACTAGAAATCTTTTCAGAAATAAAGAAGAATTATTGCGAAAACGAAAGTCACACAAAACACAAACAAGACAACGTTTCAGATACCTCCCGTCAGGACATGTTCACTTGGAGTTAAGTACAACTTCTTTCGACGGATGTCAAAATTGTGTTTGTTCACTTGCAGTATTCGTACAAATTCTGTTGCGTCTTCTATAAACAGCTCTACATGTTTACAATTGAATGCGTGCGTGCGTGTGTGTGAGTGAGTTAGTGCGATGAAGAGCTGCAAACAAACTTTTTGCATTAACTCATACAGTTTTTACATGTTAAAGTTTGCCATTCCATGTTGTATTTGTTGTTGTCGTATTATGTCTGCCGTTCCTCCTCTGACATCCAGCTTTCGCTGCAACTGCGTACGTCTATGAACATGTTTGTGTATGTGTCTGTATGTTTGTGTGTTTGCATTTATGTGGATGTTTGGGAATCCTTGTATTCTGTGCAGGACTTTAGTCTCTCTCATTGTTGCCTGCATTTAAAAGCCATAAATTTCCAAGTTTTAATATTCAAATTTTTGTAGTTTTAGTTTTTGTTTTTGTCCTTTTTATTAGCGAGTTTTACAAAGTTTTTATATTCATTATACACACTTTCATTCCATAATTTTTCAGTACAAATCCATTAAAATGGAAATATTTTTGAAATTTGAATCGGGCAGACTGAGAAGTAGTTTCATAGCAGGGTATGCACTCTGAGATGCATTTTTCATAAGTAATTTAATTTGAAAGTTCTAATGAAAGTACGAGTCATAATTTTATTTTAAATCAAAAAGGATAAAAACTAAACGTTTTGCTTTAGAGTTGTTCCTTCGATTAATTATTAAATTTACCACAAGCATTTGCGGCTCAGCTGCATATCCGGCTACTGAAGTAGTTACTTCTTTCATATTGTGTTTGTTATTCCTGGGGCAGTGTTCTCTAAATCTACTAGTCACTTGAACACAAAAGAAGGGGGAACATCAGGTGCATGATCGATTGCTGATTTTTAAATCAACAGAAAAATGTTGAAAATAATTAATTGTGAATGAAAAATATCGAAATACTCTTCAATCAACCCACGCTAAACAACAACTTTAAAACAAACAAAATTTATATTTTTATATGCGAACAACAGAAGCAAAAAATGTTCAATGCTCGTGTGTATAAATAAAAACATCACGAACACTTTTTCTGTTCCTGATATACGACTTATCCTCCTCCCCCCGCCTCTCCCACTTTATTTGTCTTTGCAAAATATAGAACAATTTTTGGAAAAGTTTTTCCATGATTTCGTACTTTGCAATTTAAGACTTAAAGCTTCAAACCGAGAGTACGAATGGATGTATTCTTGTGGCAGACAGGATACTTTTGCTATTCATCTACTCGTAAATGGTTGCAGTGCATTCTCGCTTCATATTGGCTTTTATTAAATCTGTGCTTAATGCTTGTGTGTTGATGAAAGTTTCTGTTGCAAATTATTGAGGATGCTATTCGACGAATTCTGTTTTCTTTTTTGTTATTTACATGATGATTTTGTTTGCTACATTCTGTATTTTTTAATTTAGAGAAAGATTTTCATTCTGATGGTTAATCTTTTCGAAAGCAAAATAATAGTTGTCACGAAGGCCACGGGTTTGATACCGTGAACATGTGATGCAGTTTTTTTTATTTATATTGATGTATGATTGTTGTTCTTGTTAGCACTGGCAGCTCAGCATTGCAGCAGCAAGAAAAATAGTAGAAATTTCGTTCGAGTACGCGACAATTTGTTTTGGAATTGCATTCATAAACAAATTGTGGAAAATGCATTTTTTCTGAAACTCCATGTATTTTCAATATTCCAAATTATAGCATGACACCGTTTGATTCGTTACAAACTTTCTGAAGTCGATTAAGTCACAAGAAATCGCCAATTTCAAATAATGGATTTGACTAGAAATGAATGGGTTGATAAAAATGTTGATTTTGTTGTATCTCGAGTGCAGAAGTAGTTCAGCTTCGTCTAGTTTCTATGACTCTGCAAAGTTAAACTGATTTAGAAGAGTGCTTTGCTTGTCTTTCAGACTCTTTCCTTTTTTTAAATTACTTATTACACTTTTCGTTAATAGCGACTGTATGAAGCAGCAATTCAAGCATTGACAGTTTTCGTTTTTATTCCCCTTTTGCGAATAAATTCATTCATGTTTCCATTATGTTCAGTTATTTCTTTTCATCTAAGCAACTATAACAGGAAATGAATTGACTGAAGTTTATTGTCAAGAGATCTGAGGAGCAAGTCGTCGAAGAAAACAACCAACTTGAAATGTTGCAAGTTGCAACATGCGAGCACAAGAAGCAAAACTAAAATGTGTTTTAAGAGTGATTTGTTCCACAATATCATTTGTAATATTTATGAACACACATCGTTTTGTAATGCACTGCGTTACACTTTTGTGCAGCAACCGATAAGTAACTTGTTAAAAAAAAAGTATATAAAATAAAAACGAAAGAAAAGTTAAGTTTGACTTGCATAAGAGAAAAGCAAAACAAATAAATCCTGCAAAAAGATATAAAGTAAAACATATTTTTCCCTATTTGGCTTTGACAGAAGAAGTACGATGTTGCATTTATTATGAAAAAAAATTGACTACTGAGACCAAAATTATGTGGAAGCAGCAGCTGAAGTAGTCATAGTAACAGCACAACTACAAAGATGCATTGTTGCATGCATATTTTCTGAAGAATAATATTTTATATTCCTGTTTTTTTATGAAGCCTTTACGCTACAGTGGATCAAATGTCAACAAAGTTGTCATCACGATAAAAAACAGAACTAAAAGAAGTACATTAAAAAGAAAGGAAAACGTTGGAAAAGTTTTCAAAGAAAGTTAAAAATAAAGTGTACTTTTGTACTTCTTCTCTCTCTGTTTTTTTCATTTTCATTAAGTTCTTTTGCCATTCATTTTTACAAATTTTCCTTTTAGGTCTTCCACAACTTGAAAAGTATAGATTTCAAAATAATAACAAACGATTTCACAGGAATGTGAGCGGCAGTTCGCTGCCATCAAGCGGATTCGAAACTAACAAATAATTTTTAATAATCACGAGAACAACATAAAACAAAGTAATTTTCTTCCTAAATTTCAAGGCAGTGCAACATTTGTATCCGAAGCAATTGTGTTGAAGAGTTTTTCCTCCCAAAAGACCCACACAGCAGAACGGCATTAAAAAGAAATAATAAAATTTTTAAAACAAAAAAGAATTCTCAGAAAAAGAAACATGTCAGCTTGTGCACGTAGTCAGTTGAAAATTACAAATGTCAAGCAACGTTCCAACTTGTTATAACACAAATTCTCCAAAGAGTTGTTCAGTTTGAAAACAAATCTCAAGCCCAACCCCTGCCGCTTTACAAGTAAAAAAAGGCAGCAATCAAATATGCAGCAAAGACATCAAGTGAGTGGTTGCTTGGAGTCAGTGGCAGTGCACAACAGCTGCCTGCTTCAAATGTAGTGCACATCGGTCCAATATTGTGGCATGAATGTTGCAAGGAAATGTGATATGCTTCGAAAATCAAAAGTGAGTTGCACAAAACTTTAACCTTAATAAAGAGCACCAGCACACAAACATAATTATATATAGAATGCAATCTGTTTGTATTACGAAACCAATTTCATGGAATATAAAGTCATAAAACACTCGACTCTATAACACGGATATTGATCACCGAAAACTTTTCAAACTTTGCAACCACCAACCACACTTAAGTGACTTTGACTTTTAGAATTCATTGAATTACACAACGTTGGAGAACATGTTTGGAAACCGAAATGTCTCCTCGGAGTAAAACTTTAATATCTTTTCACAAATTTCTTCTGGTGGCGTCTTGTGCTGTTGCAAATAGTAAATTGCCAAATTGCCATATTGTTGTTGTAGGAGAGCAAACTTCTGGGTGTTTTATTTCTACGTTGGAATGTTCTACTCGTTGTTGCAGATTTAAAAATTGCAGGCCAGCAAACCAACAAAACGTAATAATATTTTTAAATCCAACAAAGAAGTCCAAAAACAGGAGAGTAGAATAGAAGTTTGCAAAACGGAATAAAAATTGATTACAATTCCAGAGGTTGCACTATAAAACGTTGATGTTGAAAGTTTCTTTTTTTTATTTTTTGCTTTGACTGCAAATAGAAAGCGAAAGATATTCAATTGTCAATAACGTAAGACGGAAAGAAGGCGAAGCATAATTAAGTGCTTTCGGATGCATTTTAAGGAAATGAGTGCCACTGAGACCTGCAATTCCCCAACATGAAGAAGCGATGCGTTTAATTTCGTTTCACTTTGTCAACTCCCAACTATTGAAATGCTTTTAGAACTGAAGGTATTAAACGAATATGCGAATAGAATTCTTATACGCAACTCAAGCTCAGTGTGGCAGATTATTTTAAATAGTTTTTGTTTTCAAAAGCAGTTCTGTAAACAGGGCGTGATGTTAGGTGGGCTATGAGAAACATCATCATTCTACTTAAAAACAGAAACTAGCGGTGCAACAGGGCTTGCATTTTTCACGCAGTTTCGCAGCCAAAATAAGTCGCTCTAAAAGAATTCCCACACTGAAAGGACTTTTAGAATATGAATACAAATACCCAGAAGAGACCTACTCCTATGAAAGTAAAAGAAAATTCGAAGTGTGTGGAACAAGTTTTCTTATTATTCAAGGCTAATATTTTAATAGAAAACAAATAAATTTCAAATACATAAACTGAAATGTATCATTAAGTTGTTAACATGTTATTAAGTCACACGCATACCATAAAGCCATGCATACAAACATACAGTGTGTATGTGCAGTATATGTAAATATATCGTCGGCTATAGGGAATTTGGGTGACTGCAGAAAAGCAAAATAGGCCGCGTTAACACAATATGAAAAAGCTAATTTACTATTTTATGTGTAGGATTTCTTAAAATTTGGACCAGGAAAGTTGACAACTTTACACGCTGAGCAGACGATACGTGCGTTTTATTGAGTACATGATCAGATGTTAAAAAATCCAAAAATTTCATTTATAAAGCAGTTGGAAGTTTACAATCAAAAATGAATGAATACTAATTTAATAATAGGGACTCCCCAAAACTGTATTGAAACTAAATGAAAGGCGTTGTTTGTATTAACGTCAACTGGTATTGAATAAAAGACAGACAACAAGCGAACAACATATTACAAAATGTGTCACCTGCAGTACAACTTTCCCTACTACACATCAATTATGTTGTAAATTATTAATCGCCACATGATATTTGAAGAAATAAAACACATTAAAAGAAAAGAATTCTAGGAAATAAATCACGGAAGTCTTGCCTAAATGACATGCCTTCTGAAGACATACTGGCAGTGTAAAAGTGTAACAAAAACATGTAGAATGTATTAATTTAAATTTATATTATTAACAATTATCCTGCACGAAAGTACAAAAGGAAAATACAATCACACACATTTGAAAAACTTTCACGCCATTAACGGCACCAGTCAGCGATTTGAATTGTATAACGAAAACAAACAACAAAAACCAGCGACGAATAAAAAAGTGTTCTTAACGTCTCTTCATTTGGGCTAAATGCACGAGTGACATGTCAATTTTAATTTCTATTGCGAAAACTGATTGTAAATAACAAAAAATGTTGCTCATCAGGCGTCCACACTGACTTTAATTTCCTCAATCGGCATTAATGTTTCATTTAACCTTCACGTTAACGTAATTAAATTTATGAAATAAGTTTATTGTTACATCAACAATTAGCCATCATAATTTTATTGCATTGAGATAATTAAGAAAATGTGACGCATTTGATTGAGCTAATAACGATGTTAATAAATAAGAATGCAACCGATGAATCAGTTTGAAAGTTGACACATGAAACTAGAATACTTAACAAGCCAATAACAGGTAGAGTACAAGTTACTGAAGCGCGTTTGTAATAAACCAGCAGTATGAGAAGGCAAAGTGAGTACACGGAGTCAATAAAGCCATCGAATCGCCTCATACCAGAACTTTATTTCAGTAACTCTGTGTCCTTTTGAAGGACGGGCCAACTTTGTTTTGGTCGTTCGAAAGAGATCGTGCTTGTTAGTGTTAACCAACAATAAGTTTGCAAACAAATAACATTTCTTAACAATATGATGTGGATAACGATTAAACTTCATGATTTTTAAGTGTTACTTTGGGTTTGTCCCGTTCCACAACCGATAGTGCAGGTCCTGCGGTTGATTGTGCGTATTAGCCAACATTTAACATGAGATGCATCCATATTCCAAAAACTTGCTTTCCTATTTTCTACTTTAAGCTCGAACTTATTGTTCATTCACTGGCTGTTTTCGCAAATAAAATACGAACAATTTCGTTTGGGAATTGAAACAACTGAAATTAGTTTTTGTGTTCAATTCATATTGATTTTATAATCCCAAATTAAAGTATTCGTTTTATTTACAAGAGCAGGATGTTATTTTGAAAATTATCTGCATCTAAATATTATTTAAAATTTTAGTTTTTATTCCACATTCTCTTTATGTATGCCAGCTTGAAAAATCCTTTGAAATTCAATATGAAATGTAGAATTAAATAAATGAATTTTGTGTTCATAGAAATTATTATTTAACACATTTAATTTGAATGCAAACCTTGACTAACAAATCAAATTGTTTAATAATCTAAAGGGCCTTCCATAATCGGCTAAAATGTTTATTTTTTTATATTAAAAATTAATTTGTTTTTTTTTTAATAGTAAAAGCAGGGACCGAGAATTCAATTTGAATTCGAAACTGCATTCAAAAGAGGCCTGCAGGATGCAACATTTTTAATTCATTATTTGTTACCAATAGTTTTTGTTTCAAGACAAAAGCTGAAAAATAAATTTATAAGGATTATATTTTAAGGGAAAAATAAATAAATAAATAATTTTAACAGTTATTTTCTTTAGTATTTACAAAGGAAAGTAATATTTTAATCAGAGACTGCATCTGTTTGAGCTGTATATTTTTCAACTCAAACTAATTTCAGTCAAGCAGAAGCTTTTACATTTACAGCCCCTGTATTAAAATCTATGTTATCAGTATCTTTCGGTTAGACAAACATCCGCTTTAAATACAAAAACTAAATTTTATTTGATATAGAATTGAAAAACGAACATTCGTAAAAAATTCGCAAATCCTTCAACGAAAATTTGAAGCGATGATATGTTTGCAATTCCAACAGATAAGATATATGCCACATAAAATCTGCTTAATAGTTTTTAATAGATTAACATTAAATAAATAATAAAATTATAGTACTAAAGTTTTTATCTACTTTTCACTTTAACTTGCTTCTATATTTTCCTAACGGACGTCTATTATATATTGAATTGAGTTACTTCCAATTAATTTTAATTGTAGACAGTGGGCGGCACTCTGTTTATGAAGTTCTCAGTGAAATATTAATATGTTATCGAGGTCTTGTACAATTTTGATTTAATTCTCTTCAGCTGCAGATAAAACGGGGAACGAATTCCCTACATTCGAAAAGTTTTTTCCCTCGCTGATACAACTGCAAAGTCAAGCACGTTTTATGATGGCAACAGCTAAAGGCAGCAAACTTTAACCCGCACAATACTCCCCTAAATGTTTTCTAGATCGACGTTCGAGTCATTAAAAAAAAGTATAAAAAAATGTGGAATTATCACACAAACATGCATAAAACTGGCCTTAAATGAATCCATATGCAACTTAATAAGCGTTATGTTTTATTAATATGTGTATGTGTATGTGCGTGTGTGTACATTGCGTCTGTGTATGCAGTTTGTGCGTTTACACAATTCGCCATTTAATTGCATAATTAAGGCATGCCTTTCTGGCTTTTTTCTGCCAACTTCACATTTATTTCATTATTTTACTATAAATTTGCCTTAAAATGTATTTTTTTTTCCTTTTTTTTGGGATGTGATAAACAGGCCAATACATCACGGTAAATTGCATGAAATATGTTGATGTTATTAACTAAAGAGCGTAAGCATTTAATTAATACATTTTTAAATAAATACAAAAACACACGTAATCCTTGCGAAAGGATATTTTTTCTGCAAAAGTTTATTATTTAACATTCAAAACGGATTTGCCGTGGATCGACAAAAGTTATGAATTAACAACAGATTATTATATAATAAGTTTTGCTGTTTATCTCGGGGGAGAGGAAAAGAAACATTTTCATAGTTTTCATTCGAAATTTAATGATTGCGCGAGTTGCTTTTAAAATATTAAAAACATATCCCAAATTGAGAACAAAATTTAATTAAATTTTCCATTCATTTATTTTTAATAACTCCATATAAATTAATATTTTTCTATTCTTTCTAATCAATTCCCTCTTTTTTCTCTCTCTTCCTTCATTTTAGATTAAATTATTTCGGATATTAAATGCTAATGAAACAAATAAATGACTGTCAACAGTTCTTAAATAGCAACAAACAAAGAGGTTGACAAACACGCTCAGAAATAAATAATTAAATGCTAAAACAACAAACAGACAAACAAACAAAAACTAAACAACAGCAAAAAAGGACAGAAGCAACATTTTCGATAACAGCAAAAAATAAAACATAAAACTAGATTTCAATTAAAGGCAAATAAATGTCATAATAACAAATTTAATTAAAGCAACAATATTCCCCGACCTCCCCGCAGCGCAGGAACATCAAGTGCACTCAACCAACCCGTCTATTAAGCACAACTACGAAATTTATAAATAAAATCTACTGCGAGGAAAAGTGAAATGATGAAAAAAATATTCATTTAATTTTGCTTTCAGAAGGCATAAACGGGAAAATAACCAAATAACAGCAGCAACTACCAACAAAAATAGCAGCAACATAATTTTCAATTAAATATTTTAAAATTATTTTATACACAAATTTATATAAATGCAGGAATTAATTTATGATTGCACAGATAAACCATAACAACAGCAACAACAACGCAAAACGCTAAAAGCCTTCAAAAAGTGAAAACAAAAGAAAAAACGTTTTTTATTTCGGTTTATTAAATAACGCAGTGGCGATATACGTACACGCACACAGACGTATTTAAGTCGGTATGTGTGTGCATTTTATTGTATTAGATTAAATTGTTTAATCATGGACTTATAAATACAAACGGTTATATCCTGCTCATACACTCGCGTATATAAACGCATCGTATGCGAAAGCATGGAGATAAACGAGTAGTTGCAGTACTGCAGAACATCACCTCCACACTATTCGCCTCTTTGAAGGACAATTAAAGCAAAAACAAAACAAAAGCCACAACATACAAAAGAGATAATCTCCACGCTGCAGTAACAAAAGGAACTTTTATGTCAAGGTAAGTTGTCATGGAATTGAATAAACTGGGAGTGAAAACATATTCCGCTGTGCAAATGGTAGCAGCACACACACACACACACACACACATACACACACACACATTGTCACACTATTTTCAAACTTTTGAAAATACATTCTCACATAAAAGGATATCATTGATCCAAATATGTTTACATGACGCAGAAATAGAATTGGCAAATATTTCTGTACAATATTTGTTAGCAGCACAAATTAATGAACAACATCAGGGTTGATTAGATTAAAAGTTTTCGTCCAAGAAAGTCGCATTAAATTAAAAAACTCACTATAAAAAGTAACACAATAAAAATAAACTTTCGCAATTGCGACAAAAAAATTAAAACTAAAAAATGTCCAAAGTTTAACGCAACCTCACATTAAATCGTAAAATCATCACCCTTTAGCACTCTTGTCAGCTGGCTGCTGTAGTGACTCCTGCTTTCGCGCGCAATCCCCTCCAACCGAAGGTCATGCATATTTGAAACATCCTACCAAAAGCTGTTGTATGACTACAAAAATTGAAGAGTGTGTACTTGAGTTAAGCCATTACACACACACACACACACACCTTCCATTGGCCCCCTCTTTCTCATGCTAACAAACGCCCACACACATTTTGAAGTTTTTCAATCAACGCTAAAAAGTTTTAACGACTCCAGGCGACACTATAAATTTTACAGATTTCGTTATAGCGATTGTGGCAACCAGTTCGTTCCTGTTGCTTGGGACTGCTACAACTGCCAGCTGGTGTTTCTTGTCAATGTGTAAGTGGGACACTACATGACCTGATAACTCATTTATGCTACCGAAGGCTCTTTTCCCCTTAAACACTATCGGCAATAGAACGCTTTAGCATTTGAAATGCCTGTCATTTAAGAGATATTCCAACACGGTTTGCATTCAAAAATCATTGTCTAGCTTAAATGCTTTTACGCACTGGCTGAGAAGGTTCTGCTGACTTAAATTCATTCACGGAAATATGTGGCACACAAGATGAAGGAGAGGCTTTTAAAGCTGAAATGTCATGCAAATTATTTATTTAGATCAGTTAATTCAATTCAAATATATACAAATTAAATTTTGTTAGATTTTACTTTTGGTTTTCTTTAATCCATTGAAATCCATGTTTCAACATTTTTTACAAAAATGGTTTCAAATTATGGACGATTGTACGACAGTGAACCTCATTGGAATAGTTCAGGGTTGAGAATAAAATAAGCATTTCTCATGTTGATTCAAATATCTTTCCTTCAAATTGTACCAAAAATTCTTGAGGAAAGAAAACTAAATTCTTGTCCTTCAAAGTAACTTCGGAAAATTGTACTCAAGAATCAGTTCCAATAGCGAATTATTGGCAGAATCCCTGAATTATTCCCCCTAATTTATTTAAACGCACTTGAGATGCAAAATTCTTACTTTTTCAGAGTCCTTGATGTTTTCGTATTCGGGGTTTATTGACATCCTTCTGCATAAATTGTGTTCCTCTTTAAATTCATCATTCCCATTCCTACGGGTGAAATTCCCTAAAATATTCTAGTTTCTCCTTAAATTTCAAGCATTTGCCGCAAAATATCAAGGCCTTATTTAATGTTTGAACGATTTTTTTAAGGATAAATTCAAGCTCTGCCCCTTTTTCATTATTATTGGATAAACACAAGCATATAGAATTATTCGCAACCATTAAATTACTGAGAAATACAAACAAGTCGAATTAAATAGAATGGCAGCATTGAGCGAACGATTGGTTGAACAAAAATAAAAGGGATCGCTTTCAATGCAAAGCACGATTTCAACCATCCCGGGGGATAATATTTTATTTCAGTTATTTGGTCGCTACCGCAGTCACAACTGCTGCTGCGAATACTACAAACCAATTTGTTAATGTTTTTGCTGTTTTCTGTTCCCTCTTTCCAAACTGCTGCAATATGATCAACAAAGAATTTAAAAACACAAAACCGAAGGACATGATGTTGATAAGCATTTCCAAAATATGGCAAAAACGCATATATTTTTATTCACAACATAAAAATGTACAGAATCTCTTACAAAAGCCAGTGTGTATTTTCCTTGGCAACAAACACATAAAAATATGTCGTATTTATGAAAATATAGACGTTATCATAAATAATTATGGTTTCAGTTGGTTGTTTCATGAAGGGAATACAGAATTGTTTGATTTTTATTTTATGAGTCTGCCGAACATGTTCAAATACAAAGACGTTCATGAGCCAACATATTGCGGAGACGATTTAGCAAACAGGGTTAGATTTGTTTTGTTAGGAAGAACAGTTTTACGTACGTGTATGTGTGTGTCCATGTATGTTATAGTCCTAAATTAGCGTTACGACTCTCAGGCTTTTGTGAATTGATATTCTATTACAATTTATATTCAGTGTAATCCCAAGAAAAACATTTCAAAAACATTCAAACATGCTTTAGTGCGTTGGTAGCCAAAGAGTTGGACGCCTCGGACCCAATACTCGTCTCAGCCTCTTTTCTGTTTCAGTACCACAACTGAAGGTGTTTATTTTCATTCTAGTTTCAATTGAGTTCTCATATAATTCGTAATCGTACTTGCAGCATTTAAAACTCTATAAAACAGTTTTTCTAATTCAGTAGATTAGCCAAAAGTTTCGCAAGTCAAAAGTCTCATTGTTTCGTCAAAAGTCCCATTTGGGAAATATTCAATGGAACAGCTATTTCGCATTTACGGCTACTGTAAATGCTTTTTTAAAATTCTGTGTTCTGCCACTAAAAGAAAATGGAATATTTAAATGGACTCCATGATCTCAGTGATGCAGCCAATAATCAGCAATAGAAGGCAACACAACAGGCGCACTCTTTCCAAAACTACAGAGACTAACACTTTTTAGAAATTTAAGAAAATTTCTATTTCATATTTTGGCCAATTTTTAAACATCTGAATGCTTGTCTAAACAGACAAGCATTTCATACGTCCTTATGTGCTCGTATCACCAATTCATATCCAGTCAATCGTGCCATAAACACTAACGGATACACTCAGTTTTTCACTCTTCCATATGACTGGCCATACACACACACAAACACATGCCCAGGACTTCTTCGTTTGTATGCCCCTAAATAAAAAAAATTACTGGAACAACATTTTACGATCTGAACATGACTAGCATTTCTAATCATCGTCAGCATCACACACACGCACACACACACACCGACAGGAGGAAAGAAAAATATAATAAAATGGGGAAAAATCAAACTGGAGCATAAAAATGTCCCGGCATTTGTACTTCACTTTTATAAATAAGACTCGAGCATGAAACGCCACACACATCTGAAACCATCAGAATGGTCTCGATGAAACTGAAAAATAAAATAAATAGAAATAAAAATAAAATAAAAATGTGTAGTTGCAATTCAAAAACGATTTAACTTGAATAATAAAAGCATCAAATGCCATTAAATAGATGACCGTCTACAGAACACACAGACACATGCAACGCCTCGCAGATTCACATGAGAATTTATTTCTTAGTTTGATTATTATTTTATTTTAATATCTGGCAAATGGAACACAAAAAACTTTTCAAATATATTTTCAGATGAAATTTAAAAACTGATGGATACAAGATTTTATGTGGAACATTCAGTGGCTAAAAAATCCTTGAAAATATTTCATTAGAGCGTGTTGGACTTTGACACATGCCACAAATCACTTGAAACTTTCGAAGGAAGGTAAAATTTGGGAAGTAGCAAACGTCGGATTAATGAATTCAAAAGCGAATAATATAATTCAGCGCTCTCGAATGCGAATAGTTGCATTTATTTTACATAAAAATATGATTTTGCGTTAAAGTTGATGGTTTTTAGTGGAATCAAATTTTATTTTAGCTGAGAATCGGGTTTAATTTAACACACAAACGTATATATTCCACCATTAAACCGATTAATTTTTGGATTTTAGATGTGAATATTTTCCCAAACACAAGCAGATTGTTTCGCAGGTAGTTTTGAGTTCAGTCATTAAAAAACATCAAGTATTTTCTATCCGAAAAAATTTAAATTAATTATATTTTTTTAAATTAAGCTGAAAGAACAGTTGCCGTCGATTCAGATCGCAACGCATACCGAAATTTTTGGCCTGTAAATTAAAGGGATTTAGCAAATGAGTTTCTAATATTTTATTGATTTATTTCTAAGTGAGATGCTGTTGCTTTCAATGAAAAATTTCGAAAAGCATCTCGCATTCTTTTACGTTAACACTTTAGCAATTGTACTGCCCCTACTAAATACCAGCGAGTAAACTGGCAGTGGGCGTATACTTTATCGACATCCACGCAGATACGAAATAAAAACAATCATACGCCAAGTAGCACAAACACTGCGAGCACGAGCAAAGCAGACTCCATGAAAATTGTCAACGAAATTAAAATTCAAAAAAACTCAAACCTTAAATTCTGTCCAACATGATGATCTGAAAAGATAAGGACTTAAAGAGTCTTCTTCTTACAGAAAAATTGTCTTGTTTTGTTTGAGTCAAAATGGCTCTTTAACAGTGCCAATGACTTCTAAAAGAATATAAATTTCCTCTTATTTATGCTTTTTATTACATCCTCTCACATCACTTGTGTTGGTTTCTTGGCATTGTTTTGTTGTCGGCAGTTCCTTTATCAAAATCAATGTTTATTAAAATACAATGAAGATGAATAAAAAGAGGAATAAGTGAAATAAAAAGGAGTCGGGAAGGAGCAGAATAAATGGCACTTTTACTAAATGCTGTTGTTGTTGGCTGGATAAAGATTACAGACTGACTATTAGCAAAAATGGTATTGAACTTAAAGGCTGAAATAAAGACCCTTTTTGGCTTATTTTTTATTTACTTGATGCTTCGTATTGGGTTGCTGTTTCATTGTATTTAGACTTTTGCTTTGGTTTATTTTTAAATCTTATTATCTATCAATGATTTTGTTTTGTTAGTTTTCTGAAAGGATTCGTTAATATATTTTTATTTTTAGTTCTTTTCATGTTAAAATCCTTGACAACGCATTATTATTTCGGTAAAATCAAACAAACAAACGTACTTCAGGAGGCTCATAATGCTGAAGAGTGTGCTAAACGTTTTCTGGGGAAAAGGAGTTAATTACAACTGTTGGTAAAGGAAGTAAATGTCTTGGAATTATTTGAACTGGAAATGCATTAAGGACTTTGACGTAAAGTTTATTGTCACAATGAATGTATTTAATAAAGGAATTGTTCCTCAAAAAGCAGATTTCAATATCTCAAAAATATTAGCACACACCACAGCAACAATAGTCTTGAAGGAGTTACATGATACCAAAAATTGGATAGACATCTAAGAATATTACATTTCAAATGACTTCGTTCAAAGTTTCACTATTTGCAATGGGCTTGAAGCCCCGAGAATAACATCGTCACTGAACGTAAAGTAGCGAAAACAGCATCAATTTCCATGATTTCCCATATTAGCTGCGATTAAGAAATTGTGGACGCAAATGCCACACAACAAAATAGTCGAAAATGGCAAACGTTTACTTTGGCGCACATTTTGTGTTTGCTGGTGATGTCACAGGACGTCATGGCGTGTCTCGTCTTAATATATTTAACACTTTTCTTATTTTTCTTATTTTTCTTATTTACATTTGCTGAGCTTTTAAACAAAATTCCTCTGCTCGTATTTTAATAGACGCAATCAAAGTAACATTCCAATTTCATTATGCATCGATGGTTGCTTTGGCAAAATGTGGCCGTAAACAAAATTATATGAAATACTTATAATTTTCGTTTTGTAAATATTTTCCGATAGATTGAACAAATATAGGATTTATTGTGGATATACCGGGAGCTTATTTCTCCTTGCCCCAGCCCATTAACAATTTGAACTTCTCTAAAAATAATGGAAGAAGAGATGGAAATTGCAAGAAGTAGCCTGCGACTTAGAACACTTTTCAAAGTCCACTACTAAAATGGCTCATGTTCGAGCGAAATTGATGAATATGAATTTGCTAGACAAACAATAACTTCTTCAAAATCTCATAAGCAGAACATCTCAATATGGGCAATCTTCTTGGCCGTAAAGCAAATTTGGCAAATATGAAATCTTTTCTTTACAAGAACTTTACGCTTTTGGAAAGTCTTGCAGTAACTGCAGCAATTCTTGGAATTTCCTACGAGTTTGTTGTTTTAAGCTGTTATTCTTTATTTCTTGCTGAAAAATGGCAGATTTTTTTAATGTTTAATTTCTATAACAACAGGCAAAGAATTTGGTGAAATATTAAATAAATTTTTTGGCTCACAATTTTAACAAATATTTCTTTATCTTGAATATTCTATTAAAATAAAGAAATTCTTTGGAGAAATAAAGGAATTCCTCCCCAACAAAAGATGATGAAAATAGTTCAGTTGCTGATAACAGCCGTTTCTTAAAATGAAAATAACTTTTTTCTTGTTGCTGTTGTTGCTGTTAATTTTTAGCATCTATCAAAATAGCAAGAAGAGGATGTTAACTTATTTTTGTTTGAAACGAGAACAACTTAAACAAGGCCCTAATTGTTTAGGAACATGAAAAATGGAAGAAAAATAAAATAGAAATCAGTTTAACAATTAATTTTAAAAGGTAAATGCAACATTAAACGAAAATAAAAGAAAACAAAACAAAACAAAAGAAATCTCGGCAACATGACGAACAACATCTGTTGAACAGCCATAATAGAGAACACAAAAACCACTTTGTTCGCTTAAAACAATAAGAAATGTAGGCCACAAGGAATTGAAATGGAACAAACTGGGTTAACAAAGAAAATCCATTAAGAATCCTTCTCAAAATACATTCTGCACTCGCACACACTCGTATTTTATTTATTTGCAAGGACTCAATCACATTTGCGGTGCGCACTGTTTGACATTTTCAAACGCTGCCTTTTGAAAATTCAGGTGAAAGTCGAAGCAACTAATTTTAATTAAAATGGATTTAAAAAGTCAGCAGCAGAAGGGAAGCCCGTGGAAATGTGGGTAACTAAAATTCTTTTCTTAAGATGCCGGCAAATCCTTGTCGAAAGACGAATCATTTTCAGTTAAATTTACACTCTTCCCACATCCGCGGTACTCTTCAAGCGAATTCTATTATTGTGTTCCTGCACTAAAAAGCGATCTTTGAGGGGTTCACATTTAAAAACTTGACTCTTCATTTCAATAAATTATGCAGAGGGTTTTTCTAAAAAAAACTTGCGACATTTTCGGGACTATTTTTGACAGAAGGAAGTCTGCAGCGTTCAAGGCAAAACCAGAACCCCAGTCAAAAATTTAAATATTTTCTATACCGCGAATGAATATCCTTTTTTTCATTTCCTGTTTACCTTCAACGTATTTTTTCTTGTGAGCTTTTCTTTTCAAAGGCAACACAAACTTTACGACCGTAATATTTCAAATTAAATGATGATCAAAATTTTATTAATATGAAATCTGAAAAAGTTCTTTTTATTTGATTTCTTTTTGAATACTTTTGCAACTTTCATTTACTCTCCCTTTCCACAGCAGCCATTAACCAAAAGAGTTTATTTGTTTCATACCCATTCATAACTCATGAATAATTAAAGTGTCTTAAAAATGTAATTTATTTATTATTTGCCAAGTTGTTGTTTAGAATTGTTTTGTAAAAGTTTTCACAATAATGGGAAACCGGAAGTGAAGCCGTTGGAGGTCAAAACAATTTTAGCAGGAAACTTCATTTCTCATGTCATGGGAAATATCCGTCAGTAAATAGTTTTCTGATATGTTCGATTAGGCAAGTTATTTTCCTCGTATATTTTCAAATAATTTTCACAGGAAATTTTTTATACATTTTCTTATTCACTTGACGACATTAAAAAAAGTTCAATTCAGCTGTAAAAATGATGGTTAATAATTGTTTTATGGGCTGTTGAATGTCAAAACATTTGAAAACGTCTTTTAGTCGAATAAAAGTGTAGGATTTTATGTGAAAACTTTTATCTGTTTTATAAATTGAACAGAAATATTTTGAAATCATGAAGTTGTTTGAGAAATTAGAAAACTTGCGATGATTTTATTTTATGAAATAAAATTTGTACAAAACGTTTCCCCCTCAACAAATAATGAGTTTTTAAATCAATTGTTTGCATGTATGCGTAGATATGCAGGGGTCACATCCTGTCATTAATTGAAAAGATTCCTTTTTCTTTAAGATGAAAACGCTTTTGTGCTTGTGAGGAACTCCGAAAATTATTAATATTTCTAGTGTAAAGGCTTTCTCATTTATTGATTAAATCAATTTAAAAAATTCAAAATAATTAAGACACTGCGCCTCAGTCGAAGCGAAAAAATTCAGTTTTGTCAGTAGATTTTCTGAGAAGCCGCAGGACAAGTAGAAGAAGTTCATGCCAATTAACTTATTAACAATAATTTTATTGCATTTTGTATACATCTTTACGTCTAGCCTTCAAAAAATTTAGCTGTTATATTAAAAACAAAAACAAACCACCATTTCTTAAATTTTCTTCTTGCTTTTAATATAAATTTCAGTTTTACCAAAATAAGACCTGAATTTTTTTAACTTCTTCAAATCGTTCATATCAAACATTTTCTTATTCGCCCAGAACTGAAGTGTCTCATAAAAACTTTTAAATGATTTCATAATATTTTAATACATTTGAAACAACGTGAAAAGCTTTTGAAACGAACGCCTCCATATTTAATGACATTTGAATATTTGCAGGAATCCCTGTTATTATCGAATTTCCTTTTATATAAATAAAAAGTTAATGATACATCGAAACTCTTTAATGGCAAAATAATAATCATCATTCTCATCAGTACCACCCACGACTTCACCACTGCTGATATCGCTGCTGTTGGCAGAGGTAATCAACATATTAAAATGGACATCCTTCATAAACGAAAACCACAACATGTCATCAAAAACATATCGACTGTTCAACGAAATTGAATATCCTTTAATAACATTATATTTCCATAAAACAACAACAAACACAGTCAAATATATGCCAAGTCATTATAGCCACAATAGTAACACAAATAGCTGCTTAACTGGCGAAATTCAGTAGCAAAAATGTTTTCAAACACAATAAATACATCTGGTCATTATTAACTAAATATATGAAGGGAAGGACGCACTGTCGAGCATATAAAACTATAACATGAAGTTTCGCCTTGTGATTGAACAACAAAGTCATCCTGCACACATTCACCAACGTGAATTATTCACAAACGACTGGGCTTCTGTTAAAATATACGAAGAGATCGAAAATATTTTAAAACAAGTTATCTTGCTTGGGCAATACATTTGACGAAAATGGGATCACTTGACCGCTGCGATCAAACTTTATTGAAAATAACAGTTACAATGTTTCAGTGAAGAATCAAGGAGCATGATCTTTTGCAAGATCGCCCCACAATTTTTAACCGATTAGTCATCTTTTTTGCAGTTATTATAAATAAGTTTTAGGACTCAATGCGTTCGTGAGGATCGTTGCTACTGCCACACACCTGACTTGGAAGTATCGTAAAACCTATTTCAATACGAAGTTGCTTGGCCGCCCCAATAATAGATAAACTTAATAATCACATCACCTGAAAATATATAACTTTTACAGATTTTCGATGCCCAAGTCTAGAATATTTTACTCATTTAATAACCACTCTGTGCCCCAAAATGTTTTTATCTGCTTTTAAAATTTAGATAAATAAATGCGATAATTCTTTTAAAAACTTCCGTAACTTGAGAACTTTTATTTTTTGTATTGTCAGGCAACTCTCATTTTAATCAATTGAAATACAATACAATTGGAAGTAAAATGGAATTTTCAACCACGAATATTTCAAACTAAAAAAACTAATAAATAATATATCGAATCAAAGGATCGTGACCAGCGCATGACTCATACGAGTACGCAAAAGTCATGAATCACGCTGAATTTCCAATACTTTTGTTAGCGTTTTGTTACACAACTTTTTCATTAAAAATGTAAAACATTTACTTAATACGAACACAACAATATAATTTATGACCATGTAGTAGTACTTAATCCACACACACACGCACACACATACATTTACAGCCAAGAATTGATTTATTCGATGAATTATTTGTCGGTATGTGAGTGCAATAGCAGCAAACAACAATAACAATAAAAGAACATTTACAACAAAAATTCAATTAACTGAAATGTTTTCTCCCCTTGTGTTCGCCCCCAGCTTTTATTATTCTTTTTTTTTTTTTTTTTTGTTCGTGTACTATAAATAAACAAAATTTCATTATATCAAAAGATTCTTCTTCGTCAGTGGTTTTATTTGTGAATGTTTAAAAAGCAGCATAAAAAATGACGGGATTCGCTGAACGAAAATCGATCATGACTTTAAATACTTCTACGTAAATGATGCGTAAAAATCGTGTGTATTATGAACGCAGCAGAAGTACAGACGGAAATATTAAAATAAAAGCGAGCAGAAAGTAAAAAATAAAATATAATAAAAATAAACAAGTTAAATACCCATATCATTTTATAGACTACACAGACACTTACATAATCTCATGTGAAATCGTGTTGGTGTAAAGGGTGTCCCTACGCACACATACAGACGAGTCGCTTAGTCTCTGCATTAGTCTGCAAAAGGATTTCTTGAGTTTATCAAAAACCCTCCTGCGTAACCACTCGCAACTCGCATAAAGAATATTTCTTGGATGGGAATTATTTATGCCGTATGTAAATATCGAGTAGTAATTTTTGGTTTATTTATGAAAATGAACTCAACTTAACTCAAGTTAAAGTTTTCAAGAACACACTCACGCATATTTAATCGTTATTATCATATTCAACAGCAGCAACTACTCGTACCGGCAGAAATAGTAGCAACGCTTTTTTCGCAAAGACACTGCGAATAAAAATGTATTAAGAAAATGAAGAAAATAAAAAACAAACTTCTCTTTCCATAAAATTATTCAAACATATGCCCATTTGAACATGTCTCCATTTACGAAAACAGCGCCGTATAATGTGAGTTGCACAATGGGTCGAGAAAGTCTTCCGACAAATCAAAACAATTCGGTATTTATTTCTCTGCGCTGTTACTGCTGCGGACAGTTTTCTAACTGTAGCGCAGCGACGACTGAAAAAGGGTCTTCTGAGATTAAGAGTCTGTTTTCCTTGTACAATACGAACACGTCAATTGTCTTCACTAGTCCACTTTAGTTTTAGCCAAGGCAGAGCATCTTTTCGTCAAAAATCAGTAGATGTAGACGTATTTAAACCGGTTTGTTTACCTGCTGAATAATTAACACTTTTTAGCACAACGCAAGCCATTTGGGTGTCTGCAAGCCCACGATCCTTTTTTCTAGCCCCAGCTGAAATGACATTTTAGCATAATATCTTTTTCTGTAACAACCAGCGTAATAATTTAATTAACAACTGAAGACTTCATGTTCTACGTGTAGTCCCATGTAGCAAAAATATTCTCATTGTGTGAATGGCGAGCATTCACTTATCCTGAGTGCATTAACGAATTCAAATTTACAATTAATCTGAAGCAGTTTGGAACACAATAATAAACAGAATATTTTTGTTTTTTATTTTACGGCCAATGAGCGTTAGGGTCCAGAATGCGAGATTGATTGAATAGCGTTCACCATTTATCCCAAATTATGAAATTAATCCCAATGTTGTAAAGATTACCAATGACGTTTAAGTAGATCTTGTGGACTTATTTTCTAACTTCAATCGGTGATTGTCGAAGAAAAAGCAAATCGGCGCTTTCAATTACCATTTGATTTGAACTTCTAAGTGAAGAGACTTCCTAGACCTACTGTTTCGCATTATTTATCGCCAGTTATTTAAGTGTGTAATACTTAAGTATATTAAATAATTTCTCAAATATTAAAAAGTCAACAAAAGCAGACTGAACAACCCCTGGAAGAGGCAAGTGACTATAAATTTGCATAGATTTCTTTCATGTCTTTTTTTATGTTTATCTATTTCAATCATTTTTTATTCTCCCCATAACAGTTACCCCCCTCATTACTCATGCCATAAAGAATTTCTTATTCCTCATGTGGAACGAAAACAAAGAGAAGTACAAGGAAAGCGTAAAAGGAAAGCAGTGAAGAATATTTTGCTCTGTATAAATTTAATATGGAAAATTCTTAGTATTTACGCTGTCACATTAATTCTGCTCCATTTGCGTTGATAAATTATAACAATGCGTGTAGACGTGTGTGTGTGTGTGTGTGTGTGTGTTTAGAATATTATTTCAAAGTATAACGCATAAAAAAGTACTAAATTTAAAATTGAAATTGTTTATTGTGCCACTCGTATGATTTATGTCTTCTGTATTTCTCTTATTTACAACTGATTTTACGATCGAATCAATAATCTTTTCCACAGACTGCTGATTGTAATAATTTACAATTTAAAAGTTAAGAAACGCTAAAATTTATTTTAAGCGGAACAAGTCCGTAAAATATGGAAATTTATGCCTGCGATTTATTTTACAAGAAATTAATTCCAAAAAGTTTTTAAAACTTTTACTGTGTTTTAATATTTCAAAATGTGAAATAAAATATATCAATTGATTTTATGAACAAGAATTTATACTTCATGACATGGGATTTATGATTCTTTAGACGAAATGGAATCAACAACTTGACGTAAAAAGGCGTCAAAAGAATCATGCAAAACGTAATGAAATGAAGACCGCCGATATTTTACTGCAGATGTCTGCCATTGAAGTCCAGCAAAGTCGTACGATATCGTGATCTGAAACTTTAATATAAGCAACAGATAAATTTTAAATTAGGAGAAGTAACTTTTAAAACATAAATGCAGTAGACTTTCGTAAAATCAATAAAAATATTCGATATTATTCAGCAAGTATTTGTCGAAGTGGCTTCAGGACAGCATTTGAATTGCCTTTATAATCAGCCATTAACTACTTTCAATAGCCTTTTTTCTATTACCTGTTCTTGTCAGCCGAGGTTAGATTTCTGAATTGCATCTGTTGGCGTCATTCCGTAATCGTATGATTTCATTATTGAGATCGTGTGAAAACAACCGTCGGATATATATTTGAGAGAACTGAATGCAGACAAAAGCATTCGATTAATTGTGACTTGCCTGACTTGTTATAAAGTTGCAACCCCTCGTGCCATGAATGGCACTTCCTAATACAAAATAAAATCTGGTTTAAAACTAAGTGAAAATAAGCCGGCATGTTTATGTGTGCATGTGAGTTGCTGAATAAATATTGTCTTGATTGTATATTTTCTTGTTGGTGTCTTTCGCTATCACTGTGTTCCACGGGCGTGGGTCGTCCCACTGTGGGTGTGAGCTTGAGCCCAAAGTTCTTTATGGATGTCGCATATTTACGAGTCACAATGAGGCGTAATTTGTTAGTTTATCCCGTTATATTGTAACACAGTGGATCAGCGACAGCACTTCTTTCCCGTTGCTTGTAGTTGTTGTTCTTGTTTGTTTCTTTATTTTTATTTTACTGCCTTCATTAAATGAGCTTAAGCTGCATGTGTACTGCGTGAGTGCTCAAAGAATTTGTGTTCGTGTGTGTGTGTGAGTCTACACTAGTTTCCTTCAAAGTGCTCCTTCTGCAGTTGTTTAGGAAATGCGACATGCTGCGACAAAAATTTGTGTTTAGAATTCGTACAATTCATTTACACGGTTGTTAGGAGTTGTGCCTTGTTTGGGAGCTTTCTCAGGAGCTTTTCTTTAAAATCCATGAAGATTTAAATAATTTAAATGCGAAATGCTTCCGTCAAGGCATACAATTTTACGCGCAAAATGTACAGTAAATGAATTGTAATTGAATGGCTTAAATGGTTTTGTGTCTTCGTTCATATGCATTAAGTATATATTACATGTCCCTACACACACACGCATACAAATGTAAGATTAACAGGAAGAGAGCCGCATTAAATAAACTTTTATCGTATTCACGTGCTGAGTTCAATTTCTTGCTAAAATATACTTTTAGAGAAACGCTTCTTCTGGAGAAATACCTTTAAGATTATCGTTAGCACCTGCTTTCTGCAAAGTCTGTGGAACGTTTCCGGTCCGACAAATGACAAGGTCAAAATCCATAAAATTCAAAATAGTAAATATTTCCTTTTTTTTTGCGAAAATCAGAAAGACGCGGACACTGGAGTTCGGTCTCCTGTACTGACTTGATAAGTGTAGCGCTCCAGCACGTTAAACGCTTCGCCAGCCAACGACTTTCTGTTAAAAATCCATGAACTCTATACCTTCCAAAGAGTAACTAGACGTTCATAGATTTTAAATAGACAAGGACGTTGTGTCATACAGCACTAAATGGTTTGTCCTGTAACTCTAATTTCTTAGTATTCTTGAAAAATGTTTCTTCAAGATCTTATAAAATACACACACACACGCGCACTTTTATCTATCTTTTTATTGCTTTTATCATAACAAGGAGATAAGCGATAGTTTTCTTTAAATTTTTCCACACCGCATGTGTTTCCCATTTTGGCCTTTGCTGATAAGATATTTGCTCTCAAGTACGCCACGGTTTTATCACGTTTTTCTTTTTTCACAATTTTTGTTTGGCTGTTAAAAAAAAGTTTAAGAAATTTTTTGGAAAGAGGGCGTTAGTCGCGAACGTTTCTCCAAACTGATATTCCAATTTTTCTCTACACATATTTCCTTTTTCAACAGTGTGTGCGTGCGGGTGTGCTCACAGTAATTGCCATCTTTCATAACGGAACAAACTGTTTGTTGTTGAAGGTTTCTGTGAAAAATGGAATATCTCAAGGAGTGTTTGCATAACATGAAACGTGTTGACTGGCATTAGATGGCAAATCTACTGCACAGTTTAAGTAAAAACTTGTAAAGTTGAAATGACTTTGAGAAATATGTGCATGAGTATGTGTGTGCGTTTGAGTGTAAGTGGTTGGCTGCCATTTTTTGGTGTCCAAAATCTATTTGTTCCAGTATCTCTGTGAAATTCAGGGCTCTGACGAACCCATTCCCAAATATTTTGACTCATTTATTCGCTTACATTTTTGTTCAGAAATAGAAGCAACCAATTCAGCATGAGCGAGCGCAAATTCATGGATTTATTATTTGCCAGAGCAGTTCAAGTTTTGAATAATTTATTTAATATTGAAAACTTCTTCTATAGGACATGTCGAACATATTCGTAGCGGAGTTTTCGATTTAGAGGGAGAAGTTCATACGAGTATAAGTTACACACGGTCTCACTTCCCACTATATTTATATTTAAGCCAAAGCGTCCTGGCCAAATATGACTTCATTTAAATTTTT
Source organism: Linnaemya vulpina (assembly GCA_963675445.1). Lineage (NCBI taxonomy): Eukaryota > Metazoa > Arthropoda > Insecta > Diptera > Tachinidae > Linnaemya > Linnaemya vulpina. The sequence continues at coordinate 118,007,560 of OY776276.1, read as the reverse complement.
ATTCAACTCTCCAACTGAAAACGAACTTTGGCTTTGCTAAAGACAATAAATTTCCTGTTTTTAATTCTCTCTTACAGCTTGACCACTTTTTTGTGGAATTAAATTCCTCGAAAACCCATTAGCAAAGTTAGCAAATTTATAACTTCATATAAGAAGAGAACTCCATTAAAAAAGCTATAAAAACGAATTGGGAGCAACTTTTTACATTATTTTCTTCTTTCTGTCTCGAATCCATGACCAGCTTTTTATGTGGAACCTTTTTACATGCAAAATATTATTAAAATTCCTCCGTCTCCATTAAGACACCCAAATGCATAGAAAATGAATATGTCACACCCACACACACGATGCACACACTCTCACATGCAACATCAGGGCGAATAAAAATGAAATTATAATAATTTAATAATACATGTGTGGCTGTGGATGTGGTTGTGCAGTTGTGTCTGTGGGTGGAAATTTTAATATAAAAAGCATAAGATGCACATTTAAATGGGATTACTTTTAAAGAGTGCAAGAGGGAGAGACAGAGACAGAGAGAGAGATAGAAACATTTCGCTGTGTCTTTTCCATGCAAAATGAAACGTTTTACCCGCTTAAATATTTAAACGAACCTTTTATGAGTTTATTCACATAAAATTCATTAATTGCAAATACTTTTGAAAATTTATTTATTTTATTATAAATTTCATTTTATATCTCTTTTTTAATATAATAATTTTAGTACTTCTTTTACATAAAAACCTCATATTTTAAAAATTTCATTAAAAGCCTTGAATTTGCATTTATTTCAGTTCAGCTTTGCAGTTCTTTTTTTAATTTAACCACTTTTTTCTATATCACTGGATTCGAATAAAATTATTTATTTTTTGCTCAGTGTTACGTAAAATTTAATATCCGTTTATATTTGCAAATTAAATGCGTTATTGAAATGTTTGTTTGTTTGTTTTTTCAACAGCGTACATATTTTTATCGCTTTTGCTCTTGTGTAATTTTTAATTTTTATTTCTGTAAATTGTAAAATGTTAAATAGAAATATATTAACTAAATCTATCACAAAAAAACTCTATTTACAGCAAACTTTCAATAATAAGGACAAAATATTTACTTTATATATTCGTTTGTATAGTTCTGGAATGTATGAACTTCTTGTAGATCTATTTAATCAATACCGCTGTATTGGCTTGTGGAAAACTGTTTGAAGTTTATTAAAAATAAGATTTTTTAAATACAATTAAACGTGAATATCTGAAATAATTCAATAATTTCCCTAATATTGAGTTGCTTGTTTACTACAAAGTAAATGGATATATTTCTTTAATTAGTAGTGATTAAAATTTTGCAAACGCACTTTGTATTCCCCCTTTACAAACATGATTATTATCGCACCAGATATATTTTAATATTTTTTACATAAATTTCATTTTACTATAAAAAACAAAAAGTACATTTTCATTGCAACTTCTATAACATCTGCTGAAATTAAAAGCATAATATTTCCATTACGTTTTTCCACTCTGCGCTTTGCTCGAGTTACATTTCATTTGGAAAATTGCTCGCGATTAAATTAAACAGACAATAATCATCAAGAATATTAAGCACAAACGAATTAAAACTTAACAAACCAGCTTAACCAAGCCTTCGCATGCAATCATGACGTATTTCCGGCCACTATAAATAACAAGAATAAGCATGAACACACTCACACACACTAACTCACACTCGCGCTGTCACACAATCTTATGTACACATGAAGTTAATATTATAAACACAAAGTGCAGAATTCGTGTACAACCAGCCAGTTATGCATAAGCATGCATACACACACACAGCCATTCACACATATATACACATGCTTGTTACAGCAACTGCAAACGAATATAAATTAATAAACAACAAGAAAGCGAGTTTTTGTGAACGGTCTTGTATGATTTTGCGGCGAGTGTTTGTGTTATGATGTGTTCCCTGCACTTGTAGGCATTTCAAAATATTTCTGCTCAAGTAAAAAATAAATTGATTTCTCCCTTCATTTCTTCCAGTTTGTTCACGAACTAAAAACCACAAGGCATTATCGAAATGGGCCTTTTTGAAGCCCTGCTCAGACAATGGCGAGAAATTTTAATACGATAAAAGAATTTCGCAAACTCTACCGTTCAGAAGTAAAGTATTTACAAGGTTCTTCCTTTCAAAATTTTATACTATCGTCTCTACGGAATTACTCGCCTCCAATCCCTATTATTTGAGTTATCTTGTTGTTTATGAGAACCCAAAAATATATAAGACCCAAACTGTCGTTCTGTTCTCCGTTTGGTTTCTATGCCGTTGAAGCCTTTCTCTGTTCCTTCGACTCTACCGTCGTAAAGGCATAGAAGCTCAGCAGTTTGCTGGTATTAAATTTTTCTGAAAACAGCAAAATGCCACAATATTTCTACGATTTAGAAGAGTTCCGGGAAAGGGAACAGAAAATAACGATAGTCCTTGTGGACTTTTTCTTGCCCAATTAGGACTTATTAACGCATTCCTGTTAACACAGCTCCAACCCACATGAGTTGTGTTAATAATAAAAGCTGAATAACCAGCAGTTTATGCAGTTTACAAAGGAAAGGACCAACAATAATGAAACAAACAAAAACTACTTGCAGCAGTGTTTTACTATTGTATGTTCTGAACACCCTCGTTCCCTTCCAGTGTACTGAATTGTTGTAAAACAACAATAAACAGATTTACACTTAAGTCGCTACACACACGAGTGTACCGACTACAGCAGAGAGCCATTGTGAGAGAGTAAACGAAGTGACCTGTTAAATCATGTTCTGTGATTGCAACATGAGGAGGACGGTGGAAGGGGTAAACTAATTTAACTGCCCCAAACAACAATGACTTCACAGCATGAAATGGGCTGAAAAAAGCTTGAAGTAGAAAAAAAACTCATAAACAAAATAACAATTGTATGTAAAAAAGGAGGTCTGTTCATCCTTCCACACGTCTGTACGAGTAGGGTGTGTGTGTGTGTGTGTGTGTGTGTGTGTGTGTTTCGTTTAGTTCCTTCGTGTGCAAAAGCATAACGTTTGTAATTATTTTATCCCTGTAAAATACCTGACGAAAATCCTGTAATAAATATTCAATTTTCCGGCAGTTTAAAAACCAACAACATTTTAGCAGAATATATTAACCAAGAGGTTTCTAATGGTTTTTGGTTAAAGAATTAATAAAGTGCAGAAGGCAACTGCACTTTATTAATGTGGACCACAGCGAGGTTCACATTTTGGTGTGATCTGCGGCCTGCTGGTCTTTCTACTTTCGAGTGAACTATCGGTTGTGGAAAAAAAACCCGCTGGATTTACTATTACGAAGTTTGTGACATTCCTTGTAAGTGTATTGTCATACCAGGTTGCAGGAGACAAATCCTTTACTCTCAGCTTCTCGATCAGGATGACATCATGCGACATCTGTTATAACATTCACCAGACGAAGTAAAAAGTAAAAATAGCTAAAAAAAGTTTATATTCTCGTCTATGACTCCTTTCTAGTTTCATCGCAAAGCGCTGCTTATGTAGCGTTACCGAGTTCGTAAGTAGGGGACGATGACATTATTTTTTCACTCTGTGGCTTAAAGATATTAATTTTCTTCTTTCAATATCCACTCGTCTAAAAGAAAATTTACTCAAGTCCAGGCTGATTTCTTAAAATACCACCAAGTTTGCGTTAGAACTTTAGAAAAACAATAGATATTTTTAATTTCAAACAGCCGGCAGCTAAAATGCTGCATAATAGAATAGCGATTTTAATGACATTAAAAACAACGTAATACTTTTACTTTTTCTTGAATGAAGAAAAGGATTTCATCTCATTTCCAAGATTAATGAGTTTAAAATAGATTTATGTTCTTCTCCCTTTTCCCTGTTGGCTTGCACGAGTGCTGCTCATTTTACTACGACAAAAAAAGTGTTGCAGAAAGTGTAATGAAAATTATGGTGTAAGTGAAGCTAATTACAGTTGTTATCTTATTTTCATAAAAGACTGAACATCCAGGAGCGAACGTATGCAAATTGAATTAAAAGTATTTCAAAAAAGATTATAAAAAATAAAAACTGAATAAGAAACATAAAAAGTAAAAACTAATTACGGAAGTGGATTGAAGAGATTAATTTTTAAATAAAACTTAATAACAAGAGAATGAAAAGATAAAACACAAGTCGTCTATAAAGTGAAAAGGTTGTTCCTTTAGAACACGCAGAGTGCGATAGCTTTTTGGATTTGTTGCACAAACACTGAAGGTCGATATTGAGGGCAGATAAAATAATCACAATCTCGCAGCAGCTGTTCTGAAAGTTAATAATGAAATCAAAAGACGAAATTTCTCTTACAATTCGATTAAAATAAGGCGAGAAGTGTTTTTTAAAACCCAAGCCACAGCTCCTGAAGTCTCCATCAATCGGTACCCCAAATTATGGTTTGTTTCTTATATCGTTTCCGTTTTTATTTGCACAAACTGCATGTCATTTGAAATGGTACGGGTTAGAGGCAAATAATATGTTTTTGCTAATAAAACAGCAACAGTAATAATAAACAGCGCCAGCTAAGCAACTTAGCGAAATCAAATAAACAAACAATAAACAAGAGCAACACCGTACAGTGTCCGGCAAAAATAATCCATTTCCATTCACTTTTTACGTCGCAGATGACAAATCTTCACAAACGACAGGATCGCCCGAGAACACCGAATTTTCAAACAAATTCGTCCAGAGCACAAAGAGTTAAAAAGCTTTTGGAGTCCTTGAAGAAACCATTGAGACTAAAACTGTCTGTGGGAGATATCTCCGATCTAATCCTTTTTGTTATATTTCAGAGAGTTGTATATTTGATTCCAGACGGAGAACCTGTACGTTTTTTACAGTCAAGGAATATATTTCGCAAGATTTTATTGTGTTCCACATTAAAATAGAAAAATTATATTCAGAAACTGTCACGCACAGTTGTGTCATATTTTTTCCCAAGAAATTTACGACCTTTTAGCCACGTTTCACACAACTCTTGCCAATTGTTGTACAAACTTTCACATGAATCTTTCTTGTTACTTTTTATTTGATTTATTCCTGGAAACACACAACAACTATTAATTATTGAATTCTACACACACGAGCAGAAGGAGTCATGCATGTTGAATGTATTTAAGGAGCGCGTAACGTCTTTCTAATGAAAAATCGTGACTGCTGATCATAACTGGCTTTCGCTCGTCCCTTTAACCACAACGTATTTGTTTTACCTCAAGCATAAATGATTGACCTACAAAATTGTGCTGCACACAGCGGTTGTCCCAGGATTGCACAAGACTTCTGCTCTTGTTTATCCTTAAAGCAGTTTTGCAAAATCACGCTATTTTTCATTTGCGCAAAAATTTCTAACCGAGGAAATTTTCAAGTTGATTTTCTACCAGGAGTGCTTGAGACGAATGCAGTCAACGATCTCATTATATTCGTTTAGTGGTAATAAAACATGAGTGTTAAGTAGAGTTGGAAGCACTGCTGGAGAATCACAATGAAGAAATAATTAACTTCAGGAGTAAAAGGGTTGATTGATTTATCATTATTATTCTGTTCCAAAGCGAAATGGCCAAAATATAAATTTTGCTAAAGGAACTTGCCACGAGTAGAACATTTTCAGATCTAAAGAAATATTCTGCTACACACACGATTCAATTAATGCTCCCATTTAAAAAGCAAATGAGTCATATTTATATATATAAAATTTTAAAACTAATTTTAATTTTTATTTCTATTTATTTCGAAATTTGCTGGTGTGCTGCCATGTATTCGATCGGGATATTAAAAAAACACCAATAAATTTTTAAGAAAGCAGTCGTGCAGACGAAATATAAAATATTTTTAATCGAATTCTGTTCTTTCAAATAAATCATTTCCTTTTTTATGTCTACATATCGTACACATTTCGTTCCTTATACACGTTATAAAGCCGAATTGAAAAATATTTAACAAAGTTATCGGTTGAAAACTTTTCACAAATTTGCGATCCTTCTTTTTATTTTTGCAAATTTAAGAGATTTCCAGCACATTAAGTGCACTTTTTGTAGTTTTCACAACCAGCTGCACACATAAAAAGTATCCAACAACAAACAGTGAACACAAGTGTGAATATGTACTCGTATGTGTAGAAACATACAACAACGACAACCTCAACTGCAGCGAGACTTGCTTCGTATGAATACTTTTATTTAGTCCATGGCTGAAAATATCAGTTTCCTCTACAAGTGACACTTAAATATTTGCAAATACTTACAAACAAACATGTACATACACGCACACAACGAATGTGTCTTTTTGATACCGTGTTCATTTCGCAGGCATCCTTAACACCAACAATAACATATTAGGAAAAAGAAACCTCCAAATATTATGAGAACATAAAATGTATTGGAAAAAATAAAACCAGAAAACAAAACTAATGGAAAAATCGTAACTGTACAAGTTTCCACGAAAATGCTTTTGCTTGTTTGAAATTTTTTATATAAAAAAATATGATACCATCGCCTAAAAAATCGGCACTAAGAACGGGGAACTGGCGAAGACTTTGAAAGAAAACAATTATAAAAATGTGTGCTCTGGATGGGAGGATAACAAATTCCTTCCAGACACTGAATTCCACTCAAGAATGTTTGTCCCTAAGCCAAACATTCAATACGCATAAAGCTTTTCGTAATACCTTTGCAAAATACAAAAATAAATACACACACATATACAAACATTGAAATCTTTGCTCTGTTTTGCATTTTACCCTACAGTACAAACAAATGAGTTTGTGACGTGTGAAAGTTGTATAAAAACAATTAAAGATTTTAAGCTTTTTTGCCAGTCATCAGTTACTCTCTCAAAATTCACTCACTCAGACTGTCTACTGTTTTATATTCATCATAACAAATACATTGAAATAAGTAAATGCTCATAACGGAAATGGCAACATCATTTTTTGTATAATAAAAACTATTTGCACACACACACACAACCAAAAGGAACAAAACCAACAACAAAATTGTACCTCTTCTGCTTATTTGTGACTCATGCATGCGCTCGCACATGCAGGCATTTACACACTCAATATAAACATATTTTGTTTTTTCATGACGCATGTAGTCAAACACACGCACACACACATACACACACACACACACTATCAAACCCATTGATGCCCTCATAATATCATATTTGCTATTCCAACTGTGAAATGACGGGAGCTTATACGAGTACACACAGACGGACATTCTTTTAAACATTTTTTACTTGGAACAGGCACACAAGTGCTCCACACCTTTTCGTTGTTGCTGCTCATACACACACACCAACAAGTGAACATTGTACCTGTTTGCGATGGTGTGTAGAGTTGAAAATCGAAAGGGGAATTTCTCAAAAAACAAAATAAAATAACAAACAACTGGTGTTGATGTTGATTAATGCGTTTTTTTAACATCAACAATTTCACACGTTTTGATGTACGTTTTTTTTTGTGTGGCTCTACATGCTGAGTTTCATTGATAGTTTTATATGTACTTATTTAAATAAATATATGCTATTGCATTTTAAATAGTTGTTGCCTTTTGTTTCGTTGCAGACTCAAATGTTTATCATATTTGAACAGACTTCTCACAGAGTAAGTATTTACCGAATAAATAAATTCATCATAATTCCCAAAAATATTATTTCGCGGATTCTTTATTTTATTTATTTTTTTAACACTATTTTAATAACAATTCTTATGTAAAACTTTTTTAATATGTTCAGTGCATTGTTGTTGGGTAACTTCTTCAGAAAACTATGAAAACGGAAGTTTTCCTTTCATTTTTCAGAACAACATTTTCCACATTTCTCTGCAGAAGCTATCCAAAGTCGTAGCGATATATTGAACACATCAAATTAAATAACAACTTATTTTTATGTAAAAAACTTAAAAAGGGTTATTGAAACCATATATTATATAAAAAAACTTCGAATAGAGTGTAAACCGTAATATGCCCTTGATCTTAATAATCTCGATGAATCTTCAAAGCGATTTAGTATTCTGTGTTCAGAAATCTGTTTTTATCACAATCTGTTGATAACTTTTTGTAACGGCACTCGGCGCATTAAGCTGTAAAATTAAATGACCACGAGTAGCGCTCATTGAAAACAGTGGCTGTTGGGTTCTGCTGCAGTCTTTTTAAAACTTCCAACATTTCTCAGGAATTCAAAATAATTTTAGTCAATAAATTTCAAATAACGACATGATGTCCTTTGAGATAAGGACATAATCATGTGCATAAATAAACGCTCAACATAATTCGAAAACTTATCTACTACTTTGCAAAATATTCTCTTATCTGCTTTGCCAATATTTTAAAAATGTAGGAATTCTAAATATTGCACAAGTGATATATTTTTATACACAAACCAATTAAAACTGTACAAGATTATATTCCTGAATAACTATTTATGAGCTTAAAAAACATTCCACATCCTTTTGATTAAAACCATAAGTTTTAAATTAATCACTTCTGCACAGAGTGAAACTTGTGAATTAATATTCTTATGCTTTGCTATCTGCTGAGATCGTTTAAATGCAAAATTAATATAAAAAATTTAAATATTTATGCAGCTGCAGCATGGCAACAGTCGTGCCAGACATTTTGTCAAACACCTGACATCAACTTTTAATTAATAAAATAAATTATTTAACAAACATAATTGAAGATTATAAATATGCCTACAAGTCAGCAAAATATGTTCGAAAGCTAAAAACTCAAACAACAACAACAAAAAAACGACAACAATTTATTTAAATGAAATATTTCCATAAATACAACAACTTGCAATTAAAGTTATTTCTCATTTTCAGGCAGGTTCTCAACTGATTTTCTATAAACCGTAAATAAATAAACACCCCACCTACACCTGCACACACACACACATACATTCATAATTACTATTATTAAAGCAAATATTGGAAGAAAGGTTTTAATGGAAATATTATTAAACTTTAAGAAATAAATAGCATCAACTTTGATTTCATCATTAACTTGGCCTTGCCACAGGAATTTATAAATACAAACGAATCCGTATTCGCATACGTACGTGCAGATGTGTGCAAGCGAACACTAACACACACACACCGTCCACAGGACAGCTTGTGCATGTGTATGGCTCTGAGACTAAAACTAGATAAGACGAGGCTCTGGAAAATGTTCGCAATGTTTTGAAATTTAAACTGCTTGCAACAGATTGCTTTAAATGCCTCTTGGCCAAATATTAGAAGATGTAGTACACGAGTATGTGTGTGTGTGCACGACGTGTATGCACACGTCTCTGTTGAAACAAACACACAAACAATGTGCAATATTGAACTGATAAATGGGAAAACATGTTTTTGAATATTTTCATTTTACTTATTTAGATATTCCACAACAGAAAGAAGGATTAAATGTTTACAGGGGGACCAAAAACTTGGTTCACAGTCTGTTTTTTCTTAAGAACACAAAAAAATAACATCTATTGCACTTTCTTTTCTGGGAAAGACACCTTAACGACTTATGAGATTTCTAACGTCGAACTAGTCTTTATAGTGAAACACATTCTTAAAGGATTAATTGAAGAATGTCCTGCAAAAAATATATTTTAAACCCACTGCTAATTTGCGAAAGAGCAGTGAAAATTTTTATTTAGGTCCCGGATATATGAAACCGAAGCAGAGATTGGTTTTATATCTGGATCTTTTATCTGTTTCCTTTATTCAATAAAATCCTGAACTAAAACCCAATCCGAAGGGACTCTCTTCCACCTGGTTCCAATTTCAATCTTTAAAATTAAAATCGAATGATTTAATATTTTCTTAGCGTAAAAGTTGATGGAAGAAATTGAATAAACAGAATGTTCAATAACTCCTACCAGCAACAAATACTGACTAAAATATAATAAAGAATATCCTGGATGGAATATATACACACACAAGTACATAAAAGCACTTAGTTTGCATTTAACATCAGCCGAACCAGCTACATAATCATGTCTAATGCCAGTGGTTAACGAAATGTAACAAGACACTTTGCAAACCATATAAGCCACGAAGCAAACGGAAAGCAACACATACTCGTGTATGTGTTTTAATTTTTGCAAATACACACACACGTGCAGTGCATGAAGAGATACAATAGCAAATTAATATTTATTATTAAAAAGATCTAATGAATTCGGTATCTGGGAACTTACAAATATAATTCTGTGTGGCATAACATGCAGTCATGTTGGTGTAAAATGTGAAACCTGTCATGTCGTTGTATGTTATTTCGTACAATAACAAATAGAAGCCAGCAAAAAATATAACGTCAATACGTGGTATATGAAGATGTTGAGGTTAAAATGAGAAATCCTAGACGGGAGAGTCTTTAAAAGTTTATGGAAAGTGCACAGGAACTCGGGACTTGAAAAAGAAGACAAAATATAATTCAGTGGACCGATTAGTGCAATACATTTGGGAGGGATGACTCTTTCAGGTACTTTTTAATGTCCTTTTTTATGAATTCTATTTGCTTAAAAAGCGACGAAGTAGAGTTCGTTTTACCAGATGGCCATTCCCGTCATTAATCAGTGGTATTGCATTCACGTTTGGAAAGGCCTAGCATTAACGCAACAACGCGCCCATGTTCGTGGTATTTTTGAAAATGTACTGATTATTGAAGGTGGTGCAAACACGTCGTTCTCTTCAGTTTTAAGTAAAATTATGATAAGAGAAAAGTATCTGCCGCCTTGCACACACTTGCTAGGCAAACTGTATTCGAATTCAGTTACATATAACCGCATTGACTTTTGTGTTATATTTCTAGTGCAGTTGTTGTTTCAAATTTATGCCATTAAAAAATCGCACAACTCTTTAACATTTTTATGAAGGATCAAGATAATATTTGCATTGCGATTCATGCTCTTTCGTTTTGTTAGTTTCCTGCGACTTAAAGTGAAGGAAGAGCGGTGACTTGTGTCCCCTCAACTCAACGTACACATTTTAGTTTAACTTTGAATCCTACCATAATGACAACCGATCTTCCTAGCATCCAGTAAAAAATCAATTGCTTTATATAAAGTCGAGTTATAAAATTTGAATTGCAAAGAAGCAGTTTTATCTTCCTCACACGAACAGCACTTTCCTTCAATTTTTCTTTGTTCAAGTTCTCATTATGTTTGTTTAAATATCGTTTTATTTTCATGTCCGGCAATTTAATAAAATTGTTCAAGTTATTTCTTAATCTTTTGAAGGTCCTTTTTTCTTCCTTTAATAATTAAAAACCTTTTTAATCGATATTATTTTTCTTTGGTCATGTTGGACATCAACTAAAACAATTTTAATGCATGTTCAAACCACAAAAACAAAATGTTAAACTAAAAAAGGATACAAGAAGAGAATGACTTTCTTAAATAAATGTGTGTTACGAAAATATCCTTGAATGCGAATGTCCCCAAATAATCCTGTGCATGTGCTCAAATACACATGTAGTCGTATGTATGTATGATTGTGTGTGTGTGTGTGTGTGTACGACATATTTGAAATTTAATTTACAAGCTTTAATTTTTTATGTTTCTTGCCTTTACACAGATGTCCTTGGAAATATGTTTGCATGATGGAATATGTGTCTCTGTGTCTCTGTGTCTTTTCGGATTTGCTCGTATCACATTTTGTCAGCATTTGTTACACAAAATTTACAAAATTAATCGAAAACAATATGCTTTTGAAATCCAAAATAATGATGATGATGATGACGAACATTTTTGTTGTTAAATATCACAAGTTGGGGAAAGGACTAAAGGAAAATGGTTGAAATGTTTGCATGTATTTTGAATAACTCCCGAAGCCATTTGAGAAAGTAGGTTACAAATGGAATTTTATTAAAATATTTGAAGATACACACGAAATACTTTCAGCATGACAACATTTTTTAAAACGCTTCATTTAAGACCACAATTGATTGTGTTTGACATTTTTGAAATTAAAATATTTTATTTATATTCTTGTGCGCCAATTCGATATTTTCTAAGACTTTGGATGTCCATGTAGTATTTGCAAACTTCAAACTATAGGCAAGTTAATTAAAAATATATCCCGTATTCAAAAAATACTTCCAAAAAGGTCTGTCTCATTTCCCTTTCCCATAAAGTGAAAACTGTAACACATAAAAAATAAAATATTTACCTCAACTGATTCGCCCTTCCCTCTTCCATTTTAAAAGTTAAATTGCAATTTTTAGTTATTTTCAATTTTAGAGAAAACTTCTCTCTCTGTGCAATCAATAATCAATCATACGATATTTGCATACGTAACAACACCTTTTGTAAATAAATTCATTGATAATTGACCGATTAACTGGAAAATTGCTTGTATTTTTTATTTTTGAAATTGCCGCACACAATAAAAACAAGTAAAAAATCTAAATAGATAAAACATCACAAAAATCCACAAACTCGTAAGCAAAACAAAAGCCGGTCGAAAACGATCACACAACCCCGCTTGACATCTCACAGTGGGGGTGGCATCGAAAACAAGAATTTAAATTGGATTTTTAAGAGAATTTTTAAAACTTTTCAGTGAAAATTCACAGTAAAATGAAATCGGCTTGTAAAATATCATTCTTGTCAGATGTAAGCTTTGGAGTATTTTTCTAAATTTTCCCACTGTGCATCTGCAGAACCACAAAAAGAATGTTAGAGAATGGAGAGCCAGTGGATTCAATCAGTGTTGCCGCCTACGAATATTGTAGCTGAATACAAACACTTTAAATCATACAGACGAATCGTCAAAAACTTAATGCCGCAGAAAAGGTTTTTGCTATTTCAATACAGAAGGTTTTCATTTTTAATTTGATGCTACGAATACGACGGTGAAATTAAATAAAACTATTTTATAATCTAATAAAATTAACCATTATCAAGCAAAATATTCAAATCATATAATTAATTTCTAAATAAATTTCATTCAATTTTGCATGTTAATCGATACCATAATTTCTATAATAGACAAAATATTTCACCGAAATATATATTCAAATCGTTAAAACCAAAATAAAAAATCTAACAAGAAATCTACAAAATTACAATTCGTTAGTTCGTTGTTTCATGTTTCAATACTCACTTTTACCAGAAAACGGAGCCAGGCCACGCACGTATCCCATGATAGAAACAGAAAGACAAATTCAAGAGTGCATTTTCTCATTCATCATAGAATGATTTTTCAAAATAGGGAAATTCTATAAGCAAACTTGCAAGTAACAACGGATTTTGTATGCAGATGAGTTAATGTTTGAATTTCCAGAAGCCCATTCGTGCACACACTCTTGCATGTCCGTGTGTCTTGCATTCGAAAGTTGTGTGTTACTAAAAGATATAAACCCATGGGTACTTATTTGCAAACATCTGCATAAACAGCCACTCTTTTTGTGTGCATTTCGTCATACAGAACTCAAAAGTAACATCAACAGCATCACTTCAATGCATCACCCTGCCTAACAAAAGGACACCACCTCCACCTCATCGTTCTTAAAAGTAATTTCTTTCTGGTTTTTTTTCGTTTTGGTACCTTCTGCAAACACAACAACATCAACAATGTTTGATGCCAGCTATCCTGTTCATCCTTGTCCTGTCCGTCTGTATGTTTTGCTGGTACTCCATTTTATTCTGGTGTTCTGCTGGTGAATTTGCATTAGCCCCAAAATTATATTTGTGTCTGTGCAGCTGGTTAGAATGAATGCCTGACTAACTGAATATTGGCATTTAAATTTTCTGGTAACATCTTTTCATTTGTATTGTCTGTGATATGGGAACCAAAAAATTCTATAAAATAAAAACGTTTTCAGTTTTGGGTTTCATTTGTTTGGGCATTTTTTTTTCTTATGCTGGGGAAAACTCGACCACTACGTTTTGGTTTTGCAGCTTTCCAAACGGAGACTTTGCAGGCTTCATTCAACATTTTCAAGGGAAAGTTAGTTTTTAAAATTGAAATTGAAATTCATGGTATTCTTCTGTGAAATAAATTCATCTCGATTTAATAATAAGAATACGTACAAGTAACACGTTTTAGTTTGACTTCAATTCTAATTGATTGAAGTTTTAGTTTTAATAATGAATTGCCAAGAGAATAGAGATGAATCCATTGAAGTTTAAAAAACTCATTTTACATTAGAAACGTCTTTTATTATTCCATCGTTAAAGAGGTTCTTTTAAAACTTTTCCATTGTGGGAACACACTTTACATTTCCACAATATCTGAAAATAATAATGTGGCCTATTCTTCGGCCTCGAAATAACATTGTGGACCGCGTAAAAAATATGCGTTGGCTCAAACTGAATATGAGTCCATCAGAGATAAAAGAAGTGAATTGACTTTTCTATCAACTAAAAGGCCAATTCGTTTTTTCCGATTTATAAATAAATTTGTTAAATCAGAAAGTTGGCTACGGTACAAAAAACATACTTGAAACTTTTATTGAATAAGACAATTGTTTAGTAAATGTTTAGCAAACGTTTACAAACACATTTTTTGCATAGAATTTCAAATAAAAGCTGTCACAAGTTCAACAACACAAGGTTACGTTCTTCTTATTTAAACAAAATTCACATTCATCGTTTCCTCGAACTGTAGCCCTCCCACACCAGGGACGAGTTACGGCATACAAAATTTGTTTACTATCTCTAGAATCAAGGACATTCATTTCCAAGTTGCTGCATAAAAGAACTCTCTTTTCACTATTTAAATTGTATAAATTTTCCTCAAACGCTTTCAAATCAGATTCCATTCGCAAAACAATGTCAATAAAAACAAACATGTTAAATCATGTTCTGCTCAAATATTTTCGTTGCTATTTGACGACCCAATACACAGACCGTATCTCACTTTGTGTTGCAAATGGAAAAGAAGGGCTCAAATGGCGTACAATGTCAAAAGAAAATGAAACCTTTTAAAGCAAATAGCAAAAAGACAAATTAAAACTCTTACATCCACACACACCCACGTACATACTTACGCACACTCATGCAAATACAATAAACAGAATAATTTAGATGACGACATGTTACCATTTACAGCACAAAACTGTTTGCATTATTTTCTTTTTAGCCATTTTTTTTTTGCGTCATCACAAACAGTAACGAACTCCACCAACGAATAAATATCCTTTCAGTCAAACGGTTGCATTCCTACCTTTTATTCCAACTGTGTTTAGGAGTGTAGATCATATCGAGAGTCCTTTTACGAATGCAAAGACACACGTCCCAATACAAACATTGGAATTACAGGACGGAGTAGAGTTGAGCTGAGGAAAATAAATTAAACAAAATGGCAAACAGAGATACAAATTTATCCGTTACTTTAGCAAACAAAAATAATTCACAGCCCCCCCCCCTGAAAATAGCTTCACTGATTCAAACAAATAGCTGGTGATAAGTACAGAGTTAGCTGTGCATGTTCGTACAGAAGTGCGCTGTCTTCAACCACAGCGAAGGATTGCAGGAGATTATGAGTATCCAAATATTATATGACATGAAATCTAAAACATGTCACTGGGGAGGGAGGGAATACAATAACACGACACTCTTCTCAACCCACCAGTAGTCAGAACATTCGAAGCCAAGCCGGATATGATTGGGCTTGGCGCAGTTCCAATTTGTCAGATCCAAAATTCACTTTCGAGACGAAGTTTTTTTAGAGCTTTCAAGGAACCAATTAATATATCCTCAAAAATTCTGGTTACACTTCAGCTTTTAGTATTCTTTTAATAATAAAAGAAAATTATATTTTGCGACATCGTTCGGTAGCTTTTTTAGGAAGAGGAAGAAGAAGGACAGAAAAGGGATAACATTCACAATCTCGATAGTGATTTCAATAGTCAAGGGACAACTTTTTGTACTTCTTACATGTTTGCGACCAAATCTCCTAATAAAGTTGTTATAAACAGAAATTTATTTATAAAAAAAACAAATATAATAGATGAGGATTTGAGTTGTACGTTAAAAGATTTTCTTAAACTTCAGGTCAATTATGTTAGCCACTGTTCCTAAGGCCGCATAGAACAGATTCACTGTACGTGACCGTGCAACGATTTTCATGACGTTTATGGAAGATGTCCTGTTTTATTCGCACTGCATTGTATCAAGATGCATCGCTTCTATTATAATGCGAATTATATTGAATGCAATTCGCTTTGTGTACGCGGTCGTACTGCTGAATTGGTGCATTTAAATGTGTGTGTTTAAAGTTTATTTGTGTTTGTTTATTTCGACTTCAGCCAAGCATATTAATTGCTGTTTAGATGTTGTTTGCGAATATCCATGCAAAACTTCATGTGTACGCAAACACACATCGGCACACTTGCCCAGGAAACAAATGGAGCTCGTGATGCCAAGATGATATCAAACTTTGAAAATAATTTTGTAATAAGAAGGAAAAACACTTCTCATGCACTCGGCCTTTTATAACAGGATTTTATTCAGTTCGGAGACAGAATCTGCAAAAAGATATTTGGAAAAGATATACTTTCAAATTTTGTTAGCGAACTCCATTCATGACATCAAAAACAATTATAAGCGATTACTTTTTTCGTTTTCTGAAGAAAAAAGCATTGAATAGACTCTATCCATGTCGCAGAAATTTTATATACAAAATGAGGAATATCGACCAATTTATTTCATTATGATCAGCATTTCTGCTGACCACAATGTGATCGTTTTCAAAATGAACCGAGAATATCGCCTGATTACATGAAATATTTGCCCTTTTGATTGTTGGGTAAACCACACACACACACACACAACACATGCACACAAAAACACTTAAACATCATCATTTCATTCATTGTAATTAAAGATAAATGCGTTTCTATTTCCCAACTCTCACACACACACATTCACTAGTATATATCCATTTATATGTGTGTATATGTGCATGTATATAAAATGAAAAATTTTCATTTAACATTTACTTGTTGTTTAAATTCTGTTTATTCTAACGTTCAGATGTTTTTTCTTTTCATTGTTGCTGCTGCTGCTGCTGTTGTTGCCGTTTGTTTGTTGCTTTAGCAAATCGATAAATTAAGTGACTTTTGAAACTCACAAGGGGGTAAACTTTGTATGTATTTGTGTCAGAAGCTTCAATCGTACGAATGTGTGGGTGGAAGCGTGTTTTTGACTTTATTGATTCTATTAAAATATATTGGGAAAGGACACACAAACATACAAACAAACAAAAAGGAGGAGTTTGCGATTCGGTGCTTGTGGATGCTTTGAAAATATAAAAGCCATTTTAAAATTACAATTTAAGTCAACAGCAGCATCTGTTTGTCATTTTCTGTAGCAAACTTTTTTTTCTAATTGTGTTTTCCACTTGCAACTGAAACAAACGGTGGCAATTAAAGCAAAAAATAAATAGAAATTAACAAACTATTTGACTTGCCATCATTTGCGTTACAGACAGTTTTTAAAAGCAAATAGATACAAATAAAAATGTATATTTCAATTATATAATTTTGACTTAAATATACTTTTAAAAATAATTATTATCCTAAATAAATAATCAATTATTAATATCAGTGAAAACCACAAATTAACAGTTTGAAATAAAAAACTGAAATTAAGGCAGAAACTCAGCAAAAACATTTAAATCTCAACCTGTAGAGAAATTTTCGTTCACACTTAATAAAACTTTCTTTCTCAATTCCTTAAAATTGTTAAGATATTGAAAGGTAAAGCCTTTATCGCAGCAGAGGTTCGACAACTCGTGCACGAGCTTTAATAATAGATTTTCATCCGATATTGCAGTTTCGTATTTACACATTTACAAGGTAGAAGAACGTCAACAGCCATTATTTCTTTTAATGTTGGCACATCATTTGAGATAAACACTTTAAAAGAGAAGAATGTTAATAACGGATGCATAAATAGCCGCGCACACACAAAGTCACACCTTCCTGAAATTTAAAACTGCCATGAAGATATTATTTTATAGGTTTTACACCTCCACATATGCACACTCGAATACACTCACATACAAAAGCCTGTTTACACCAGCCGTATGATAAAAATCAGGGTTTGGTTTCTTGCTGACATATTCCACAAAGAATGGCGACATTTCGTAGGAGAAGAACACGTCGTGTAGACGTTCTTCAAGGATAAGGGCCCATAATCATATTACAAACACACATGCACACGACGATGAACACCGAGACATCAGCTTCAATGTACTTGATTTAATTTTCATCCTCTCTTTCATTATAGTGCATAGTTAGACTTTTAATGTGTATATCTGTCGAAATTAGTGTGTGTGCTAATGTGTGTGTTTGCATGAGTATGTATAGAGAAATTCACACACCCGCACACTCCTCCATACATACTGCAAAAGTAATCATATGTTACATAACGTCTAAGGGATTACGTGACACATTTTTATCAGTTGATGTCATTTTTTCCTTTTGTCATCTGCTCGTGTTACTCGCATTTGATGTGTTTTGAACAAAAACCCTCCAACTCATTACCTACAAGGCCCACACGGGTAAAAAAAGTCTAAATATTTATGACTGTTGGCATGGCATGTTGGAGTGAAGAGCGGCAGATGTTTATGAAAACAAATTCATTTTTGTAAACACACGTTTGACGTGAGCGAGAACATAAAAGAGTTTTCACAAAAACCGTAGGAAAAACAAAACTGGGCTGAAAGCAAAATTTCTTCGTAATAGAGTGACTCAGAGTACACAAGTTATTAAGTCTTTCCAATAGCGAATGGGTCTTACTGCAGCGCGAACTGTAGTTTCAGGATCTACTAGAAGGAGTTCTTATTGTTCTACTTACCCGCATTTAAATTATATGCCCCTTAAGATTATTATTTCAAAATCAGATTTCATTATGTATTTCGGCTTCTCAGAAAAAAAATCTAAAATATTTCAGGCAATAAATAGGTTTTAGTTGTATGAAAGGGATCAGCCACTGAAATTAAAAATTATTTTATTTTTTTTGAAAAATCACTACGCGATGTGATTTCCGTTTGCGATTGAAGTTGCACCCTGGGTTACACTGTTTTAGAGCTGTTATTTACAAATTATTTCTATTTCGAACTATGAAGGACTCTCTTCTTGAAAAAATTCAAAGCCTTCCTTTAATTCAATTTTAAGATGATATTTTGTAACCCAGTGTTTTGTCTAAAAATGCTGTTGCAATTTATTTCAACTTTCATAATTATTGAGAGGATGAGCAGCATAATAAAAGTCCCCTAAATTTGTTTGCATTTTAATTTTGTATTATTGACATGAATTTCAAATTCTAATTTTAATTTGCTCCAGAGCAAAATTGTTTTAGTTCACAACAGACATGAAAACATTAAAATGGATTTTGGCTTGATTTGACATGTATTTCTAATAGATGTTAATTAATTAAATTAAACCGAAAATACACTTTCAAAAAAACTTACACACTCACATATAAGCAAACAATAGTGCCCAACAAAAGGATAGCAGCAGTTGTAGGCAGGAGCGATATTAAAAATACTCTTATTGACTTGAGCACGGACAACATTCATTTCGAACAAAATTCATTCGAAAACGCAAACCGAACAATTCAAATGCTACATTTCACGCTACCGCCTTTTTGTAAATTCGCCACACTATAGCTTCCGAAATACTAGAGCGAGTGTTTTTAGCCAAATAATTTTGTATTTGAAATGAATGACAACCACTTAAAGCATAATTCAATTAAATTTTGTTGTTATTATTCTTGTTGACGCTGCTGTTGTTGTTGATGTCGTTGCTGTTGGCTGCTGTTGTACGCTACTTGACAACTTCAAACTAAATATTTGCCAACTCGGTCTTTAGCGAACAACCAGAACCGACTTGAATGGAGATCGAAGAACAAAATAAAACAAACACCAGCATGTGAAAAGCATCATCACAACTTGCGAATGGGTAAATTCATTTTAATTTTTTAGTTTCAGAACTTTTCTAAACAAACCCAAAGCGATTTCATGTCACTGACGATTCCAACCTTTCACAGATGGAATTATTGCAATAACAACAACGCCTGTTCCAGGGATGCTGTCATGACAGTCGAGTAGCACTTGCGTTTAGTGCGTTCAGCAGCATTTGAATTGTTAAAGAAACAATTACATTAGGGCGACCCTGGTAGATGGCATTCAGTGTGTATTTGAAATCTATTAAAAAGCAATTGAGACTAACAAACACTTTTGAGGTATTGAAATTCAATATCTTTGATTAAATATGGAAAACATTCTGACAACGCGGAAAGTTAATATTTAACAAAACAGTTATGAAAAAGAAACAAATTTTTTTAAAGTAGTTTTGACGTCACAGGCCTCTCAATAGCGCGTTTTTGAGCTATTCAAAATGTGTTTAGGACTACTGTCTTCTCTTCCAAGAGCCACCCTAATAAGAAGCGCATAAGTACTTTATTAGAGCCAAGTTAAATGATTTTAAATATTTACGCACTTGCAAAAGGAAAAGCAAACACGACTAATTAAACATGACTTTTGGCAAAGTTAATTAAAGTGGATTGTTAATGGGACACGTACTGAGTGTTTGTTCAATTTACAATGACGGCATTTACAAACGAAAACACAAACACGACTATTTCAAGTTTATTTGGCAACAATAAATATTTATAATTATTTTGTTTCACTTATCAAAGTTTTGGATTATCGCGATCACAAAATCCTCTGCGTTGAGAGAACTTTTTCAATTAAAATTCTCTTCTATAAAACATCCCTCGATTCCTTTGGTTCAACGTATTCAAATTCATTCAAAATTGTCTACCAAAGCCAACAATTTGTAAGAATTAGGAACAGCATTCATTAGAAGGTAAAACCGATTCAAATAGTGTTGACGAGGTTGTTATTGAAACATTTTATTAAGTGTGAAATCGGCCAGTCCTGCAGAACTGTTTATTTATATTCTTCTGCAAATCGTTGGATTATTAGTTTTCCCTCCATCCTGCTTTCACTTTCTCCAAGTCTGTATAAGAGCAGTCCCATCCTTGAGGTTCGGGTGCTCACCAAACAAATAAATTTGCATTTGTTAGACTTTTAAATTGGGTTCTCTCTGCTTTCTGCATAATCCATGATGTTCGACTTTTTACATCTTCTTCTGTCGCAGGAACTCACCTGCCGCAACTTCATTAACTTCAGTCAGATGCTCATAGTGAATGCAAAATATAAATTTAAACAATTTATTCGTTTACAGCAGTCAATCAAATAAACAATTTGCATATTTTTACTTGCACTTTAAATAATTCATTGCGGTCTTTTTAATATTTATTCACACAAATGATGAATCATTTTTAATACGTCATTATATTAAGTCTAATTTGAAAGAGTGAATAATTTATTTGTAAATGCATTTTTCATAATCATTAAAAGAAAAATATGCAAAATTGTGTGTGTCTATTTTTATAATGGCCAACTGGCAATTTGGCATTGCAGACGAAAATTGGTTTCTACCTTTTTGTAAACTATTTGCTAAATAAACAAAACATTGAAATTGAAAATAATCTAATTTATAAGATTATTTTATATATTGAAATATATTTTTAGTTTATCAAACGAATATTTTCATAATAATTTATTATAAATCCCCTGTCAGATAATCTTCACATCTGTTTCATTAACAGAAAGCAATTTTCCGAGTCAATTTACAAATGAAAATAATAAATATTTGAGTTATTTAATCAAAACCCGGAGTAGAAATTGGCAGAGTGTTGTTGTTACAAATAATTGAACAAAAGCGCATGACAATTTTGCTACAATTATATCCAATTTTTTATTCACGTAAAATCGTAAATTACTTTTATGTCTTCTGCTAGAGATTTCCAACTGGACTGTTCTTGTTGATTGTAATTTATTAAAATAACTCATACGCAGTGTTGGGAATGAATATTTAAATACATCGAATACAGTGTCGGTCACATAAAGGGGGACTTTTACATTTGAGTATAACACACATTTATAAATACGGTATTTACACAGAGAAACGTATTTTAAAATACTCATGGCGTTACTAGTTTGTTAGAGACAGGATTTTATGTGCATAGAAATGGATGGAACAGAAACGGTAACCAAAAGACTTCACTGACATAAAATAAATTTTTAATCAGTCCAAGAATATTAAGATGAAATTACTCTACCAAGAAGAGCATAACCCGAAATTTGTTTCCTTATTTCTGTGGCCTGCAGTGCAGGTACGCTTAACTTGATCCGCATTAATGTGTAGCGAAACAGCATGTTTATCTTTTCAAGTGTCAAATAAATATTTTGATGTGTGGTGAATAAATAAACACTTGACTCGCATGCGTGTGTGTGTGTGTGTGCACGCATAAACATTAATAAATAAATTTATTTGTGTCTACCTGCACTCATGCACACAAACGAAAGTGTTTGAATTATGTATCTGCTCACTTACACGCAGGCACTGACATGCACGGCATGGGAAAAACAATGAAATTCATATCCGTAAAATAAATAAAAACAAATAAAAATAAATAACAATACAGACAACTTTCTCAACGGCCTCCCTTGACATGACAAAATAGAATAAAAGTACATTGAAACCCCAGCAACTCATTTGCCTACACACTCCCATACTCACATCCCAACAGACGTACAATCAACTAATTTGACATTTTTATATATGTATGTATTTTGTGATTTAAAAAAATGTATTCTAACCATAAACTATATTTTTTATTTACTTTCCTATTTTATATAAAAGATTTTCTTCTGGTGTTGTATTTCTTCTCACAGACATCCGTGATCAGTTTTCTTGTATTCTGAAAATTTAGTTGCTATTTTACACATCAAATTTTCCATCTGATTTTGCTTAATGATCGTATTTGTTTTATAGTCAATTTATATTGATCTGACATTATCCTAACAAGTCTTTGTTCTAAAATGGAAAATATCTGTTACACTTGTTTTGAAAGTAAAATTTTGTCCCAAAATATATTGAAATAAGATTGACAGTTTAAGATTTGTAAGTTGTTATATTCTGCAAGACACGACAAATATTCCGAGGAACCTGCAATTCCTTCATTTGAAAACGTTCAAAACCCCATTTTGAAATCGCATCCACTCGTTTGCTGTGATGCTGCTACTTCTACATGGAAAAATAGTTACGCTCATGTGGAAAACAACAAAAAACAAGAAAAATATAAACCAAAAAACAACCGCAGAATTATGCACTTTTATAATTCATTTAAGAATAAAAGGAATTCGTATAAAAGAAAATATCTTTAAGCCAACCGTCATATTTGAGTCGAGCTCTTGTTCACGCTTTTTAAACTCACGTTCAGTTGTCATAATTATAAAAGTGACATTTGCTTTATAGTTTCAGCTTTGCGTCGAAAAGTTAACCTGCTCGACTGACCAGGACAAATTTTGCATTGACGAATTCAAAGTGTTTGTAACGTCATCAAATTAACTTACAAGAGGCAAATCCCAATTAATTTTAAAAACTTTTTTAAAAGATTCAATAACGAAAACGACGACTATTTGAACGATTAAAAATTATTTGTCTGTTGTGTTTAAATTTAGTTGACGCCAAAACTATGAACCCAAAGGGTCCAGTTTCAAACCCGCGCTCAGTCATAAATAGCGAATGATTTTTTCCGAACTGCTTTAGTGGAATGAGGTCTAATGGGAAAGTATTTCTCATGTAAAAGTGGACAAGCATTCAGTATTTTAAGCCTTTTTACATGAATTTCGTTAACCATCATTAAAACGATGTCCTATTTTATGAAATTCGTACTAAAAGCTTGTTAAGGGAACAGCACGTACGAACTCAATTAGCAATTTGCCCACGATGCAAAGCAAACAGTCATTTAAATGAAGCGCACAGTAGGTGCACCAAAATACAAACAACAGCACCGAAATGTTCAAATTAATAAACAAAACATCAATAAGTCAAACAATCAATTATTTTAACTGACAGTGACAGTCAGCACGCAGTGTCAAATGCAGGATGCCTTCAGGAAGGCCCATCAAGTGAACGTAGATGGCCCTGATGCTCTTCTTAATATGAATGTCCTGCTAAGCGAGACAGAACATTCCCATGTAATGGAAACAACTGCTGGTGTTTGTTAAAAGAGTGTCAGAAGAGGCATTCTGCGGCAACGTCAAAAGACCGTTTCTCAGAGGAGAACTTTAATTGGACAACGAAATTGCCACTGCAGCGGGATGAGAAGGCCTAATAAAAGGCCACTAACGCGCGCTTTTTAAGACACGTTCTTTTACTACACGCACAAGTGAATGTTAAAACACCAATAAAAAAAATCGCGAAATGAGTTTCGCAAATACTCCGTTCGACATGAAATTCGAACAACAGCCAAGTGAATAAGCGACAGACATAATTTACATCTATTTGTTGAACAGCCTGCGTGTTTTGTTGTAGCTTTTGAAGATATTCGTATTATCAGTTTCTGTGTCCAGCATTATTGCCAATGATGACATCCATGCACGCATACACACATCTATAGATGAGTGCGTGTGTGTGCGTGTGTACCTGCGTTTTTCCGCAGTTGTTGCTTTGCACTGCTTTTACAATATTTTAACTGATAAAATTGCGGAATCGCTTTTAGTATGGGATTTAAACTGGATTTTAAAAAAATCCCCTCCTCAGATGGTCTCTGCGTACGTAGAATTCTACTAAAATCATTGTCATCGCAATGACACAACCGCAAAAATAATTAAAAACTTTACGCAACCACATGCATTCAATGGCAATCGCATTTCGTAAATGTTCAAAATTCTCATGACGCTGTGAGGACAGAAAGTATTGCACTTACATAATTGTGTGTATGTGTGTGTGTGTGTGTGTATTTATTTTTTGCGAGTATTTAATTCTTCTTGTATGTCTGAAAATTTTATTGAAGCAGAGACAAGCGAAATAAAATCAAGTTGTAAGTGTGTGTGTATGTGTGCACATTTATATGTGTGTGTTGTTGTATTAACATGGCACAAGGACATGATCTCACAAACGTGCCTGCTGCGGACATGACTATTGTTGTTTCCTTCTATCTCATATCCACTATTTCCAAGGCTTCACGAGATCACGTTGCAGATAAAGCAACAGTGACGTTTTTTTGAAAAGGAGCAAAATGTCCAATTAAATCAAAAGTTGCGAAAAGTGATAAGTCACGTTACATAGACGACTAATACACAAACACTTTAGCCAACACACTTCCATCTGAAGCGTTTAACAGAAACTTCAGCAACATACAGCCAAGTCACCAAGTTAAGCACACACACACACGTCCATACATAACCAACACGGTTGAAATAAGGAATTATTGCAAGAAGAAAACAAAACAGGAGACAAACAAAAGGTCAACAGCAGAAGCTCCAGAGAAAGATAACAAAATCGGACAGAAGTTGATGCATGAATCCAAGCAAAAAGCAAGTCAAATTAGAAAAAAGAAAAACGTGTCTGATTATGGCAAAAATTAAAAAATCACGAGTTCACAAGGAAGATGCTGCATACAGGACCGTCCTGTTTTGCTAATTGTATTTAACACTTCCGCTGGCTCCCGTACCCGAATGGAATTTTAACCTCCACAAATTGTTTTGCCAGTCTCGAAGGAGGGATGTTCATTGAGGCCTTCGTAAAATAAAATTATAAAAGTTTTTTATCTATCAAATCCTCTTCTTTTCTTTTCCTTTAATCACAAACTACTTTGAAAAGAGGTCAAGTCGAACGAGAAATGGCTGCAAGAAACAAAAACAATGCAACGCATGTGTTGCATCTGATTATTTCTTTCAACTTTGATGGCATTTTAAAATGCTCATTTCGACATGTTCAAGGATTCTTCTGAAAATCAAAACACAGAAATATAATCAAATCAAGGCTGCCGAGTGCTGACACTCGGAATAATGCAACAACTGACGACACAAAAGTTTAAAAGACAATTGTTGCAAGAAAGAAAAGTCTTTGGCTAATGATAGAAACAAAACTAAAAGTCGTCAACCAAACCAGTGAAAGAGAAAGAGAGAGAGAGGGGCAGAGAATTAGTTTCTGTCGCCTCTAATTTAATTTTTGCACAAATTTCACCAGGAATAGAAATTTTATTACAACTTCTTGTCAGTGATTTGCAACAGCTTGTCTCCAAATCTTAAATCTGTCTTTTTTTCTCTCCCTTCCGCATTCCGCTGCTGCCAGCAAACTTTTGCTGTTTTTGAAAATTCGCTGAATATTTTATAACTATTTGAATAACAAAATCAGTTTGAGCAAATAAAATTTGTTTTCTTTTCAAAACTTTCATTTTAATATCAGAAGCTGCATGGCAGGCGGGCCCATCACCATCGTTATTAGTCTCTTGCGGTTTTGCACATTTTATATAAACTTTCCTCCTGCGAAATGAGAAGAGAACGACTGGCGAACCAAAACAAGCAACCGACCAACTCTCCAACCGAACAACTAAACCAACCAACTGCAACCGAAACAGGTCGTAAAATGGCATTTTCCCAAAACAGAAATAGAAAAAGCTAAAAAGTATTTTCAAATTCAGTTGAACTTCAGTTGAGTTGAAGTTTCCTCTACCAGCATTTTTTCATTTTTTTATTTTTTGTTTGTTGTTGTGTGAAGCGGGTGGCAAAGAAGGGCAAGAAACATAACCTGACTTTTTGCATAAACACGCCGGATATGGTCATCTTGTTCACTAATGACTTTTGTTGGTGGTCCTACATTCGAAACCACTAATACTTCCATAGTTTTATAATTCAGCTGCTAATATTGTTGCAGCAACTTTTGTATCTCGTGTGTGTGTTTCTGTGTGCGTGTGTTTTATCTCTGTGTGCGTTTTTCCTGTGAGTTCATTGTTGGGAAGCCCAGTTGCTAGTCAGTCTGTTGCTGACTTGTCGAAAACTTTCTCCTTTTGCTCTGCTTATTTGCTCGGTTTTATTCCGCATGCAGAGGAATTTTTTATTTTTTTTTTGTTGCTTTTTCTTTTACGTTACAAAACTAACAAACGAAAACACCAACTTTTCATTTAATTTGTGTGAAAAGTTAATTTCAGAAGATTCTTTTCCTTTTAATTTGGTTGTGCTTGATAGCAAAATGCGCACATATCGTTGTTGCAAATAAATGGCGTTAAGTAAAGAAAATATTTTGAAAAATTATTTCGTTTTTCCCAGTTTTCTTAGCAAAAGTTAAATAATAAAAACTATTCAAAGAGTTATAATTAAAATTTTCCAAAAACAAATGGAATTATTAAAATAGTTGTTTTAATGCCGTTCTTATCACTCGCAAACACAAGCGAAACTTTTCAAGAGTTTAATTTTTTAATATCCGTTT
Organism: Linnaemya vulpina; assembly: GCA_963675445.1. NCBI lineage: Eukaryota > Metazoa > Arthropoda > Insecta > Diptera > Tachinidae > Linnaemya > Linnaemya vulpina. The sequence continues at coordinate 117,980,205 of OY776276.1, read as the reverse complement.
ATGGAAACACAAACGCATCTACAGTTCGTACGGGTGTGTGAGAGGAATTTAAATATAAAATATTCAGGGAAATCCAAAAGTTGAGTTGCTTTTTAAAATCTTCTAGTCCAAAGAAAAAAAGAATACCGTCTATATTCTGGCCACGAAGTGTTTTCAGCCGACCACATTAGAGCGCAGAAAGCATTTAAGTACGTTTTCAAAGCCCAGCGCAGACGAGTTTGAACATTAAAATGTGCGGTTTCCAAAGGCCGGATCTCTACTGTTTTCGTTTGCCAGAAATTCTATTTTGCGATTGCAAATCGAAGTCGACAATTTTGATTGGTAAGCGTTTTTCAGAACATGAACGTATTAAATGATCATCAGTAGCCAATCAAAAGTTGGATTCACTACAAAATAGCAGAAGGGTTGAGATGGCAGAACAAAACGGATTCAATTTCGGTTACCGAATCACAAAATATCACAATTCGTATTGCGAAATTTGATTGTTATTATTGGCGCAATTGTTCGTTTGACGAAATTTGAATTAAACGATTAATTTTTTTTAAGAATTTATAAAGATAAGCCTTGTCTACTCTCAGACTTTAATTGATGTCGTATTAGCAAACATTTTTCTTGAGATTTTGTTTATTAAATAATTGCCTGCATATATTTTATGATCTGTTGCAACAGCTTTTGTGGTTTAAAACTCTTAAATTTTTTCTTTCCATATTTTATGATGGCATTTATGGCAAATACTTGAGCAGTGAAAGCTGAAAAGTATGAAATACTTAAGCAAATAATAGACAACAATAAGTAGAATAGGAAGTGCAATGGCCCTCATACCAGCGCAAGTATTAGGAAGAATAACACACAGAAATGGAAAAGAAAATTGTGTATAAATAAATAATTTAAAATCTGCAGTATTTGGGGGCGTGTGGAAGAATTGTGTATGCAAATGCGGGCTCGTTTATAAAGTGTTTAATCCATATGGTTTATGGTTTTTGATTTCTGTTTGTTTTTTAATAAACCAGAATGCAGAGTGATTTTTTAATGCATTTAAATCTTTAATTCTCATGGGTTTTGACCACAAGCAAATAGGGGAGGCAACAGTACGAAGAAAATTTCTGCAAGTGCATAAAAACACTCGTGTGTTGCAAAGCAAAAAATTCGTTGTGTGATTAAATAGAAATTTTATAACAAAAGTGAGACACACACATGCGAACTTAAGTGGCACGTACGGGAACATAGAAATGCAGCGATTATTTGTATTCGAAACACAACCTGACGTTGTTCCGCTTTCTCCGTTGACTTCCATTTTGAAAAGTTGCACTTGACATCAACGGTGTTCGATGTTCGATTTTTAGTGCATTTCATGTAGCAGCCGTTTGCAATTGCAACACTCTCCTTGTCAATTGTGAGTCTTTTCTTTGCTCACGAAGAGAAACGAAATTATGATTGACACACATTTACGTGTGTGTGTACGCGTACATGCTTAAGCCTGCTAGTCCGAGAGAAAAAAACTTCTTTTCAGAAAATATATGAAGTGATTGACAGAAATCTTATGAATAGTCATGGGAAAAATTTTAATGTGTAGACCGAAATTTCTATTTTCGACCAATCGTTCAGATTTCCTACAGAAATAAGTCTTAATTTGTTGAATTTTCAAATATATTGAAGCGTAAAAATGTTAGAACCCTTCAAATATTTGCCATTATTTTTATGAAAAATAGTTAAAGCCGGTTGTTAAATGTACCAGCAGCAGTTCTGATTCTTAACCCACATTTGTTTTCTACAGCACTAAAGCAGACACATTTTTATATGTGGCATGCCTGCATACATAAATAAAAATATCTTCGAATTGTGTACGTGTCTGTGAATGTTTATTAAAGAGGACAAACTACCCCGTAGACATTTGGATGAACGTAGATGAAATCGGTTCTTAATCTCTTCTCGACGATAGCAAAACTCAAGCCGAAATCTTTAAATACTTTCACCGATATCAGCTTTTGTTACTGAATACTTTTTGGTTACAATCACTTTTGGCATCGACTCTTTCAAGTCAGTTATAATATTTCACTGTTCTCCTATAGATTCATTCAACAAGGAAAATTGATTTGCAAAACAAAAACAAGGCATGAAGTTTGCAATTTCATTCCCTTTTGAAGCTGAACTTTCAATCTGATATTAAATGTATTTCTCGTGTGAGTAGAGTACCGAAATCATTTAAAGGTAAAACATGTCCAACATAGAAAAATTAATTTTAAAAGAGACGAAAATCTCGTCTGCAATAATTTTACTTTCTATTAATTTGAATATTCTTCAAGAATAAAAAGCTGAATATGTAATTTCCTAATGGAAAATGCTTCTTTTATTTACAAAAACCGCAACGACGCCTCTCCAATAATAACATTTGAAATGGAATGCATTTCCAGGGTGGATTTCTAAAATGCTTCTACACATTTTGCCACTTCAGAAAGTGACTGCTCATGCTTGTCTTATCATACTCTGCACACTGTGAATTCGCACTGAAGAAAACATAATCCAACTTGTAAAATAGTATGCAAATAGTGCTAATGATAGCATTGACCTCAAGCAGACAGGTGGTATTTTCTGTTTTCTCTGATCAAATCAGAAGTAGAACAGACACACATACACGTTAACGTTCGAACGTTCTTTTAAGCACTTAAATATTTATGGTTTTCATGCTTAAATTGTTATGAAAATCATAAAAGTTGCAACTAAATAGGACGACGAGGAAGTTGTGTGTGTGTATATATTTTTGAGGTTTAATTTCTACTTTTTATTATTAAATGTATTTTGAAAATGTTACTGGAGCGATTTTCATGTGAACATCGCAACGTGAAATCGGTATTTAAAAAATATATTTACGACCTCAAAGTGTTTTCTAGAAGTCAATTAAGGAAACTCAGACGGTGTTATAAGTCTTACAAGTGTTGGAAGTGCTGCACGTAAAAGTGTTTTAATGCATTTTTAAAATTATTCTAAAATAATTGGTAGAAGAAAACACGACGAAAGTTGTGTTAATCTTCTTGCACTTAAACAGAAAAGTATTTCATTTGATGTGAAGGAATTTTTTATTAAGTTAACAAACATGGAGAAATGAATCCACTCAAAGCACTCCGTTGCGTTTGTAAGTATTATTTCAGCAGAGAATTTCAATCAGAAAATATTCTGTGTAGCAACAGACAATCGATAATCAGACTTACGTAAATCCAAATACAATTTTATTTCGAAAAATAAACAGATTTTTAGAAAAAGTGTTTCATTGGCAAAATAAAATGTCTTTTTCGACACAAAAATTTTAAATTGAGGCAAAAAAAATTGCAGCTGCGTGAAAATCCTTAATAGAATATCTTATTTCAAAACTTACGGAGACCAAATTAAATTGCCAATTTAAAATGAATTTTAAAAAAACTACATTGTGAAACTAAAAAACAATTATTGCCTAGAGGACCAAAATGCTCACTTGCACCAGCAACTTCAAATATTGTGAATGGACTTTATCTGACCAGGAGCGAACGTTTCCCTTTTTGAAAAATGTTGTTGTTTTGTTGTATTTCACGTTTAACGCTCGACAGATGTGAAGAAAAATAAAGAAAAACTTTAAAAGTATTTAAAATTTTACCGGTTCTTGCAAAAATTGCAATCCGTTTAAATGTCGACACTTGCAGCCCCAACAAGCCCAATAAATAACCACTCAAATAACCAAATTCCCCTTTAACCTCTTCAGGGAGCCTAAAACACACACACCGACACACAGTCGAGCGCCAATAAATTGAAACGTCTGCCCAAGTATATAATTATTTATTTATTATTCGTGGAGGTTAAGTTCCAGTCGTATCAAAAACTATTTGAATCTATTTTCAGAAAACAAAACAACAACACAAAACACACAATTAATGGGCGATTTATGCCAAAAGAAAGGCAAAAGCAAGACTTCCAACAAAAACAAAGTCTCTCTGCAATATTTCATCTGGCACATTTTGGTTAATAATTCCATGTTAGTTTGCTCATTTATCGTTTCCATTAGCAGACGCTTTACTAACACTCTAAAGCCTAAATGCCAACATTTAGCCGGAATTGCTTTCGGTTGTTTGTCTGTGCAAGTGTGCGTATTAGTTCAGGCTCTTAATGTCTGTGCTCTAATTACCAAAAATTGCTTTTTTCTAATGATTTATGCGTGCGGACGAGTGTGTAGCGTCCAACTAAGCGTGCACAGTCAATAGCAAATTAAAGACACTTTAATTTGCGGCAAACTTTTACTGCGGCAGCAACAACAAAACTTTTTGCGGCAAAATAATTGTTTGCATGAGAGATTCTTCAATAATTAAAAAATTGTTTGCGAATCAATTACTTTAACTGGGAGCAGCTGTTGCCGCAGTACATCGGCGGACCGCACATTTCCTTTGGCCTTAATTTAGAAGACCAGTGCGATGTGCCTTGTACTCATGAAAGCAGCTGCCTTGTGAAATACATTTTTATAGATATTTTGGAACTTCAAAAATCTGTTGACAGGCGGGAATGTGTTTGAGGTACATACGTTTGTATGTATGTGTGCACAAGCAGGTATTTAAGTAAAAAGTAGAAATGTATGAGTCCAGATAATCTTGAAGAAAGATATCCAACGATATGACAATAAATGATTGAATGAATTATGCTGGCAGTTTTGTAACATGACCTCTTTCTACCTGTCCTGTTTCAGGACATTTTGAAACAAAAATTTAATTCTATTATAAAATCGTTTGGAGATTCCACTCGAAACTAAAACTGTCACTCAAACCCGCCTATTAAATTTGCTCACTTAACTGATTCAAAAATGTTTTGTGCCACTTACCATAAGCATCTTTGCGCTCTGCGAAAATCTGAAAGAGAGTAAAGGAAATAACATTAACAATAAAACAAAATTATACAAAAACAAAAACTTAAAGCTAAAAATAAACAAACGGCGAAGGAAAACAATTTCTGTCAGCAGACAAAAATCCGCTGTTTGACAGAATCAATTTTCATTTGATACAAATTGCGAGCTACTTAATTTAAATTTCTAACATAAACAAAAAAAAAAGAAAAAACATTAAATAAATATCCACTCAAAACCGAAAAAACCTCAAAGAGCTTTAAGTGTGGCCCTCAGTGAATAACAACATGAACAGCCAAACAAGCCAGTGGCAGAAAAGTGTAAGTAAATAAATACTCTGCAAATAATGAAATCGAAAAAAGAATATTAACAAATAAATAGAATCTGAAACAGAACACACAAATAGAGAAGCACAAGCAGAGAATATTAAAAGCGAATATTTTATGTGGGTCAGCGCACAGGAAATTACAATCCGAGAACTTGAGCAAGGACATTTGCTCCTGGAAAAAATGTAATTTAATAAAAAATAATAATAAACAGATCCAAAGAGAACAACAAACTAAAAGCTAAAACCAAATAAAACTCACACCCACACACACACACACACACATTCATATTGATATGCAGGTGTACAAAAATAAACAAAAACATCAACACGAAATTCTGCCATCCAACGGCAAAAACAATGTGAACAAACTCACACACGCACACAACACCACCACCACCGCCATGAACTTTAACAAAACTACTATTTCTGTTAGTGTTTTCAACTTTCGCTTACACTTCGTTAGATCTTGCAAACGCCATGAAAAAAGCAGTACCTTCACATTCCCAGAGATACTTTCGTCTTTTATACGGAACACGTACAGTGCAACGGGCGTTTGCAAATGCGAACACTCAATAAATAACACCAGCGTGTCTCCAGCAACAGAGGGAGCGCAAGAGCTCATGTAAAGAAAACTGACGCATTTTCCCCACCACATTTTCCGGGTGGCAACAAAACAGCGTGGATTTGGGACTTTTTTCTCATTTCACTTGAATGGAAACTGGAATGGATGAGTGCAAACAAAACTTTTATATGGAGTTGCATAATAAGCAACTTCTTGAAGTTGGAGATATAACAAACGGACAATATAATTTAAAATACATTCCTATTGGTTGTCCCGAGAAAAACAGATGACAGATCGTTTGCTATAAAACCTACGGGTATATCATCTATTTAAATGCCCCAAAATAATAAAAAATATTCAAAATCTCAGCTACAACTTCCACTTCTTTAATCACATCAAAAATAAAACTGGCATATCCAGAAAGAACTGTCTGGACAGGAAACTTTTCTACAGCAACATGCAACAATATTTTTCTTTCAAATAATGAGTGACTTGTTATATTTAATTTTAAGTTTTATTGATTTGACTTCATTTAAAATTCTCTTTATCACCATTTTATATTGTTTTAAGGACCAACTCACGGAAATTATGCTAGAAAAAAAAAAACGAGTGCTTCCAGAGGCAGTATTTGGAACTGCTTTCAAGAACGCACAGAGAGATGACCCATCGATACCTCTCCATTTATTTTTGCATACATTCCCGTTTATGAGTGTAACAAGAACTTTAATGAAGCCACGATTTAAGGGATTGTATGCAGATTCCAAAGAATTTTCTATATATTAAAAGACAATTTTCTTAATGCAAAAGGGAAAGCAGATTTCTCTACTTCTACTATTATTAATTAGCGGGTGACTACTGGGATCACAAGCAACTGATGTGTCTAATCTTAAGACAAGAAAAATCAATGCGACGTCAAATGGTGAACTCTTAACCTGTTCCATTACATAAGTTTTTTATAAATTTTTGTCCTTAAATTCGGCACCTTAAGATCAGAAATTTTACTAGAAATGCTTTCGAAAATTCTCAGTAGTTCAATTTAGTTTAACCTGCAACCCACTGTGTGATATTTTCATACTTTCCACACGTGTGTCTACTGGGAATGAGATAAAATTAGAAGCTCTGAGTGTGTGTATGTGTGCGTGTTATTGTGCCAAGGATGTTGGTTAACAATTTCAAATGTAACTCACCGCCATAAAGATGTAACGAATGTAACGTAATTAAAAAACGAAACAAAAAACAAACAGATAAAATTTTTTAATTAGGTCCTGGTGATAACACAAGAAGGGGAAATGGCATTGTACGAATGCCAGGCCGGAAAGCAGGGGGGAATATTATCAGAACGAGAGCTGAAAAGTCAGCTGTTCTGTCACCAAGACTGACATTCAAAATTTTATTTAACCACTAAAAGAAAACAAAAACGCGAAACAGAACAACTGACAGTGTGCCAGTCAGCCCAGGAACCAGCAGTCGCCATAGAACAGGCTGCTGCAAGCCAGAAGAAAAAGTTTCCTTTTTTTTTTTTGTTTCTTTGGCTTAATTTTTATTTTATTTTTAAATTTTTTCCTTTCTTTTTCTTACTTTTCACTAGACAGATGGCTGGAAAATATTTTGGTAATGGGAACAGTTATAAAAGTGAATGCTAATTAAAACAGAGATCAAAGAAACAATAGAAAAAAGTGAGAACTACATAAAAATAGAACTTGCAAGTAAAAAGAACAAGAAACCGAACCCCGTCAAGGGCATTCAAATTTATAGATGTCGTTTTATTTGTTTTTTTTTTGTACTTAATGGCATAAAGTTTTTTTATACTTCAGTCAAGAAATAAACAAAATTCTTAAGGTAAACAGAATACTCAACGATATTTTAGATTTTTAAATTTTAAACTCTGAGGGCTTCTATTGCAGCGTCTATTTGACCTGCCAAATAAGATCAGACTGATACAAAGGTACAAATCATCCTTCATTTTAGGTTTGAGTAAAATTGCAACAGTGAAGTGGTCTTTACACGGCCGATTCATTTTTAGTTTTAACCAAAAATCAAGTTGTAAAAACGGATCTCAAAGTTAAATAAAATTGGGAAGAATGAATACCTGCCGCACGTCTTTAATAAAAATCAGATGTGAAAATGTCTGATCACACTCCCACTTTGCAACGTGCTCCAGAATTTTAAATATGATATATTCTAAGCTCTAAAACTAAACTAAAAGCCACTTCCTCAAGTCATCATTTACTTCCTTTAAATAATTTCGTATTGTTTTCATAGAATTTGAGTCCCATTTTGTGAAATTTACTGTTTTCATACCGCCCACAACACCACCGTCCCGTATGTTTTTGAAATGCTATTGAAACAAAAATAGGAGCATCAGCACATAAAAAATAATGCTGCTACATGACAATTTATTTGCGAAAGTACAACATACACCAGCTTCAACATACCGCAACATTAAGAACACAACACCAACACAAGAACACAAAAATGTTGCAAAATAATCAGACAAAAAGCAACAGAAAATGAGACAACCAAAACAGAACAAAAAAAAAACAACCGACTAAAATGCTTTTATTGTGTTCTCGGTATTACGAGTACGATTTGCATAACGCTGCCGAAAAATACTCTCACACTCGAACACAGAAAATTAGGTTTTATTGTTAACTTTTTCTGTTCTTTATTTTATCCCCTCGAACCCCCACGCAACTGTAGATGTGCAGATACAATCTGAGCCATGAAATACTTTAAATTGTCGCAAGTGTGGAAGCATGCAACGACAACATTTTCTTGAATCGTTACGGAAGAGCAGCTGATTTGAAAAGAAATTGTTGGAATTTTTTATGTAACTTTACTTCAGAACGTATTATTGTGGAGTTCGTAAATCTCGAAGAGAAATCGGGAGATATCACATGCTCTGTCTTGCTCGATCAGTCCGCTTTCTCAAACAATAACCAGCACTCAGCGCTTATGTCGCAACTGTAGAAATCAGGGCAGCAGTCGCTGAAGCAGACCGATAGAAATTAACTCAAGCAATTTAGCAAGTGGATCGGAAAGTCTACACAGGATTTTTAGTTTCGCAGACCTCGCGTTAACTATTTCAGCCAGCAACGCACACGATTAGTCGGGGTCTTATAAAAAGATCGATTCGATGTTGATTTTTGCTTTGGGTTTTTGGATCTACAAAATTTCAAAACGATCCCACACTTTTTGCTCAAAAGATAATTCCGTTTATATAAAAACTCGACCAAACTGCGACCAAAGACGACTATTTGATGTCTTTACAAATTCTTTGTGAATTCTGTATTTTCGAATTTATTCAACCAAACTTTTTGTTAACAACTCAGTCTGGAAGATAAAACAAGCAGACGAACGAAACAACAATAAACAGCGAGACTTGCTCCTTTAAGTTTTTTTTACTTTCATAAACTATTGCACCACTATTTTATTTCCGCCTATAACTCAGTGATAGTTAGACGTCTTAAAACACAACAAGTTTTCGTGTTGAGGAAAGAGAAAAACTCTGAAAATGAAACAAAAACAATTGGAAGAAAGTTTATGGCTTTCAGAGAAATCGAAGCTTAAAAATTTCAGCACTAAATACAGAAGTTTTTGGCACTCTTGTGCATTCCAGTCGTAATCGCTTCGAAGCGCTCGCTGATGGTGTCTGTATTATGGAGTTTTTCTTGCTGCTGAAATTCTGCAAGTTTTATGTTCTTGCACCTGATTGCATTAGTTTTGAGAGTTCTTATGAACACTTCCTTTTTCGTTTAGCGCTTTGCCACCCGTCACACCGCCATCCTCTTTTTGTGTTGTTGGGCTGGCTTGCAAGCTGTTGACACAAGTTGATTTTCGTGCAACTCCATTTTCTTATTATCATTCTGTACGAGTATGTTTTTCTTGGTTTCTGAAATAAGTTTTTCACCATTTAATTTTTGTTTATAATTTTTATTTTTTATTTTATTGCTTGTCCTTGTTGTTAAGTTTCGAATGTTTATGGGAATTTTCGAACTTTTTGTTATTGTTAACTTGTAGGTCGTTGTTGTTGTTGTTGTTGTTGTTGTTGTTGTTGTTGTTGTTGTATTTTTGGCGGATAGGAAATTGTTTGTGTTGACCCAGTAACAAAACTAAAAATTTAATTCGCCACCGTTACATTTGCTGACATTTCGAGGTTAATGTTTCCGTATCCGGTCGAAGGTGTTTTTTGGCTCACTTTGTGTTCCTTTTTTTCGCCCCCCAGCTAAACAATATGGCTCATTGTTTTCCGACTCCTATTATTATTATTATTGTTGTTATTAAGTTCGTTGTAGTACTCGTAGTTGGTACTGCAAAAGGTTTCTTTTCATTAAATAAATAATCGAGCGTATAAATAAAAAACGAAAAAGTCCAAATACGGCCCAAACAGAGAATAAGAAAAAAGTTTATTGTGTCCTTAATGCTTGAGCTTCCGGTACATTGTGCAATATTTTGGCAAACAACTTTTAATAAAAGCAGCTACTTTTACCAAATTATTTCTTACAATTTCCCCCTCTGTTGCCAACTGCGAGTACTCAAAGTCTGTACACCCCGAATTTCTGTTGCAAGCAGAAGCAGAGCTGAAACTTTTAAATGAAATTAAAGACAGAATATTTAGCCAAAAAAGATATACAAACACAAACAGAAAATAAATATTAAGGTTCGCTTTGAGGCCAAAGAAATTTAATAAAACTTAAGCCTACAAACGAAATGGGGAGAAAAATAAATTGGAAAAACTTGGAAAACAAATGTGTGGATAATCTCGCCGTATTGGAATGCATTTAGGAAAGGAAATTGCTTGTCTCTTAAGAGTTTTATTGATTCTATTGCTTTTGTTTCTTTAGTGAATGCAAGTTTGAGTTGTTAAAGGAATTTGGATTTATGACGGTATTTAAACTTTGATGTGACCTCTTTACGAAACACAGAAAGGAAGTGGTACCAAAAACAGCTGCAAGTTGGCAAAAACAAAATTTGACTTACAAGAGGTTTGACACATTAATTGTTTTGCATTTTCATGGCTGCCGTTCTAAGGCTTTTCCAAACAAAATACAACTTGCAGGCAGGCAAAAGGAAATGCATGCAGAAGTACAAACATTTTCGTTAGGAAATTTAAACTCTGAATTGTTGCGTCGTTGGAAAGGAAACCGGCTGCAATGAATTATAAGGCTTTTCCAGAAAACTCAATCTCTCAAAACCCAGACAACTCAGCACACAAAAAAAAACATTCAGTGCAAAAGGACGTCTATTGATGTGCGATAGAACATGTTTAATTGTTTCTATTTTAAACTGTTTGTCGCTACATTAAAACGAATTGAAAGTAGTTTGATAAGTATTCCACATCAACATGAATTTGATAATCCAATTTACACAACAGAACAGAGGTTCTGTTTTCGAAAGCCGCCACTTTACTCTCGTCAGTGCTTTTTATAATCGGATAGTTTTCAAGTTATCTAAAGGCGAGGAGCGTAATCCACCTGCAAAAAGTATTCTTCTTGCACGACAGCTAAACTTGTTATTTGGTAATAGATCCTATTAATTCTAAAATTTAAAAAAAATTACCTTCTACTCAAAACGATTCCTAAGCACTAACAAAATAGCAAACAAAATTTCCTTGCATTATTGTAACAATTTACTCCTTTTTTTTGTGAAAATAACTTTTACTTAATTTGTTTGCAATGAAAATTAACTCTGCAAAATATATTGTCGTACTACGTGTGCATGGAGAACCTCTTCATTCCATAAAAATGTAGCATTTTGTGTGTGTGTGAGGTTTAGAATCCAGACGGACGGACATGCATGGCAAATAAAATCAAAATCTTTGATAAAAATTAAATCAACTTAACATTCCGCTACTATTCTCTCACCACGCTGCACTTGGTGATGTTGCTGTTGATGCCACTTCGGTGATTGTGCTACTCCTGCTGGGTTGTTGGCCACACCAAGACAGAGCCAGGGACAGAGGCAGAGACAGGGACAACCACTATTAGCAGTAGTAGTAGCATGGAATTGGTCGAGTTCACCAAACAATGATGAGAACATAACCAAACATGGCTTGTGTTGAGCCATTCCCATTGAAAGCAAAAATGAATGGAAAAGCAACGCAACTAAATGACCTGACTTGGCATAAAATTATTTCTTACTTTATCATTTTCTGTTTCTTTTTTTTTTTTGTTTTTGTTGCTTTTTCTATTTTAACAATACCTCTACCAAAGAATTGAACTTTTTTTTTGTCTCTAAAACTCTCCGAACCAAACCCAGTAAATATCAAACAAAACATCAACTCCACAGATAAGAGAATAAAGTGAAAAACTTTGTATGAAAGAGGAATGGAATACAAAATAAAATCAAGCAGAGGACAATCCATAAGAGTAAAATGTCTGCAGGAGATAGACACATGAACGTTGGCTACGTTTCACATTCGGTTCAATTGTAGGTGGCACTGCGTTTGTAACTAAAAGGAAAAAGCATAGTCGTAGTCATTGCTAGAAAGGATGCAGCAGGATGTTCTAACATTTCGATATCTGCCTGCGTGAGTGTGTTTGTTTGGCCGAATGAAAAAAGCAGGGTTGGAAGTCTTTTGTGATGATGTTCAAATTAATGAGCAGCAGACAATAGTTGTTACCACTCTAACTTGCGAGCAACGAAAAAAATCACTCTTCTATTCAACATAACAGACGACAATTTTTATCAGGATGAAAATCTGTAAAAGTTATAATGAATCCGAAGCCACACAATGACTACCACAACAACAACAAAAACAAAATATGTGTGCAACTAATAACATTAAATTTTGTTTATAAACAAAATATATTTTAAAAACGGAAGTTAACTAAACTTGAATATAAGAGTGCGAATATGTTTCTGTACATGAAGTCTGAAACCAGTTGCCAGCGTTGCCAGGACTTTCCCGGAATTAGATATTTACATTTTAGCCTCGTTGCTTATTTCTCTGCTGTAATATTTTTCAATTATCCCTCCTGCAGACTTTGAAATTATTGCTCTTTAGACCGAAATGACAGACAATTTATATTTTTCAGTTTAGCTTTTATACCGACTTTTGATTAACAAACCCAGTCCGGTTAGTTCATGATAAGAATCGTTGCCTTAAATGAAGGTGGCACAACACCCAGGGTCATTGGCTACAATCGCATCCGAGGCCTCTGTACCAAACTGTTGGTAAATCAAAAAAAGTCACCAATTGCATAACCATAATGTCCTGGAGTTGATGTCTGATTTATGTGCTGTAATTTTTAGTTTCTTTCAATGAAAATGAAAAAAAAAAAACCATGGAAAACCTGCACTCCTTTTGACTTTCTTATGATATTCTCTACAACACGCGCAGAACGAATAAACTTTAAATTACATGGCGAAAAGGCCAAGTTAAACTTTAAATAGCAAAAAGCATAATATAATCGTTTAATAAGAACCAAAAGTAAACAACCAATTTTTTTTTTTAAAAAGTGGTGCAAAAATAAAAAGGATACATTTTAAACTTTTAATAGAAAGTAAACAAATAGTTGGTTGAAAAACAGAAGAAACGAACGAAACCGTAAGAAGATCAACAATTGAAGCAAAAATTTAAATAGATTTTGGGCGTAAAAGAAAACTTTTCTACTGCCACTAAAACAAACAAGAGCTGAAAGTTGGAAAAGTTTTTCGATATTCAAAATAACAGACATTCCAGAGCGGAATGAGGAAAGCAAAATGAATACACTTGAATGGGTTTTTGTTACTTTAATTCAACATCTACGAGAACACTGAAACTTTTAAAGAATTTGCAGGCGGCTTAAACACACTCTGGCAGCAGCAACACATTTTGTCACAGAAAACTATAAGAGATGAAACAATCATTATGCGTAATTTAGCAAATATTTTAGACACAAATCATTTTGATTTCCCTTGTTTATGGTCACAGAATGTTCAGTTTTGGATAAAAGCGACTTTCAAAGATCCTGTTCTTGCTTCATTATTGTCTTTCCATCTATCCAGTTTGCAAATTTAGCTTGCAACCAACACGCTTCAGTTATGAGCTTCTTAAATGTTCTTTTTGTTAATCCAAAAAAAGTTTTAGTAATTTCTTTGCCACATTGTAAATATGGACTTCGACAACTCTATTAGAGTTAAGCAAAGCGGTAGTGGTTACGCGATGGTCTACTTAATGAGCCGTTATAGAAAGCCAATCAGAGCCATCACTTCATTTTACTGTTCCAAAAGTCGTCTGTATCTTTTGCCTACCCCAACTTCAAGTTGGTGCAACGTCAAGCCAAACTTTTCGTCTGCCACTCGTATAATGGCAAAAGAAAACATAAACAAATTTCGTATGCGATGAACTCACAAGAATAACATTAACAAATATTTTAACTACTTCGCTTGTGCCGTCTTCCCAACGTTGTTTTAGTTATTGTTTATTGTACAGCAAAATAGATACTTAAAAAATTGCAACAAGACAATTTTCCACAACGCTAAAAGCATTATTTTGTAACAAAATGTTTATGAAACTGAGAAAAGAAAAAAGAATGCAAGAACTTGACAGAAATGATGTGAAAAGTTTACAAGAATAAATCGAGTTGTGCGTTCCCTTGAAATTTATATTCTTACGAAAAGCCTGCAGACGTTCAAATATGAAACACATGAGAACGACGCCTGCCACGACCTGGCCAGTCCAGATATTATCAGATTGAAAATATATAAGAATGTACTGGAAAAAAGGATTTCGTGTTCAGTGCGGGCGGAAGAGTAACGCCGGGCTGAAATTTTTCGATAAGACGAACTAGTGCGCACAATAACAGCAGCACTTTTAAGATATATTTGGATTTATTTTAATTTAAATCGTATTTATAAGCTGCTGTGACACGCCACAGGATTATCTCGAACTTGCACTACTTTTGATTGACAAGTTTGGCATTTTATTGAGTTCTTTGCAGTAAATTATTGTCATCATGTCTTGCGACTTTTGAGAGAAATTTATATGTTGCATAATTTTCCTTTTTCAACGTCATAGTTCGTAAGATTTTAAGGAAACTCTGTTTATGAATTAAAGAATTTTCGTTAAAGTTTTAAACTTTAAAGATTTCTGTTTAATTGACACACTTTTAGTTATTTCAAAGGCCCGACATTTTTTACTAAATTATTATTCTTTTTATTCCAGCATGATGGACTACACTAGTTTGGGCTGTTGTGCTTTGGCGTTTGTTTTGTATCTGAATGCCTTAAATTCAGGGTTTGTCTACGATGACAGGTATGTTGGCCAAATATTAATTTTTGCCTCCTTTTATTTTCACAGCCATAAAGAAGGGAAAGTAAAAAATCAAGTACGTGTGTAAAATTGAGGGCCATATTTTTTATTAAAAAAGATGTAAATCAAAAAAAGATTGGAAAAAAAATTAAAAAAGAATTTGTTTTTATTATTAAAAGCAAAATTGTTTGTAGACGGAGTGCTGTCCTTGGATAATATTAAACTTTAAAAGAGCATAAATCTGAGCCGCACCAAGTGGGGGAGAATGCCAACCTGCAGATTGTTGGGTGTACAGTAGACGGCAGAAATAACAAAAACAATCTTGGTTTATGCTTTTCGCCAAACAGCAACAGTAATTTATGACTTGAAAACCTGAAGGTGAATACAAATAAATTTGGGTTCGAGTTCGCACACAACCGAAAACAAATTAAATTTCATATTTGCAACGCACTTCAAAGAATTATTTTTTCTTCATGATTTTAGAATTACAAATAATAAAATTTACATTGTCACGTCTCAAATTATTTGATAATCTCATGGATAACATTTTAATTTGGCGAAATTTACAGCAGCGTCCAACCCAACTCCAACTGCGTTACTGACAACATTCAAGTGTTTTCACATGTTTGTTTTGTTATTTACTGTGCCCAAGTCTAGGATTACAAAAGGACTACAAGGAGCAGCACATAAGCAACCACATGCCCTCATATTTTCCTACGGAAATTTATTTGTTTTTCTGTTGTTCGTCGTCTGCAAGTTAAAAGTCTCTGGTACGAGCGCTGGCAAAACTTTTGCCAAATGAAATTTAACTTATCCAGAGAGAGATAATATTGAGGTAACGCAGCAGTACAACAGAACACGATTAACATTAATTCAGATTACAAACTGATAGTCCAGGATGGGACACAACTTACAACACACACACGCACACACATAAATACAAATACGCCACAAACACATGTGAATGTTGTGTAGATATGAAATACTCAAATACTCGACACACAAATCGGTGTTCCCAAAATGAATTCAAGATGACAACATACTCGCAAATTGGTAATTTATTTCGCACATCCCCGTCCGTACACAACAATTTCGAAGGATGTCCAACATGTTGTTTCAGCTTTTCGTTCTTTGTTTTCTTTTTCACAGCCAAAAATCAAGTTTATGACCAAAGTTTTATGTACAAGTTAATAAATACACAAGACTACAAAACGTTTCCATTTAATGCGTTCTCATCAAATACTACAACATGCCGAATGTCTTTAAGTTTCATTAAAAGCAACTTATCCTTAAATTAGAAACATTTTTATGGCACAAAATAAAACGAAACAAGCCAAAAATTAAATGGAACACGAAAACTTTCCAGGAATTATACGATACAACAACACATTTTATAACGAAAACTTTTCGCAAATTATGTAGCACAAACATACACTCCAATAAATCTTTTCCAACTTTGATCTTTGAAAATTGTTTGCGGCGCAAATGTGAAGCAGCGTTCTCAAGAAATTGCCTAACGGCCAACGAAGCTCTTGATGAAAATTTATGTTGGAAACTCAATTTCAAGATTAAAGACAAGAAACTAAAAAAAATGTGTCAAACTTTTA
Organism: Linnaemya vulpina; assembly: GCA_963675445.1. Classification (NCBI taxonomy): domain Eukaryota; kingdom Metazoa; phylum Arthropoda; class Insecta; order Diptera; family Tachinidae; genus Linnaemya; species Linnaemya vulpina. The sequence goes on along the minus strand of OY776276.1, from coordinate 117,963,618 downwards.
ATTAAAAAATTATGAAAAAAATAAACTAAAATATTTTTTGTCAAGTAAATAATTTAAAGATATCAAAGTGATAATTCTGTATGTCAGCAGAGAAACTGTTTTTCCACATTCTCTCAATATCTGTGAAAATAAAACACCGATATGAAACAATTTAAAATGGAACGCATGTGAAAAATTGAGCCAAAACTTGACACCCAGAGCCATCCTACTCATGCAGTCCATAGCGCCGGATTAATGCAGAGAGATGAGAAGATAACGAATTGATTTCCTCAGCTAAGCGTTGTATAATCTGAAGTTTTGATTTCGAAAGAGACTGGCAACGATGCGAAAGTGTCAAATGAAAATAGTATTTGCAATCAAAAATTTTGATTTGCAGCAACAATATCCTCTTATTCGTCCTCACGGATACAAGAGAATTGACACACAACAAAGAAAATCGCCAAAATAGATTTACAAATTTCTATTGATTTTCATTTATGGCCGCAAAGAGGCATTTCAATAAAACCGAAAGTGTTTAACTCAATCGCTCCCTTCCTTCTTACACTCTTTTAAATGATGACTCGCATGCAAATACACACACACAAATATACACACACACATACGTACACGTATCTACAACATCTGGCTTCATTTTCGGGTTTTTTTATTTTCCCCTCTTCTACCGAAACAACCACTTTAAAAGTTCCTTTTCGCAGCGTGTATTGGCAAAAGGCAAACCAGCCAAGTCAGTCTACAAGTCAAACAAAAAGTCAGTCGAATCGAAGATTTTGTTTGCATTTTCTGTTACTTATTGACTTTAAATTGCACGAAGAAGAGGAAGAAGAACTAAATCTTTTTCTAATTTCAGACACAAACTTAACAAATTTTAAACAACGAAATTTTTGCCTTTAAATGTTGGGAATTGAAATCAGCGAAAAATACATTCCATTTGTTACAGTGTTGGGCCATGCACACATACATGCATACATTTAAGGGAGTGTAGGAAGTCTTAAAAGGGATCTTAAAATCAGACATGAATGGCAGCTTTTCTCTTGCTTTTGTTTTTATAAAAATGCCTGCTTGCGACCACGAAACTTTTACTCGTATAACAGGACCGGCAGTTGGCAGCAACGCAGAAACAACTACCGTCTCTCAATAAGCTTGTTGTTGATGGTGCTGAGAGAACGTGTCGAAGTATTGCAAGATACTTGTCCTTCACGATATATTTAATATTTATTGTACAAGACTTATGGCCTGCTTCTTGCATCACTATTCATTGTGACACTGGGCACCGTAAGCGAGTGATATAAACATCAGCTTTTTGACACACGCCACGGCAAAACAAACATGAGATGCTTTTTTCATCAGAAAAGGAATGCGCTGCTTCTAAAGTTCCGATTATCTTCTGCTGGCAAAGTAGTTCACACAATTCGGGCTTCCCGTGTCTCTACAAACTTGATAACCATCGTTTTGCTTAGAGAAAAGGTTTCGCACGAATTCCTGCCCAAATCTAAGCTTGAAGTGTCACGGTGAAACAGTTGCTGCCATTAACTCCCCAGTTACTTGAATATATCCCGTTCCTGTGCGCTCAACCAATAAAGACGACTACTGACATGTACAACAACAATGCACTGAGAGTTTTTAGCCAGATTTGCATAATTGTGATAGACTTTTCAGTCAGCCGTAGCCAAGTGAGCACACCCACACACGCAAACGTGTGACGCACAATCAATTGCACATGCGATTACGTTTAAATCACAAACAAATTTAAACAATTTCACTCTATTCAAACACACAAACAAAACAATTGTTGATGGGTTTTTTGCTGCTGCCCTCGATGTTGCTCGCTAGTGTTGTCATCATCATTATTTTTGTTGCTTTAGGAATATTTACATTGATTGTACGTAAAATAAAGAATATTTTTACATCTTTTTTTTCATTTCGCTTCGCTGTGTTTTCACATGGCCTCCGGGATACTCAGGAGGAGAATTTTTTGTGTAAATTTATACGTGTATTGATTTCAAAATAGGAAAAGGAGCACAAGGACTGTAATTATTTGCTTGTGCGGGTGTATGCGAAATATACGAATGGGTGGGAGAGTACAGAAATGTTCATGCAAATCGAATATTCCCTGGAGCTCTTCGAAGTGATGGCGGATGTGATGGTTATGAGGTTGCTTTTATCATCATAATCATCGTTATCATGATTGTAGTCGTTGTCATTATTGTTTCAGCTTTTGTGATTATCAAAACCATCATTATGATCGTTGATGACATTGTTGTTGTTGCCATTCTACTGACGTTATTTACTTAAGCCACTGTAAATGTGAGATACTTATTCAATACAAATACTTTTCGTCTGTTTTCGTACGTACAGCAACAAACACACAGTTACACACAGCCGCATACACATGTGCACAAATAAAGTGTCTGTGTGATTTCGATTAGGGAAGGGGCAACATTACACATGCGTTGGGTGGCAATATTGTTTAAATTAAAACTGAATTTGTCACCCCCTCCAAACAAACTCCTGCATACATCCAAGAATAGAACGAGCCCAGCTTTGAAGCAACATGCTGCTCCATTATTTTTCGTTTGTTATGCTGATGCGTGCGTAGGCATGCAGAAGTTTCTATTTGTATGCGTGCATGTGCTTTTGTCTTCGTGCTTTCGTTTCTCCAGTTTGTGTAATAAGTAGAATATCAAACATTTTCATTATCCATTTAGAAACGTCTGGCGTTACGCTTTCATTTTAAAACATGTACAACTGGCTGTTACACTTCACCCAAAACATCCACCGGGTGTTCCTTTTTATTTTTCATTTACTTTCTGAATCAAAATCATTTAACATAAATCAGAGTCTTACTAAATTGCGGTTCTGCTACAATAGAAATCTTGCTTGACAATTTATCATACTTGCGAATTTACAATCCTCTTCTTAAGTTTTTTATTAAGAACATATTTTTGATATTCGATGGGTCGCGATTTCAGGCAACCAATTTAACTGTTGGTATTGATTTGTTAGGGAAAAATTCCAATTTGCTTTAGTTTATGGAAACATATACTTCACCACTTAATTTATGCCACAAATAATTATTAAAACTTCTCAGAATAGCATTAACAAAAAATTGATGTTAGAGATGGCAAACAAGGAAGGGAATATTTTTTCTTCGATGAAATTAAATTATCAAGACTCCTGTTTCATTTGTTTGGAAAGTACTCTTCGCACTGATATAGATTTTTTCAAATGAATTAATGAAAATATATTAGAATTTCAAATATTTTAAGCCTTTCGGCTGAAACAGTCTCTCCATCTGCTGAACGTCCTTTTAATGTATTCATGAGAATATAATTCTGGTCTTATAAAAGTGTCACTTGTTTGTGTCATTTCTTTGAACTGTCCAAACGAAACTATGACTAAATAAATGACAACATTTAAGATTAATTAAAATATTTAGACGCCAGTTTGGCTTGTTGCTAAACTGCTCAATGCACACAATGTAAACAGTTGTATGTGTGCGTGTGTGTGTGTGTGTGTTTGAGTAAAAGATACTCCAGCTAAGGTTGATGGTCTCCAGAGACCAATTTAATTTCCTTTTGACGACGTTTGTTAACTAGAAGCGACAGAAATAAGCACATTAATTGCCAAACGAAGCTCTAAACTTCCGTGGCACCTGACAGCTATAAATACACTCACACACACACGAACGCACACGCAAACATAAAAGCAGAATGAAAATTACTATCAGACTCAAACACTATCACCACGAATTCATGAATGCAGACAAACACACAGACACGAAAGCCATAAATATCTCCATTCTTAAGGGATACGCAGACGAAAATTCGTGTATACGAGCACGAACGTACAGGAAAATGCTGGCCTCAAGTGGATGTGTACGTATTAATCTGCTCGTATTAAATGCTGTATTTTGTAGATTTGGCCAAATAACATTGTTTTCGATTAACTGAACAGGCCAGCCAACGTCTTTTGCAACCTTCACTCACGTAGTCAGCAGAATATCCTTCGCCACACGCTATTTGTATCACTTGTGTTGCAACATTTGCTTCACTTTAGCTGATTAATTGCCGAGTTGTTAGTGTGTTTCATACATTTCGAGTACCTGCTGCTACAAACACTTGCACGCCGTTTTCGGCATTCATCCAATTACAATAATTTTTAAGACCGAACTCGAGAACAGGTGCTTTGGACTTATGCTCAGCGTTGTTTTGTGAACTGCAGTTCAGTGGTGAGCGTCCATTTAGTAACTGTTAGTCACTTATCGCACAACAGATTCTGCTTTTGCTACAATCTTTTTAGCCCCGCATGAAGCCTGTATGAATGACATGCACGTAACATTTTTGTTCAAGGCAGTCGCCAAGATTAATTAGTTTCTTCACCATTAAACGGAATTGCTAATTAAAAGCTTCTATTATGGATGCGTCTGTTGCTTTAGATTTATGAGTGCTCTAGTTTCACTAAAGGTGAGATCTATTCTGCGATATTCAATTCGTTGCAGAAGTCCTGATGTCGCGCCAAAATCATTTCATATTTTTGAATTATTATTGTGTTGTGCGTGGAATGAATCTGCTTTGCAATTCTTTAATATGCAGTTCATATCCGATACTTGTATGATTATAAAAGGAACTGCGAAAATTTCCGTCTATCAAAATAATAGAACGAAAAGTGCTGATTAATTGAAACCCGTAAACGTAGAATAAGGACCTTTCAATTGCCAACACGTTCCAATTGTTGATTCACACAACTGCATGCCACTACTACAACCGAAGGATACATGCAGGCCTGGTGTCATTTCAAATGTCTGCAAATTCTTTTTTATTACACGCTGTTAGCACCCTGTATTTTGTGCGTCGTTCGTGTTTTAATTGGTAACTTTATGCCGTATTAATTTTGAAATATTGAACTGAAGTATGTGTCACATTAACAATTTATGGCGCAGCGTTTCAAAGGCTGGATTTAGAAGAAAGAACAACATTAACAAGAACGGCAAAACACATAAATACTAAAATACCGTTGGAGACCGTGAATATTTTTAAATAAAATTTATTGATTTTGTTAAACGGAAATGTTACGCGTTATTTATTATGAAGCAAAACATTTGGAGTTAACGGGCTGTTAAGCGAAGGTACAGCGAGTTTTGAAGTTGAGATTTCTTGCAGCGGAAAGTCTGCCGTAATACACACGATTTGACAGAAGGAAATAAATAAAAATTATTATCGCATGTCTAATACAAATCAATTTTTCTTTTTTTTTCTTACAGACGTGCCATTCTAACCAACACAGACGTTTCAGGCACAGCGCCGTGGCAGAACGCCTTCTTGCACGATTATTGGGGAACGCCACTGACGGACAGCGGTTCTCACGGCTCCTATCGGCCACTGAGTGTTCTCACATTCAGACTAAATTTTTTACTCAGTGGCTACAATCCCTGGGGCTTTCATCTCATCAATAACTTACTACACTGTTTGGCCACTGGGTTGGTAGTGAAGGTGGCTCGACATTTTCTCTCTTCAGTATGGGGTGTTGTAGCGACGGGAGCTCTCTACGCTGCACACCCCATTCATACAGAAGCTGTGACGGGAATTGTGGGCAGAGCCGACTTGGCTGCCTGCGTTTGTTTTCTAATAACTTTCCTCACCTACATGCGCCACATTGCGTGGCGGGAAAAGGGTGATCCCTTGCAGTGGTTGGCTCTGAGTCTCACTTTAGTTTCGTCAATAGCTGCACTTCTGTTTAAAGAAACAGCCATCACTGCTTTGCTAATATGCGGTTTGTTTGATGTCATTCGTGGCTTAGCCGGCTTGAGGGACAAACATCGCATACGTTCGGTGTGCGTGTTGACGTCAGTGTTATTGGGAACAGTGTATTGTCGCCTAGCGGTTGTACCACGACCTCAAACTTCATTCTCAATAGCTGACAATCCCATAGCAAAAACAAACTCCATGTGGACACGTTTTTTGACTTTTCTTTACCTTCCGGTATTCAATTTCAAACTGTTGCTTAATCCTCAAATACTCAGCTTCGATTGGGGCATGAATGCCATACCACGCATAACCACCATATGGGATGGCCGCAATGTGCTGAGCATAAGTTTTTATGGCGTATTAACCTACACAGTTTGGCAAAGTTTTTCTGTTCTGCTGCAACGGCACAAACGCCTGCACTACTACTCACAACTAAAGAACAGGCAACAGAATGGTGCTTCATATGGCACATCAGGGACGCAGTACCACTTGCAACCGCAAATGCAGCGCAAGTCACGCACCAAACGAAAATATAGCAAACAGGTGCAGTGTCAAACCTCAAATGGAAAAACCGCCACAACGGCAACGCCAACAGCAGCAATAACAAGTGACAACCAAACACAGGCCTACTACATGATGACTACTCCACCACTATCAACCTGCACCCACCCCTACACAACAGCCTCCCCACTACCAGCACCTCATCAGCATTCTAGTTCGCTACACAGCACCACATCATATCTTAAGCACAAACTTTTGGGCATAACCAACTCGCAGTTCTGTGGCGACTGCAAACAGGAATTGAGTTCCGACCACCACACCAACTCCTGCCGGGTCTTAAACAACAACAATAATATTTTAACGTTGAGCCACTCAAATGTTTATCACACAGCCTGCTGTTGCCATCAGCTAATGTCTTCCAGTGTCGCGTCATCGAACGGTACGCCACCACAATTCTTTGCCTATGCCCTACACAAGGCAATTGCCACAGTAGTTGCGGCACGCAGTTCACGCAGCAGCAGTAGTTGCAGCAACTCAACAACATCCAGCAACAAAAGCTCCGATAGTAGCGCTTCATCTACCTGCAGCTCAGGCTCATCGGCATCCTCCAAGTCAACAAAGTCACAAAGAAATCTGTGCATGGCCACGTGGCCATTGTTGCGGCAAGAGGAATACATGCTGTATGACATGCCGCAAAAGTGTGCAAACGCCGGTGTTCTACTTATGGCACTGGCCTTCTTAACGTTGCCCTTTCTACCTGCCACAAATCTTGTCTTCTATGTGGGCTTTGTTGTCGCCGAACGCCTATTATATTTGCCCAGCGTCGGATTTTGTCTGCTACTGGGGTTCGGTTTCGGCAAACTGATGGACAACGCCCGCGCGAGTAAAAATCCGCGGCATCAACAAATGCTGATACTGAGCTTGTGTTTGCTACTAAGCGCTCTGAGTGCCAGGACGATGAGACGCAACTTGGACTGGCGGGATGAGGAGAGTTTATACCGAAGTGCTGTGCAAATAAATCCACCTAAAGGTGAGTTGCTATTCGTCCGCATTCTTTTCCATTTAACAAATTCGCCAAAGGCTCTCCTCTTTCCAACTAAAACTGATTTCTTGTTGATTTTGCCATTTGAAACGTAGCGAAAGGAAAAACAATTTCATATTAACACGGAGTTATTCACAGGAGCTTCTGTGATTATTTTTGACGCCAACGTCAAGACAATTCCACTTGACAACTTCTTAATTACTTTTCTTCGGCTACTCACTATTTTCAGTAGTCCCTAGTGTTTAGAGGGCAGTCAGAGAGTCAAGTGTCACGTGTTTGATTTATGATGAAAAAGAATTCACACAATTGCGATTCAAAATGGTACCGATTTCAGTGTTTGACTGCACCTTTTTTCTCTCTGTACACCAACAGAAATCAGTTAAGCCTTTTTTCCGAGCCGAATCAGTGCAAATTTTAAGAATATTATAATTATTGTCTTTTAATTGTGTTTGTTTCTACCATTCTTTTCAGCTCTTGGCAATTTAGGAAGTGTCCTTAGTTCTCAGGCTCGTTACAAGGAAGCCGAAGAGGTTTTATTAGAAGCCATCAAATACAGGCCAAACATGGCAGATGTACATTTTAATCTGTAAGTTTACAAGCACTTGAAATATCTTTTCCAATAATAACAACAATTCATCTTCGTTTAAACAAACTTTCCAAGAAAAAATTTTTATTTTTATATTTTTAATTTGAAAACGCTGCGTTCTCTTGCAAACTCAACACAAGTACGGGTTTATTTATATATTTAATTGTATATTCCATGCCGAATTGTTACGGGAGACATTTGAAAAGACTTGAGTTTAAATAAAATATTTCTTCAAGTTTCCCAACTCTCTTTTGAACAGTCGTCTCATTTTTAAGCACATCAACACATTTCAAAATTAGGAAAAGCATAATTATTTACAAGTGCAAACACACACACACGTTTAAATTATGTTAATAGCTGTTCGATGAAGCAGACCTCATCTACACAGACATTCCTGCAAAAATATGGAATCACCAGTTTTATTAAATTCGCTCAAAAAGTAACTTTTTCGACCAGCTTTTGCAAACTCAATATTAATGAAATTGTTAAAGAAGTTATTCGAATGGTAACTGTTGCCATTTTTATTTGAAGTATTTGAAAAATTTAAAAACATTCACCTGTAGTTTGTTTACTTAAAAGAAAGAGGTTAACAGGTCCTTCTGAATAGTCAAACAATTGAACGAGTTTCGATTGAAGGCCTTTTAGGTTTCGCTGTTACTTCTCAACACGCAATCGTGGTGTCGGAAAAGGCGTTCTCAGTAGATTGTGAGGAAACAAAATGGTCAGACATCTGCCAATCATGAAGACTGTAGATATTAGGGATCTGACAATAGAACCATGTTGACAAGCAAAACAAACACACATTCAATTTAATAAATAATAAATTAAATGTTTATACAATTAATGCTGATGGCTTCTGTTGCACATGCAACATTTATACGCCAAGTACGAAGCCAGACTTTTCAATTGTTGTAAATTATTTCTTTTCTTTACGTTTAAGTCGTTCACTGAATTATGTTAACCTCTACCGTATCTTAATAATTAAGAGGCAACAGCAGGCGGGCCTCGTTATCGCTTGTTCACTTATCATGCGTTTCTCGTTCAGTTTACTTTTGCATTCTTTTTTTCTGTTAGAGACGGTTACACAATGATTTTTCTACTATTCTCTTGCAATGCGGAACATTGCAGTTGCATTTGTTTGTGCAGGAAATGTTGTTGTTGCTTTTTTTCTGCTGCTTTTATGCCACAGAATGTCTCTGAGATTTGTAAGCAATACAAGTGCTCCTAAAATGGCATAAATGATGAATTGTGTTGTGTGTCTGTCATTCAACTCGTTGCTGTTCATATTTTTGCAGTTTTTCTTTTGCCTTTTCAGCAGGGGAAAGAAAACAAGTTTTAGATTTCAGAATGAGAACAAACTGAACAGCAACTAAATGACAACAACGGCAACTAAAACTGTAAACAATTTGAGATGAACTGGAAAAAAATGTATGTTAAGGGTACGATGTACGCGCATGCAATTGTCAAGAACAAAAAAGGACCAACAACATCGACACTTAAACACCACCGCAATAGTAAAACGTATTTTTTCAATAGTTCTAAAGTGTATTGCAAGAAAATAAGAGTTTGTTTTACATCAAAAAACAACTAGAAAATATTAAAATAAAAGTGAAATCTTATGAGCAGTTCGATTGTTGCAAAAAATATAGAACAACTTTCGAAAGTACAAATTTTAGTTCAACATAAGATTTCAGATGGCATCAATCTAAATATAAAAAGTGCATTCAAAACTCATTGAAATGAAGATTTTCTTGCGTGGAAAGAATTAATATTAGGGTCGTTCGCGAAACAAAGCAAGTCGAGGAGAGATGCAGCAGGATAAGAATATAAAGCTTTGGCTGTAGCTGATGTGTTTCTCTCTTGGGTGGCAAATTAGTCAGGCGACTAAACTCCTCTCAAAAAGTATTTTAGAATGAAGGAAAGAAATAATTTCTCTTCGTTTTACTGGCATAGACGAGAATGCAACCTCGCGCGGATCCAACCCTTGAACTTTAACACCCCCTTAAAGCTTTTTGAATTCATTTCGATTTCTGTTTAATAATTTCATATTGTTTTCCCGTATTTCAATTGAATATCGCTCGTAAGTACCGGGGGTAGATATTTATTTGTTATTAAAGTAACTCCGCCATGAACAAATAATAACGCAACATGTTTTTAAAAGTAAATTTGTGATAATGCGGTGCGAGTTGCATATTTTTCCCTTTCGAGTTTTCAATTCCCAAATAATACTCGTTTGATTTGTAAATAATGAAAACATATCGTCCGCTCAACACAAACTGGAGTTTGCCAAGACAGAAAAGTTTTTGCTAGACAATTTCATGTCAAATCAAAGACTTGCGTTTGGAGAGATAATTAATTAAGAACTCCATTTTGATTCTTTCCAACCCAAACGGCTCTACGCATCAGCCAGCGATATGCTGTGCAGTACTAAAGATAATTCCACAAAAAGATTTAAAACCAAAAGTACACAATTTTTTCTTTTTTATCTCATATTTGCACGTACAGACATCTTTCTTCACTTTTAACAAATTACCGCCATCTAATCAATACAGCTTAAGGTATTTCCGAGATTTGCTGTTTCTTTTTGCAAAAAGAAGTCGTAGAAATAGGAAAAACAACAAATCACAGAAAAAAAATATTGAAAATATAAAAACGTGAAGCTAAAAAATCAACAACTGAAAGCAACTGGATGAAGGAAAGAACACATCGAATCGAATGCTCTTTCAAAGGGTGGAAGCTTACGGGACGTGTTTTACTCCTGTAAATAAATAACGGAAATTTAAGCAACACATTGCAAAAGAATTAAATCAGATAGAAAAAGAGTGAAGCAGAACTGAAGCCAGAGACAACATTGAAACTTTCAACAACAAATAAGTTGCAATGTTGTGGGTTGGGGAAGTGGCAAGTGAAAGAAAAATACAGAGAAGCAAATAAAGAAGCGACGCTTGAGTCTTTCCAAATTGAAAAATACCGGCAGCTCCTAAATAAAATAAATTAAAACAATTTTTTTAACTCGCGTCAGGCCTTAGAGCTTCTTATTAATTCAAAATAATTTTTGAATTTCGGAAAATTTTTTAAGTATTTTTACCTCAATATTTTCAAACATATTTTTGACGATTCCCACTCCTCATCAAAAGATTGAAGGCTGCTAGGACTCATGGCATCATTTGAAGTTCTATTTTAAAGGAATATTCAATAAAGAAAAATAAATTTTATTGCCTCTTCATATTCCATTTTAATTAAGAAGAAACAGGGCTTGCAAATCGGGTAATAATATCTTTCGCCTTTTGATTCTCTTCGTTGGAAGTGAATTTTCTAGATTTTTTGACTCAAACGCTTGATTAGCATTTTTACAGCTCCGTTTTATTTCAAAATAGTTTTCTTCTACTCTCAATTATCAGTCAAGATATTTAAATCACACGTGGAACTAAAATCACGCTTAACTTTTGCCCAGAAATAAAGCAAATTTTCATTGTAGTACCAGATGACCGTGTCCAAATCACATGAAAATAGTTACTCACACATACAAAATTTGTTTGTGATTTGAAATCACTAGTGTAGAAATTAAATCCTGGATTTGTTTGTTTTCTCAAAATGGTTTGTATCTTCTTGAGTTTTGTGATATTTTTTTTTAAACACGCGTACGTATTTATACACATTAAATTTCTGATCTGAAACTCTTATTCCCCGATTCCACTGTTCGAGGGAAATTTGATTTTTTGTGAATATATTGATATTCCTGATGAGTTCGTAATCAGAACGTCGTACTTATTTATTTCCAAAATTCATTTCCAAAATTCCAAAAATTTCCAAAAAAAAAAAAAAGAACAGGAAATATAAACAATAAAAAACGATGTTCAAAAATGATGAGTTAAAGAAAAATAAAAAATAACTCATAAGAAAAGCAAGAGTTGGAGTATTTCCTCCTCTACCAACAATTGTAAGCAACATTGTCAGATGAATCAGAGACATGACAAGTGGGAGGGATAAGGAGCATTATCCCACTTGGAGCTGGTGAAAGAAGCATAAACCAAAAGCAAACATGTAGAAAAATAAATAAATATGAAACAATATGTTGAATACCAAAACCAATTTCCAACACAAAGACAAACAAACATCGTCTTGTGCCAGAAAGAAAAACATTTTGTGTACATAAAAATGGAATAGATACGCTGTTGCAAGAGACAAGACACACACCGTCAAGAAGATGTGATAAACACCGAATATTGAGGACTCTACAAATACTCTGCGGAGTCTAACGCAGTCAAATGCATAGAGGTTTCTAAGAAATAAATAAATATTTCCAACAATGAACTCCTGGATTAAACCAATTTTCCAAGAAAGCGAAAAAAACGTTCCGTTTTCGTCAAAAGTTTCGCTACAAAATCATCACAAGAAATCTCTTTCGTGACTGTTACACATTTCACGAGTTAGTGTCGAAGTTGCCGCATTTAAGGTGCCTCAAAGTACACAAACTGTTTACAATGACAGATCGTTTACAAAATATTTTTGTTTTATTGTGTGGAAACAGTTTCATTAAAGAGCGGGCCAAAGGACGATGTGAGGCAGACTCAGCATGGCAGATGTCTCACATGCAATATTTGATTGTTGTCTTTTAATATCGATATGTTTCTGGTCTTTTCTTTTGCAAATATTGATTAAGAGCAAATGCCAAAATTTTGCTCAACTTCCTACTTGGGTTTTTTTTAAGCAACTAATGGTTCAATATGTTGTGACAGCTTCCAGCTTAAGACAACTTTGCAAAGAAAATACAAAATATCAACTGCAAGTAAGAGTCATTGCCGGGTAGTTACTTCTCAAGTAAAGAATGTCAGGTGTTTGGCAAGCGAATGCACCAGATTTCTGGTGTAAATAACTGTTTGTAATTTCACTCTGTGATGTTCCAAACTGAACTTTTAATACATAAAAAATAGTTCTCAAGACAAATTCCGATGTGAAGTGCATTTTTGCCTGTTTTTTTAATCTCATCTTCCCTTTTTTGTTTTCACCTTTTTCGATTCCTTCAGTGCGACAAGAAACAGACTTTATTGAATCAAAACGTGCACACTCGAGTACATACAAATTGAAGCACAAGAAGCAAAAGAAGAAGAGGGGCAGAGAAGATAATGAAAAACAAGAATAAAAATAAAAGAAACGTTGCTAAACTCATTGAAAAGAAATCAAATTATTCAGTTCAATGATTATCGGTTTTGTTGTTTGGTTTAGCAACAGCATTCTCCCAGTGACAGCAGCATCAACATTCCCGCAGTCTCCTACTCCTACTCCTCGACGCGTTATCGACGTCATCAACACCATTGAAGATGGTAAAAAATGTAAATGATGATAACGATGCCTGCCTTGGCTGTTGCTGCTCCTGCTGAGAGTATTGAATACCATTTCAATTGCCACATACATCTACAAACACTTTGATATCAATAATTCACACACACACACACACATTTACACTCGTGTACAGGTCAGGATTTGCTGATTTAAACAGCTTGAATTGAATATATTTTTCCCTTCACCTTTGCAACAGTTGCCGTTGTGTGCCACACTGTGTATGTGTGTGTGTGTGCGAATATAAAAATCTCAGCTACATGTCATTCATTCAGTCGTTCAGTCGTTCATGTGTAGCTTCTTGCCCTACTCCGTTGACTTGGGCTGTGAGTTAAACGGGGGCTGTTTTACGTTTATAAATTATTTACAATATAAAAACACTTTTCCCCCTTTTAGCAACCTTTATTTTATATCTTTTGGCAGGAAGTTAACACGCAATAATCAGTGGCACAAACCTCATTTTACAATTCCAAATATCATATGCTGTTGTTTATACACACGTTTCTATTACAGTCGTTATTCTGAACAGGGGTTGGGGGCGTTCGTTTTGCTGACAGTGTGAGTGTGTAAAGTGGAAGCGTTTAAGTATGTCAGAGAATTAATATTAAATTTAATTTTTGATCGAATACAATTCTATTTGAACTAAGAAATGTTGCGAGTGTTTGACTGGTTTCCAAGGCAGTTATCGCGAAGGCAAAAGCCAATCATCTGATTGAACTAAAATCGTTTCTTATCACTGAGAACTCAGTGAAATAATTGAGCTTTCACTACCAACTAAATCCCTCCCTTATGCACATTCTAGTTAAAGGGAATCAGTTGCCACTTTTCGTTACAACTCTGCTGTAATTCTGATAACTCCTTTATTGTTTTGAACATCCTTGTCACACATTTAATTCAAGTTTGTTCAAAGCTGTAGTGGTCTTCCCTTTACAGATATAAATTTTCATAACCAAATACAAATTTAAGTCTACGAAAGTTTTTTAAAATAAATATTTTATAGAAATATTCTTCATTTTAAGTCGAAGCACTCAGGCAAAAGTAATTAACGCGTTGACTACGAAGCCCAAGTGTGTGGGTTCGATGCCACACTCAGTAGGCACCATGAGATAGAATATTACTGATCGACATTTTAGCAGTGGTCACTGAGCACTGGAGCATTCTTCTCCTTCAGCTTGATGGAGAAAATTTGTGAAGAAAGTAACTACGCAAATAAAGTGATACAAATTCTCACACCTTTCTCGATCTACCCTTATCACTGTTCCAGCACAGCGCATTTTGTGAGTAGCGATTATTCTCGGTAACCGGGTTCTAGTAAAAAAGTCCTAATACTGTCATGTTTAAGTTGCAAAATTCCTCCACTCCACTCTTCCTTTTAATTATTTCAACAAATACTGTCTTAGAATTTATATGTAATTTTACATAAAATTATTTTGTTTCAATACATCTTAAGAAGTGGTCTGCTATTGAAAGAGTATCTGCGTCTTCCGAAAAACTAGAAATTACATTGGGAATAACAAAAAGTTCTCATTTTGGCATTTTGCTAATTTTCTTTTGGAAATTGTTTAAATATCAGAAACAAACAGCTTTTCATTTCCATTCCACTAAATTAATCAATAATTTTTCAGCTGAAAATATTTCTCAGAACACATTTTGTAGTTCTTTTTTCTAGACTCAGACCACTTGATAAATAAAATTGCCTCTAACTACAGATTCATATGGTTTTCCGGAAGGGTTAAGTAGCGTTGTGATAGTTAAAATATTTTCAATCGTCCTTTCAAAGCCTTCTTTTTACCAACATAAAATTGCAATAACGGCCCTCGCAGGCATAGAAATTGGGGTAAACATTTGGAAATATATTTCGCTAAACATGATTCTGGCAAATGCCTTAAACTGTATTATTGCAGCTCAACAGAGGAAATGACACAAAAACTGACGCAAAAACAAAATATAATCCTTTAATATTCCAGAAGACATTATTTTTATCAAATACTATTCGTTTTGGTTTTTGTTTTGTTTTTCTTCTTACTCCGGCAAACCTGACTTATTTTCATCGACTTTGTTGAAGTGCATTTTGCTTTCATTTTATCAGCCAGCTAGCAAATGTCATGCATTTAAATCAAAAGTCTTTGGAATCAACGAACGTTCGGGAATCTACGATATCAGCAACAACAACAGCAGCAACAGCAAACGGAGACGGAATGGAAATATTTTTCATGACAATAACTTTAAGCTCAAATTCTTTCGTATGAGTGCATGTAAATATACGTACAGATATGAATGTGTGCATGTATTATACGTATGTATGTATAACAGTGTGCTCATATCGCTACCCAAACTGAGAAAGGGCCGGCAGAACTAAAAACATTAAAAGTTGCTGTTTAACAGTCTATTTGCTGACGTCAAAAAAGTTCTTTTTTTTGGTTTAAAATATTCTGTGCTAAAGAAATAATTATTTCGACATCGTCAATATAATAATAAAATTCAATTATTTTAAATACTCTGCTAATTAATTGTTGGAAAAATCAAATACTTTTTTACTTCCATTTCACAATTTCAATATTTTTCTGACCCATGACGGAAGAACTAATCAAGAGTTGGTGCAACTGCCAGTGTACTGCAGATTTGAGGAACCAATTTTTTTCGCTTACAAATTTGTTCTAAGAACTGCACCAGTTCTCAAGTGACTTTCGCGATTGCTCTCTTTTGGATGGAAAAAAGTATATGAATGAAATGGCAAACAAACGCAAGACATAAAAAAAGGAATGTTATTTTCAAGATAAAATGCTGGCAAAAACATGCACACTTTTCGAATACACATACACAAACACATTTCATATGCGAATGTAACCCTCTGGGATGTTTGCAAGCATAAACAAATAATGTAAAAAAGAGGCACCCACATGCAGAAGATATTCTGTATCTAGAACATTTCAAAGTGATAATCTTTAAGTTGCAAGTTACTTTACGGATTAAAACCAGTCTATATTTTAGATGTAAGAAAAAACGAGTTCACAATAATGGAAAATAAAGCGGCACTAATTCAAATGTTTAATATGTAAGGACCAAAAATAATTGAAACACAATCAAAATAATCGTCCTTTAGAGAACTGCAGCTATTCGACTGCATCAGATCTATGAGGTATCCGATATACCGTTTGACTGGCGTAACCAACCAAACGTCTGCATGCATGTAAATGCGAAAGGACATGAATGTGCTCGTCTGTGTGTATTTGTGTGTGTGCGCAGAATGGATTGAGTTAGTGTTTGTGGTACATGTTCGTTTAGATTGTACTTTGAGAGAAGTTTTACTTGTTTTGTTGCTCACATAAGCATTTCCGTCAATTGAATGAAATTTTCAAAAGAAACTACAACAACAACAACAGCAACAACATAAAATGCTAAAACGTATAAAAGTGACTCAATGAATGAACGGATTTTCCTACAAATTTGTCAAAAAGAACAAAACCAGTGCGGAAAAAAATTTACAATATAAAAATTGTGAAACACCAACACAAACAAACAAACATGCACTCTGTCGTGTGCAAACATACAAACACACACACACACACAAAAGAAAAGCGACTGCAAGACTGCAACAACAAACAGAATGAATTTCATGAAATTGGACTAAAAGCCCATTTATGTCAAAATACAATACGAAAATGAATGACTTCGTTTTACAGGCACACACACACATACACATTCACAAATACACATACACAAATAGAGAACAGCAACAAAGTAAAATTGGTTGAATACACAAAATACCAAAGAACTGGCAAAATAGTCATTCTTTTGAAAAAATAATATGAAAAGATTTAAAAAACTCAAACAAAAAATTAACTAGACAATGCAGAATGAGTTCCTCTTTAAATCGCATTTAATGGCTTTAATATCAAAAAACAAAATATATCGCCCATTCAACCCGAAAATTTCATAACTCAATATACGAGATGGTTTTAATTTAATTAAATTGTGTAAACTTCCCTTCAAAATAACTGACGCGCTGACTTCTGGCGAGAAAAGTCTGATTCAATTTTATGTTTAACTTTCATAAAATTGAGAATTTCAATTCGTTTTCCACCCAGTTTATTTTGAATTGTATTTTGGTAACAATTTGGCAACTGCCTCATTAATGAAGAATTTTTTCCTCAGAGTACAGCGTGTAGCCAATTTGCAGTTGTCCACTTCATGGGTCACAACCTCAAACCAGACTTGAGTTTTTCAATGAAATTGTAAAAAGGCAACTTGAAAATTGAAAATAATTTTAATTTACTGTCTGCTACTCCTCAAAGTCAAACAAGAAGAATAAAAACTGAAATCTATTCCTACTCGAACTTGCAACTGCTGCATGTTATAAATTAGAAATTGTGGCAAAAGAGAGGCAAAATCGGAATTGACATAAAAATTTCATATTTTAAATTTAAAACAATTTTTCATACTCTTCCATTTTAATTTCCTTTAAACCATTTCTGCCAACTACAGATCAATTTTTCGAATGCATTTTTTCCTCAAAAGAACACAAAAAAAAAGAAACGAAATATCAATTAGTAAAAAATCAAAGACCTTGAATTTTACTTTTATTCTCTTTCTTTTTGTTTAACGAAAACTTTTTGTACTGAACACTCGTGGTTGTGTACGAGCGCAAGAACTGCAACTGCAAGTTGATGAAATGTTTGATTTAACAATTAGCATACAAAAAAAAAATAAAAAAGAAAATACCACAAAAAGATTTCTGAACAAGAGTAATAGAAAACATGAACGAACATGAATTGTTTGCTTTGTTTTAAGCACTTTAAAGTCTTTTTTTTCCATCAGTTAGTAAAGCAACTGCTAATGAGCACCACATTCTTGATTCATATTTACTTTTTTCTACTTTCCAGAGGAATTTTATATCAGAATCAGCAAAATTATAAAAATGCCGTTAAAAGTTTTAAGAACGCCTTGAATTTTCGACCCAATTTAGCGGGTAAGTACGCAGGCCTAAAACGCAAAATAGCTTCTCTTCAAATGAATTGTCCTCTTTTAGTGGCCTATTTGAATTTGGGCATTTCGTTAATCGCCCTGGGCAAATGCCAGGATGCAGCTCAGATCTTACAAGAGGGCTCTAAGGTAGACGGTGCTGGTGTTCGGGATCGCTTGGCCCATGAAAATGCCAGAATTTCATCGTACCTGCAGTTGGGAGCTCTTTATGTCGAACAGAGCAAACTACAGCGCGCTTTAGCCGTTTATCGCGAAGCTTTACACGAGCTTCCTCATCACTACTACAAGCGTGATGTTATTTATAATCGTATTGGTGATATCTTTGGCCGGCTGCAGCAGTGGGAGGAAGCGGAGAGACATCACAGGGCTGCTCTAGAGCTACAGCCAAATCAAGTTGCGGCGCATTTGTCGTATGGCATAACGTTGGCCAGAAATGTAAGTGCCCACTTTTTTGTGACAACAACTTTGAAACTCCACATGAATCTCTTCTAAAATAAAAATTAATTGATTGGATTTAAAATGAAAAATTAATTTTTTCGTTACAGAGCAGCAGAGTCTCAGAAGCTGAAATGTGGTTTAAGCGCGCTCTACAATTGGCACCTGAAGAAGCCAGCGTCTATCATCATTATGGTAAGAAACCCTTTTTAAATTTTCCAAATTGTTTTAATGTGAGAACTTCTAAAACGAGAAGTTACATATTCACAAGATAAATACTTCAATTTCTTTTCATAAATACTGATATTTTACAATCCCTCACAAATTCGATTCATTTAATTTTATTTTATTTTGTTCCAGCTGAGTTTTTAACTTCGCAAGCCCGCTTAGTTGAAGCAGTAGGCTATAAAATTAAGGCCGCTGAATTAGCATCGCAGGACTATTCGTTGGTGGTGGCAGCAGCTACCGCGTTGCGACTACTGGACCGGAAACAGGAAGCTGAAATCTGGTACAGGAAGGCAAGTGTAATTATTACGAAATAGTTATTTGTTTGTTTCACAATCGAATGAGTTGTAACAAGAACCCATTAGTTTTTAAAAATAATCCTTTTTCAAGTAAAATATTCAGATCCTACATAAATTTATTTGTGGCACACTTTTGATTATTTTATGGTCCACAGAGATAAGCTTAATTCACATTATTTGAGAGAAAATTTTATGTGGATATGCACGATATAATAAAATATAGAAATTGTTTTGTTTGCTTCAAAAGCAACATCGAAATTGTCTGTATAACATCCAACATTTTTAACTTTGTTCACTTTCAGGCTGTCAATCTACGACCCGGTGATGCCCATGCCCATACAAATCTCGGAGCTATTTTACATTTATTGGGGCACACGAGTAAAGCAGCAGCAAGTTACAAGGAAGCGCTGAGACTACAGCCACGAGATGCCACAACTTTGGGTAATTTAGCCAAACTGGGACGAACGGAAACCAAATAGAGACAAAAACAAGCAGGAGGAAATAATTTACACAGACAACAATTAACAAAAACCTTCCTAAAGCAGAACAAACTAAAAAAATATATTTTTATATAAAACAAGACAATTAACAAATAGAATCTCCCCAAAATGGCAGGATCTTTCAGAGATTCCATGTAAACTTAAT
The DNA here is from genome assembly GCA_963675445.1 of Linnaemya vulpina. Taxonomy (NCBI): domain Eukaryota; kingdom Metazoa; phylum Arthropoda; class Insecta; order Diptera; family Tachinidae; genus Linnaemya; species Linnaemya vulpina. The sequence goes on along the minus strand of OY776276.1, from coordinate 117,943,818 downwards.
GTATCATACCAGTCGATAACCACAATAAAACGTAAAGACCAAAATTGCAATTCATTTTCCTTCGGTTTGTCATTTTTTCAATTATCAATTATTTACTTTGTGTATATACACGCAGTACATAAATGTTTATATAGAACGAAGGGATGCAACAAATTTCTGATTTGATAATCTCTACCCTCCGGAGCGACCAGACGTGCTTGTGGAGAATAAAACATGATAGTTGAAGTTTAATTATTAATTCTGTAAATATCTTAAAATGTAAATGTTCGTTTTTCGTTTCGTACTTCAGTTCGCATGTAAATAACAACAACAAATTTGTTTAATAAAAATTATCCCACTTTCTGCTTAGAACGAGTATAAAATTCTGTTGTGGTTTTAAATGTATATTTTTTTGTACATTTTCCTGTAGATAATCAACCAATAAATTAGAATTGTAATAGAACGAAATGAAAGAAGGTAAAAGATCAATACAAATGCAAAAGTAATTTACCTGTCAAGTAATTTAATTATAAATAAATAAATATTATTAAACTAACAATAATACATACAGCCCAAACTTATCTCAGATTACACAGATAAACAAAATATTGTAAATTATTAAAATTATTTATAAAAAACACAATAAAAAAGTTATATTCGTAAAAATAAAAATACTTCAAAATATGCAAAAAAAAACCCCTCCACTCGTTTTATTTTGTTGCAAGAATACGAGACTCTCAGCAAAGGAAAACAACTTCTGCTGTAGGAAAACAGATACCGATTTGCACGCAACTCTTTTATTTTATTTTTTTAAATCTTTAAAAGTTGCCCACTTAATAAACGCTTCGTGGTAAGACCAAATATAAAAGACAGGATTCTTTTTGAACAGGTTTGATGTTTCACGAGCAGCAAGTGACAAACCCCTGAAATCTTCCCCCTCTTCTTATGCCCTCTCTTAACTGGTTTGAATTTGTTTATTGCCACTTTGCATTTCAAGTACGGCGAAAGTCACTTCTTGGGAATCATTTAAAGTTCTAAAAAAACCATATTATATTTATTAAATATTTTATTTATTATCTTTTCTTTCTAAAATTGGGATTACATTCACACACACTCTTGTGTATGGCTGCATGTGTGGAAAGCTTTTCAATGATATCTAATGGATGCTGCTGCTCTGCTTTGATTTTGCTGAAACTGTCACCCAGATGTTATAAACTTGTGTTACTCCACCTCTCCGAGTGCACATTCGTACTCGTGTGTTGCAACTAGAGATGAGGACTCCTTTATGGAACTGAAGAGCACTTGACTTGTAACAGCCACATGAGTTTATCCTTCTATAAATAGTCCCACACAAACGTATTCCTCTCAACAAGCAAATTTATATAAAATTGCTTCTTGTATTTGTTTCTGCTTTCTTTTTTGTTTCTGTTTTTATTTTCATAAATAAACTCAACGATACTTGACGGTGTGATGATATTGAATGCAATAGATGTTGACGTTGTTCGGTTGAGATGACATGCTTAGTTGGAAGCAATTAGCACAATACGAGCATATTCTGTCGCATACACAAGAGCACACGAGGGTATTCGTACCCTCGAACAAAGAAGTCAATACTGACTCGATTGCACTTTCCATTTTGCGATATTCACATTTCTTTGAAAAGGAACGAGCTGATTCAGGGGATACACATTTTACTCTCAACTTTGAGGACTTTTCTTTATATAAAAAACGTTAGAAAAAATATATAAACAACTAAAAGGAGAAAGAACATCATCATGAAGATCTTGGCTGCACTTGACAAAAGGACCTTTTTAAGTAGCAGCTTTTCCTATAAATAGATTTGCACTTGCACAACGACATGGTGTCATTCTGTTCATAATCTAGTGACATCTTTAGATTCACACTGCAGATGTAGAGAACAATAATTATCGTCAAAGCGAACGAAGTGCCAGGGTTGCCAAGCAACGTCGATGCTCTTCAGAGTGACCTTCGAACACTTACCAACTCTGCATGTTTTTAACTTCCTTTTATTTTATGTGAAACATTTAAAAGCAAACGAGTTATAGCGATTGAGTATATGAACTTTATGCAAGGAGATAATAATTTTTTTATTAAAATGACGAGAATCGTGTTAACAGGCAACTTTGTGTGCAACTTGCGGCAACCCTGATCGGAAGATGAAACTTTAAAAGGCATCATCAACATTTCAAAGTGTTGCATGTCAAAAGTGTTTAACTGTTTATCATTTAGCCAACAAATTCTATACGTTCGAACACTCGACTTTGTTTTCTCTTTTCTTCAATAATTTCGAGCATGCGGTTGTTGCACAAACACAAGCGTACAAAAGCAAACTTTGAAAGGTTGATTGCAACAAACCTTCAACGAGATAAATGGACAGCCGTACACGAGTACACCATTTCCTGTCCATGAATGACATTCAAACAACAAAATGTCGATTCAAAGAGGCAAACTGTCAATATTTCATTAAAGTTTTAGTTCTGATGCCGCAATCCATTATCTATTTATACACTCACACACACACACACACACAACTCGTTTCTTACTTCATTCTTGTTTTGATGTTACTTAATTACTCACTTTGGCAATGGCACCAAGTCAGTGTCACTGCTTCCTGGCAGTGAAATCATTAGCCAGAAGTTCTCTCATCGATTGCTTTAATTCAACGAGCAGAGTTAAGGATTTAGTAACAATTTTGTAGTGCAAAATAATGATTAATCATTCAGAATTATGAAAAATCAATTACGTGAAATTCGACTGAAGGAGTGCTCGCATCCACTTCGAAATATGTAAACGTAGAGGAAAAAAAGAGAGTTTATAAAATACTGAATTTCAGATAAGAATATTTTTAAGATGATTTTTTTTTATTTGTATTCAAAATATGTACTAGAAATTTTCATTAAAAAATAGACAAATAGCTGGATTGGTAAGTTGGCTTAAGTAGCTGCTCAGTGGGCTCCGACATTCCGACAGATCACTTCATTCATCAGAATCAATCTAAAAGGAGCGGATCGATGAACTCGTATCTGAAAATTCGTGCTGCGTCTTATTAATGAGTAGATGGTGCAGCAATAAAGAATGATAATAACAAATTATTTTTCGGTAGTTTTATGAGAGCTACGGAACATCATCTCCAACACAGATCTTAACTGCCTGTTTCACAGTGTCTCGTATCTCGTTTCAAATATAATTATGCCAACGAAACAGTTCTTTCGATAACTTGAAACAGGAAGTAAATGGTTTACCCATCTTACGAATTTACTAGGCAGCTATAGTTTTTAGTTTTTGGAAGACTCTCAAAGTGTTGTAACAGACTAATTCGGAAACAAATCAATAATACATATCGAACGGTTATGAACAAGCAGTTGGCAAGATCAAGTTCAGGCAACAAGTTAAAAATCTGTCGGTCCCATTTTGTTTGGCTTGACAGTATTTGCAAATACTGTCAATGTGTTTGTGAGTCCGTTCGTCCTGATTGCTGTTCGTATCTTTCCACTTGCAGCGTTTGTTTAGTCTTCTTTCTCTGTCGACTCAGAGTGACAGACGTGCTGGTCGTGTTTGGAATTGTGGTTAAATTCTTAAGCACATTTTTAAATTCCAGATATTTATGACATGGATCATAAGTCATTATGTTTGTGGCTTAAGCTTTTGCGATGTAGCAGCAGTAGTATGAAAATCGGCCTGTTCCGTTTTAGTTGCAAATGCAGTTGTTGCTGAAAATGTTTCAGTGGAATCCCACACATCCACGCCAGTCTATAGAAACGAACGTAATTCCTTCTTTTTTCTATTTGTGGAATAAGAGGATTTAAGATTTTGTTGTTGAGTTTCTTGTGCTGTTCAAGTCAAATGGCTTAAACTATTTGACAATTGTATTTTAATGCTGCTGCTGCAGTTGTATTGACAAACATCTCTTCATATATTCAGCAAGAAATACATTTCCAATTTGATTGCCTTTGCCAAGTTTATTGCAGGACCTCCATCCTTCACTCCTTTATTTGGTTGGTTGGTTGGTTGTTTGGTTGGTGGAACCTCGATTTACTTTTTAGTGTTTTTGTTTTGTTTTTGGTTTTTTATTTTCTATATTTTTGCTTCCAGTTTTCCTTTTGCAGTCTCAGCATTATAATAGCGTTAAGCTGCTTAAGAATTCAATTATTTTTGTAGCTTAAAATTTAAGCTGCACTGAAACTTTATGTAATGACGATACTTATGGCTTGCTGGCGCTAACCACTCTTCTCATTGTTTGCTCTCAAAGGAACGTTCGTACACTCACACACATACACGTGCAAATGTATGACAGAGGAAGCTGAAGACGAGAGTTAGTGGCGTTTTGTGGTGTTTGGCGATAGAGGTTTTAAATTACCCTTTTTTATTTATTCAGCTCCTCCGTTTGTTCGTACAGTTTTCAATATTCATCGTCTTTTTTATATAAATTTTTCCTCCAGTACATGTTCGCATCTTTCATTCGTTCTATTTATACAGCGACAGTGACTGCTGTGCTGTCGGTTTGAATTAGTTCAAGTAGTTACCAGGGCAGTTGTCCTTCTTCATTCATCTGCCATTATCTGGCATTAGGTTAAGTTATTTCAAAGCTAATTTTCATCTATTTTCCATCAAAAAACAAAATCATTTTCCTGGATGTCTTCATGGAGTCTCAGTATGATTTTAACAATTTAAAACCAAGAATGAAGAGTGTTAATTTTGCTGATGCCCTTTAAGAATGTGTGCTTGTTACAACGAGGATTATTCTTGTGTCATAAGCGTTTGAGTGTCTGTTTTTATTTTCTAAATCAACACTTGAGAAAATTAATTTATTTATTACGTTGAGTGGAAAAATCCACTTGCCAAAGAATATCCGGAGCACTTAGAAGCTTTAAATCGTGTGAAGTAGTTGATTTACTTTTCTTATAAATTTTTGAGCAAAATTATTAACTTCAGTTTCAAAATGTTTTCTGCAAACTGTCTTAAGCTAATTAACCATGAGTGTGGTGTCCCAGAAAATCACACATCATTTTAATACACTTAAAATGTCTCACTCTCGCAATTAAATATTTGTGAGGATTTTATAATTTTATAATGACTTGTTTTGTTAAGTAACAACATGTGAAGCCATCACATTCCCTTGACTGTCTAAAACTGCCAGAAACAAACTTATACTTGAACCGTTTTGCACACATACACGCATATATATGGGTGTATATGAGTGTTATTTGTTTGTTGGAGTGCAGAGTTATGAAAATGGGGGAAATCCACTTCATATTGAAAATCATTTAAAGCAAAAGGCAGGCCAAGTCCCACGCAAAAGAAACAAAACAAATTCAAGAGTAACAGGGATAACAAAAATTTACTTTGCTACACCTACAACACTCATACACAACCACACACATCATCATCAACAAAGTGATAACAACCCAGGGTTCGCATTTCGACTGCATTTCGACTCTAATCATCGAATTTGAAATGCGATCATCACTTTATTGAGTGTTTTGGCTATAAATTCATATCTTTCTCTATTCAAAATCATGTTAAATTTCATTCCAAACTATTTGAAATATTCAAAGCAATTCCATGTTATACACCCGTTCGTAAAAAAGTCTGGTCTGACTTCCAAACTGTTGATCTACAAAATTTTTTTGTTTCCCAACCATTTCTGTAATACAAAGTGAGAACAGGTATCGATCGACAGAGAAAAACATAAAACAGCAACGCGATGAATGTGAACTGGAGTTTGATAAACGTGGCTCATAGTCCAAGTGCAAGTTGAATTATTTTATTTACTGTTTTCAATCTTAATATAAAAGGAGGTACTTCAGAACTATATTGAAACAACCATAAAAAAGACTCGAAATATATCAACAAAAATTAACATGTGTACCGAATATCAGGCTAATCAAGTTATATTCTCTTAGGATAACACAACTGATACAGAGTGTTACAAAGTGGCCACATTAACGGACTCAAGTGGTTCGCCTGAACGAGGAGATGTCATTTGATAAAACATCCTCACAATAAAAATAAAAGCTTGACGAAAAGCGAATTACGAACAAACAAATATATTTAAAAAGGTCCACAACAAAACATATTCAAAACTGAAAGCGTTAAAAGTTGCTGATACGAAATTAAAGCGTCTTGTTTGAATAATTTGCAGATTTTCTTCCAACGATCTTCTAGAAGCGTCCCTCAGCAACACTCTTTAAAACATTTACAACAACTTTCATTGACTAACATACGCGCACATTAACAACCACATCAAAATTTAATTAAAATTCCATCAACGTACACTGACGCACTCACGTACGTATTCTGCTTGGTGAAAAACAACACACACCCGCACTTTTTGTTATCACACATTTTCAAATACGAGCAGCCTCATCCATCATTTAAAGCTGCAAAATTCCATACATTTAAAACCCATAAATAAACACACACACACACACTCACTCGCAATTTAAAGAGCAAATGCTGCAGGAATTGAATGTTGTACATCATAACGGAAAATAATAATACAATAATACAACATGATAAAGATGAGCAACAACGAAAACAACATTAACATCAGTAGCATCAGCAGCATCATCATCAGCAGCAACAACAGCAACAACTTCAAATACATCGTGTGTAGCGTTAAACATCACATCACAACATGAGTCGTTTGTTCATGTGTTTGTTTGATTTTCTGTTGTTTGCTCGCATCAGGACATTGTTGAGTACACGTGTCCTGTACATTCCTTGTAACCATTCTCGAATCTCATTCTCTCTCTCCCCCTCTCTATCTGTTGCTTTCTCCCTCACACTAGTCTGTATTTTTGATAATACTCATGTTTATTTACAACAACAACTACAAAAAGCCATTAGCGGATATTTAAGGATGGTAATTTTAAGTCCACGATTGGATGTCAGTCGAAGGAACACGCCAATCGGATCTCTAAAAATTTATTGAACTTGAAAAGTGTTATTCTTTTTAATTTAACGTTTACCAGCCATCCCAAACGATCAATATAAAATTTAATATGCCTTCAGTCGAGTCCTTGGCACGACAAAATTCTATTTTCGAGTTGGAAGTTTAAAGTGTTCCCATCGCCGGAATCACTGAGCTTCTTCAACAGCTTCTTGTGAAACTTTCCACACTCAGAGTCGGGTAGAGCCGAACAATCTCATCTCTTTCAGTACTTCCGCTTGATATACAACAGGCTGCATGATGGTGTTGTGCTGGTGATTCAAGGTTATTTATAGAGGATTGGGGCGTATGCACGAAGACTGATTGTCGGATTTCGACAGTTGGGTTTGCAATAAAAGTGGGCATTGAGCCAAATAAAAATACATTCAGCAGACTCATTATGTTTGAATTTTCATCTAATTAATGTGGCGTCAGCAGCAACAATAAAGGGAAGCAATCCTGTAGTGAAACTTGGAAAAATGTATCCCAACTTGGAAAAATGTATCCCAAGGATTTTGTAACTATAAAAGTTTAAAAGAATCGTTCGTGTGTTAGTTTTATGAATGCGGGAGAATGTGCTCGAGTTTATGTGCTGTTAGTGCGTACTCGTGTGAGTGTATTTGAATATTAGAAAATATTTTGGGAGTCTATTTTCACCATCTGTTGACGGCTTTTCATATTAAAACATCATTCATTCACTTCCATGTGGCTGTAGTTTTTATTTATGCTCCAAATGTTGCACGTAAGGCATTTGCTCTCATGTGAGTATTCAACTTCTACCTACTGCCACCCCAGCCTGCTGCCACGTTCCATTACATTCGGACACACATTCACTTGTTTGAAGTCGAACCGAAAGCAAAAACAAAACAAACCCATACCCACGCCCACACGCACCGCACACACAATATCTATTTGAATTTATAAGCCATCATCTTTGGGAGGAATTGTGCTCCACAGTTTCTCTTTTTGCACTTATATTTAGACCAACTTAAATTGGAACCAACAAATACCAGAGAGGAAAAAACTAAATCGAGAAAAAACTAAACGATTTTCAACTTGTTTTTGATTAGGGTCAAATGCAAAAAACACAGACAGAAAGTTTTAAAAGGACTTTACCAAAAAATAGAAAAGGATTTGAATGGAAATCTGTATGTAAAGGTGTGTGAGTGTGTGTGTTTCTCTTTTTTTATGCTGGCAAAAGTAACGAAAACGTAACTGGAAATGCGTACACGATGAAAAACTAAGTTTTTAGTTAGAAATTCATTGTGGAATATCTGGAAAACTGCGTTCTAAAAGTACATGTTTCATTTGAAAGTGATTTGTATCCAAGACTTGATCAACAGACGATTTTTAAGATACAGACAGAAGAATATTTGAACTTCTCTTATATTTTATTGTACATAAAACACTCAGAGCTTTAACGTTACTAAAATCAACAGGATATATAAATAAATTACTTTCAAAACAATTGCATTCTGTCTGCCGCACCACGTCACAAGATATCCTTCTATCCAAGAAAAATTTTCTTAATGTTTTTTTCTTTAATGCGAGTGAGATCGTGTTCTGTATCCCATTCATTTGTATGCAAAAGCAAGGCAAAGTTATTTTGCTCCTCTGGTCACCTCTGGAGTGTATTGTGCCCCAGATATTCAACTTTAATTTCAAAAGCTTTTCTTTCAGTGTGCACCGGCTAACAAATAGACATAAAGACTGTAGTTCTCATACATTCTCTTTAACAACTTGACCGTTAAGCTGTGGTAATACTTTGAGTTTTGTTGTTGATAAAATGTACTGTTGCTGCTTGTTGTTGTAGTTTTTTTTTTTTTTTTTTTGGAGTTGTTATAAAGAAGTTTTTGTTGATTTATGCTGTTGTCATAACTAAAGATTCGTAGGAAGCACTTACGTATCTGTGAATGTGTTGGTTTATTCCTTCCCTTTTTTATGGGTTGTTCTTTTATCTTAGTTTAGGTGTTCTCCATGCACATACACAACTAGATGTGCTTGAGTGTGTGTGTGCCTGTACTATCAGTGTTTAACATTGATAAAAACCTTTTTCTCTGTTGTTGTTGCACGAGCAATTTTTATTCGCATCGAAATTTTTTTCGTGTGGGTTTCCAACTCGGCATAACTGTATGTTCGTACGTGAGTATGTCGCTATCCCACTCACGACCAAAAGGAACTATTTGTTGCATTTAACGTGACTTATCAAAAACATATTAAAAGTCGAATTAGTAGTTGTGTGTTTGTTGATTATGATGAAATGGTTTCTCCATAACTATGTGAGCGTATATTCTTATGGATATGGGCATTTCCACAACACAATTGTTTTTCAATATTTTTAGTTATTCTCAGAAATGTTGGGTAAACCTTCGCTAAAAATAAACAATAAATTTTCTTATCGATTGAAAATGAATTATTCTACCACTCATTTAGCTAAAGAGACGAGAAGACTGACATGGCAAATGTCAATATGATGAGGAAATGTCGGTATTTTTAATGGGAAAAAACGTTTTTTGTTCGAGTGGAATTATAGTTATCCTGTGTCCTTGAACGAGATGACTGAACTCTTGGATGTTCGCTTTATTTGAATATCACTGGAAAAGGATAAGCAATTCCATGATGATGGATATTTTTTGGGGTGGTCTTCAGATTTATGAATTTTATGTTTGTAAAATATCTCGGAGACTTACATCTTTTTTTTTAAGAGAATGATCTACTTGGTGCTGCTCCGAGTTGCATTTTCAATAAAAATATTGGTCATTGAGATTTTTTTATAAATATTTCTTTTTACGAACGTTGCAATGCAATAACACAAAATAAATTGTTTGATTTTGTGTTAAAACAGCGAATTCGTTACAAAAAGGGTCTGCTGCAGAAACCAATTGAAACACATGCGGCGTAATTTATAAAAAATATTTGATATTTATTAACTGGGTATTTGATAAATTTCGATACAAAGTATGTCAAATAAACATTTAATAAATAAAAAAAGCTGTTCATGGAAAAGATGAGAATTTTGTAGATAAATTAAATAAGAAGTGAAGTTTTCAATTAAATTTAACTTTTCGTAGGTTGGCGAACATTTTTCAACTCTAGAAAGAAGAAAAAATTAAATGAGAGCAAAACAGCAACAAATCTCTTTTAAAACTACTGGCAGTCTTTTTTATGCATAAAAGCTTTGCTAAGAAATGTGTCTTAAATATGTCTTTTTAATACAATTAATAAATAAATTCGGAAAAACTTATCAACTAAAAATTTCACAGCATTCAAATGCATGCATTTGCGAGGATGATGTGAAATATACGATAGAAGTTTACATGAGTTTCTACTTTCAATTTATTTTTAATTATCTTTTCGAATTTGCTCAGAAGGCCTAAAGCCTTAACGACACATACACACACGATTTGTATGCCAACTCCTACCCGACAAAGAAAGAAAAACCTGAGCTTGCATTCGTAATACGAAGAGGAAAACAATTTTTGAGCAAATTTCAAATCACTTCCTTTTTAATAATTTCACACAATGATGATAATTCCTTGTTGAAATGTAGAAGAAAATATGGGTGGGAATGTCTTTGTGAAAAGTTTCTTCTTTCCATTTATTATTATTTTTTTATTTTTACTTTTTGCTCAATGAGCATTCAATCAATTCTTCTTTAATCTACTAAAAGCACGTCCTTTGAAAATTAGTAAAAGTTGCACACGTGTAGGGGAATATGTAAAATTACGAAAATATATATTTCAGGCAGCAGGCATGTGCATACAAATGAATTTCCGTTAAAAGAAATTATGTAAAATTCAGCTGCCAAGAGTCTTTTAATTTTGGTAAATTTATATTTGAAGGTAAATGGCAGAATATGAAAGAAAGAGGTGATCTATTTAAGCCAGAATAATTTAGTTCTTGTAAATATGATATTGTTAATGCAAATTGTTAATAAAGTAAGTATTAGAAAGTGGACATATTTAAATCTATTATATTCAGTCAACCCGAAGACGGGGACTTGGCTTGCTGAGGGATTCGCTTTTCGCATAATTGACTCACACATCAAGGATGCGTTCCGTGTTGAATATGATTAGCGAACTCTTCCATGTACTTCTTTAAAAATTAAATCCGATAGATTACGGTTTAGTTTATTTTTTTTTTGTGCTAAAATTTTCATTTATTTTCGAAACTTTGTGCAGACGCTGACAAACAAATTGACATTTACGTGTGCCAACACGGACTTCGTTCATGTGTATTTACATGCATAATATATGCTTTCTCTATGTGTTAGTGTTACACAGAAAACGAAAATAGTACGAGGGGGAAAAAATAAGATTGATTTTCATCACACGTTGATATCATCAGCAGCACGTAGTGATTATGTCGGTAAAGCTCTAATTGTACAAAGCAAATCAGTGGCTCAAAGTTAGCACAACAGAAGCTAAAGTGAAACATATAGATGGCGCACACACACACACACTCTGCACTCGTATAAGAAGAGAATATGGAGTTGGAGTTCTATTGAAAACCATGTTGTATTCGTTTATGACTTTATGTCTTCCAATAGAAGAGTGCAAAAGACGCTGTCAGATTTCTTAATGAACTTTTTACAGTCTTTTGTAATCAGGCCAAAGAAGAATTAGGATTTTAGAGAGGATGAGCCTTTTTCGAATAATCAACTTCTTCAAGAAGTTCATGCATTTTTACTGTCAAGAAAAAAAGTTCATCTCTCAGTTATTAAAAAGAAGAAATTATTAGAACACCGTCTTAATATGTGACCATTTTTTAAATAGATTTTAAAAGCAGTTCGTTGAATACACAAACGCACATGAATAGGGGTTCATATTGCTCGAACTTTGCAAAGGAAACTATTGAAGGGAAACTTTTACTGCGGATGAATTTGAAAGCTGGAAACTGACAAATTACTTTTTTGATTCATTCGTATTGAACTCAAGTTTTTTCGCATAAAGAATATTTTTTCAATAATCAAGCCAACAGGGGGCAATCACTATTTTCATTTTGAAAAATTAATTGGTACTATCTAAACAGTTGTTGGTATTAATTAAAAATTATAAAAAGAATTATTTGATATCCTTGATTTGATATCTCTTTGATTTGGGCCAACTAAAATTCGGAAATAGTGAAAAAATAGAAAAATGTTGTACTTTCAGTTGCAGCATTAACATCATGCAAACACACACATGCATTTGGACGTATATGCATGTGTATGTGTATGAACACGTATAATTAAACATTAAGAACACGAGAACTGATATTTTCCAAAGAACACAACAACCAACCGTCTCGTTAAAAATTGCAAGAAAACTTTGACGACGACAACAACAAGAACAGCGGTTCCAGTTGTATTCTCACACAAACCTTCACCAACGTTGGCGGCAAATGTCACGGCAACAATTTGTACATTAACGATTCTCATGAAGATGTTGCGAATGATTGATGTCCGTAAAAATAAAATTGCTATTGAACGAAAGAAAATTAACTTTCAACAAAAACCCACTCCTCTATTGGAAGAGGGACACGCATCCAGACAGATTTACATCAAAGAAAACGTTTGCGGTTAACAAAATGCAGACTGTCGTAGACAAATTAAAGGGAAAGCCAACATCTTTGGAAGAGATGTGAGTTGAATTGTAATGAAAAGTCTTTGGAATTAACTGATAACGAAACTGAACACTCGTATCTTTTGGATTTGTGGAGAATAAAAGCCTTTCCAACCGAAAACAACACAATTTCAGCAAATTATATGTTTTTGGCATCTGTTTGTTTACAACTGAGAATAATTTTGTTAGTGAACTCCAGTCGAATGCTGTTAATACTGGATTCTTCTTGCACTCCTTCTCTGTCTCATGCAAAACAACGTTCGAAATATATTTTGAAAACCTGCCGCCTACACATTCAAGAAATTAAACGACTTAAATACAAACACAAATACATTCAATTAAATGTTTATTAGCAGCAGTTGGCCTTTAAACTTAAATGTCTCGTACTCGTATTCAATCCCAGCATTCCAAAAATAATAGCAACACATAGAATCCTACAAACTACTTGATCTTATTCGCCGACAGCAAATGGAATTCGATATATTGTTTTGATTAAGACATAAAAAAATAACTAAAAGTAAAAATTACTTAATACGTGAACACCTTTCTAAACCAGCTAGCAAAATGTGTTGTTTGTTTTTTCTTACAAACGCTGGAATAACCAGAAATTTGCGAGAGTGGCATTCATTTCTTATTGTTCGATAATTTATTCTTTGACTTTTGGTACACAAAATTAAATAACAACTAACATTATATTGTGCAACACGTGGTGCATGACATTATTAAACGTAATTATTTGTATCGAAATTCAATTAATTAATTTATAGGCTGAATTTCTTGTCTATCAAACTTATTGAGTCTCAAATTCTCTCCTTTCTTAATGTAGGTCCTTGGAGCTCAGCTTTAATGAAAGTTTTTCAGGCATTTTAGATTTTAATTTAATTCCCTTTTTGCTTTTGTGTCTCGTTTAATAAGAGAAAAGAGTTTCAACGCTTCACTCGGTTTACGAAGCCCTTAAATTAATGCAAAATTTTTTTTTCATGATAATCTGTAAGAGCACCCACACATTAGGGCTCCTTTCATCAATGTGAATGCATTTTTGTTGTGGTTTTGATTCACCTGTCTCAAACGATTAAACTTGATCGAATTCGAAATAAACTCCGCAAGTTAATTCAACTACTTTCAGATAAATACCGCAAGTGGGTCAATAAAATTATAATATCAAGTCGGCTTATAATGACACGATTACATTTTTTTCTTTGCGATAACTCCTCCGCGTTATCAGTGAAAGAACACTTGAAAAATATAACAGTAGATGTTGCATTTAACGAACTCCCAACATGTCGCGAAATAACTCGCTCACTTTCCTATTCAAATAGCGATAATAGAATATATTCTCATGTCTGCAAACTCAACAATAAAACTCTTTTCAGGCAGGACAAAATATCAACCAACAGAAGAGAAGTGATATTTACCGGGAGCTAAATTGACATGTTCAGGTGGAAGTGCCAGATGCGCCCTAATACACATGTAAATGTCCATACAATCTAATTTATCAGCAAACAGAAGAAAAATGTAAATGCAGACAAGTATTTGTATGTATTGCTTTAAGTGTATTAGTGTACGAGTATGTGGAAATAGAGACGAACACGTGCAGTGATACCGAAATAAAAGTTACGATGAGTCGTGTGTGTGTGAGTCCAAGCCACTGCATGCAATTCAGCAGATGCTGCAGAAACAAAAGCTTGCACACATACCCAAGAATACGCAGTGCTCCTATGGGCTTCCGACTACACACATACATACTGCAACAACAACAACATTTGTGCTGTGCATCTCGTATTATTAGTGGAATGGTGATGGCAAAAAACGGAAGTAGGCATGTGGCTAAACATTGTCAATGACATGCAGCTCAAACTCACACACACACACACACACATGCACGTCCAAACAGCTATTACATTTTTATCTATATAAATGAGTGATTGTGTATGTGTGTGTGTTAGTTGGATGGCTGACTGGCTGACTGTCTGACTGCTTGGTTGGTTGGTTGGTTGGTTGATTTTGTGTGTTTCAATTTCTATGAAAATCAAAAATCAGCCACAAGGCAATTGGATATAATTTCTAATTATTCGCTTGAGCGCAAATAACTAACAGGCAAATACAGCACATTCCTGTAGATACATTCTGTGCATAAAAGTATCTCTATCGACTGGATGTGCACAACGACACAATAACAATAAAATCCATAAAACTACAAGCAACTTGAACTTAAACTTTGGAATTTATAATAACAATAGCAACAACAAATATAACAAAATTATTAAATGGGATATCACTTTGATAACATCCCTCCTACTCCCCATCCCACTGAATGAATGTGTTTTAAAAGTGAATAATAAAATAACAGCGACTTCTTTGAGGAAAAGATTGTCGCATGGTTTTTGTTTTGATTTGCTCAGTTTCGCCTGACTCATCGGAGTTGGGGGGTGCGGTACTGAAATTCAAGCTCTGCAACAATTTTATCCTCATCAGCCGTGGGTACTTTTTTTATCCCACATTAAAAAATCAATTAAAATTAACTGATTTGAGTTGATTTGGATCTGATGTATGAACGTATTGGCCACTTCCAGATAAATCCAAACGAATTTGATTTCTTTTACTTTCTTTTGTTCTTAAAAGGGTACAATAAAAAATATACACGATGCAATTCCAAATTAGTGGAATCGAGATTGTATTCGCTCTTCTGCAGGATGCTTTACACCGAACACCGTTGCAGAACTGCCAGTCCCACTACTCAAAAGTGATAATGAGAATATGTTTCGTTACTTTAAAGCAACAATGCTTCCGTCATTCATGGTGGAGCGACTGATTAATTTTTACAAAAGTGTAGTAGTTTGATTTCAAAAGTTGACCTCTACTATTCAGAGTTGACAGAATTCAGAAACTACTTCAACTCGACTGCAGGTTACCCTAAACTGTTTATCGTACGAATGATAAATTTAAATTGCATTTAAACTCAAACGCTACACAAATTTAGCTTTTAATGTGCAACACCATCCCCAGTATACCGTTCTACTGCAATCTAATTTCGCCATTTTCTGTGTGTGTGTGAGTTTAATTGTTAAGTATTTATTATTTTAGAAAATTAAAAGTTTTTTCCTTCTCTTTTTGCAGACAAGTGCAACAAGTGGACATCTGCAGCAGCAGGAAAGTTAGTTTATCGTAACGGGCACGCTTGCCCCCTCTTTTATATACGCATTTGCTTTTATATGTCTGCAAGTATCCCCGGGACTGGCACCAGTTGTATTTTACTGCTTTCCTTTCCCCCTGTTGTAGCTCGTGCTTGACTTTATCCAATTGTCAATACTTTTTATTGTTGTCGGCCATTTTCCTCTTTGACTACAAACCAAACAGTGACCATGCAGACTTGTTCGCATATGCGTTGGCAAGAGAGTTTTCTATTACACAGGGTAACAAGGACTATCGCTGATTGCAAATGTGCTTATTATTTCTGATTTTCTTATTATTATCTCAGAAAGTTCTTCAGAATGACACAGACTTTGCGCTGTTGCTGTCACAGTGGGTACAACAATATATTATTAGAATTAAATTTAAAAAAAGAAATAAATATCAGCGATTAGAATATTAAAACAGGTTAGTTTGCTGACTAGTGTTGTGGACTTAATTCAAATACTTCTATTAAACTACCAGCTACGACTGTGCAGTGCATTCAAGGCAGTAGGAGTCCATGTACAAACCCACAAGTAAAAGCATACAAGTTTCAGTATTCCACATGTGTGTGATTGTGGGTGTATTAGTGAACTGTTTGCTAGCATTTGTTGGCAACATGCTGTTGAGTTACAATAATACGGTTTTTTATTCTCTAAATAAAACTTAATTTGCTGCTACTGCCAGTCTCCTTTCCTTTTTTTCTTGTAGACATCTTGTGTTTGTAAGCCAGTGTGTGTGTGTGTGTATGCTTGCATGTGTGGGTGGGGTACAGTTGAATGACTTTTTCGGAACAGAAATTTATGTTCAAACGGAGAATAAGACTAGAGCTCTCAAACTCGAATCTGTAAACTTCATTTATAATTATTTTAGTTCATCCGCCAATAGTTTTTTAAAATTTTCACAAGATATAAATATTTTTCGATTAATGAATCACAACAAATTATCAGATATTTAACATAAATAAGAAAAGAAAAACTCCACAAGGGTTTTGATTAGTAACCGATTACAGCGTAACAATTATTTATTTTTGTTTGAGTATCAATTATTTATTTCGTTTCATCTTTACTCGTGACGTCTATATGAGCACTTAAGCCATAATTCCTTAAGAAAAAAGTGCTTAAGAAAAGCTGCTTGTAAATATTTATTACAAATCTTCCACTTGTTCTCAGCCAAGTGCTCTGATTTCCTCTCCTTTGTGTCTCATTTCGAAGGATTAAATTTATTCATGTGAAATATAAAACACTGTTGCTCGCTTTTTGCACTGATTATGCTTTATCGAGAACGGAATTCCATTTCAATATGGATGAATAATATTTAGTTTCATCATTATCTTCTCCTTTGTTTCATTCACAAGTTGTTTCGTTGGCAGTCGTAGTTTTGCTCTTATTTGTTGTTCATTTTTTTTCTTTCTTCTTGTTGTTATTTTACTGCTTCGTAATCGTTTCACTCTATCCTCTACTCACTGCTTAAAGTCTGTCCTTTGGAATAGCGGCGATAAGGAAAAAATCCTTGTTTATTTTTATTTTTTTATTTTCTGTCAATTGAAGTTGTGATTTTTCCAATTTGATAAACAACAATTCAACTGTGATACTTTCACAAATAATTCACAATAACACAATAACTATAGCAACAACAACAATGACAACAACAATAATAATCAAAATAATAGCAAAAAGCTAGTGATATTAACATATAAAAAATATACGGATGCAACAAAGAAAAACAATCAACAAACAACACACGTTGTCACATTGAACGGTGGGTCATGTTGGTTTTTTACATTCTGCCTGCTACCAACCGCCAACGATTTTATATTTAACAAGAATAGAGATGAAATTTAGATTTCCAAGTTTTGCAATTGCCCACACTCTCACTTGGTCCAGACCAAAATCAGTCTAACTAAATTGTAATTTATTTTAATTTAACTTCACTGTGCGCTGCGCAAAACTTATTTTGTAAAAAATTCAACCACACAATGTCATGTTTTATGTTACAAACATGCACACATTCACACACTAATATACGTAGTTGAATATGTATGTGTGCTGGTATGTATGAATGCACGTATCTGCCCAACGGACACAGCGACAAGAGCTTCTCTTGTAGCCTTCTAAGTCTATGGAAATAATGAAAACTCAAATTCATAACGGAAGGAAACACACTGAAAGATGTTCCTGATTTAAGACGTCGATCTGAAATTAATCTGCTTCAGTTTATTAGCTTCACGTCCGTCTATAGCTTTAAGGGAATCTTGCATCGAGATATTCAGTGGTTTAAGGACATGCGATGAATTACATAATTTAAAGAAACATAACGATTTTCTAAATGGGCAGTGTCACGCCCAAATCAATTACAGCTGTGGACTTGTATCGGATAATTATTGACTTGAAAAAAGGACAGATTCACAGTCAAACACAAGATACAATTTAAGTTTCAAAATCAGTGTTTTCATGCAGGACACTCGTCTTAAACTCACAAAATACGTTTTGTTTTGACTTAGAGAATGTAAAAATATGTCTGCTGGGTGCGACTCAAATGAACGTGTTAATATGAACGCAGATGTGTTGTGGGTGGAAGAGAGTGTACTTTTGCTGTTGTTTATTTGTATAAATTTGTGTTTATTTGCTTCAAATAAAGAAGAATGAGATAAAAAAAATATAAAACAACGAGCAAAAACGATTTACAATTTATCCTTTTTTGCAATTTTTGCTTCTTCCAGTTCATTCTCGGGTTGCCAGTACATTTTGCCAAATGATTGTATTATTTATGGTTGGATGTATCAGTGGATACTTTTTGCATGATTAAGTTTGATTTTTGGCAATTACATAAATACTATATAAAGCGAACACACAAACAAATAAACAGGACCAAAAAGCCAATTTTTTAATACATAAAACTTCATGTACGGGTGTGCAAACGTGTAGGTTTACTGTATCTGAAGGAGATTCATTTCGAATTGGCATTGAAAACTGCTGATTTCGGACAATATTTATTCCATCATAACTCCCAAGGCAATGAGCGCAAATATAATTATTAATTCCAAAATAAAAATCCAGAGTCGCCATTCCACAAACTTCCTAGTCCAACGTAAATAAACGTTAACAATTTACTACTCTTGGCCTTCAATGAATAAAAATCACAGATCACAAGGGAACTAAGCAGAAAATTAGATAGAAAGGGATGCCCGCAGGAAACAGTCGGAGGCTTTAAAGGCCCATTGTGATGCTGAGAGGACTGCATCCTTCGTGAAATCAGAATAGTTATTGCTAAAACTGTATTCAAAAATCAATGAACATAAATTATATATATCGGAGAAGACAATAATCGTAGAGAAATAAAATGAATTTTTTGCCAAAAATAATGGTCGTGTTCAGTGAGATGTTGTGCTCTACTCGAACACAACAAACACAACTAAATCATGTCAACAATTTCTATGAAATTATTTCTTATTTTATTTCTTCTTGTCTCTGAACAATTGTCATGTCATAATGATGATGCTGATGATAAGAAACTTAATGGTGGATAGAAGAAATAAATAAAGAGTAACACGAAACAGAGAAAAAATAATCAACCAAAAGATGCCAACAAAACGCTTTTCAACAAACAACCAACCTGACAGTTGACATAATAAAACATTAAGGAAAAGTTGATTCGCAACACGGTTAAAAATAAATTTTTCTAAAGCGAAATAATCACTTCTCTTAGGAAAACTAAAAGGAAAAATGACACAACAGCAGCAACATCTCAGTGTTATTAACCACACATACACAAACATGAGCAATCGCACACACACACACACATTTACAAATATAAGCAGGTACACATTTTGTTTCCTCTATGGCTGTTTAGGAGAGCAGAGTGAAATATTTAAGTTGTTTTGTTATTTAAAATATTTCTGTTGCCTGAGTGTATGTGTGTGTGTGTTGTTGTTGCACAACATAATGATGCAAAATCATAATTCTGCAATTTATAATATTTTTAGGCTATTATATGAAGAAGTGGTGCGTGTTTAAGTGTTGCTGTTCAAAAATGGAAAACAACTTAATGAGGATTCGGTTGAACTGCACAGAAAATGTGTTTTGAAGAAGAACAACTCAACGCATGACTTGAAAACATGAACTCAGGCAACAAATTAGTGTTGGAAAGATTGAGACAAAGTTAAAAATAGTCGTTGACAAGTTCCCACATGTTGGGTTTAACGGCGTTGTGAGAGCTGTCGAAATCGAGGAGGATTCAAGTTTTAATTTGCTGTTGACATCTTTTTGAAGGACGTCGGCATATATTTTTTTTCTTTGATATCGAAACATTCAAAGTACTCGTTAAAGTCCCCTTTAATTAAAAGATTTGAGCTTTAAAACTTCATTCTACAAATTAATATCTCCTTTTAATAAACAAATTAATTCATAAATTGTAGACATAAACAATTATGAAAAATGCAAATTTCTGAACACTTTGAAAGCGCTGAAGTGTTTCCAAGGCTCCACCATTTAACATCTTCAGCTAATTTGTAACAAAGAAAAAGAAAACGGTTTCCAAGCACTTCCCATCAAACGTGTTTTGACAACTTTAAATGACGAGATGCTCTCACACACTGATGTAATTATGCACACATCAGGTCTGGGAATTTCAGTACTATTTCACTTTTCACTTATTGCATGTTCTATTTGAATTGATTTTGAAAAGGTTCATGAAATTTTATTAAAGTTGTGCTGGACTCCTTCAAACTCTAGTTTGTGACAAAAACCTCTGATCAAACTCATTTAAATTACATGGATTTGGTCAGAGGTTTTTGTCAAAAACCAGTGTTTGAAGGAGTTCGGCACAACTCTAGTGTTCATGTCTTTTTTAGAAGTCTATAGAATAAAATAAAAACTGAATTTTAAATTCCAATTTCATTTTTTAAACTTCAATACTGCATGAAAGCTTTTTGAATGGCCGCTATTTTCGTTTGATACTCTATGGCTTCTCAAGCATTTCCAGAGTCTCTAAGTCCCTTTAAAAAGGAATTATGAGGCAAAATCTTCAATTATAAAGCAAACAAGCTCAAGAGTAGGTTCTCACAGAAGAAATAAATAATAATTAGATCAACATAATTATTGTGCGGCAGGTATTAAATGAACTGGTATCAACTGAAAAGTTCTATCTGCAAAAGAATCATCCTTGTCAATATATTCAGTACCATTTTGAAATCTTCGTTTTCTACGCCTGCGAAAAGTGTCAAGCGTTTGTTTGCTTCCTGCAAACATTGGAAAGATGAACTGCCACACCAACGTGTGACAACTTTAGGTTGAAAGAAACTTGAGTGCTGAAACATGGCGAAGCGAAACAGGAAAATGAAACAAAGACCATCGTTTAAATTTCAGGCTTGAAGATTAAAGAAAGCCAACTGCCTAAAAACATGCAAAGACTTGTACTCGCATGCACGTGTGTCTGTGAGTCTAGTGTAATGCACTCCCATTTTAACAACAATAAAAGTTCAACACAAACAGACAGAACAACAATGCACTTGAAGCAAACAAAACAACAGCACTTGTGAAAAAACACTCAGCAGCGGTACGAGTGTAAACATTCTCATCTTTTTAATTTAAATATTTATACTTTCGCATACTTGGCAGCTGAAGGATGTCCCCGCTTGCAGGTTGTAAATAATTTATAATTTTTTTTTAAGTAGAAAGTTAAACTCAAACATTCAGTCGCTCTCCTGCTTAATTTTTTGTGCATAATTTTTTGCACCGTAGAAAAGGTTCATACCTAAACACTGGATGGAACCTGTCTTATCTACATTGCAAACCATGTTGCAACAATTCATTTTCTGTTTGCCGCAGGTAAACAACAGTCCACCTGAAGTTTCTACGGTCGCAGAGTGGTTGGAGTTGAAATTTGCGCACTTCAAAATATGCAATATTTAGTGGTTCTATGCAAAGAAGGGGGCACACACACACATACACATACACACACATAATTAAAAAATGAGAGAATGATTAAAAATATGTATTTTGATTCCTAATTTCCCATTCATTAACACGATTAGGAAACAAAACAGCGTTCGCTGATTGCAAAGTTAATTTGTTTCGCTCTTTTATTTGCCAATCGACTCCAGTGCTGAAGCTAAACACAATTTGTCAGAATATGAAAAACAAACTACAGCTCGTTTGTACATTAAAGCATTTTTATAGTCACGAAAGATTTTTCGAATAGTACACAGTGAACATTTTTTCCAAATGTGATCTCGTTTTGGTCAAGTTTGGCAATCCAATTCGGCCTGAAGACGTATTTAATACCACGTTGGTGATTGAGTTGAAAACGGAGGTTTACCTGAGATCGCAAAAACTATGCTGAAATATCTGAAGGACTTGAAAAGGAATTTTTGGATTAAATCATTAAGAAATCCGCACAAAGTTTTTTCTTTTGATTCATTTCTAAAAGTAGTCAACCATAATTATGTCAAGATAATGCGAATTGCTAGAAATGATCACGCGTAATGAATACACGTCGATAGTTAGAAATTATATTTTCCTCTAATTACACCACTGTTATTCAGATAATATGGCAAAATGAAATTTATTGGCTCTTCCTCGATGAAATAAGGGACGAATTCCTTTGCTGTTGTGTTCACTTGTCGTTGCTGTTATGCCACCAACATCGGGCATTGATGCAAAGAAACAAGAGCTGGGATTTCATCGTTTAATGTTACCATTTTAATATTTTGCTGAGGTAGTCATCGCACTTTATGCTGTGAGTTTGTCTCATCTTCAGCGTGTGTAAAACTAAAACTTGTCCTTCTTCCCTTTGAGTTTGTTGCGAATATTATTCATTCATTCAACAGCAGCATATCCTGTCAAAAATCAGATTAGATTTCAACTTTGAAAATAGTCAGAGTAGCATGCAAACACTGCAAGTTTGCTTTTTTAATTCTTGCAAAATGTTACAAATCAAATTCTATCCCTGACGGTCTTTTGTCTGTCACTGCATTTGCTATTTAACACCAGATGAGCGCATAGTCAAGTTCTGTGCTTTCGTATGACAATTAAATGCTTCACGTTATATGAAAAAGGGATCTCAGCTTTGAAAACAGCAGATAGTTTGAGTTTTGATTTTTATCAGCTTGCAGGAGTTTTTAGGGTGCCTTTTATTTGGTCTTAATAACACTAAATGGGTGCCGTGGCAGAGGGTAGCGTGAATATTGTGGGTGTGATATCCACTTCAAGATGCTGTCTAATTTTCCAGCACGAATAAAGTTCTTGTTAAAATATTCAATTATAATATCGTGAAACTCAAGAAATTAATGCGTCAATTGTAGAAGCTTAAGTATTGAAAAGTGTATTCACGGATCACGCAAATACATTCAGAATATGAAATGAAATCTAAACTTGACAAGAGCGTGTTGAGACAAACGTATTTCTGGTAAAGTAGCAAACATTATTTTTCTGAAATATCTTTCAAGTTGCGTTTTGTCAGCTCAAAAAATGTTTGGAGAGATATAAATGGTCGCTTCAAGAAATTCAATTTTTTATTTTGACATGGTTTTTAGCCCCACTACCTAATTGTATTTAATAAAAATAAATTGACAACACGTTCCAGACTCTTTTCAAATAATCCAACTACTCCTCCACGAACTGCTGTAACACCTTACAGCACTTCATATCAAAAACTTGCGCTTCATATCAAAAGTTCGTTGCTCCCACTTTCTTCTCCACCGTTTATGTTTCTCAAATATGCCGTTTCCCTCCAGCAACATTTTCAATATTAAAAAAGGCATGGAAAGGTAAGACGAGGGCTGACGAACTGGCAGACTGGATTTAAGTACTTCTTTTGTGTTGCACTCATTTCAGTGTCTTGTCTACGTTGACTTTGTTGTTTGTCAGATGTTAATATTTTGCCTGCATTTTCTTTTCCGCATCCGCTTGACAATGCAGCTCAAATGTAAAATCACAATGCAGCAACCGAATTGCCGTTCAAAGTTTAAGTGCGAACAGGTAACTTTATGCGATCGCCCACCCTCTGCTATTTGTTTACAATAACGCAATCCAACAATGACAGCTTTCTTGGCGCATTAGGAGTACTCCTTCTGCAACTTCTTTTCATGCCCAGCTATTGGAGGCAAATTAAGAGTTTTACTTTCTACCTGCCCCCACTGGCGCTTTTACTCTTCTTCATAACATAAGAATTTTAATCGCTTATTACCAAGTCTTTTGTTTGCTTCACTGGTTTGTGTTTTTAAGCTTTTCCATTTTGCCTACTCTTCTTGGCAGCATGTCATTTGCTACTGCGGCTTTTTATAACGCTGTACTTCCACGGTCATCATTGTCAACTGTGCGCTTAATATAATCCGCTTTGAGGCATTTCAATGCTCCCACACTACGCGTACCAGTGGCGTATAATCAATTTATGCCAAGACATGGAAAACCTTTTATATCTTAAGTTTTAGTTCTTAATTTTACTCTCGCAGTCTTTCCACCATCAGTCGTATTGTGTCTGAATGCAAAACTCAATTTTAGCCTTCGGCTTGGCCTGGTTCTGTTTGTAAGTTTCAGTTCTATTAGAATCTTTACTCGTCTGTAGAGCGTTTTTAGTTCGATGCGACAAGTAGAAATTAAATAAGAAATTGTTTTAGTTTAATTGTATTAAAGTCGAATTAAAATATGCAGCAAATTATCTAGAAACCATTTTCGATTTGAGTTCTTTTTTAAAAAAATAGAAGAGTGTCTGGAAAAAACTAACTTTTTCCATTACCAAAGGAAAATATTAAATAAAATATCATCTCTTTTGCATTAATCTTTCTTAAATCAACATTTTCTGCAGAAACTTTGTATATTTAATGAAACAAGTAGAAAAATGTTTCAATATAAAAGAATTTCGCAAGAAACAAAAAGAGGAAAATGTTCTAAAATTGTCAACTACCAGCAACAGCAGCAACAACTGCACAGAAAGACAGAAAGAAGAACCAACCACGCTATCAACAACTCGTTGTACAAGAGTCTATAAGCCTTAAAGGTTGGTGCGCAAACAAGCGATAATAAAAGAATGAAATTATAAAAAAGCAAAAATAAAATCCAACAGATAAAAATCCGTGGAGAACAGCAAAACTATAAACTTAACATCAACATTTAATAAAGTAATAGACTGAGATAAGACCCTGAAAAGTTGCAAAAGGAAAAAAGAAATTAACTATCCAGCATCAGCACGCACACACTGAAAGCACACACACACATGAAACTTTTCTCTTCCTTCATTCTACATCTGTTTCTCTCTTTCGTTTATGCACCAACGACCAAAGTTAAAACAATAAAGTACCGCATTGCATCTCGACATCTATGCTTTATAACTCAGACAGGTAGTAACTATTGACTAGTACAAGTTATTTGTTAAAACGGCAACGCAAACAGTGCAGCCGAACAGAAAAAGAAAAAGAAACAAAAACAATAACAAAAAAAAAAAGAAAGTTTAAACAATTCAGCTGATATTACACCAAAACAAACAACAAACACAAACTAAACAAATGTCCAACTTAGCAAACCGTACCAGCCAACAAAAAACACCATTTCCCTTCGCGTGAGCAGGGGTATGGAATTACCACCTGTTTCCCATAATTCCAAGGAGTGAACGGTTCATCCAACTGCTGGCGTTGGTCTCTGAACCACGATTGTAAAATACATCCTTTTGGTTTATTCGTGCATCTTTTATTTATTCAATGTTTTAGTATAGTTTTTCTTTACATAGTTAATTACTTTTTTATTTTGTTCGGTGGCTTATGATCAACCTTATATTTTAATCTGTAACTTGATTAAATTTAAAAGAAAATTTGAACGAATGAGTCCTAAACGAAACTAGCTAATTTTTGTAAGACGTGGGCCCCAGTTAGCGAGACAACTTATTTGCGATCTGCAGTTTTCAAAATTCGCCAAAAAATATACCAGATTATATGTAGTAATTTCAAAAGGAAGTAAACAATAATAGCATCCTTGCGCTCTATATATTTGCTATCTCGTGGGCCTTCGGCCGGGCGTAGTATTTTGCATACGTCGAATAGTGGAATCATTGCCCAAACATTTTATATTAAAAAGACTCTTACCTCATGCCACGTAATTAACAACAACATTCAAAATAGTAAAGTGGAAATGGAAACGGTGTACAGAATATTGTTCCACAGCAATCTTTAGTGCAAAAGAAAACTAACATAATATTTGCTCGCACTTTTTCCATATGCATCATGAAAAATAGCACAAAAACTACAACAACAAAAAAACTCTCGGAAGAAAAAAGAACAGTGAAATGGAGTTTCAAGCGGTAAAGGAAGTAGATGAATATGGAGAAAATTTAGTTAATAGCAGAAAAACGAAATGTGGTTTTAGCAGTTGGTTTACTTAGTTGTTTTCCAGCTGCTCTTCTCCTCCCTCGTTGACAAGGGATAAACAATTTGAAACAAAAATAAAACCGAAATCTGCTGGAGTAAAAAATATTGGAATGTAACAGGAGCATGTGAATATAGTGGAGCGCAGACAGTTTCCAAGCTAAAGTTTTTAGCAAATTTTATTTCATTTTTTTCGTGTTTATTTTTTTGTTCGAATTATGATATAAAGCCAAAGTTTGTTGGATTATGTATTAAAAACGGCAAAGAACTTTAGAGACAAATTTTCAGCCATCGATTTTTCTTGCTTCCAGTGTTTTAGTTTGAAAAGTTTGTTGAATGCAAATTTAATAACTGCATTGACGGGATTGACTGCATCGAATGTGAGTCTGGTGCACTTAATATTTGCAATTAATGACAAGAGTTCCAAGTTAATTTATTATGGAAAATATAAGACTCGAGTATGAAAGTCAATGTCAAGTTTGTCCAGACAGAGCAGATTTTTGTTAAGAAATTGAAACAAACATTAACAAAATTGTTTTGAAAATTATAAACAGAGTGCTACTGTATGCATCTGATATTCTTCCGTGACATGAACAGAACCAGGACTTAGTTTTCAAGTCTATCTCTACCCGACCGCATTTTAGAAAACTGTGGACAAACATCTTCGTCTACTTTCAATCTATCAGTTGCATCATTTGTTTAGTGAATAGGGCTGAAAACAATTGGAAATTGAATTACAATCGCCAGCAGCCAATGAATATGTGAAAGAGCACAATTGCTGATTTCAGAAAGAGCACATCCTCAAAAGACTCTTGAGTCTCTATACCAAAAACAAACACCACTTACACAGTGCAACCGAAGGGTTACGTTTAATCTTTTGTGGACGCATTCCTAAAACAGAGTTTGTTTTATTGAAACTAAAAGTTTTCGATTACATAATAATCAGATGCCTCATTAAATAATAATCAAAATCAAGGAAATCCAGTTGGTCAGATCATAAAAGTATTTGGAAAATAATATATATTGACTTAAGAAAAATACCAGCGATTAAAAGGCAGGACCTAATTCATGATCTCTTAAAACGCAACAGTCGGAGTTGTTTAATCCATTTAAAACAAAACTTTAATATCAAAACCCTGGAACATATTTTTTTTGTGAATTTACAATATTTTATGAGCTATTTTTCGTTGGAATTCAAATTGAAAACTATCAATTATGTACTTATACACACACACATATAGATACACACACATACATATTTTAATTAAATGTCATCGCCATAATTTTCGACAATTTACAATTACTGAGAGCAGCAAAAACAAACGGGAGATGTAAGAACAAATAAAAATCATATAATTCACGTAGAGAACATCAGCAGCCAGCCGCCACGAGCAAAAAACAAGTCAATCTGCGTCCACAAACAGCAAAAAATTATAAGCCACACCAATAAAATGCCATGAAATTTGTTATAAGTTTTCCGACACTCACCAAACACACATACACACACACATTCTTACATATACGTTGCCTCCAAACATACTTTTGCGCTTGTCTGTCCCGCATCTACATTGTCGAAGTAGGAAGTTTTTTCTGTTTAATTTGTGTTAAGCAACTTTTATGTTCTTTTTTTTAGATGTACAACATCTTAAGATATTGCAAAATTAAATCGCTCGTGTAATTGATATATTTGAGCTGTAATTAGCAGCACTTCAAGAGCAGAAGCTGAGTGAAAATTTCCTGAATTGCGAAAGATGGCGAATGCGAGAAGAAAAAAATGCCACAAAAACAATTGCAGGGGTAAACATGAAAACTTCGGTAATGAATCAGCTCTAACAGATGACGATGATAAGGGTCTTTGAACAAATTCAACATTTATTTATGCACTCACACACACACACACACACACATACAAGAATATCTACCAACTATTATAGATTTGTGGAGAAGCCCAAAGGACGATTTGGAAAACTCCATGCTGCTGGCAAAAGTTGAAAGAAAAATGTATTTTCTTACAAGAAAAGTCATAATTTATGTGCCACAATTTGGGGTAGTGCATGTGCACTCTTTCACACCACCGATATACGATGTGATATCGACATAAATGCACATGCAATAAAGCATACGACCAATAGATAGACGAAGCGATTCACACGTGCAGATCTCTGTCGGCCATACAGTGAAAGGACTCCTTAATATTTATGTATTAAAAAAGTTTGCTTTGGCTTGTACCCTACGCAAAATTTGCTCCTGTATGCAGTCCTGTTCCTGAAATTGCTTGGTTATGGTCTGCATTCGATGTTGATATATAAACCACAAGATTTAATATGAAATACTTCAAAACCGCGTGAAATATTGAAATTAATCCGAAGTTGTTGTTCATTTAACCCATTTATTTGTTTGGATGTCACATTTTATTGATGCTACGGAAGTTTATTATGATGCAAAGAAGATAAATTAACATGCTTTGCAGCTCTTATCAATAGTTGGACGATCTAAAGCGGTCAGAGAAACAGACGAACAATTCGTTTTCATATCAGTTGACTATCAGCTAATAGAAAAATTACACTAACCAGTCTATTTTATATAGAATTGGGAAAACAAGATTGTTTTTTTACTGCTGATGTTGTCATCAGAGTATTTTGAATGTGGCCACTATTTATATGTGCAAGAATAATTGTGCATCTGCATTGAAGATCGTTAAATGGGAAATCCAGTCTGCCAGTGACCAAACCTTTTTCTTTGAGTATCTCAAGTATGTTAACTGGACAGCCGTACATAAATAAATGACCAGGAGTGGATAAAAATGTCTTGTATTCCCCCGATTTCGTTCTCAACCGATTTTTTTACCTACAATTTGCAATAAATGTTGAAAGTTTTTTATATATTTTTATTTCTTAGTTCCTTTCTTTTTTTTTTTTTTTTTTTGGCAGCTCGTTACATTTTCCTTTGCCTTTAACTGCTTCTGGTAAAAATACATGCTGTTGCTTTGGCATTATTCGTGCACACATAAACACCTCCCAACTTGAACTGACTGAAGGTCGACTTTGGTTTTTTTGCGGCTCGCAGTTGTACTTATGGTGCTGCAACCAGGATCCATATATCTTTGGTAGTTGGCCACAGTTTGCTCACAACATATTTTTTCTTTATCTTCTTTTCAGTGTTCTTAGCACGTTGGCTAAAGAAGAAAACTGGCAATCAGCCAGCAGATATGCCGTCCACAAACACTGTGAGCAAGAGTGCAAACGAAGAAAAAGAAGCATCCATCCAGCAGAGACAGAAATTCTGAGCTGCAACTTCCGTTTCCGTTATTGCTACTTACACTTTTTCGCGCTCACAGTGTCCGTTAAAGCATCATGAATTTATATACAGACGGGCGTGTATGTAAGTTTGCTTTCGACCAGACTGTCCCTGTGTCTGGGGTAAATAAAACTTTAAATTAGAACATTTTTCTTCCACTCTGGAGAAGAGGGAAAATACAAGTGAGAAAAAAATTACTCTGCTGGTGTGCGTTTTTCATCTATAACACAATCACTACCACAGTTGTCTATTCCATGCCATCTCCTAAACATATTTAATGCTGTCACTTGAATGTTTGTTAAATATTTGTTAAACTTAAACTTTGCACTAATTATTGTTGTATTTCACTTTATTTCGTTTAGTTTTTTTATCGCAAAACTCAGCCATTTGTTAAGACTTTAACATACGACCAGCACGCGATATTACGACTGCTAACTTTCAATCAATTTAATTTTCTTTTTTTTTCTATTATTTTCATAGGAAGAAATAGTCATGCATGCATGATGCATGCATGAACATGACAACATAAATAATGCAACAAATGTAAATTCTTAACAAATTTATTGTTTGTTAACTAAACAAGCCAAAAACATACAACGAACCGTTCAGAAATCTCCTCTTTCGTGTTGAAATATTTGCATAATGTGAAGTTAAATTGGTCATTGAAATATTTTACAATCCTCAACCAGTTAAGCTGAGAATCTAAACAAGGCTGATTACAGCTACAAGCGGTTGAATGTCGAAGCTAAAATTCCATAAAAATTATTAAAAAGGTGAAAATGTGTTCAAGTAACAGCTTTTTATCACTCACATTTTCCATTTGGGGCCCTCGTAGCCAACAGGCTGCAAGTTGTCATACAAGACGAAGCAGATATACACCAGATTAGCGAATCGTATATTTCGGTTCTCAAAATAACTATAATTAAATGCATTTTATATTATATATTATATATAAAATTTTATATTTTATATTATATATAAAAGAGTAGAATTTTTACGTGCTACAACTTTTAAAAATTTAAATTCAAAAATGTCTTGAAACAAGAACGGGTTGAAGTTTTGCCATGTTGATTTTCTTGATGTGAAGTACAATTGTCCCGTTGGAGATGGAATATTTCACCCATATGACCGCTGTGGCTGGCCTGACAGTCCCCCCTTCGGTTCTATCAATTCCAAACGGGAGCGTGATATGTTCGTTTTGTTTAGTGAAGAGAATATACTGGAATTTGTGATAGAAAAGGATGCCTCAAGTATTTCGAAATTCGAGATAACCAGTGGCTTATATGACTCAAAACTCTTAATTCAAAAGCCGAGTTGTATTTGGAATGGCAGTTTCAATGAACATTTCCCACGATTAGAACAACTTATTTCTATTTTTCCAACACAACTGCAAACAACACAACAAATCTTGTGAATTGAGAAGTTCTAAGAGATGTCATATCCCGCTTCTTCGTTTCTAAAAACTGAACGTCCATTGCAAATATTTATTTCCCCTAGTCAATGACGAAGGTCTCTAAGCTGAAGCTCAAATATCACTCATTAGAAAACCTTGCAACACATCTGCTCGAATACATGCACACCTCGACAACAAAATCTCAATAAAAGAGCTAAAAATGATCAATGCACTAACCATTCAATCAGAAAAACCAATCAATCATCATAGAAAAATAATCACTCGGATGAAATAAAACTTTATTCAGATTTGCAAAATGTGTTGCAATTCAAGTTTCATTCGCATGTCTTTTTTTTCCTGTCCAAATTTATTTAGTGCATTAAACTAAAACAATAATTTGTAAATCAATTTTGTAATAATGCGAATAATAACGAATGGCGAATGCCATTAAAACAGTAACAACACGCCATGCAATGTCCTGATTACAATGAAATAAATGGTCCTTAATATCAAAAATAAACAACAACAACAAGCGAATGTTTTAGTGAAATTTGCAATTCTCCTGCAAATGGCCACAATTGTTTAGCAAATGCGAAAACATGCCTGAATGGAATTTCAGCACCCAAGTGGAAATCATCTCAGTACAACATATTTCACATATTTTCTACACACCTGCTGAATTGATTCCGAACATCTTGAATATCAGTGGGGCGTTCAATTGAGGTACAAAATGCATTCTTTGTCTGGCATATGAAATTGCAAGTCTTGTGAGTTATTGTTTCGGGGATATAATTTTACATTTATGACGTCTTTCCAACTGGGACAAGTTACAATTGCGTAATAAATAGTTTTTCGGTTGCACCTCTGCTTTTAACATTTGACTTCCACAAAAACTACAAATCAGAGTACAACAACATGCTTCTCAATTAAAACAAAAATAATAACAAAAACTCATATGAAGACGAAAACAATGAATCGTGTAGGCAGCAGTAGCGTCTTGAGGGCTATTTGAGTTCTACTTCGAAAATCGGAGAAAATACACAATTTAATACAAAAAAAAAATAGAAAATAGACTTGAATTAAATGTTTCTTCAATGCAATGATTGTCGTCAAATAAATTGCGTAAATTCATAAATCGATTCCTTGCTTTTATACCAGTCCTTCCTTTACACGCGACGACCCTGTTTCGATGTCAAGACTTGAGACTTTTTAGTCCTTAGAATTACAGGAGCCACACAACAGAATTATTGCCGTACAACTGCTAATTTATTCATTTCACTTCTTTCATGGACGGTTAACGAGTACTTAACTTTTATGCGGCATGAAAGTGAGTTGGCCCATTGGAAATTGCATTAAATTTCATGGTTTAGAATAGATTTCCTCTAGTTGATGGATGCTTCAATTTATATACAGCAGTGGTCTGTGTAGGCGTGGCAGTCAAAATCAGCAGATAATTCGCATAATCGAGAGCTGCAACAGTTAATCAATTTTAATTCGACGCAAACAATTTAGCCACGCATGAACACAATTTTCATACGTCACTTTAAATCCGCCAAATAGAGGAAAAATGAATAAATTAACCTCTTTAAGGTGCGAGAGCGTTTATGTTCTTGTTGCAGTTGAATTTCCAAAGAGCATTTAGCTGCAGTCCATTCACGCATACTTTTGCAACAATGAAAAGTAGCAACAAAAACCGAACAATATTCAACTAAATGAAGGATATTTGTTCGATTCAATGCTTAAGTACCCACCGCACAGCTCTTGATTAAGCTGCAGTTTAATAAAACAAGTGCCGGCCACTTAACTGGAATTTTCGAAAGGAAAAAGTGTGAAGTGTAAGAAAATGAAAGGCAACAGCAACAACGTGCGAAGAAAATTCAACATTTTGTGCCGCGATTCCCAATATGTGCCCACGGTACGACGACTACTTGAATCAAAAATTTTATTATTTCGACCGACCCCACACATATTGTTTGCCACATTCCCAGGGAATTATTTAAATCTTTTCTAAAATCTCTAACTTAGATTCTCCCACAAAATCTTTGAAATTCAAGATAAATCTAAAAAGAAGGCCTGTGGTATATTTTCAACTTTATTTTCTGAAAACCATTAGAGAGAGTTAAGCCAGTCAAAGCTCCGCATTGAACTGCAGGTAGTCAAGGTCATTGTGCTGTCCATGTGAACACTTGTTCCCCCGAATTGCTTCGATATTTTGGAAATTCCCTGCGTTAATCGATAAACGTATTCTAGACATGATTCGAGGGCTCTTTTTTCTGCAGCAACTGCCGCAGTGGTAGCCTCGATGTATCCTCATGTGTCTGATGCCGTAATGGCCCGTAATTATTCCAATAATTATTCCAAAGTTCAATCGATTTGCTTGTCTAGTCTTCATGGCACAATTTTATCTCATTTACGTTGTGATAAAAGGCGTGCCAGCCTACAGATTTTTACAGCACAAGAGCAGATCGTGTTCAGATATTTTACAAAGATGCCAGTAGTTCCAATATTTAAGCTGGGCATTCTCGGTCAACTCATAAATCCCCACTTGAAACGCTGCAGACTCCCACTGCAAGCTGAGGAGATTCAGAGACTACGCTGGAACCAACTCCGACTACCATTTACGAACTCCAGCAATGATCCACTGAGTCCGATAATAAAATTTCTGAAGATGATGCATCCATGGAAAACCAAATTATACAAAAACTGGCATGACAAACCGAAAAGTTTCGGCACCACAGATTCAGTGAGCAGCAAGAAAGTAAGAAAAATAATATAAAAAAAAAATGGTGACTACAGAAAAAAAGAAATGTTGTGTGCGCCCTTGTATCCATTTGCGAAGCTACACATGGCCACATGCACTCACACATCAGGACACAAACATGCACACACGAATACGCTGTACCTGCAGATAGTCACTGTCGTTCCCAGGTAGTTGCAAGTGCATGTATTCATTGCACTCTAATGGGTCGTCTAACCACGCATGACTTTGGCAAATTAACACGAATTTTTCACGTTTTCATTCCCTTTAGCTTTTTAGTTGTTGCCTTTTTCGTTTGTATATTATTTTTTGTTGCTGTAACGCTTTAGCTATTATGCCTACACTGTGTAAATCATTTATTAAACTTTTTATCCTTTTGACATTTTTATTATTTCAGAGCGTCTACTCCCTTGGCCGCCCTAAACAACAGGTGCTTCGTAAAAGTAATTTCGTGTTTTAATTTTTAACAAATACTTTTAATAAACCATGACATAGATTAATAGCCGGGGATAATTAGAAATTTTAACAATTTGCATACATTTTGTGCAACAATCACAGCCGTGTGTTCCCCAACAATGTGTGGCCTGTGCGCCACACAAATAAAGTCCTGTTCTTCAATACAATCTCATTTCAGCGGGCGCTTTGGGCAGACTCATTATGGAAATATTTTTGTAGAAAGGAAATTAAAATCGTGTACAAGATACTTTATTCATAATACGTGTAGCTTTTTAGCAGGGGAACAGAGCGGGACACCCCTTGACAGTGTAAATTCGGCCATTTGAAAAAAATCAAGTCTTTAAAGTTTGCTAGATCTTAAGAGAATTTCTTCATTCAGTTTGCAATTATTTGTTTATGCACAACAAATCAGTAGGCATTGAACTCCAGATATTTAATTTAAAAAAATTTTTAAATTTTAGTTTTTTTAATTTTCCAACGTTGACTTTAGCTGTGATTTTTTAAATTTTGAGTTGAATCGTACATCTAATGAAACGTTGAGTTTGCAGCGAGAGTGGAAGTATCTGCAAGATGTTGGGCACTTAAATAACAGTATTTGTCCACTCTCTCCAAAGTAAATAAATGCTCTATTTAAAAAATTTTCAGCAGAGCTTTCGGGACGTATTTAAAATAAGTTGAAGAACTGCTGATCTTTACGAAGTACGGAATACTCAAGTTAGACGCGGTCCTTCCCTGGACAGAGTACAATAACAAAGACTACGACTATTTAAATTGACGACTATTTTTGGGATTTCCTAATTGGAAAGCGACTCTTTCAAATCGAAATGTTTCATTAACCAGAAGCTGCTTATCGTCACTACAATTTATCGATAATCTGTTTTGCAAGAATTGAATTGTAAAACTCGTACACATTTTCATTAACACTTTCGCAAAATTACATCAGCATAAGAATTTGTACGAAAATCCTTTGCAGCATTCGCTTTGCCTGCTATTAACAGAGTATTTTCTTAAAGATTTATTTCCAATTTGGATGAAATAAAAGCCAGAGGACTATTTTTTGTATTTTTCTGTAGACAAACTTAATCTGCCCATTGTCGTCTCCACAGTCTTCATCATCAGCACCGTTGTGTAGTCATTTCATTGTAATAGATTCCATGATGTACAAATAAATGCCAACTAATTGCGGATGAAGTACGGTAATCCTTAAATAATCTGACACCCAAAACAAAGTAAAAAGGAAAAGAAATATAAACAAACAGAAATGGAAACTAAGCCAGAATGCGGACGCGCAAATATCAAATCAAACAGACAAGTGAAGTTCATTCAAAATGAGTATCGCATTTGTTAAGCCTGTCTTTCTCAACAATCGCAAAACGATACGAAATTGTCTACAGAATAATAATTCCAAGCCATAATGCCGATTGAAATACACCCCCTTGAAAAACAGTTTGGATCATACAAAACTAGAATGAAAAGTAATGAATCCATTTATCTAAGCGCAGCCCATAACAGAGTTATCTTAGAACTGCGATTCTTGTTGGCATAACTCGTGATGAGCCAAAACAGTTGGCATCGCTCTTTCGGTGATAAAATCCTTTTAAATGATTCTTTTGAAATGAAGCACATTCAGCAGGTCTGTCGGTTGTCTGACTCCACTTATCATGTTTTAAAAAATATTATTTTTAAGTTGCAATCCAGCAGGAATACAACTCGAGTCAAAATGGTGGAGCACTTCCTTCAAATTTACTTACATATTCAGAACATTTAATAAAAATATAAACAGATAATTAAAGGAAAACCAATTGAAAAACGGTTTCCCATTCCAAACTGCCTAAGGATTTTACCAGAAAACTATTTGGGAATATATTTTATAATTTAAATGCGATTTAATTAACTCTGCCTCCCTTAAAGTGTTTCGTAATTGTATTTTCTTTTTTCGAAGCAAACAACTAAAACCTAAACATTTTTAATTGTCTTAATCGAATAGTGAAAACTTGTCATGTTTTCTTTATGGTCCGCATAAAAATAAAGAAGCAAAATATGCTTGAATTTCAAAATGTCAAGCGTACATTTTTGTGGTTTTAATAACCAACAAATTACTTTGGAAAGGCGCCAAATTGCCTTTCAAAAATACAAACAACAAATAAATACTTTCTTCCCCACATTCGAAATGAGAAAAATGAACAGCCGAAATAGACATTTACATATCGGCAGGGTGACCATTTCAGCAGTTTCGGATAATTCATACTGAATTCCAGAGAAAGTTATACTTCGTTTCATCGATTGCAGAAATATTCAAATTAAATTCTTTCAAGTCGCTTTTGTATTTAAACAAAAGAATTAAGAAATTTTGTTCAAGAATCTGATTACTAACAATAAAATAAGTTTCGGCTCCTGTTCAAGTTGAAACTTTGACATTTCTCGACTAGAAATTAGTTGAAATCCAGTGAAAGTGTGGCTTTAATATTTTCTAAATCTTCAATTTGAGATGAAAAATTTCAGCCCCTTTTACCTGCAACATATTTTCAAAGGCGGTCACACTGCACAACAGACTTGCAGACATGGAGCTACAGGCAGATCTACATAAACAAGCGAGTAAATTTCTACTTAAATACAACTGGATGTATAGAGATAAATTGCCCAACAACTTAATGCCACTCATACTTTTAGTCATTTCGAATCCCTCTTGTGGTTTCATTGTTGTTGTTTTTGTTAATAAAAGTTAAAGAAGGTTCCTGATCAGCGTTGCCGCATACAAAACACTTTTGCATGCTGTTTCCCTTCCTTCCTATTGACTACAATGTTCAAAAATTATATAAATAGGATATATAAATAGCTTATTATTTACATTGTGGCCTGCGTTACGAATTCGGTTAAAAGTCGCTGGGTTTAGGGAAAGTTTTCCAACACTTTCAAATAAAATTGCCTTGCAAATATCCACTTTTCTCTAAAAGAAAATATCCTTGCAATTCCCCAAAAGCGGTAACGCTTTTCCTAATCCTATTCCATCCTTAATAAGTGACTGTTAGTGTGGGGATGTGAAACTGTATGTGGTGGCATGTTTAGATAAATTGCCAAACAATAGAATGGTGTTCACCCAAAACTATTGTTTTATATCCAAATAAAGATTTTCTTACAAAAAGAAATTGACCCCACACAATTCATTTGAGATGAAACGTAAAATGAAATGAACTTTTCGGTTGGCTCTTTTATTATTATTGTAGCAACAACCGCAGCCATCATATTGCCATCAAAATATTTAAAGCTGCTGTTACTGTTGCTACTACCGCAGCGCCGTCGTATTGTTTTTGTTAGTTTGTTTATATGGAATGTTTTTTTGATTGGACTCAATGGTGCCACAAAATTTGATAACAGCTTCAACTTGTTAGGACGGTTTTGTTTTATTATAACTTGAATTTTGTTGTTGCTGTTTCGATATTATTATCGCCATATTGACATCTAAATGTACTTAATGAAATTTAAAAGGGGCATTAAATAGGAGTGTCATTGGCGAACTGTCGGAATCAGAATTAATTCCTTTTTCTGAAACTCATTTTGTAGTGGAGATGTCGCAACCAACGAGTGCTTCAGAAAAACTGAGGCAAGAACTTTCTTGACAATAAATTAAGAAATATTTGTTCGGTTAAATGAAAAGTTTCTTAGTTTACATTAATACGCCCTGGGGTGGCGGCTCTGCTTTTAAACGAAACTATTTTTAACAAATTGTAGATTGAATTTATTGCTCGTACTAAAACTAAATGACAAAAAATGCGGAATTCTGTCAATTCAATTTTTAAAAAATTTAAAGCGAAAGTTATTTAGAAATAATTTTTCAGCCTCTTTTAAAACTATGGAAAGAAGAAGAGAACAAGAAATAACAATTTCCTTAAAAAATATAGTTTTAAATAGAAAATTTTTAGACAAAATACCTCAATTGGCTGGCTGCTTAATAAATCGATTTGTAATCGATTTTAAATGTGGTTAAGACAAACATAAAACAAAAGTTTGCATACGACAAAAATTATTTACAGCAGCATATTGG
This sequence comes from Linnaemya vulpina, assembly GCA_963675445.1. Taxonomy (NCBI): domain Eukaryota; kingdom Metazoa; phylum Arthropoda; class Insecta; order Diptera; family Tachinidae; genus Linnaemya; species Linnaemya vulpina. The sequence continues at coordinate 117,905,813 of OY776276.1, read as the reverse complement.
AGGAACTCAGAAGGTCGTCACAAGTGTTCTATCCGTTACATGATCTGAACTTTTTACGGCAGAATGACACATTCAAATCACTAAAGCAAATTCAAACTATGATTTCAGCTGTCCGTCAGGAAGCATTTCAACGCTCACTAAAATGACCCGATTTCATTGCCAATTTTGCTATGGTCGAAATCAGCAATTTCATCCAGTTTTCATATCATTCACTCCTTCGATAGCCAATTATCACGGAAGAACGACGCAATGAAATGTTTCCGCTGTCGAAAATAAAAGTTCGTATCTGAAAGAATTCAAAGTTGCAATCAGGAAATAAACCAGAAAAAGACTCTAAGACTCTGCACAAAATCCATCAGACTTAAATAATGCAGCCAATCAAATGATTCCATTTGTCCCATCCACCTACTTTTCTTAAGTCCATCGCTTTGATTTCATTAAAAGCTGAAACGAATTTAATCTCATTGTGTAGATCCATTCGTTTATTATATTTTTATTCACTTTTTAAATGGAAATAGTTTCTATTATTTCAATATTTTGTTTTCTTTTTTTGCAAATTATTCTTCCTTCTTTTTAGCCTCAAGACATGACACATTATGCAAAAGCAAAAAACAAGAGAAACAGGAAAAATTATGACAACGACGACATCGCAAGTAGGAGAATAATTCACAGGACTGAATGGGAAACTCAGATGGAGAAATGTCAGAGCATGAAGAACGCATTCGGTTTTAATTTTCCATTACAAAGACACTCGTAAGTAAATAATTGAAAAATAGTGAATGCGTATAATTTTAATTTCATTATGAGGGCTTTAATGGCAGCAACAAAAGCTGCTCTGCTTCGTTTCTGCATGCGGGCTAAAACATTTCATCATGGAACTTCTTATTCTTTTAGACCATATTTTGTCCTGTGGTCTCTTTATTCCATTTTTCCAGACCAACTGTTTTCTCTTCATTCAAATCTTTTTTTTCTGTCATCATGGGGATTTTTGTCGTTTGCCATTTCTGCATTTGTTGCTTCAACTTTCTTTTCATAGTGTATTTTTACATCAGCTTTTCCTTTGATTTCAAAATGTCTATTTCAAGACTTTTTTACTTGCAACTGCGTGCGCGTCCTTTACAGTTGCATTGTATCCTCAGCCCGTAACAATTGCTGGATTTATTAATAAGGGAGAGGGTGTGGGTTGCGATGAATGAAAACTTCATGTCTTAATTAAATTGCCTTCCCGCTTTATGAAATTCTTACAAAAATACTTTCAAAAATATGTAAAAAAAAAGTTAAATCTTTCAGCTGCCAACCGTTTTCCGCCCTCTTCAACATTTCTTTTTTTACCATCAGTATCCCATATTTTGCCAGCCTTCTTTGTAGACATTTTTGTCTGTGATATTTTTAATTTGTTGCTTTAATTCCATTGAAAAAAGCGGAATTTAATAAATTTGTAACACAAAAGAGGGATACAATTTGACTGCAACTGAGTGTATTCATGAAGATGAACTTTAATCAAAAACATATTTCATGATTGGATCTGAAAATGGAATGCTTTTGTACGTTTGGGAACAGTACGCTGATGAATGGAGCACGTGAATGTATTTATTGTTGCCAAAGTTGTCTCTTGGAGACAGAAAAGTTACGACTGGCACAAAGTTGGTTGTATTTGGAACAAAATTTCAACACTGTTGAAGCAGAGTCAACTGAAGCTCTAGTTTTTCTATTCACACTGTTTTTTTTAAATATATCAGGATGTATTTTTTCTTCGAAATTCGTAGTTGTTGGTCTTGAGAAGAACGTGGAAGATTGTCAGTCGTCAGTATAAATTTCTGTTGTCGTTAAATCCTGGGCAGAAACAAAAAGTTATCATTCGAGAAGAATATCCTTCATCAAAGTGATTAAATAAATTTTTTCATTACCACCAGTTAAAAGGGTATTTACACGGAGGTGCTCTTGTTTCGCTAATATATCCTGCAATTTTGTATTATGAAACATCCGCCATATTTTAAAAGATAAACGGATATAATTCAATTCAAACATGTTTAATAACCGCTACTTGGAAGTTTCTGAAAATACCTTTGAATTCAAAAAAGTGGTTGGATCTTAACAAACAATTTTGAAAAATAATAGTTCCCTTTCGTTTGTCATTTTGTTATCGCACGAGCTGTTGTTCCAAATTCGTTTTTTCTTTTGACTTCGAATTCTTAAATACTTAATTTAAATCGACATTAAGTAGCTAAAAGTTTTTTCGTTCTTCTTGCAACTCCCCCATATGAAAAAGGAAGTGATTTACAAAACAATACAAGTCAGCATTAAAAAATTTAATATAGAACAAACCACAAACTACACGAGTACACTAAACGCCCTCAACATTGCACCTCCACCTTCGAGTTGTTATTTAATTTTTCTTTCTTTTTTTGCAACAGGGAACAGCAAGCAGCAGCAACAGAAATAACTAACAACATTCATACGTAATACGACTCAAAACTCAGTACTGCCACTGCAGATTTCAATCACAGAGTAGCCGGAGACGTCATAAAAGTAAAACCTCGTTACATATTGTGCATGCGAGGGTTGCTGTGTAAAGCAATATCACAAAGTTTCAAATTGTACGCAGCATAGTTTCACGCTCAAATGGTTTTTGCATTAGAAGCGCAAGAACTTCTCAAACAACCCACGCCAGGCTACATATGTTTCAAGCTAAAAAGGCGTTATTGTATGTATTTTCTATAATGTAACTAGTTGAAAACGTTAGCAACAAACCCTGGTAACAACTGATTGCAAAAATAAAACAGCACAGAAAAACTTGGCTAAAAGCAGCAAACAATTTACAACAACTTAACTGCATAATGTGGTTGGTAACCAGTGATTTGGAACAAATTTTTCAAACATTTTTAAGTCAACAATGACTAACACAAGCACAGCAAAAGCAATAGCAACAACAGCAACAACAACAGCAGTAACAGCAGCAAAATGAATAGAAGCAACAAAAACCAAAAGGTGTTAACGTGTAAATTCCCATTCACAAGATCGAAATACGCAGATAATCCGTATGGGCCGAGCAAAATTAAAAAAGTCTGCACTAACACTCACACAATCAAATCAAACATACACATATGAACGAAACCCCGTATGTGTGTGTGTGTAACTCTTTTAATAGTGTTTACTGAAGCAGTCCAGAGTTTCATGCTTTTGGTCTGCATTTGCTGAGAGGACTTTAAGTAGCCGTACAGCAAAAAGGCATTTAACACAAGTCTTGGGTCTTCATTATCCCTATTTTTGTAATCATTTTGTGCAGCATTACAGGCATTTGCAAGAGGAAATTTTTTAATAATTTTATTCCCTTAACCGGAGGTGTTAAGAGTGCACGTTAATCAAATTACTCGTAGCAGGTGGGAAGAGCAGACTGCCAAAGTATGCTGCGTCACAAATTTTTGTTAATTTCTTTTTTATAATTGTGAGTTTGAATTTGTCCCAACAGCAGTTGAGTATCGGCCTAGTCCTCTTAAACTGTTTCCCAATGAAATTTGTACCAACAAAAAGTGTTGTCGATTACCAAAAGCTGATAAGCAAAAATGCACAAGAGTGCTGACGATGGAAGTGTAGCGGCTTCCGAAAACAGTACTACGATATATATTTCATATCGTCGGCAGAAAAACAAATTACCATATCTAAAACTTTGATAAAATTAGAGGAGACGAGAAAACATGTTAAAATACAAAAATAATATTTTATTTTCTTCTGCAGTGATTATTTCGTTGAAATAGCGCGCAATTTGTAGATGTTGATTTAGAATTATTAGATAGAGCGTTTGGCGTTTTAGGGGACGATATGTTCCATCTCTTTAGTAATCTTCTCCCCACATATTTTTCATATACAGGCTCTGCCAGTAAAACGTCATTGACTGCATTTTACTTTCAGTGTTTGGCCGATTTGCACCTTGAAATCATGTTCGGCCACCAGTTTAGCTTCATTTGCTGTTGTAAAGATGTCCACTTTGAAAAAAATTACCGTGGCATGTTTGTTTCTGGAGTCATACGTCTTCTTACGAAGTTTGACAAAATGTTCTTTAGTTTCATCTGCCCGCAATGTGTCTGTTTTATATACAAGAACGAATTCCTTAAAGTAAAATCGAATATGATCCTATTTACACAACTCGAGCACAAAAAACTTATTGGCATTATTTATTTGCTAGATCTTGGAATACTTTTGCTTTTTATTTTCAAGAGTACGAGAAAAAGCTCGAGTGAGTGGTTTGCAGGTGGAAGTTTTCTTGCTGCTGAAGTTCACATCTGGCAAATAAAAATATCTGCTTGAGAAGCCAAATGAGGAGTACGTGGTTACAATTTATGCAAACTTCTTCACAAAGCAATTCAGCTCGAGCTTCGCCAACATTTAAAAAAGAGCAGAAATATTTACTAAAATATCAGCCATGGTTTTCTTTCCAGTGAAATATGCCTGCCACATACTCTCCCTCACGATATAAATAAACGCTTCACAGAATTGTTAACAAGAGAAACATTTACGAAATGATTTTGGCATAAAAAACTCGCCCTGTCCTGCTACAAAAAAAAAAGTTCAGATGAAACTAGAAATCCTTAAATATTTAAATTAAACCGAAGCCTTTTTACGTTTGGGTATTCCCTTCTAACTGGAGCCATACTTTTCGTTTTCTACTCCTTTCAATCTAATTGCAGCGAATCCTTCAAAAATAATACATAAAATATTTTATTGGAATTCCCAAAATCACAACGAAACAAAGCTCGTACGTATCATGTCATTTAGCTTTAAGTGAATTGCACAAACAAACAAACACATGCTGCACTGCCACACAAACAGTGGCACGAATTTACAAGGAAGAATCAAAATCTGAAATCAAAAAGGATAAATTTCATACACTTGAGTATTAAATTTCGTCTTTGTTTTTATGAAAATATTTCCAACTGCTGTTCCTTTTTGTATACGACACTCACACACACACACATACATATTTATTACACATGCGAACAAAAGTGCAGAATTGTTATTGTGTTGCACATGCATACACACGCTCGTGCAGTCGCTCGTACTCGTATGTGAGTACATTCTAAGGTCGGGTTTACTTTAGAGTGCGAGTGCGAGTGCATGTTTGTGCCTGTATTTCACACAAAATGCAGCGGCATGGAAGAGTAAGTTCACTGCACTTGTGCTTAGATTTCAAATCATTTAGTAAAAGGATTGATATTATTTTTTTCGTTTCCGTTTTTTAGTTTTGTTTTTTCGGTTGAGCCAAAGTATTACATTCCATGTTGCTTACACAACAGTTTTCCAGCTTAATTTAAATGGCTTTATTCATGTAGACGAAAATTCATATAAACTCGCAGACATTTAAATATATTTTGTTTATGTGCAGTGAGTGCTTTTGCAGACAGAGTGAAAATTTGGTTGTGAAACAAACAAAAATAAAAAAATTGTTAAAATCGAGTTCATTATGGGTTCTAAAAAACATGCAGGTTGAAGCAGACTTGAAATTTAACACTTTAAATTAAAGCTTTAAGCCACCTTTCTTGTTAATGTCTTCAATATAATTTTACTGCAGTTAATTCTTTTATTAAGTCAAGACAAAAGTTATTTAATCTAAATTTCGAAATAAGCCCAAAACGTGTAAAGTCATAATGAGATGGAAAAAACACATGAACCAATAAGTTTCTCAACCGAAAGGAAGCCTTTTGATTCCACTTCACCACTTGTGAAGTAGGCTGGGATACATTCCCATGACTAAAATACATACGAGAATTGTATAATTAATTTATGTAATTTTACTCGACTATTTGATATTTTTTTAAGTCAAACGTATTTGAATTCACTATTAATTTTAAATTAATTAAATACGAACTTGGAAATGCGAATGCCAGTACCGATTTTTTTATTTTCTCAAGCAGATATTTTTATTTGCCAGATGTGCGACGACTTTTGTAGTTGAATTTCAGCAGCAAGAAAACTTCCAACTGCAAACCACGCACTCGAGACTTTTCTCGTACTCTTAAAAATAAAAAGCAAAAGTATCCCAAGATCTAGCAAACAAATAATGCCAATAAGTTTTTTGTGTTCGAGTTGTGTAAACAGGATCATATTCGATTTTACTTTAAGGAATTCGTTCTTGTATATAAAACAGACACATTGCGGGCAGATGAAACTGAAGAAATAAATATAGCTGACGAGTATGCTGAAGTTCATAAACTGGTACTTAGAAATAATTAAGCACCATCCATATCCAAAGAAAGGAATGCAACAAAAGAGTACATCAACACAAGCCAACAACAAAGTGAAACTATTGAAGAACACTTTAATAGGACACAGTCCTCCTGCACAATTTTGAAATTTTACATCTTTTACGTATCGCCCACATGCAGGTGGCAGTTCCAAGGAAAAGCGAAAACAAAAATATTAAAACGAAAAAGAAAATTTAGTCCGCCAAAAAAAAGAAGCCAAATGTATTATATCCCCCGTTCAAGTTTCAAGAGGCTGCAAGCATTTTTCATTTCTTTATCAGTCAATTCTCCATTCGCTGTATCCGGTGTGTTGTCAAATTAACCCTGTTGTGGGTCAACTGCAGGAGTAAAAAAAAACAATTCAGGGTTTCCGTTTAAAATCAAATCGTTAAAGTCCAATCAATTCATCGCACACGGAGACTCTAGAGTTTCTATTTTTCACAAAGATAGTTTTCTAAAAATGCCAAATTGGCTCTAACGCCAGCACGCGTAAACGAAATTTTCACTAGCGGATTTGATTAATTTTTTTTTTTTCTGAATAAAATATATTTCAATAAGACTCTGGTGTTGCTCATGTTGAGCAGCAGTCGTCGGAATGCAAAGTAGAGACATGAACTGGCGCTGGAATCTCTTATCAAATTAAAACCGAATTTCATGTGAGATCTACGTGTGCAAGTGCTTTCCAAGGACTACCCTTATAATTGGAAGATAAAAATGTACAAGTTGGTTGACTGAAATTATTATCACAGCAAGAGATTTCAATATCGAATTGCGGTGGCCAGTCGGCAAAAAAGTACATGTAATCAGTGGATTTTACACTGCATGTTTTTGCACTGCGCATTTAAGTAATAAAAAAATAACGTCATGCCGCTATCGGGATGCAGATGCACACCCGTGCATGTTGCACCACACAAATGATCCCATTCACACGTCGCTGGTTGCAACAAAAGTGCCAATTCTGTGGCGGTGTTTACTTTGTAAAATGGAATAAATAAAACATGGAATGAAAATGAACGAAAAAAGGAATGCAAAAATCTACAAGCGAATAAAAACAACGCAACAAGGAAATGACTTTAATGGATTTTATCATTTCCCATGTATTTCTTTGTTATTTCAACATCTTTGGGATTTATTTGGTTTTATTTCTGCGTCTGTTAAATTATGGCAGATAATAATTTCCCATCTCTTTCCTTCAATTCAAGGAAAATTATGAATGAAAGCGTTTCGTATGTGCGTTCACATGTACGTCTTTAAGTGTGTATGTGTGTGGCGATGGATATGAAAAAATAAGACGGCAACAAATGTCTGGCAAATGTCTTGAATTTTTATTGCAGTTTTAACATCCCATTACGGTTAAGAAGAGAACACCATCAGCTTTGGTTTTAAAATTTAAATTCATTTTCACGCTGCAATAGTGTGTGCTCTTTATGACTTCTCCAAGGCAATAAACAAATAAGAAAGAGTGGGAGTTGAAAATCAAACGGAAGGAAGACCTGCCGGCGAGTTGAACGAATGAAGAAGACCCTATTTTGAACATGGAACGGATTAACTCAAAGTGTCCGAACTAGAAAATCAAATCGATTTGTTTATTTATGACTCACTCAAACTCGAATTGAACGATAAATTATATCCGCCATAAAAAGAAAAGTTGTCTTTTTATAATAAAACAGTTGTCATTCCTCAATTAAAGGCTCCGTCTATAAATATTTCCATGGCATTTGAAAAAGGTCTGCCATAATTTTTCTCTGTTGTTCAACATACGAAATGTATCGTTTGCAACGTATCCACAACTGATTGTTATTATTATTGTTTCGTGCAATTTGAAAATACGAAACTAAAATAATCAATTGCAAATCTGCTGTGAATTTGAGACCGTCAACAACAACTTCAAGACTAATTTTGTGTGTCTCAACTCACACTGATTGTTGAGCTGTTATTTTGAACATTAAAACTGAAATTGTTTTGATGAAAAAAACTACTTTAATTAGTGTGTTTGTCTATTTCGCATAAGAAAAAGGCAAATGGCTTGAGATAATTACACACGACTACGTAAATATTTCGTTGAGTTGTATAGCAAAATAGTGATATAAATCAATACCACACATGGCTTCAGGGTGTTGGGCATGGCGTAGATCGTTATCAGTGCGACATGGCAGCAGATGATGGGAAAAGTGTCATTCGTATCGCTTAATTACTTGTTTTCTTCTATCAACAAACAATAACGGCTTGAGGAAACAGTTTCCATTAATATTTCAAATCGTTGCAAATCAAATAACAATTTCAAGACACCACTGAAAGCTAAAAATGAGAGGCACATCCATTGAATGTTAAACAAGAAACGGAAGGAGCTTAAAGACAATCTGAGAATGAATATCTAATATGTTGTTTTAAGATTCAAAAAACGTTATGCCATCCCAAAGAAAAAGCCTTGGAGGGGGGGAAAAACTATCAAAATTCATGGCTGTTCGTACATTCGAAATTCTTTAATGCGAAAAGCCAAGAAAAACCGTAGAACACCTTAAAAACACATTTTAAATGCATTCCTTTTTTCCAGATGTCATGTAGACAAGGACAATAATGGCAAATTGTTGTACAGTTGAGTTCATGTACAAATGCCAAATGCTGTTTAGAAGAAAAAGAAACAGCCAACATAAAGAAAAAAGCCTTCGCTGAACATGCAAAAAAATAAAAGAGAGAAAAAGAAATCTGCCAGCCAACAAACTTAATATCCAAGAAGTTGAGCTTTACCTTCGTAAGGCCAGAGGAAACCTGCATCTCTGGCAGAATGAAAAAATAAGAAAATTGTTGAATCTGTGTGTTGCATCTTTGCATTCGTATCTGGCAGTCGCAAAGTGAAGTGAGTGATACAAAGCAAGGAAATGAAATATTTAAATACCAACTCAACTTTCAGAAGATGTTTTACGTTTGTCGGTGCTCAATGTCTGATACTGATATAATAAAATAAATTATTTACATCCATTCAGTTGGATTGCAGCTTCAGTTGTGTTAAAATTCACATTCAAACTTGCCCGGAATACAACAACTTCAACAAGTTTATCAGAGTATCGATGCAGCAAATATTTCCGTTTCAAATGTATTTATACATCGAACTTGACAGTCATAATAAATTTAAAAGGATTTACTTTTTATAGTTGATTTTAGAGCAGAGCGACGGTCTGTTAGCAGAAGAAGCTGCAGAAGTAGAGGAGCTGTTCGAAAACAGTTTAGGAACAACACTTAATCGATCAAATTCAATCAAATTAATCCCATATACTTTATCGATTGCTAATTGCGGGAAGCAGCACATAATAAAATAAATTGTAAATTGATTCAAAGTAGACATCTTCAACCGTAAGTAATTCACAGCTTCGTACTACTCCCGGAATCAAACCCATCAGCAGCGTTGTATGTCAACTCTCTACGTTTGCCCAAACTACCTTGAATATATTTTATGAGATCATACGATGATAAGTTCCATAAGAGATCAACTTTTAAGAATTGCAGATAATTCCATTTTAAAGCTCGAGGAAAGCATTAAGTTTCGTTTCCAACACAAAAACTTTACTTTTTACTTCTACGCACTTCGCAGCAAGCAAATAATGGCTTCAATAACAACTTGGGGATTCTATGGAGAGTCGGCACTATTAATTGCGATGCAGAAGTGATTCTGAGCGATCAAGACGCTTAAAAGAAGGCATCACGACTGGAATGATCGGAGAATGAAAGTGTGTGGCTGAGGCTGAGGCTGAATAGATACCAAATAATTTTTCAACTTTGAATTATCACATAAAACTTTCAAAGCAGAAATAAAAGTGTACAAATAGAAGCACAGACATAATTTAATCCATTAACAAAACTGATCGCGTTTTCGACAGTTTGTAAAAGATTAAAGAAAACTTCAGACTTTTGTCTATAATCTACGACAAACTGTCGAATTTGTAGGCGAAAAGCACCAAAGTTATTAACTTTGATATATAGACAGAATTGTTCTATATATTCTGGAGCTTTTAATGTCGGACTTATTAAATTTGTCTGACCTTGAGATTTATTTATAAAAAAAGGTTATTTAATTTTTGATCATTTTAAACATTTTTTAGTCCACAGTTATTTCACCAGCCCCTTTCCAGCATGCCCACGCCCTTAATATCATTTTCACTGCTCTGGATTATTATCACCGAGTTTCCTTAGAAAGTTGGGAGCAAAAATGTTCAAATCAATGCATTTGCGGCTGCTCCTTTAATTTTAACACTTGAATCGGAAATGGAAGAAATTATTATATTTAAGTTCTAACGACGGCACCAATGTCGGCTGCTACAAAGTTTGTCTATTAAATGTGAAGATGAGGAGATGCCTGAAAAAGCTAAAATTGATTACAGGGGAACAGAAAAGTGAGCAGCAGTTCTGATTGCAGAGATTTCATTCTTAAACTTCTATCGAATCCGGACAATGCATACGAATTGTGCCCCGTCTGCAGAGCTAAAAATATTTTATTAACTCTCTCTGCAAGGAATAGGAAACATAATCCCCAATACAGCCGTCCACATGTGATCGCTATAGCCAGTCTTCGCTTTAACCCTGGTCGACTGTAGACATCAGCCACAAGAACACATAAATCCACACAACGAATGTCGCACACCCACGAATACCCCACATTCACACATCATAAGCAGATGAAGTTTAATTTAGAAATCCTAATGGCGAAACCATTAATTTAATCATGTTGAATACGGCTGCTGCTGCTGCCGCAAATCCTTTTTTCTTAGAAAATCAAACACCGAATGCTTTTGATAACATCAACTGCACAAATTGAACGCGAAAGGGAATGTGAAACAATTGTACAGCACCACAAAACAAGAGAACGTGTGTGTTGTTCGGCTAAAACTTTAAAAAATAATTCATAAACTCTCATGGAAAGAAGAAACTTAACAACACAGAAGGTGTTAAAGAGAGACTTATTCCAGAGACTTTTCCTTAGCGATTAAGTGGAACTTTTGTAAAACAAAAACTCAAGTTTTGCAGTGTGGAAAATATATTTTAACGTGTGTAGTCTGCGTATCGTCTTTCACTCTTCTGTAGTTTTAACCATAAACTCGAAAAGTTTTCCATTTTAGTTGTGTTCGGGCTACAAGTGTGGAAGAATATTAACTTAACTGCTGCTCCAAAACACCTTTTCCTGTTATTGTAGTGCTACAGTGAGCAGAAATAGCAGCAACAGCAATAACTTTAATAACAGATGTATTTTGTTGCTTGGCCGAATTTCAACTATCGACGAGGACGAAGTACAAACTTCGGCCGAAGAATAAGACATCTTAACAATATCCCCGTATTCTACTTCTACTGTGTAAGAACTTGGAATTACTTATAATCAACAAGAGAGAAAGATAGATAGAGAAAGGGAGAGAGAGAAATATTGTAACGATAACAAGCGTATTCTCTAACTACTCGAATAAAAATAAAAATTGATTTCTAGGTAATTTTAAATGCGTGATTTGGTATTTCCATCTGGTGGTTTCTTAAAACACAAATTTTGATTCAGTTAACCTCTTGTTAAAATTATATTTTTCTTAAAAAACAATTTGTTGAAAACCAGTTGGTTGGTACTCCATTTCGATGAAAACATTTTCGGATATGAAATGTCTGATTGAATGTCTGTAATTGCAAGACTAATTTCCAAAAGGCCGTAGAGTTGTTCAAAACCATTTCCGTGGTACTACAACGTTCAACAAAATGAATTCTTAAAAAACATCTGTTGGTTGTGAATTACACATGGAAGATTATCATTATCTTGTAGCAGCGAAGGCCCAGAAAATCATACTAATAAATTAATTGAAATGGAATTTTAAGAAACTTCTCCTGACTTTTTTCTCTTACCGCTTCCAGATACATCGCATTCATTTCAACATTTAATCGCTACTAACTACCGTTTTCAATGTACATAAGATATATTCGTATGTGTGTATGTGTGCGTGTGTATAACAGGAAAAAACGTAGACGATTTCAGTAATAATTTTTATATCATAAAACTATTCACAATTCAGTTCATCATTCCCGAATTCCAAACTTTGTTCAATGTTCGGTGTTGGCCGTATATGAAATTATTCGGCTTGCCACATTTGCAGGTCGTAGTCATAACATATCAACGTTGGATAGCAGTTGTACAGAGCATTACTTTTTTCACAGCACACTGGCATCAGAAAACACTTTTACCATAAATCTACGAATTTATGAACCAGAACACACTTAACTGACACAATTTGCAAAAGCACAAGAGGAAATCGATGAAGAAATTGAAACAAACAGCAGCCTCGACTATGACAATTACAACCAGCCAAACTGAAGGGGTTAGAAAAGTCGCAGGTTGCATCATGGCTAAAATTAAATTAAGTATTAAATTTTGAAATATATCGCTTCAAAATTGTAAAACCGAAACTCCCATCGAACCAGTTGGTTATTTTATACTTTTCAAGTACACGCGCAAATTCGAAACAGGAAACCAAAATATTAAAAACGATGGCATGGCGAAGTGCAAAACTTACAAACTTTTTAAAGTAGCATTAAATTTTAATGTTTAATTTATTGGCGTAATTTAATACGAGTAATTTAATGAAATTTCATTAGCGCAAATGCCACCCCACAACTTTTCATTCCATTCATCTGTGCGCTTTCGTTTCATGGCGAGGTCACTGGTGTACATCAAAAACATAAAAATATTCGTAAAAGCACAAATAATTATTGTATTACCGTCCGACAGTAACGCTGCAATATTAATTACAAGTTGCCGCCAACATGAACAAACACATGGCCCTATAAAAAAGGACTACTCCAACTAAATTTCATTTACATTCAATTAATTTTATTAAAATACAAGTACAAAATAAAAATGAAATGGAACAAAAATTATGATTGAAACAATATGTTTAGGGAAAAATAGTTATAGATGAAAAGTGGAAGCATGTTGGGCTTATTGCTACAACCAGTTGACAAGTTAAACAGTTTCAAGTTAAATATGATTTATTTCTCGACGGTACCCAAAATGAGTACCGAACGACAATCGACTTATATGAATTGGAATTCAGAATTCCATTTTTATAACTACACAAACTAACAGTGTAAGAAATAATTGCTATTCAAAACAAATTATTCTCAAGGTAAAGCCCATTTAGCTTAGGACCACAGCTGCAGCGGGAGCTAAAAGGGTACTTCGGCATTTATTTAATGGTTGCGTAAAGACCTCAAGTTAGTCCACGTTTTAATACTCCCACACATGATAATATCTAAACAACTCAAATTTTCGAAGATTTAATTGAAACCGAAGTCTTTTGAAAAAAATTAATTATGTGAATTAATTAACTTGAAGGATTATAATCCTTGAACACGTTCAATGCCACTTACACTACGTCATTATCGAAGTCGCAGAGCTTAACTTCGTTTGCAAAAGGTATTATCATGCAGTGCATAACTTTTCTGTAACCCTTATGAATTTCTGGTACGATTGTATTCTGCTCTGCACACTTTCGTTATGGTTTAAAGAGTTGCTGGATACATTTGAATAAAGCAACTTCCGTATGAAGAGAAAAGCCATCGTTATTCTATTATTCCAACCGGCACTATTTTAGCATTTACTAAAACTTAAACATATTTTAAGCAAAATAAATAACCTTCACAAATGCTTTTGCTTTAGTGTGATTGTCCAAGATATCTTGCAAAAATAATTCGATAAAACAAGGTGGCAGCACTTACCAAAGCAAGTCTCCTTTGATGCGTAGAGTTACAATTAATAAGAAGAATTTACAATAACAAAACACTTTACTTACACACACTTGTACACTACTACACCTAAAAACAAAATGTAAACAGAGTAGAATATAATCAGCTGATGCAATTTATATACGATGTTGTGACTTCTATTTTCTATTAACACAAACGCTGATTTCATATACATTTTATTATGAAATTCTTGATGTTATACACACTTTTGAAACAATGTTTATATAGAGCACTCACTGATTGCTCTTAATTTTCATTTGCAACATCCAAATACAAAATATATATAACCAGTTGATACAATATCCACACAAACAAGGTTTAGTCTTCCGTATTCAATAAGCAACAAGCATTGAATTTATAAATTATTATTAAATCGTTGTTCTCATACACAATTTTAAACCACTTTCTGTATTATATACACACTGATTACCGTTAGAATTTAATTTTCGATATTCCTTTCTACGCAGGATGAGCACTTATTGGCACTACAAAGTAATAACACGAACTGAAAGCCGGTAATGTTGTGGAGAAATAGAATGCAAGCGCAAGGCTGCCACCCTCAACTAATCATGTCAAACACATTAACATATTTGACAGACCCTGTTGTAGCTTTCTGCGGTTGGACAATGAGTTCAAAATTTTAAATTTAGGTACCTATGCAACGTACTCGGAGTTATGGCGACAGGTGAATTCTTTGTGTGCAAGTGGCGACAGATGTTGGCTTCGGAAATATATAATGAGATATACTGAGTTGACTCTTCATATAACCACAGTAAATGTTAGCGTTACTTACAAAATATATTTAAGTATGAAACTAATAATATTTAAGTTTATGTTTATGTTTACAACAGAAACAAACTTTATAAAATCGAAAACTTGAAGCCAATTTGTTATGGATTATTTCATGTTTGGGGAAAACTTTTCTAGCACGATATACAACCTTCAGGAAAGCTTTTGATTTGGTGTGTTTGTCAAGGATATTTTGTAAGAACAAATTTATGTAAAACAAACTGGCAGCACTTACCACAATTTGTCTCCAAAAGTCTCCCCCATTGCCTCATAGGCGTAGTGTTGTTGTGTGGGAACCGCTACTCATAATAAGAAGAAATTACAATAACAAAACACATTTTCACGTAGAAGCAGAACACAAACACAATAAAAAAAATAACCAGCTGATGCAAATTCCATACAAAATAAAATGCGGCTTTCAAATTAAATTGACAAAAAAAACAATGAATTTATCTATTATTATGAAAATATTGATCATACACTCAATTTTGAAATAATTTCTATATTATATATACATACACTGATTAGCTCTTGAATATAATTTGCAAAGAACAAATGCAATAGAAAATATAACCACTTGCTGCAATTTACATACACACAAACGTTTGACTAACTTTTCACACTCTGCTTCCTTATTTAACCAACAACAAACACTAAAATAATATGTGTTTAGGAAAATATTGAACTTTTGCACAGTTTTGAAACACTTTATATATTAAATATAGTCCGATTACCACTTGAATTTAATATTTAGTTTTTATTTTTACGGAAAACTTGTTGACACGGCAAAGCAAAAACACAGACTGACTGCTTGTCATGTTGTGGAGAAATGGAATGCGCGCGTAAGGCTGCCACCCTGAAGTGATCAAATCCCTTGAAAATAATATTGGGAATTGATTTCAAGCTTTCAAATATATAAGTCCAGTCGTACCTGCTTTTGTATGTACATGTTGATGAACCATATTCGGAATCACGGCGATAATTGTATTATATGCATGCTTATGGAAATTTAAAAGGCGTTATTAAAGCAAATACCTGAAAATTATCTGAAAAGGACTAAATGGGCTGTTCAAACGACTGAATGTATGAAATCATAATATTCGATATGTTCCTCTTCAAAATATGTGGGATATTCAGATATTTTTTATTAATTTGATATATGCCGTAGCTCTGAAACAAAACCCCAGCGAAGCTCCAATGGAACATTTTGAAAGCCTTTGATTCCATACCATTAATAAGTATGTAGCTGCACACTTCTAATGGTTAGTTTCTTGTGTACAGCGGTACCAGACGCAAAAGGTCAAATTTGCAAACAAGAAATTTTTCTGTCCCAATATATACCAAATTACCGTCAATAGCTTTAATAACGCCTTTTAACTTAAAATAAGCCTGCAGATAAGACAATTATCGCCGTGATTCTGAGTATGTTATATCAACATTACGCCGACTGGACTTAATATATGAAAGCTTGAAATCATTGCCCATAATTACTTTTTTAAGGGATTTGATATGATCAGTTTAGGATGGCAGCCTTGCGCGCGCTTTCCATTTCTCCACAACATCACAGGCTCTCATTCTTTATGTTTGTTTTGACGTATCAACAAGTTTTCCGGGAAAATTAATTCTAAATATTTAATTTAAGTGATAATCAGACTAGATTTTATATATAAAGTGTTTCAAAACTGTGCAAAAGTTCAATATGTTCCTAAACACATATTATTTTTGTGTTTGTTGTTGGTTAAATAAGGAAGCAGAGTGTGAAAAGTTAGTCAAAAGTTGTGTGTATGTAAATTGCAGCAACTGGTTATATTTTCTATTTTATTTGTTATTTGCAAATTATATTCAAGAGCTAATCAGTGTATGTATATTTAATATAGAAACTATTTCAAAACTGTGTGTAAGATCAATATTTTCATAATAATAGATAAATTCATTGTTTTTTGTTAATTTAAATTGGAAGCCGCATTTTATTTTGTATGTAAATTGCATCAGCTGGTTATTTCTTTTATTGTGTTTGTGTTCTGCTTCTACGTGAAAAAGTGTTTTGTTATTGTAATTTCTTCTAGTTAAGAGTAGCAGTTTCCACACAACAACTCCACGCCTACGAGGCAAGGAAGGAGACTTCTGGAGATGAATTGTGGTAAGTGCAGGCTCAATGTAGTTGTGAAATGAAAGAACACTGTAGTACATCTTAAAACAGTTACATTTATTAAAAATAAATTATTAAATTTAAACTAATAAATACCATATTTACAAGTTGTCATATCGTTAGAGGCTTATCTTCTTAGCTTATGACTAAATTTACAAAAGTTACAGTAGAAAACATACTTTATTCTAAAGACATATTTAAATACAGGAAATAAAATCTAGACTAAAAGGTCCTTAAGTATATTGCGGTAGAATTTCTAATTATAATAATGGAAAACATATTTTTTGTTGTTTGTGTTCTCAATCTTCTTAACATACGAAATCTTTCTCTAAATAAAACATGAAGCCGAACTTAATATCTTTTCTTTATTCAACAGCTACTAAATTAAAATTATGTTGTAGATCAAAAATGTTTGTATATAAAACTTAATTGTCAAAAAAATATTATAAAATAAAAGTATCCTTAGAAAGAGGTTTGGTTATTTAGACCTGGAAAAAGTAGATACACTTATTTGAAATGAACTTTACAAAAAAAGAGCGAAAAGCAAAACTAAAAGCAAATTTTATTTTGAGCCAAAAATCATGAGAGTTATTCTAAACATTTGGCTGTTGGTTCGCAACATTATTTCCCACCTGGCCGGGGGGATGCTGAGCTCCTCCACCACTACCTCCTCCTGCGCCTTCAATGGAACCCGATTCAGCATCAGAGTCTTTCAGAGAGCCGACCTCTTCGTCTCCCATTAAAGCCCGATATTTCTTAGCGATCGCTTCCCAATCGGCAACATTCTCAATACGATTTTGGTTTGCAGCCGAAAAACTAGTTTGAGAGCCCAGCGGTGATAAATGCACTACTGATAACGCCATTGAATCTGTTCGTAAAGCAGAGAAAATCAAATATATTAATGCAACGATTTCTAAGCCCCGATTTAAATTTCAAATCTTGAACTACAAGCCAAATTGGCTTCTCGTAGCTGCAAAAGTTTGGTTCTCAAAATGAACTTTTTTGATTAAAAAAAAAGTTGCTTTTGACTCAAATTTGTTGGAGGGATATTCAGCGAAACATACATTTCCTACCTTTTTTGATCTTCGAAAGCCATTTTGCTCCAGCTTTCGTGCGGGGACTAGCCTGGCGTATTCCCATCATCTGTACCAGACTTGGACGCTTCTTTTTCTTCATGCGAGCCTAATTTTATTAACAATTAACGCAAGAGCGAGACAAGAGACAACAAACACCATGAGTTTAAGAAAATAATAAACACACACAAACATATTGAGTACAAAACGGGTGCAGAGATCTTCGGCAACGAGGTGCAATTTATTTTACTTCAAAAAGTCAATATTCACATATTTATGCTGAAAAGTGCGTTAAGGCCGGAATAAATTTGATGTTGGTGCTTTTGAAAAAATTCTGTGTAAAAGTGCAAAATAGCAAAATTGTTCTTGTTTTTCTTTTTGTTGTTGCCAAATTGCTTTAAATGAATTGGGGAAAAGGTCTTTATGCTTTTTGCCTTCATTTGGGTCTGCTGAAGGCAAGAACTTGTTCTCTTTACATAGAAATCTTTTTGGGAGAGCAGCTGTAATACACACTTGATATTTTACCTTGACCTTCTCAACGATCCACATAAACCAGGTGGTAACTAAATTAAGCGGGGATGGCGCAGTTGTTGTGCGATGCATGTTGCGTATAAGCTTTGATAGGCCGAACTTCCATTCGATATCGGATTGGGCCTGTTATTTGATTGTTTCGTTAAATTTCACATAAAATTTGTTTTATTTCAAAGTGTTTGTCAATGGATTCATGAGATGTTGTTGAAAATTAAAATGGTAGCATTCCGTGTTGATGAAATGAGAAAGGAAAAAGAAATGAGAAAAGAACACACTTAATTAAAGTCCAATTGAATAAATGAATTTACGAAAAGGCTCTATTTAGCGCTTGAAACAAAAAATATATTCGAATATTCTAACATCGCAATAATTGCTACTGCATACGACGACGACGGTGTGAGGAAGTGCAATTGACAGCAGCTCCACAATTTTTTGGCTCATTTGCAAGCTCGCGTCAGTTGCGATTTCAGTTTTACTGACCATTCGATTCGGAACTTGTTAAAGTATTATTTCCTGCGCTAATCTTTGTTGGTTCCCAATTCTGGCTGTTATTTGTCGGATCGTATCTTCTACAAAACGTCTTTGAAGTCCGTAAATCATTTTCGTAGCAGATAATTTCTTATGAAACTTATTAACTCCATAGCCTTTGTGTTGTGGTGTCAACTGTAATATTTAGACTTGTAGCCAATCGGATGGCAGTCAACTGTGGTGCTGTTTTAATTCAGTTCGCTTTTTAAACCACGTTCAATTTGTTTGTCTGCTTAGAGTATCCAGAGTGGCCGGTGAACTCACGCCTATCGAACTGTAGCTATTTGTCACAAAAGCATTTATGAACCCAATCGAAGACAGAAGGGTTCAACTCTTCGTGGATGTTTAGCTCTTTTACCCATAAAATTTCATCAACAACGGTTTTATCGATACTTGATATACGTCAAGAGCCGACATCTATTTTGCATTAATTTTTGTAAACTGCAGCAGTACTAGAAAAAGCCTCTTTAAGACTACTTAAGTTGTTGGTTGTAGGAACCAGGCAGCAGCAGTAGAAAATGTTGGGATATTAGAATATTCTTTTACAACAAAAAATGTATCAATTACGAGTTAAGTCTCTTACAAAAACATGCATTTTCACTTTTAACAAATTGCTGGCGTGTAAAAGAGACACTAAAATTGAAATCAACATTGACTTGCTACGACTTAAATTAGGGACAAGCACAAAAGCCTTCTTTTCATACAACTAAACTAGACACGTAAAATTTTAGAACGAACGCTTAAAAGCTTTACAAACTTCTGCTGTTAAAGCACTCAAAAATATCTTTAATATACAAATTGTGTTGAAAATGTATCTTAAAGAATTGTTATTTGAAACAAATTCGTATTGTCTTGCAAAGAGTTTTACACCAAAGATGCAAGTCTGGGCAGTAGATGGAACTACACATTTACACATAAAGATAACAAAAACAGACAGATGAGTATTAAAACAAGTCGTTTTATCGTAAATACATATAAGAAATAGAAAGAAAACGAAAGCGTATTGATATTTCTTCGGATGTTATTGAGCTGAAAATTAGATCCTGTCTTAAATAAATATTTTTATTTCTTATTTAATGCACACAAATGCGTATATACAGATCTGTTTATGTATAGGAATAAGATAAATAGTATTTAAAATAGTTATGGAAATAATGAAAAGGATATAAATGGAAAAAGTTTTTAATACCTGTATCCTTTGATACGTATCGGACATCATAGCAATGAGGAGATTGATAAGCACCACCACCGACACCAGCATGTAGATACCAAACACTATCTTGAATAGATACTCTACCCAATAGGGTTGAGTGGGCGTGGCTAGATTTTTGATTTTGTCAACTTGTGTCTGTTCGGTCGTCGTTTGACCAAACACGGCAAAAAACAATAATTCAAAGGAGTTTATGGGATGCATGCGCACTGTGTCCATAGATAATTATTTATTACACACACGCACACACACACACACACACCCGCACACGAACCATTAACAGAATACAGAACACAGTGCACACCCGAGATATTTTTAAAAGGATAAATGATAAACGAAATCATACATTGAACAAATAAAAACATTAACAACGCCCACACAGGAAGAGACGGTGACAGTGATGATGTCGATGACGACCATGACGACCATGACCACCAATTCGATGATTTGTCATTTTGTTGATTATTTTTCAAAGTGTCGAAGTGTAATGAAACCAAAAAAAAAGAAGAAGGCTTAAATTAGTTATCAAATACCAACCTGAATTCGCTGATAAGTATCCGACATCATGGCAATAAGCAGATTTATGAGAACAACCACAGACACTAGCAGATAGATGCCAAACACAAATTTAAACAGAACCTCTGTCCACTCGGGTCTTAAATGGCGCATTGGATTTATATCCACGGTGGTAGTTTGGCCGAAAACCGCAAAGAACAGTCTTTCGAATGCCAAAAATGGTGTCATTTTTCCTGGTTTTCATACGCGTTTGACATTCGGAAAATACATGCGTTCAATTCGGAAATTGAACATGATTGGCAGTAGATGAAGGCAGTAGGAAAGTTGTTAATTAGAAAATCGAATGAGATCTAAATATGTTTTGCTTTGTTTTCAACAACAATTAAATGTCACTGGGTGCTGTACCTTTGGCTTGCTTAAATAACTTTTTGTTTTTGTATCATAATGTGCTCTAGATTGTGTGGAAAGCGTCATAAGCCTGTATTGGAATTATCATATAGATATATATTTTTGTTTCTTTTGTTCTTAATGAAAACCGTAAGTGAACATTAACATGCGTTAAAATTATTTTTTATAGAAACCAAAAAGGAATTCACGACACCAAACAGCAAAATTAATAAATTTAATAAGAAAGAAATTAAACGAACACATCAACAAGTATAGATTTAAATAAATATAACGAAATGCTTTAGAAAATGGGAAAATACATAAATGTTTGTCCGCTGGCCCTATTAAATTTCTAATAATATCTTGAATTGATCTGCAAGAAATTGAAATGTGGGCATGGACACGCAACGGGCTCAATGTCTGGCACTCTTGAGGCTCAATTTAGCCAATTTTTCAATATATATATATATCGGAGACTGTTCTCTATTTTATTTCTACGCAATATTGCGGGCAGTGTTCGATCTAATGGAATTATAAGGAAATGGAAACGGTTTATTACTGAAGGGTGCTGCAGGATTAGTCTAAGATCTTAACTCATAAATGCGTACGTTCGTTTTACATCAGCATGTTTTAAAATTTCCTTGAGGTGATTTAGCTTTTAAATTAAGAAGACAATTAATAAGAAGTTGTCATTACTGCGCCATGTCCTTCTCTTTCATCTCTCTGATGTTATATATCCTCCCTCTCACTTGCTCTTTCGTTACATATCCTTCAGAAAGAAATGTAATATCGGGCCCCTTTTCATGTTTATAAAAATATTTTTTTCTTTTGCAAAATAAGAGATCTACATAAATTATTGTTTCATCTAAATAAAACTGCAGCGTGCAAAGGAATAAAATTTTGAGCACACACTATGGCAGATACTGAATAATTTGTTCAGATCACAAAACACCCATTCGAGGAATTTTGTTGTGAATATGTGAAAACATTTCGCAAAACACTACTAAATGGAATTTCATATCATTTAACAATTAGGCTAACATGATATTCCTTAAACAGAGTGATATACAGATTATCCCGATTTGATCAATTATATGCTATAACTTGGTTGCCCTCACCGATTTCTAGTGGAAAGTAATTTTAAATACTACGTCTAGTCAATAAAGCAAGTGAAATCACATCTGCCATCCCGATTTGTATTTGAATGTATGAAGCAACACGTTAATATTGTAGCCGTAGTCTAACGTAAAAACATGGAGTGTGAAGAGAAAAAATAGGAAAACTTATCAATGGAAACGTGCAACAGTTAGAAGCTTTTGAAAAACCAAAAATGATCATGCAATTAAAAATAGATGTTGCAAGCCAAAATAAAGTCAAAATAAAAAACAGCCATAATGTCTATAGTATTCTTCACTGCAATTCGAAATAATAAAATAATAATAATAAAGGAATTTAGCAAAAGAAATATACCACTGGGGACCAACAATGTCTTTCAACCACTTTAATATTCCTTTTAAAAGAAACAAAAATAAATTGTAACTATTAACTTTTAAAATGCTTCAACACTTTTCCACAACATCAAGGAAACACAAAATAAAGGCACAAACAAAAAGTTCAACAAAAAACAACATCAATGCCGCACACTTTCAACAAGGAGCCAACATGCCAATAGCCCTCACAAGGAAGAAATATTATCGCAGGAAGCACTTGAATCCCCACAAATTTATTTATTATTATCTGTTCATGAAATTCGGGTGTATTTAGAAACTGTTAAAAAAACACATACACACACACACAACATCGAAGGCAAATCAAACAAATGCGCTGAAGGTGTTAAATGCAAATTCAACACTTACGATCATCTTTATGTTTTCGGCGGAATTCGCTCAACATACTGCGACTTGAGTCAACATAGTTTTCTGAAGGCGGTGGGCGAGGTGTGGGCATGTCATCTGCGTTTAGAAATGGTAGGGGATTATTTGTTTTAGTAAAATTGTTACTTAATTAACGAATATACACACACACATGCACACATTAATTTTACTCTACTTCTTTTAATGTCTCTTCAATCTTTTCATTCGACCAAATTCAGAAACATACAAGTTGTAAAATAAAATTCTTTTGGTGCAGAGACACTCAATACACTTATTCTGAATATTTTTCTTTTAGTGTTCAATAGAGTCTGTAATTGTTCGGCATGCAAATTTCGTTTTCCATTTA
The DNA here is from genome assembly GCA_963675445.1 of Linnaemya vulpina. NCBI lineage: Eukaryota > Metazoa > Arthropoda > Insecta > Diptera > Tachinidae > Linnaemya > Linnaemya vulpina. Next base: position 117,882,404 of record OY776276.1, on the reverse strand, counting down.
AACATGATTAGATACTTATCGGTTTCGTTTAAAAATATATTTCATTAAATAAGTAAATCAAGAATTATATGGGCAACAACAACATCAATAGCAATTAATTATGTAGCAACAGCCATTCATGAACTTACCATCACTGAAGTAGCCACGATTGCGGTTCTTCTTTTCAAACGATCGCAGCTCGTCGGGAGAAAAATTGGCAAACGATTGATTTAAGGCCACAATATGCATGGAAAAGCCAAACACAAATATGGCCAAGACGGCCAAAAATCTTGCCAAATCCTTAAGCAAGTCGCCAATGATAATGGCCCAGGGTCCAAAGAGATGATGAAACGATAGAAAATCTAGAATTTGTACACATGCCAGCAAGAAGGCCAAGGCAAAGCACTGATTACGACAATATATAAGCGTTGGCCAATACTCTTTCGATACGAAGCAGAAGGCGGTCACATGGACGCCTACACCAGCCATTCCCAACAGCAGCACCAACAATTTTATCGATCCCAATCCAGATTTGTCCGAAGGATTTGTCAACTCGAACAAAAGAAGACCGCTCAACCAAATAAGCAGTCCTATTTCGTACCAGTAGGGGACCAAGCTAAGCCGTAGTACCGGATAAATTGGCGTAATGCCCACGATGCTGAGGTGGATCATTAGATAGATGTGCGAGGTGAGGTAAGACATGAATTTAATAATAGGCACTTTGTTGAATTTGTGACCCATGGGAAAGGTAAATCCAATCCAAACAGGGGGGCAGACAATAAATGCCACCAGCAGCAGCAATATTTTCCAGGAAGCCCAAGTTAAAGATCCTCTCCATAGTTCCTGTTGACAGCATCAGACAATAAAATAAATTCTTGGGTACTCCACCAAGACCTACCTGCAAATACCTTTGCACCACCGTGTGAGCAATAACTTCTTTTTGTTCATTTTCTATTAGCACGTCTAAAAACTCGACATTTCTCTTATCGGTGGCTTGTAGAATCTTTCCTGCCGAGTCCGAGCCTGCTGCTAATGCCAACAACTCAGTGGCCATGGCCTCGCATTGCTTGCCAGCTGCCACTAAATCCTTAGCACGTTCTTTTTCCTGTAAAAACAGATTGTTAAATCTGGACCCGCTTGATATCGTATTAACAAATTTACCTTCGTGGACAGGATCATGTATATATTGGACAACTTGGCAGCAGTGTCCACCGGTGCTGGCGATACCAGAACAAACTCTTGTATCGGTTTGTTGTTGTGGTTTTTGGAGACCACCATGAGGTTGTAGACAAAACGTTTGTCGTCCATCAGACCGTATGTGTCATGTTCCTTATTCATAAGATATCTCAGGACATCGTTGTGTCCCTCAGAAGCAGCAAACCATATGGGAGCGCAACCATAATTGGTTTCGGATTTTGGAGAAGCTCCAGCTTCACACAATAGTTTCACGACTTCCAAGTGACCGGCTTTGGCAGCACAATGCAGTGGTGTCCAACCGTTTTTATCGGTTGCATTTATCTCTGCGCCTTGACCCAACAAAATCTCCACCATCTGAAAATGACCATGCATAGCAGCTATATGTAGACCAGTGCGACCATGGCGATCTGTAGATTGGAGGAGTTCTGCTGAGCGACTAAGAAGTAAACCAACCACTGACATGTGACCACCGAAGCACGCCAAATGAAGAGGATTGTAACCCTAAATTGAAAGAAAAAGTTAGTTTTCAGATGCGGATTGGAGCCGCAATTCGGACTTACATTTTCTGTAGTCGCTGCATCGACTTGGACTCCGGCCGAGTTCAACAGCAACCGTACTACGTTCTCGTTACCTGAATAAGACGCCAAATGCAACGGTGTCATTCCGGACTCTGTGCCCAGTTCGCCAAATAAACTTTGACCAGTTGGAGTCTCTGATTTTACGGTGGCTGGCACGCTGGTCAACAACTCGCGTACAGTGTCCGCCTGCCCATAATAGGCTGCCACATGCAACGGTGTCAGTCCCAATTTCTTGCTGGTGATCCTCAAAGAATTTGTACTTTTCAGAACATCCAATACCTGGCCGTGGCCATTCTGAGCCGCCAAATGCACAGCCGTAAAACCGGCCTTATTTTCCTCCGTACATGAAGCTCCAGCTCTTACCAACGCTTTCACAACATCCGCATGGCCCCCTTCAGCCGCTAGTTGCAATGGTGTTGCATCAGTCAATTTATTTCTAGCAGATATCACGCCAGATCGATCGAACTTCATGAGTTCTTCAATCACCTTAACAGAACCCTGCATAGCAGCAATATGGGCACAGGTATTTCCATCTTTACTAGTCGCATTAACCAGCGATGGATGTTGCTGCAGAAACAATTTGGCCACTTCTGAGTAGTTGTTCTGCGCAGCGACGTGTATGGGTTTCTGTCCCAAGTCATCGGTCGCGTCTATGTTAGCTCCGAGTTCCAACAAGAGCTGACATACCTCCATCTGACCGCTGGCCGCAGCCAGATGAAGTGGCGTCTGCTTCCTTAGTGTTAATATATCGATAACAGCATTATGATCCTTGATGAGAAACTTCACCAAGTGTGTGAAGCCGTTCATCGCGGCCAGATGTAACGCCGTGCGACCGACTCGAGATTTTGAATTGATAAAAGCCTTATTTGTCAAAAGAGCATCGCATACATGCAGATACCCCCGTTCGGCAGCCAAATGCAAAGCAGAACGACCCTCGATATCGAATACATCAACTCTGGCATGATTCGCTAAAAGGTTGTTGACCAGTTCCATATGTCCTCTATGACAGGCAATCAGTAAGGGAGTCCAACCAATGGACGACTGACGATTCATGGCCTTTTGAATATCTGTTGGGTTCATATGTGCGATCATCTCCATTAGCACATCGTTGTTGCCCGCCATCGCACAATAGTGAAAGGCAGTTTCAAGGGCATTCTTTGTCTGCAGTGTGACATCAGCGCCATTCTCTAACAACATGCTCACAATTTCCTTATCAGACTCGGGTATTTTGACTTCTTCTTTTGTAATTTGGCAAGTGAAATGTAACGCAGTGGCACCATCTTCATTAACAGTGTTTATATAGGATGTGGCTTTGTCGGGACCATGTTTTTCCTTCACGGTTTCTATTAGATGCTTAACGATTTCCGGGTGACAAGCACGGCAGGCCATATGCAGGGGAGTTTCGCCGGTCTACAAGAAGGAAATTTATTTAGTAGAACACCCTACACTATTGAGAATACGAATTCACAACTTACATTGGATTTATATAGAGGATCTCCATTATCTTCGAGGAGTTGCATCAGCGTTGCCAGATTGCCATGACGTGCGGCAAAGTGCACCGGAGTCAGGCCATCATCGGTAGTTAAATTGGGACTAGCACCGGACTTAAGGAGCATTAAAGCACAACGATCTCCATCCTTAACTCGTGCGGCTAAATGTAAAGGTGTCTCGTGTGATTTACCCCCTCGTACATGTACGTCGGCGCCAAATCCCAAAAGTGTCTCAACAACTGCTGGCTTGCACGCCTCCACTGCAATATGTAACGCTGTATAGTTTTGCTGTGGGCAAAGAGAATACCTTTCAGACATTTGAATCAAACTGGCTTAACAACGATACCCACATTCGTCGTGACATCGACTTTTTCGCCCTTTTGCAGGAGTGTATTAATAATACCGGTATGTCCATACGCCGCAGCCGTATGAATACTTCTTGCCCCGTCTTTATTCGGCATGTGCAGATAGACTCCTTTCTTGAACAGCATAGTGGCACAATCAGCATGACCATTCAGAGAGGCGATATGCATCAAAGTGCTGCCATCTTTGGTACGCTCAAAAATACTCGCCTTGAATTTATCGGCCAGGATTTCAATGACATGAGCATGTCCATTTTCCGCAGCCAAGTGCATGGGAGTGCGATCTAAAAATACAAATCAAAGAGCGACTACCATTTAATTGTCCTCTCAACAATAATCACGATTACCTTGATTATCGGCTATCGAAGCCGAAGCTCTCACGCCATAGAAGTACTTCAGCAAGGCTTCGTCACCTTCGGCAGCCGCTATGTGTAGAGGCGTTTGTCCCTCACCATTCTGCGTGTCCACATTGGTGCCGTAGTCCACCAATATCCGCACCATATCCACATCCCGCCGTCTAGCAGCCAAATGCAAGGCCGTGTCTCCATTAGCTGCCGTAGCCTTCAAATAAATAAAACAACAACAGCACCAGCACCATAAAGATCGTGCAGGCATGATAAAGCAAAATGGAAGTTTTATTTATGTTTTCGTTTTTCTCGCTTCCAAACAAATTTTATGCTAGAGGTCAAAGTTAACATGGCGATATGCAAATCAGTTTAGACTCTTTAGAAAATAATGAATCGACTGCACGTGCAAGTGACACGATGTAATTAAGAACAAAAGCAAACTCCTGAGCTGCATGATGGTGTCGATGTGAACATGCCTTTCAAGGAGGGAACGGTTGAGAATGTGTGCGAATGTAAGGACAAAGCCAATGCGTGCAAATGCTTTCAGCCATTTGCCATTCACCTAAAATTAAACTTTTTAACCCATATTTTTGTTTGGCTTTCAGTGCAGCGAAACGAAGCCGGCGTTTTCTTCGCTGTATTTCAAAAGACTCTTCGAGCAACCGGTGGATGGATGTGAAGTAAAGGGATTCAATGTGAGCAAGTTTCGTTTTCTTTGAATACATGTATGTGTGTGCGTGCGTGTGTGTGTGTGTTTGTCGGTGTTAGCATGACGGAGGGCAAAATTCGTTACTATAACAATATTTATCAACTTTTACATTATTTTGGTTTCATTTGGCTTTTATTGGTTTTAACAGTTCGTTGCGTGATTTTAAATAACTTTGCATTCCCTCGTTACACTGGGCAACATTAATTCTCAACAAAAGCTATTAAAGAAAGAAATCACGTTTCTGCTGCTCTCAAACAACATCGAAAATCCTTGGATGTCCCTTTAAACTGTTTTCAGTACAAATGCACGAGTACTTTGCGAGCATTCGCACACGTGTTCGTGCTGTTGCAAAATTATGGCCAATTAAATATTTCAAGCGTTCGACTCTAAAATTCTTTAGCCAGACTCAAATATGATTCAATACACTCGGACATTTCTAATAATGCACCGATGCCTCCTGAAATGAAGACCAATATTTTAGTGTCAATTTGTGTTTGCATTAACGAAATCCACTGATTACATTATATTTAGCAACTTTTTATCTCTTCCTTTAAAAATATTTGGCCACTACAGTTTTGGCCATGTTGCTCTTAAGTTGCGTGCAGTGTATGTCACACCTGTGAATTTAAATGGATTTTGGCAAACAGTTGGTGTGAAAAAATTAACGTGAACGTGTGCCTGCAGGGTCAGTATATTTTGTTATGTAACTGCGAATTTCTGTTCCACAAATTAAAACCACTTGGTAAGATATTCACGACTCAGGAGCTTGGGAAACTCCTCTTTTCATATTTTATTTGTGCACTTTTCATAAATATATTTTATTTTGAGTAGAATTTGCATGTCACAGGAAAAGCCGCAAATGAACTGATACCCTCAAGTTATGTTTATCTCTATGTATGTATGTATGTGTGCACACGCACACTCATGTATTTATTTAAACGAATGAAAATGTTCGTTGTTGTTTAAATTAAAACGAATCGTGTTGCAATACAACATGTCGTTAACAATTTAACGCTGTTCATTCAAAATTTAATTATCTTCTACAGAAGTCATTTAAAGAGAAAAATTAATATAAAAAACCATTTAACTTTTGATGGCGTGTCAAAAATTGCGTCTGGTGTTATTTGTTGTGTATGAAAGGATGAAGTTTTTCAGTAATTGGATTGTGTAAAATGTCATAATACCATCGCAAGTAGGTACCCTGCTGGAGATTGAGTCTAAATTATTTTGAAATGCTACATCAGCAATTACTAGAGCGAAAGGTGTTATAGTTTTGCAGCGGTGATAAGCATTATTGCCAGAAGTAGTTTCAAGACGCCTCTTGCAGATTTCCTGAGTTTAACAACGCTTCTGTTGTTGTGTAATTTAATGGAAAGGAACATGAAATGTTCTAAACTACGGATCGAAATATGATTTGGACAAGGAAATGGAGCAAAAAATGCTGACGCTATTTAACCGGAGTGTATGACGATACTCTTTTCATAAAATTAGGTTTGTAGCAAATAGTTTTTAGATGTGTGGCTCCTTATATACCCAGTTGGCCATGTCTTCAAGACATCCTGCGTGATGGTTCCAACAAATCGTTGACGAAATTTTCAAAAAAATTACCGAAGATCGTGCAAGGTCATACAATTGACAATTCGTAGACTATTACTCAAGCGACAGTTTCCCCTTTGATATCCTCGACGATTATAAAAACGACGTGTCCTCGGTCGTGCCGTCAACGACTAAAAATCAGAAAATTTTTTCCCGCGTATATAATTGTCGCTCATCTTCGAAACCATCACTAAAAATATATTTAGAATATATAAGCGAAATAAACAAATCGTGGATATACCGCCCAAGACTATGGCGTTTATAGCGACTTGGCCAACTGGGTAGTCATGCATGTAAATATGCGTATAAATTTGTGTGAATGTGTGCATGTGAAAATACTTTAAAAATAAATGATTTCAATCAGAACTCTCTTCATTAAATATAAAGTTGCGTACCTTCAGTTGATCTGCCGTTTGCGCTGCCAGTAATTCTCTAACCATAGACTGATTACCAGCTTCAACAGCTAAAAGTAGTGGAACTTTTCCTCTCTGTAAAAAGGGAAGAATAGATTAATTATTATATAGAATCACATACAAGGCCTATACATTTTGCTTAACTTGCAAACGAAAAGAAAAACGCTATTTCGTTTAGGTTAATTTATTTCTTCAAGTGTAAAACTAAATGATCTGGGGGCAAATTACAGCAGTTGTTATCGAACGAAATTATGAAATATTTCAATCCAGTTTATATGGAAATATTTAAAAATTTCCAATCGTATCGAATGCCTTAATTTGCAACCAGATGTTACTGATATTCGGACCAGAGTTCCTTTAGTCAGTCTAAAATTGTTTCAAGTAAATATTTTCCCATGAAATATTCGTACAAAATATAAATAAAGAGTGTATTTTATTTAATTCCCTATTGTCTTGACACTCATGAATAGTTACGGAATAAAAGCGAATATATTTTTAGTGAACACGGATGTGTAATCTTTTCCGCTGCAAATTGAGCAGACTTACTTCGTTACTGAGTCTGTTCCTCAACAGATCCAGTAAACATACGATATGATACAAACACGTTTGCACCCTTTTCAATTGAATTTCTAAAATTGTTTAAAAGCAACGAGCGATTTGTTTTGTTGATTTCTTTTTCTAATATCTTAGAGATTGAGTTTTTTTAGTTTTGTTGGCAAATTAATTGTTCCCTCAGGTCAAAAAGTTCAAAATAGTTGGTCATTGTCACAGAAAACTATTTAAAACGCTTAAATATGAAACTTAAATATTTAATTTTAACATTTTACTTACTCTCCTTCAAACTCTCAATTGCAAATAGCTGCGCGAATTTCGTACTTACCGCGTCCGCTTTTAAGCGAATATCTTTGCCAGCGGCTGCCAATAAGGCTCTTAAGATGTTGGTGGCTGTACCGGTCTGGCGACTTGACACCAAGTGCACTGCAGTTTGAGAACGTGACTAAAGGAAAATGTAGAAAATACTTAATAATTCCACATAAAAATATTCTGTTTGTATGTTTTTGTATGAAAATGCCAATAAAATACTGCGGCTGGCAGCTTTGCAAGCCCAACAGCGACTAACAAATAGCGAAACTTTTCTAAGCCCTTAAATCAGTTCTGCAAATAATTTCCAATACGATTGTTTTCTATAATTGTCTTAAAATTGCACTCGTTCATTGACATATTATTTTCTAACTGCAAGAATTTAATATTTCGGAAGTCTAACCCCCACCATCCTTCTGCATTGGCCCAGTTAGAAATTCTAATTATAAAGCGATTATATCGGTATGCACCCTTCTCACCTTCTAGAAATATTTCAGTATTTGCATGGTCTTATCAATCGCGCCATGCATGTGTGTGTGCGCGTTTGGAAATTATGTTTCTTGTTTTACATTTCCTCTTCCATTCAAATAAAGTTTGCTGACATTTGATTTCATTCAAATGCATTTCATGATTTCTGTTATTCGGCAATTGCAATACGCCAACCAACAGATTGGAGAATTTGCCTGGATACCGAATTTGTTTACTTGGAAATTTGGTTTATTTGTTTTATTGTTTAATTGGGCCTTTCAACTGCATTGAGGGCAATCCTTCAGAAATATATGCTGCTGAGTATCTGTTATTAAAAACTGAAGAAGCGATACTAAAAATTTGTCAAACGAAATTGAAGGAAAAGCTTGACGAGTTCTATTCAAAGAATAACATTGTCAACATATTATATTGATTTCGCAAGTGAAAAAGAGTTGGAGATTTATTTATCTAAGACTAAAGAAATTAAATTCGATGGTTCTACGATGTGCGTTAAAAAGTATTTTAAAAAGAACTCATATTCTCATTCAATGATTGCACGAATCGTGAGATCGGAATCCTTTAAATTGATTTCAGGCGGCTGCACTCCTGTTCAATGTTATTACCTGACTAGTGAAGCAATTCAAAGACTGGATTATGGCAAGGGACTGCCGAAAGCATTTAAGTTGTTTATTTTAAAAAGTTAATGGAGAATTAAATTTGAATTTGTCGTGCCGATTAAATAACGCATCTACAAGAAAAAAGTTACTTTAAATCGGAACTTATTCAAAGTTCCCAGTGATTTATTGCTGTCCTTTAACTTTAACTTCAATATAAATTTCTTAAAGTAAATCACACGAAAAAAGCTATCGGAGAAATCTTTGCAATGAAAAACCTTGTGATAATTAATTTAGTTGAACTTGACTACAGTTAGTGGCACGACATAAACATGATTGTTTCTGAAAAAAAAAACTTTCTCTAATGCCATCAAGTCACAAAATATTCTCATGTAAAGAAAATCAAATTAAGGCATCTTGTCGCACATGACCCTTTCTAAAACTCCAACGACGTGGCACAGGCAACGAAGAAGAAGTTAATTATATTTTATATTTTGCTGCAAGAGGTGTGCATTTTAAGGAAAAGAAGTGTGAGCACTTCTTTTTTTTATTTATTTATTTTTTTTTTTTTTGTCAAACCTGCATGTGCAATAATTTTAATTTTTGTAGCTTGACCTTTAACAAAAGCGACACGCAGGAATTTCTTTGGACTTTCTTATTTTATTCTACAAAACTTTTCTTGTGAGCGCCTTCTCAATTTCAAGTTGTTGCAAACCAAAATGGGTAACAAAGACTTTTTAGTTATACAGTTGGCGTATTGATTTTTATTTTCCTTCTCAGGTTTTTGCTGTTTTTAGGCGGGAAAGTTTGTTGACTAACGATGTCTATAAATGGCATAAAGGCTTGCACAGGGTGAAAAATACATTTTTAAGGTTTTAAACATGAATCCTACTACAAGTAAAATTGTTGTATTAATTAAAATAAAATTTGAATCATTTACATTCTTCAAAGAGATAAATAGAAGAGGTCCTGCGCCTTATTTGCAACAATATTTCTGTTTAATACGATTACTTACACCTCCCGTGGAAAATGGATCAACGCCTCGCTTGTTCAGCAACAGCTTCACGACATCCTCACGCGAGTACATGGCTGCAATATGCAACACATTGTAGTTGTCCTGTAAAGTAAAGCAAAAAGAAAAAATTATGATGAAATTGAAAGTTTTGTGTGTGAAATCGTAGTGGGAAAGGATTTTCTTGGAATTCAAATTAAATAGCCCCATGTCTGAGTGTGTGTGTGTGTGTTTCATTCGTTTTAGTTTAAGGTGTGACTGTTGACTTTATACGAACGGAACGCGATCTCAATTCCATTTGAATCAGTTAAAACAATTAAACGCTGCACCTTTATTTCAATTTATTTTCTTTATTATTGTTCTGGAGTTCCAGATGAGTTATTACTCAAGCACAGCACATGCAACAAATTCATCAACTTAAGAACCCTAAACACCGTCGTTAGCAAATTAGACGTGAAAACTAATTGCTGTGTAAATGATTTATTGTGAAAAGCTCAGGTGAGGACACTAAAATAGGAGTATGACTTCATCTGGTTTGTTCTGCATAAATCGAAACATTTTCTTGTACGTTAACTACCCAACAACGTTAGAAAACGTTTTTGTTTCATTAACAACTTGTATTATCCTGCCAATTGTCCTGGCAACAACACCAAACATAATTTTCATTAACCGCTTCTAACAATCGAAATATTCGCCTGAAAAAAAAATTTTTTTAAGCAGAGATAATAAATAATTGTTTCACACTCATGACACGTGGCATTAAAGTCTGAAAAGGTGAAAAAATTTGCATTTCTTATTCTACTTAGGGAACATGTTTTGTCAGTACAGCAAGATACAAAATAAATAAGTTAGTTCGGTGCTTATGTTGAGATATGTAAAGCAGGGTTGGGAAAATTGATGCAATAGTACTTTTGTTTTTTACTCTTCAAATGGATCTCAGAAAATGAATCAATCGGCCATGACTTTTCGGCAACGATAATCAAAAAACGAAGGAAGTTAATTAGAGCTAAAAAATCTCTTGGTACATTTGATACTATTTTTCAAGGATGCTGGTGATAGGGCTGTTTTGCAGCGCTAATATCCATTTGGCTAAATCGCAAATCGTCTTATAAATGATAAACAAACAACGTACAAGGAGCACACGGCATGACCAAATAAATTTATTTCAACGAACGCAAAAATCTATTCCAGAGTGTTTCAAACGTAACATACACTTTATGACGAAGAATAATTTTAGAAACAGTTTCTTATCACAAAGAACTCATTTCGGCAGTTCACTACTCCCATGTCTGAGCGAAACAGCAACAGCGGAAACACTAAAACACTACAAATACCAACTTGATTTGGTTTAAAAACTATAACACGATTTCTTTTGAATTCTCTGTTTGTTTGTTTGTTCGGGTGTTTGTTTGTATCCTTTTAAAGCGCTCTGAGTTTCTTCATTTATTTGTGTTTGCTTTGGCCTAGATTTTCTTGGCAGGATAGAGGTCTTGGTTTGTTTGTTTGTTTGTTCATGTCTAGTAAATTTATTAGTTGAAATAAGAAAGCCAATATCTCAGCCTGTAGTCTACAACATTTAAGTATAAAAGTTGCATTGAATATAATATTCGAAGCTTTTAATTTTCATAAACGTCATAATAGATATAAAAGCCGGCAACTTAAGGTAAATGATGTTGATGGTATAAAGAAACTTGGCTAATTTGTAGAATTAATTTCGGACAGAGTTTCTCAAACTAAATAAAATCACTTGCAAAACGAAATTTTTAAGAGACTTGTTTTGCCATCGTCTACTCAACTAAAACTTCAACGGATATAAAAAGGCTTGTAAATTTTATTATAAATTTAGCAACCGCCCATTCTTAACTAATTCAGAACATGTTCATAACTCTAGTTTATTTGTTGAAAAATATTTACTTATGATCGGTTTTATAAATCAAGATTCACCGTGAAGGATACAAATATTTTATGCCACTCGTTATGTGCATGTGTGTGTGTGTACCTCATGATACCATATTTTTGTGTGAATGTGCAGTGAAATCGCCATCTCTACACAAATACAAACATTTTTGAGCAAACGAAACAACTTTTATGTGGTCAAGTGAACAATATTCAAGGATAATTACACAAAAAGAGTGACTCAAACTATGAAATAATTATAAAGAGGAAAGTACATGTCGTCATTATTTGAATAAAAGCAATTATCATCAATTCCTTATTGAAGGATGTCGGTTTCTTCTATAAAATGCGGAAAACGAAAAGAAAGCAACTCGGCCAGCAAAATGAATGATATTTTATTTATTTTACATACATACCCATATACATACATAGATAAGTGTGTATGTGTAAGTTTGTAGTCATTTTTACAAAACAGCCTAAAATAGAAAGTACTTTTATTTGTGCACAATCAAGAACTTTTTTTGATAATTACAAATAATTTTTGCAAAAGCAAAAACCCCTCCTGGCATAAAAATAACAAACGAATTAGTGATTTGATTCTACGGGGCACAGAATTAAGCAATCGATTATTTCAATCTTTGGTTTCTAATACAAATCGATTATAATAAATAATTCGCTCCATCTGCCAAAGTTTCTATACAAGAACAAATCTGGTGTTCAAGTACAGCAAATTGGCTCCATTAACAGTTCTAAATAATTAAAGAGCAGCTTGAGTGCCGAAAAAATTGTTCTCCACTGGGTAAGATTGGGTTAGATTAGATTACGTTGACGGGAAGGTCCTTTAGGCTAATGACAAGTAAATGCAGGGAAGCCAGTAAATTTCTGCTGTACGCTCTCATGTGAACTTAAATATACGAACCTCCACTTTCAGTGTCACTAACGCAATCCTCTCAACGTTTCTTATCAATACCTCTGAGGTGGATTACGTCCCTTAATTCTCTAACCTACGCAGCAGACCTGAACAAACCAGTCGCTGGAAGCACCTACTCTGCCATCGACAGGACTCATGCGCATCTACATTTTCAATTATTTTGGGTATATTTATGTCTGCTTATTTAAAAAAAAAAAAAGGAAGGCTTTATGCATTCTTCTGTAAAGGATTTTTTTCATAAATCAATCAGATCAAATAAAAAATAGAATTAATTTGACTTCTTACAGCTGAATTCTTGAATTCTTACGGCTTCTGATTGAAATCTGCTCTTTGAATTGGAAACAACCATTTGGTACAACCATCTATTATTCGACTCCAATAATATTTGCAATTTTTACAAATCAAATGTGTTTCGCAATCTTTTTATAAACTTTGAAAACGAGTGATATAAACAAGCGAGTTCTACTTTTAAAAATCGATACGATTTGCAGTGCAAGAAAACAAAAAGAAAATATTCACTGGCTGAGCTCTTTTTGTTACTTCTTTAAAAAAAAAAGTGTATAAAAAGAAAGCAGACGAACAACTCCAATCTAAACAAGTGTGTGATTAATTAAAGTTTCACTTGCAAAATGACTACAAACAACACCTCTTTTTATTTAAACTTATTATTTATAAGAGAAGGCGTTTTAATTTATTGCCGCACACTCTTTTTACTCGTTAGTTTGCTCATGAAAGGACTTTGAGGCTACTGTTCAAGAGGATATTCAAGTGGCTTAGGCTTTTATGTTCGCTAGTCCATGAAAGTCAAAAGTTATTATTTGAGGCAAGATAATATATAATGAATCATAGATAGTGAATTAAAGATGTATTTAAATCACGAAACTGAAGAAAATTTAGCTCACCGAGCTGGAACTCATTGAAAATAATAAATTTCTACAAGCCCATCGGATCTGTTGCAGATTGATTTCACACCGAATGCTGCATTTTGTCTATTAGCCAGGCCTCAAATCCACATTCTGAATAATAAAATAATTTTTAAATTATTGTGAATAAAACTGTGAGTTGGAGTGGAAATTTTGAATCGGCAGTACAACTTTATAAGGACCAATTAATTGCCAAGTGTTATGAAGAGTAACAAACTTCGGCAAAAACAGTAGCAGACACACAAGTGCCATGCCGCTTCTCTTTTTTATTATCAGCAGGACTAAAATAATAACTTTGCTTTTACTTCATTATTGCGATTGTTTTAACCAACTCATGTGTGCAGAATAGAATCTATGACGAACGTTTTTTCCCCTTTCTTTCCTCAAAATAAATGTTTACGAATTTATTTAGGCCAAGGACTTCCTTTACTTGTTTTACGAAATACCAAAGAAGAAAAAAAGTCGTAAAAACAAGTTCAAAGCAGAGTATGGCTAAGCCTAAAGAACAAGTCTGAAATAGAATTTGATTCATCAATTACAATTTAGATTAATTTCATTTTAATAAGGGACTTCAGCCGCTGGGTTGTTAGTTTTAAGTAACAACAAATTTACTTTGCAATCTTGTTAATCGGCTCTATTTACAAAAGGAAAGTTCATTCAACGTATTTTTTTTTTTTTTTATTGAAACTCGCCGCATATGCCGGGAGCGGAAAGAAGTGAATTGTTTGCCATGCGGCTTTTGATTTTCCGTTTTTATTTTTTTGTTTTCTTTGCCGCAGAAATAAACCGGGAAATATGTTTACGCACTTTCTTGTTGGAAGCTTTAACATAAATTTGTCTTCTTCTTGTTGCTTTCCTTCCCGCTTTGCATACAAATACAAGCATAGAATTCGTTGCGTGCTTAAGTATTTTATTTGTGTCAGACCGACTTCCTTTTGACCAACTTTGGTTTTCTTTTTGCATATTTGTTTTTCTATTTCACTTAACAGGGTTCTTTGTTTTGCTATTGATTTTTTTTTTTTTTGCTTTCAGTTTTATTTAAATTTGTTACTTAAAAAATTAAAGCGAACGGTTTCCTTTGCTTACGTTATTTCTAGCTCCCACATCAGCGCCCAATTCAATCATGCGATCCATGATCGACGTCTTATTGTCTTTGGTGGCATACATCAGAGGTGTCATTCCGGTGTTCTGAAATTGAAGGAATTAAAATCTTTTGTTACAAAATATTACAAAAAAATTTGCTTATTAAATTGAACGTAAATATTCAACTGATTCTTATAAACAACATTCTGCACAAAGAAATATTCAATTCACAAGGAGCTACGAAAATATCAAGGAAGTTTCATGGTCTGAACAGACCATCAATAACGTCTTGATAAAAAATCTTTGATCACTAAAAGCTTATGTAAAGAATTTCTTGTTTGTTTTCTGTCCTCACTTTCACTATCTGTTGATGCGATAGGATGCAGTCTGAAGTTACGTGCTTCCCTGAATAGGAGCTGCAGTAATAATTTCAATTTACAGTGTAACTGTTGTTACAACTTTTGTACACTGACAGTTATGGAAGATCCCTCAGGCTTTTTGCGTTATTCAAAAGTTATTTTCAAAGTTAATGCACGCCTTGAAGGCATTTTTGAGTTTACTAATAGCTTATGAACAACTCAGATTGATATTGAAAATCGAAATTATTCAAATAGTAAAATTTTGTAATATCAGAAAAATTAAATCATCTAAATCTAACGATAGAACTGCAATTTTTGGCCAAAGGATGAATGTCTTGGAATTAATTCGAAGTCTCTGAGAGATTAACGTTTATAAAATTAAGAAAAGTCTAGATGTTGCTGCTGAAATTTGTTGGAATTCAAACAATATCAGTAACAATTATTGTGCCCCCCAATTCATCAAATTACTTTGGTGAAATCTAGTTATTCTAAATACGGGAATATAATAAAGAATATGTCCTTTTATAAGTTAATCCTTGCAGTTGATTATATCTTGTGATTTTTCTGCTCTTCGAGTTTTCATTGAAAATGGGGTCTAATTTCATTAATTTCAAAAGATGTCCTTACGATAGTGGAACCACTCATCTGTCACTTGGCTGTTACCATATTTTAACAATTTTTCAAAATCTGCGATGGCAAATACCGAAGAGTATATTTGAAATAAATAATTACTGTTGATTATTATGACGCAAGTAAACTGCCTTTTGACGGCGGTACAAATTCGAATATACAATCCTATAAAATCCGAATGCATGATATCTGAGCGCTAGAACAAAATAATATTTCTGATATTGAAATGGCAAACTCAAATGGCAAGTCAGGCAACTTCCAAAATGAGTGCTCGAGCTGTCTTCAAATTAAACACAAGAAGGTCGTGGATAAGAGTGGACAGAATCCAGAAGTATCCTTATGACAATTTCAACGGGACATTGTATTTATCTGGTTCACCAAACCTTAACGTTTTTGGTGATTTAGATGTCTTTAATTGATGTCCTCGGCATTCAGTATTGCTTTCCCCTAAAATACGCATGATCATTCTCGGGCCAAGCCTTTTCTTTCCTACGAATCAATGCACGAGTATTTACACGCACGTGTGTGTATGCATGTAAGGATCACATAATTCACATGTATCGACTGTTAAATAGATTGACTGAATCAATTGCTTTTCATCGGCTTCGATGTGAAAAGGAAACAAAATTTTGCATGTGAACAGTTTAACGGAACGATTCGATTTTATTATCCGGCTGTTAAGTATTTCTGGTTACATGACAACGCATTGGATTTGTTTTTATTTTGAATAAAAATCAATTGAAGCTTTTGTGTTAGATATTTTGTAAATTGTAGACAAATTCTTACGCTTCCCCTAACAGATAAACATTCAAGCCCGCTTGACTCGTCTCCATTACCAACAACAGCAGTGAAGGCAGAATATATTTTTATTTACTCGACAAAATAACGAAATATTTTGTAAAACATTGTCGTTGCCAAACCAATCGGAATGCAAGAGTAAAGGAAAACAGTTGATATGAGGAAGTCTATAACGACCCCAAAAGCAACACGATAATTTCCATAAAAATTTGTGTCTGTATGTGTGCGTGTGTGTGTGTGTGTTTGCATACTCATAGAAAAAGGAAATCTTATGGCATTTTTCGTTTGCATTGATTGAAATTTCTTTAATATTATTTGACTTTATGTACGAGACGGAGAATTTCACGTCAAGTTTTATGGTCTTCCATTTTGGGGGGTCGGTATCAACAGACATTAAAACCAACACAGCAAAAAGGGGTTCGCTTGATGGCCAAACAGACACACAACCACTGACTTCTTCTTCTTAATATTTATTTTAAAAAACACTTCAATTGCTTGTGCTGCAATATTTTTTGTTGTCATGAAATTGTGTTCTTCAGTTTCTTTCAAGAAGTTGTCTGTGGAAATTTAGTTCTTTTTTACTGAAGGCATGCAGCAGTCATATTTACCAGTGGCCATATGCAAAATGAAAAGCACTGTGCCAACCAACCGCCAACACTTCTTGTTTGCAAATTCTCATACTGCAGGGTTTTTCACTTTTTAAATTATTATCTTTAGGAACAACTTTTTGATAACATTTTCTAATTAGAGATTCTGCTTTAATTGTTTTACTCAACGTACCACATCATGAATTCCAGACAACGGAATCGTGTTGCCATCTTCGCCTTGATTTGCTACATATTTTTCTAATTTTTTGAGTTCTTGCTCTATGGGAGTCCATTCGCCTTTCAGAGACAGAGCCAAAATTTTGTTGGCCGATTCTCGAATAGACGCTCCAGCACTCGGCGGCTTAGGTGTGGGAGCTCCTTCGATTTCTTTGCGATCTCCATTACTGGAACTGTCATCTTTTGGATCCGACTCAGCTTTACTGGCAGGTGTATTACGATCACTGGCAGGCTGTACATCATCGGGTGTATTGCTAGCCGCTCCGCTAGCTACAGAGGAAGGCGTGTTGCGACCTATACCCTTTGCAGCTGCACCGCGTCCCCCTCGCTTTCCGGGCTGTGACATTATAAATCGCTTGACATTTTTATTCTTAAGTTTCACTCATTGACTTGTTACACAATTTTAATTAATATTTTCTGGTTTCATAAATGGGATTATTTGATTTTTCAGCCACTTTAGAGTACAGATTTATGTTGTTGTATAAATTATCCGCATTCTTATGTGTGTATGTATGTAGTAGAAATTCGTATATATGTATATATATGTATATATATATATATATATATATATATATATACATATATATATATATATATATATATATATATATGTATGTGTGTGGCTTCTTGTTTATTATATTAATTTTTTCAACAAGCCTTCTATCTATTAGCGTGAACCATTATTTTTTCTTGTTGCCAAAAAATTTACATTTTTATTGGTAACAAATTGTACACAAACACACTAACACCATTCAGCTAACTTCTGCGAACACGGCTGTATTATTTTCAACTCAAACACACGCCCGAGAACAAACAATATTTCGTGGTTCAAAAGGATTTTATTTTTTTAGCTTTATAACCGCACCATTTCCGTTTCCTTTCTTACTATAATTTTTTTTTATATCATAAGACACAATTAAGTTGTAAATAAGCACATGTAAAATCAACGTTTTGTGTTAAACCGTATTCAACCGTGCGCTCCGAAAGTCTAAAAAATTCTGATTTCAATCGTGCACATTTCAACAGTTGGACCTTTTTGAAAGTTGTGAGCCAGACAAACGCATCTAACGAAACTGGAGCATGACAAGTTCTCTTCCTTAGCAACACAACGAAAGACTTGCGCAGCGCCGCCCAGTAGCCAAACAAAATTTTGGCGCACTTTCTTGTACCTGTAGAGTTTTGTTTACAAACAAAACTTTATTTTGTGTATGAGTGTGTGTATATACATATGTACATTAATATGGCCTGTATTTTGAAGTTTTTTATCTGTTCCAAATGGGGGTTTGGAAAAATCAGTTGCAGTTCTCACAATTTGGGTGTTTTAAAGTCAAGGACTTTGCTTCCTGCTTAAGGCGGATGGATTTATGCATAAATTTATTCGCCCAATCTATGATATGCCATTCCAACAATTTGTAGAAATTATAATTATATTTATCTTAAGATATCCTGATATGGAATTTACAGTCCCACTTTAAAATACTTTCGTGTGGATATAAATTTACTTCAATTTGCTTTGGAATTACACGCCGTTAGATTCCAGCAATAAAGGATCGCTTTAACAAACAGAAAATTTGCATTCAGTCATCAAAGAGTCTGGCGTGTTTGTATCAGGAAACAGTTGGACCCTTTTTCATGAGCTTTCGCGATCAGACGATCAAAATGGTGAATTGGAAGCGCAAACTCTTTTTTCGATGTGAAATTAAACGGCAAACTGGACAAGATGAGATAATGAAATGAGCTTTAAGAAAGTGTTTGTGAAAGTTTTTGTAAAACAGAAAAGATATTTTACATAATCTTTGCTAGAATATTGTTAATTTGAGAACATCACCCATGCACTTTAGCGTGCGGTACATATCAAGCGCATAAACCAACAATAACGTCCAACAATGAATCTCATGAAATTTGTATACAAGTGGCAAGAGCGGTCAGTGGCATGACAAACAAGTGTCAGGTTTTTTTTTAAATACTCGTGTGTGTGAACGTCTGAAAGTCTTATCCTAAAGCACTACTTGGCGATAAAGACATGAAAATTGTGCCACAAAATCGATTAAAAATATATAAAATGTAAATAAAACAGGGCGGTGGTGCACATTGGCCACCGCTTATCACCTTTTTGTACTGTTTCTAGATATTTTTAAATAAAAATTATCGTTTTTAAACACACATCCACATGTACGTACATATTCAGAAAGAAACAAAGCGTCCAAAATTTCTTTCAGGGATGGAAACATTACCACTATTGAATATATTGTACCGTATTGCATTATTTTGTAATATGTTGTGTTGTCTACGAAATAATCTTCACTAAATAAATAGGTGCTCTCACAATTAAAATAAAGTAGCATGCAAAATTCTTTTGACATGATTCCGTTGGAAAATGTGTTACACTCAACGCATGAACTGACTGCGCTGCTTGTTACCATGGCTCTGTCTAATCATCAGTAACTTATTTCTAATTATTTCCTTAAACACACTCTGTCACAAAACTTTAGTGCAACACTTTCAAACAATATATGTATATATATATATATATATATATATATATATATATATATATATATATATGAATATATATATATATATATATATATATATATATATACATGCATATATATATATATATATATATATATATATATATATATATATATATACGACTAGGGAAAAAGTTCAAAAGAGCCGCTTTCTATCCCTGCTATAATCTAATTGAATTACAAATAACATTTTTGGGAGCAGCAGTCAATATTTAATATTGGGTTCGTTTTTTATTTTTTATTCTGTTCTGTTATACAGCTAAAACACAACTGCGACGAATGGCGACAATAGACTTTTTATGCAGGCGAACAGCGGCCAGTTTTAAATGTTTTATAACTGAAGTTGCTTACTACTTTAACAACTGTTGCTGTTATATACTACAAAACATAATTTAAATAAAATATTTATTTAAAGGGCGTTATTGTGTTGCATGCGATTAATTTACAGAAGCAATTTTCACCAACGAATTCGTCGTTCGCTTCAGTTGTGTTCTTTGCAATACTGTTAATTGGTTCTCGTATCTATTGGAATGAATTTTGGTCTTGCGTGTTTTTTTCTTGTTGTTAGACTTAAAACATGATCATGCACATAAATATAAAAATAAAAAAATAAATAAAGTCGACCTCAAAATATTATTTTAGCATGCACTTTGCTTTGTGTGTACGTACAAACAATGCATTCGTTTAACTAATTGACTTTCCAAAGCGTCAACAAAAATTTCCATATCAAAAACAGAACACGTGCAACTCAAACAAAACCATAATCGAATATTAATAATTATAAACAGCTCTTGTTCTCTCCTTAAATCCGGTAAGTCTCTGAAGTAGGAAAACTTCTTAAAATACTACACGGCAAAATATTTGTTGCAACGCACAATGCGTAAATGGACCAAATACTGGGCATAAGAAAAAGTAGCGTCTTTCTGACTCCAAGTGCAGCAAATTGCTTTAGCATATTTATTTATACAATTTTTCGGACCCATTGTGCGTTGCTTTGCTTATACAATCCCCTATTACATTATGTCTCATCTTCATTTTCTCCGATTTCGCCCATCGGACTTTCCTAGTTGTGCCTGCGATATCAAACAATATCGTTCTATATCCAACAACATTATTTTTACAATCTTCAGCTGAAATAGTTAATACTTTCCGTGTTCAAGTCAACGTGAATTTTTATCAACGATTCCGAGTTGTACGAACTGTTCTCTCTCACTGCTGCCAAACAGATCGTTCATTTATATTGGAAAGCAAAGGCAGTGCTGTTAGTACTTATCGGACCGCTCAACACTAAACATCATTAAGAGGCAACAAAATTAAAATTAATAAATAAATATTAAATAACAAAAAGTGTAAACAAACGTGTTTGAATAGTGCAATAAGAAATTGATAAAAATATTTCCCAAGTATTTGTTTTGATAAAACAAGTGTCGTCTTAAAAATCATCGCTACGAATAAGAAACAAATAATTTTTGTGTTTTAATTCTTATTTGCCTGTTGTTAACATGATCGAATACATTTTTAGAAAATATCCAACAAAAATTATTAAAACAGCACCATCCCGCTTGTAAGTTTATTATCTGTTTAGAAGCCAGTGTTGCCGCTTCAACACTTTTCGGGTTAATGGGGTGTAGGTGTCCATCCATTTCAAAGTAGGAAGTTTGAATATACTCGGAAGTGAATTTTTCTTTTTACAATTTGATGGCATTTTTCAAAAAATGTGTTGCATTCGATTCGTTGTTAAATTTTAACTTAATTATGTCTTTCAAGGCAAAGATTAGGTACAGATTTTCTTGTTAGCCGTTGTTACTAAACGCTTGGCTTGGCTGCTCGTTAAGGCATTCAATTGCAGCAGAGTACGTCAACAGATTGTTGTTCTCGTACACAATATTTTACATAAGTTTTAATCTGATCAATTTATTCTATTCGCACGCTTTGCAACTTTTGATAAAAGATAGATGATACTACAAAACATTTCGAATATAAAAGCTGCATTAATAACAACACAAAAATATATCAGCGATGAGCCCAAGTGAGTGCAATACAACTAAAAATCTGTGGCATTGAGGAATAAGTGCTTAAGTTGACTTAAGCAATTTTAAACAAACTAAATGGCGGGTAAAATGTATGATCCTTGTCCGCCTAGACACGAAATTTTTATGAAATTTCTTTTATTGAAAAAATTTTTAAAAGCTTGTAACTCGATAATCGTGTGAGTTCTCCAACGTAATAAAAGTAGAGGCGAGAACATATTGTTTTATAAGAGGTTTATAAAATGTATTGTGCTTTGGTACATTTGCGTTTTTACTCGCATAAGCTGATCCAATAAGGAGAATAACATCGCGTGCTCAGCCATTGAAACTGTTTATTAAAACTAATCAAAATTTGTAAAATTGTTATCGACAGATAATAAATTCAAAATTATTTATGCCAACAAATAATCTCAAGAAATCTGGAAATATATAAAATAATTTCCTCAATGAGAGAGAGAGAGAGAGAGAGAGAGTTTAACTCCAACAATTCCAGTGTTACTAGAAAACGCATCGATTTACATACACACGCACACGCATACATACTTACTTACCAAGCCACTTAAGTATGTGCTCGTGAGAAAAATAATAAAATAATTCCGAAAATCTGATAAACTCTATTCGTTAAATGACGGTTAGTTTCATTTCAGTTCAAGTGCCGGCCCACGCAAACACTCCGCTGCGATTAATGCCAACCAAAGTTATTTCCATTACATCGGAAAGGATCCCCTGGTGTATCGCAATGTCGGACAGGAACTGGAACGTGCAGCCGCTGAATATGGCAACACGGAGGCCATAGTTTCCTGTCATGAGCAGCAAAGACACACTTTTAGATCACTATTGGAGAAAGTAGATCGTTTGGCAGCTGGTTTTTGGAAGTTGGGCCTAAAGAAGGGCGATTATATCGCAATATGGGGACCCAACCATATGCACTGGTATTTGACAATGTTGGCGGCGTCTAGAGCTGGGTTGGTATCAGTGGGGATAAATCCGGCCTTTCAAGGACCAGAACTGGAATACTGCTTGAAGCATGTGAATGTGCGGGCTATTGTGTGTCCCTTGACATATAAAAGCCAAAATTACTACGAAATCATTCACAGCATTTGCCCCGAGTTGGCGAAGAGCGAAAAAGGCAAAATAAAGAGCGAAAATTTGCCGCACTTGAAAGCTGTTATTGTCAATACCGACTCTCCGCTTAAGGGAGCTCTAACATTTGATAAAGTTTTGGATTTGAGCGACAAGCAAGGCCGCGACGATATTTACAAATTGCAGGCCCATATAATACCCGATAGCACATGTAACGTACAATTTACTTCGGGAACAACAGGTAAGCCTAAGGCTGCGGTTTTATCACACTTTAATTTTGTTAACAACGGAATTCATATTGGAAACCGAAACCTGTTGAAGGAGAGCAGAATTTGTGTTCAAGTTCCTTTATTTCATGCTTATGGAGTAGTCATTAGCATCATGGCGGGTATGTGCCACGGTGCTGCCTTGGTTTTACCTGCACCTGGCTTCAGTCCTGAAGACTCTCTCAAGGCAGTTGTTAATGAAAAGTGTACCGTTATCCATGGCACACCCACCATGTATGTTGATCTTATTAAAAAGCAGCGAGAGCTAAACGTGCCGCTGACTTCATTGAAAATGGCGGTAACTGGTGGAGCTACCTGTTCGCCACAACTTTTCTTAGACATGAAAAATGTCTTAAATCTGCAAGAAGTGCGTACAGTGTTTGGCTTGACGGAAACAACAGCTGTGATTTTCCAATCGCGTCCAGGAGATACCATGGAACAGGTGTTGAACACAGTGGGCCACATTCAAGATAATATCGAGGTAAAAGTTGTAGACAGTGAGGGCGAGATTGTACCTTTCGGACAACCGGGCGAACTGTTGGTAAGAGGTTATCTTACCATGTTGGGTTATCATGGGGATGAGGTAAAAACGAAGCAAACAATTGGCGCTGATAAGTGGCTGAAAACAGGGTGAGCAAGAAGTTTTTTATCCGAATCGTTTCAATATCGGTCTATATGTTTCACGTTAGAGATCAGTTCATATTGCAATCTGATGGTTACGGCCGCATTGTGGGACGTCTAAAAGAGATGATCATACGCGGTGGTGAAAATGTTTTTCCCAAAGAAATCGAAGACTTCTTGAATTCTCACGATGATATAATGGAATCGCATGTACGTATTCAACTGTTATATGACAAATGCCGAGAGACACTTTTGAAGGCAGATATAAATTGTTGGAATAACTACATCTTCTTCTGCATGTATCTTTTAGGTAATTGGTGTTCCCGATGAACGAATGGGTGAAGAGGTTTGTGCGTTTGTACGTTTGCATGACAGATCTGCCAAGATTGACCGTGATACCATAAAACAGTATTCCAAGGGCAAATTGGCGCATTTCAAAGTTCCTCGTTATGTGATTACAGTTGATGACTTTCCAAAAACTACTTCCGGTAAAATTCAAAAGTTCAAATTATTCGAACAATTTAAAGCAATAAAAAGCATTCATTAGCCGTTTTGTTTACTACAAAACTTTAAAGCAGCAAATATTTTATATCTTCATTTCAATATTTAATATTTAAAAACCTTCTTAATGGCATAGAAGGATTTTCAATCAAAATAGAATTCATGTATTTTACTCAACTTACTTTACTTATTTCTTTAATCGACTTTAAGCCGCACAAAAACATTAACTGACTTGACTGCCCCACGATGTCTGTAGGTATCGTTTTAACGCATAATTATACAAACATCTATTTTATGTTAAGAGAAAAATCCCCTTGTTGTTAAAACTAAAAAATGGTTTTTGTCTTGACTGAAAATATTTACAGAATCCTCTGTTGGCAATGCTGAATCCCAACTGCATGGCTGAACGTATAATTGAAGTAGGCTAATTTAAAATTATGCCCACGATTCTGTTTTCAGGATTTGTGGCAATAAAGCACATGGACCAACACACGTGAATTTGTATATGTGTACGTTGCCTTCTTTCAAATTTAATAATTTAGATTAGTTCTCGCTTTTGGGAGCACACACTTTTGGAAGTTCAAATTGAGAATATAGAAATCAATATTGAGAAAAATAAGTTAATGTAGAGAAAAACCAAATTTTAGTTAGAACCGTGAATGTTTGCAATTAATTCAATTCAAATAACTATTTTGGGCAAAATGAAGTTGTAAACTATTAAATTTAAAAGTTTTTTAACTTGAATTCAGTAAAAATCCTGTAACAATCTTACCTAATAATTTGTGTAGATACTTTCATTGTTCAATAAACAGGAATCTTCTTTTTGTGTTTGAAAACAATTATAATTTACTTTTTTATTTTTTACTTTAATTGTTTTTATAATGATTTTTGTTTTTAGCAAAATATTGCTGATAAATTATATAATTATTGTTGCTATACTTAAACATAACTCCTGGGTTTTTATTCAATATCTTCTTTGCCATAACTAAATACCACTCAAACATACAATACTTATGCAGGGATGGGCTTGTTTATATATCTTTAAAAAATGTATGCTAGTGTTTCTGGGAGAAAACTATTTTGCTTTGTGGCTGCGCTTATTTTGTTAAATTTATTATAAATACTTAATTTGTAATATACTTAATTAAAGAACTATTAATATTAATAGATGGTAAAACATTTGAAAAGAAAATAAATTATATTTAAGGTAAAATACGATTTTGTATTAAATGATTATGACTCAAAAGGGGACTACTTTTGCAAACCAAATTATAACACTTATAAGGACTTTTCATTTTTATCTCAGCACTATCAAAACAAACACATACAACAATTTTTGAAATAGATACTCACTCAGATTTGTCAGGGAATCATGCAAACATTCAATATATAAAATTAATACAAGATGAAAACTAAAATATTTAACAAAGTTGTAAACATAACAAATAAATTAAAGCTAAAAATTTTATTTTATATAATAAAAAAACATTTCAGTAAGTGTGTCTCTGATTTTAATTGCGATTACCTAAACGTAACTAATTGTGATCAATAATAATTTAATTGCTAAACTTAAATTCAAAGGTTGGTCTCTGAAAAATAGACAAGCAGATTTCCTTTTAGAGAAATTCTTGTTTTTATAAATACATATACATATATAATTTAAGGTAAAAGGTAACAATGTCTGGAATAACTCCGTTATTTAATAATATATTTTCAAATTGTGTTCTTTAAAAAGGATTCGATAAAAAACAGTTTTATTGAAATTTAATACAAGATCTTTAGGCCGCAAATGACTTGTTGCAATTTATATAAAGTAAATATTTCTTAGGTCAATATCTTGTTAGTCATACGAATGCAGTTAGACACAAATGATATTGAATACCAAGTTGGACAAACGTGCATTTTGAAAGCATTTTCACAAAATATTGAAATTATTTAAAAATGTTTTTGAGCAATAAAGCAGTTTGCTACAATTTTTTAAAGCATTTCATTTTGTAACTTTTTAAACCAAAAAGTAGCGTTTCATAGCATTTTTTACTTTGTAACTTTCAGCCTTCAAAATCTTGCTGAAGCCTTAACATTTTTTTTTTGCTATAAATTAAATGAAAATATATCAATTCAAATAAATAAATAATTTTTATACATATTTATATTTTGTATTATATTTATTTCTACAGCTTATAACTAACGACATACATGAGTAGAGATATTCATTTTAAATTCTCCAAGTAATTAAGGATACATAAAGTTCAGCTATGGAGTGTAAACAATGAGCATATTTCGTAAATCAATCGTTCGACTCATAAAGTTAGAATTACAGGCTTCTTAATGACATCGAGAATGATTTTTTGTTTGTTTTCTGAACATATCCCAGTTTCAGCGAAAAAAAATTTTTCTTTATAAAGTTAAAGGTTTTTTGTCTTTACGAATATCTTATGCAAATAAAAGGCGTATGTATTACTTTGGTTAAGAGTAAGAAGTATTTTTTTTTTCTTCTTTTAATGTACGTAAGTTGCTTTGCTTAACCAATATTTTTGAATGTCTGATTAAGTATGTATGTATGTAATCAATATCCTTGTTGTTACGTTTTATCTAGGGTTTTGTTTTTTAGAGTTATATCACTTGTTCTCTTATACACACTACAGCTACTAAACATCGTATAAGAGCCATTAAGAGCAAATTTGTTCATTAATTTTAATTATATTTTTAGCAGGGTGGTTTTATTTCCATGTTATTAATTATTTTTCGTTCGTTTATATGTTTATATTATTTGTGGGATAAATTTCAAATTCACACATAAATAAATAACATATATACAGAAGAAAATTTCAAGTATATTTCATTTTATATATTAAAATAACTTAAAACTTAAAAATAACATTAAGAGCGGAAAAATTGTAATGCGAATATAAGAATGCAGAAAACTTAATTTTTATCTGAAACGTACCAAATTAAACGTTATTCTTTAGGGTATTTGAAAATCTTAAGAGCAAGAGAAGCATATGCAAAATATGCTTGCATTTGAAATCTCCTCCAGCTGAATAGCAGAATATTCTGTAATTATTTTGTTCAAGTTAACCAAATATTACAAAATTTCTGTTGAGTTGTTAGAGTTGTTTGTATTCTCGCATTCATTTCTTTTCATTTCTTAATATTTTGAACAACAGTTTCCTATTTTTGTTAAGGTTTGTATATTTTCAAAAACTGTCCTCGTCGTCTTCGTGGACTTGATACATTTCGCGTATTTCGTGTCATAGCGATGCACTGTTGGCTGGACCATCCGCATCTTCGGACCAACTGACTTCCATGGGGGTGCCCGACAGACTATTTATCTTTTCTATCAGCAGTACTTCTTCAAATGACATGCGTGAGTTTTTCAATTGGTTTGATGAGGAAGTAGAGTCTGAAGCCGCCGAAGAAGAAGCAGAACTGGCCACATCATCTGAAGAGGCAGAGCAACTTTCATCTTCTGAATTTGTTCCCGAAACCATTGCCTCTCCAGCAGATTCTTGTATCTCTTGACATTTTTTAATCACTTTCAAATCCTGTACGGATGGATGAGAAGGCAAGGAACGCATCTCTAAGCGCTCGCCTTTGTTTAAGGCAGATGTGTCGCAAGTAATCAACTTACTAGCTGAACTACGTCTAAATAAGATTTCCTCCGATTCATTATCAATCTTGAGAGTCGATGATCTTGGTCTCATTGCAAACGGAGAGCTTGAAAGTGCTGGCTCTTTCCAGTTTGGACTGAGTTCATTTTTTCTTGCACTGCAACCACCGGATAATTGCCTGGATATTTTTTTCGATGATTTGGTCTGTTGCTGGCAGCCATCAATTTTTATACTTACGGATTTGGAGCGAATACGAGGATGAGAGCGATTGTTAAACTCATTTGTTTCAACTTTGGAATGTTCTCTTATCACTGAAGTGGCCGACATTGACTGGGACAGTGGATTGGGGTTGGATACCTCCATCAAACTAGAATTGCAATTTGAAATATTTCCGCCACAGGCGGCAATGGCGCTGACTGATAATTGTCGTCTTGTTGATGGACTACGTTCTACCGATCTGAAAGATCCAGCACGTTTGACCATTTTTGAAGCTGCTGCTTCAGGGGTTTCATCATCCATTTCAAGGACCCAAGACACTGAATCAGTTTTCTCAATGACTCCTTTAATTACGGGTGAAGTGGGAGGTGAGATATCATCCATATGTATGGAGGACGTTAACGATGCTGCATTCTGTAAGGATCGATTGGCTACTGAGGTGGCGGAGATGTCATGTGCCGAGAGTTCTTGTAATTTGGTTTCAACTATATGTAGTTGTTCGGAACGTTGCTTCAGCTGCCATTGCAAGGCTTCGTTGTCGTAAGAGAGGCGAGTACGTTTGACGGTTTCATGATTGTATGCTTTTTGGGCTTCATCAATCTGTCGTAGGTATTCCCTGCATTAATGAAAAAGGAACAAGGAAATAATTTGTTATCAAAAAACTCTTAATTACTTGAAGTGCGTGCGAAACTTACTTTTCTTTTTCCGACTTAATTTCCAGTTCCGAGTGTAACATTTCATTTTTTGATTCCAACAAAGAAATTTTGGCTTGTAGAGACAATTTTTCATCTTTATCTCGTAACAGTTCCTCATTTTGTTTAGTCAATTTCGAGACTTCTTTTTGTTTCAACTCTAAAACACATCTCAGACTTTCAGCTTCACTTTGTAGTCGGTTCAGCTCCATATGCGAAGTTGTCGTTAAGGATGATGTGTTGCGTGGCGAAATAACACTACTTTCGTTAAGGCTTCTCCGAGAAGTTCTCAAAACGGCCACTTCATCATTTGAAAGATTCAGCTTCTCCTTCAACTCTCTTTCATTAGTCTCTTTCAAGGCTTTAAGTTTATCTAATTCTTTGGTGAGTTGCTTAATACGATCAATTAATTCGAGTTCTCGTTCGGCAGCAGCCTGTAAACGACCGGCACTTAACGATTCTGTTTGGGTAAGTTGTACTCTGAGTTGTTGTTCAGAAACTTCTGAAACTTGTAAACGTTCGTTCAAAGAATTTGCTCGTTCTCGGACTGCGTCTAGTTCCTGTTGTTTTTGTGACAATTTATGTTCCATTTCCAGGCGGTATGCGTTCAACAGTCGTTTATTTTCACTTTCCGAGTTCTGTAATTGCATTTCCAGTGATGATATTCTGTCTTTAGACGTGTTTTGCAATTCCGCCAGGCTTGATTGAGCTTTAATAGAATTATTTAAAGTGTTAATTAAATACTCAAAAGTTGGCTGTTAAATATTTTACCTTTTTCCAATTCACAGCGATGCAAGACTTGGAGCTCGTTTTCCCTTTGTGTGTAGTAGACATCCTTGTCACCCAACTGATCTTGCAATTCAGAGCAAACATTTTTGGTCTCTTCAAGCAAAAGCAAAGTTTTCTTTAATTCCTCTTTGCGTTTAAAATTTTCCGATTTCATCAACGGACAAGCGAAAGCATTCAGCTAAAAAAAAGACAAAACAATTTTGTTAATTTAGTGCATGAGGAATTGACACAATAATTTTTGATCTCTTCACATGACAACAGCGCATATTCGGCAGAATAGTATTTTTATCTGTAAAGCCAAATTTACCTGGGAATTCGATAATGTGAAATCAGGCTTCAATGAACACATCGCTAGCGATGTATAACTGACCAAATCGCAGTCCATTAACTTGTTCGACAAGTTTCAATGCAACAATAGAAACTGATCTATCAAAATATTTTCCACTTTTGAAATATTTTATTGAAAATATTTCTAAAACTCCTGCATATATTGTCCTAGCAAAATAATGCACGTCTTGAACACTTCATGGTTGAATGTAAACTAAAAATAAAATATTCTTGTGATATGCACATTTAAGTGCGTATCTGCAGCATTACAACTTCATTTGATTAACAGCGACAGGTAGACGGGACTCTACTAATACAACATCTGGTCGTGGAAGGTACAATTTGAGACTTCGTATGTATATGGATGTGTGCATGTGCAACGATTTGCGTACTTAGAAAACGAAATTCTTTGTTGGCAATATAAATCAAAATGAACTTTTTTTAAATATTAACGATCAGACTTTCGGACACCATTCAAATCCTGCCAGTATCCTTTTCACTCTTTTGTGTTCTTCATCTCAGCAAATGGTTTTAGCGAGGTTTTAGCTAAACAGTGAATCCTTAAAGGGAAGCTATGGTAGATTTTGAAAAAGCCTTGACAATAGATTTTGCTCTATCTAATAGTCTCGATTATCTAATATTTTTACTAATTAAATACCAAAATATTAAATAGCTAAACAACACGTAATCGTACTCGAACATCCATAATTCGAAAATTAAATCATATTTATCAACAGCAGATTTATGACATTTGAAATAAAGAGAGATCAGTTTTTTCGCCAATATTGATTCAAGATAATCTGCATGAATACAAATAAAAATAAATTTCCTTGCTGCTGATGCGAACCCACCCTTAGTTAGATCTTGAAACGTTTCCAATCCATTGTGTTTATATGTATTCACAGCGATGCAACAATCAAAGGCGATTTGAGAATTATTGTTTATGATCTTACAGAGATGTGTGCGTATTTGTTTGTGTATTTTTGTATGAAAATGTTTGATAAAAATTTATCATTTTCCATACAGGGTTTATATATACAATAAGTGAACATTTTGGCGGACGACAATGTATTTATCAGGTAAATAATAATAAAATAGATTATTTTCACTTTAGGAGAGCTGCTACTGCCATCCGATGTTATGAATATTATGATGCTCAATTATATTGAAAATAAGTTTTTCATCATGCCCAGAAGCACAGTTAAATACATGCAGTCTTAATTTAGGGAAGAGAATTTCACTTTTAGCTGTTAAATATAGACCTTTTTTTGGATTAACTGGTCATGTAGTCACTGGCTGATGCTGATCAACCAGCTATGCCTCAAAAAGTGGTACAAAATTGGATTTCCGCAGTATCCAGATGACGGATATATAAAATTTCTATTTCTTGATCTTGCCAAGCAAAAATTTCTTAAATTTAAATTTACGCTTTTGAGTTATTTTTTACAATTCAGATGAAAACTTTCGGCCACGTTAGTCATATACACATCTTAAGTTTCTTAACGCTCACGATTAATGCCAAGGATTTTTCCACATTTTAGTTTTCCATCTTTCGTGGAAGGAAATCTTTTCTACGACGGTATTAATATATTCAAAACGAAAATTACCTGCCAACTCAACTAATTGTTGCAAATAACGTAAACCATGTTAACAAAAGGATTTTTACTTGTCGCCTACAACAAATCGGCTATACGTCTATATTCCTTTCAACAAAAATAAATGAATCCTTTGTGAAACATATTCACCCATATGTGGACGTGTATCTGTGTGTGTGTCGGGTAACCGTATTCGTCTGTGACAATAAAGAAACGTGTAGTATAACAGATCCATATGAAATATTTGAAAACATGTGTAGTTTAATCTCAAAAATGTAAAAATACATTTTTACACATTTTTCTTGGAAAATTGCTCAAAATTTCAGTACGCTGTTTCATTCTAACAATTAACTACCTGCGTAATAAAACTTTTTTGGTACAATAAAACAGCTAGATTTGGTCATTTCTATATATAAAATAAATATATCTGGTATGTTATTCGTTATTCACTGTGATTAAGGCCATTTCGATGTATTTATATTTTTCGGTCAATATATTTTTTTATTAGTAAACAAAAAAACTTTATTAAGCATTTAAATTTTTAAGAGTGTTCGTATCGGTTACTGAGAGCTCGTTGTAAGTGTTATCATTTCCGAAATAGTTTCAAAATTATCGGTTTTGAAGCAGTGAAGCATTTCCGGAATTCGTGACATGATTAGCCCTCAATAAAATATGACATCTCATTGTTTCATATTATTTATCAAAGCAGAAAAATAATTGTAGGAGTGACCGCAATATTGATAATGAAATAGACTGCCAAAAAGTAAAAAAAGAATCCCGACATATAAAAACTAACAGAAGTACAAAGCAAAACCTTCTTTCTCAACTTTCACTGAGATCTGTTTAGTTACTCGTAAAGTTTATGTCTCTATTAATTCATAAAAATAATTACACTGTCTTCAGAGTCTAGCGTACTTTCTATTACAGAGACTTACTAAAAGTCTATGCGATTGTACGAGTATGTATGAGTGCGCACAACAATCAAGCCGAATTGCAAAATAGTGGAATAAAAAGCTGCAAACATGAAATCGTAGAAAATAAATCCATAAACAAAACAATAATAACTGAAAATAGTATTAAAATTTAAACAGAGTTGCGAATAAGATTGTGAACGGAGGTGTCGGCGGCACTCATCAGTGGAGGTGTTTTAGTGAAGCGTTACTTACATCATAGACTAGATATTGCAGTAGCACTCCTAATGCTTCTGTGCTTTTGGCCTGATGTTCTGTTTGATTTTGTAGTTCTTGCAACTGTTGTTGTTGCTGTTCAAATGTTTGATAGTTCAATGGCCCGTTGTAAGAATGACGATTTAGACATTTTAGTTGTTGCAGTTCATCATTCAATTCCAACGAAGAGTTATTGGTAACTGAATCCCCTGACAACTGCTGGTGTTGTTTTTGCAATAGAAGTTTGCGTCCTGACGATGTGGTAGAGGATGTTGAGGAATTTTGAAGTTTTTGTTGAAGCTTCTGAAAGTAAATGAGACGGATTGTAAAGCAATTAAGAAAAATGTGCGTGCACGAGTTTCAACTAAAATCACCTTTTCATTTGTATTGTTCGCTGTGACAGCTGGCGAGGCGGGAGTTTTCTTATTGTTTATTATTGTTGTTGTGTTTGTTGCTGTTGGTGCATTGCTGTTGCTCAGTATTGTCGGAGAAGACGTCCTGGAATTTGTTCTGGCACTTGCTGTGGTGGTGGTGGTGGTAGTCTTTGCATTTAAATTGTTGTTGTTGTTAATGCCATTATTCTCTTGGAGTTCGGATGTTGATGCTGATGATGTTTCCGGTTTGCCAATCAATTTATTGTTGCCTGCTGGTGCTGCATTCGTGGAATTCAATATGCGATTATGATCTGCAGAAAGACAGAAGATGAAGAGAAAGTTATCATAAAAACAAACAAATATTATCTCATATTTTTATGAAACAGTCAGTCATGTTTGCTTTCAAGTTACTCATGCTTTTCGACGCAAATATCATAAAAAACGTGATTCATACGAGTATAATGAGTCTGTCTCTATTGTTGCTTTTTATTTGAACATTTCTATCGCCATGAGATCCATCTAATTTTATGTTAAGTTTAAATTTAAATGTGATCATTGCGGATTTCTTCATTTTTTTCTTTTAGTTATGCTTCAAGTAATGAGATGAGCAAGTTGCAAATGTTATTTATAGATCCACTACATCTGTGACTTTGTTTGCGACTCGTCAAACTGAAACTTTCGGTATTTCGGTTCTCGAAGAAAACCATTCCATCTTCTTTGATTTGTGTTTATTCTATTCGGCTATACACGCATCCATATCGTCATCCAAAAGGGTCCCGATTCGACTAGGATATTTCCTATCGACATTTTGGTTTTTATTCTTTCTCATTCATTTATATTATTATATATTATTTTTTGGATTTTGGATGACGATATATAGATGACTCCAATCAATTCACATCAAAAGTAAATTATTGTTCACCCTTTGAAAAGTGTGCATTTTGAAAAAAAAAAAAAACATTTAGACGTAGCAGGGCACAATTGCATTGTTGACAAACGCATGAACGATACAAAAGTGTCTTCCAACTAAATAATCATTCAATAATTCAAACTTCATTAACGTTTTATTTTTGTCGTAAAACGTGTAATTGTTTGGTTTTGCATTCGCATTCGAAAAGGTGTCATCATTACAAAGAGGTAAAATTAAAAAAAAATAATCACAATCGAATTAATCATTATTAACAGCAAAGATGACTTTTATAAAAAGCTGACAATCAAATTAAAAACGTTTTTGTTGCTTGAACTTCAAGGGAAAGTTGGCAAAATTAAAGCTTCAAGAAATTACCAAGTCGTGGCGTTAGAAAATTATAAATTTTTTAATTTAATTTTCATTAAAGTTTACATTTTAATTTCAAACTAAGAAATTTTGAACGGCAACATTTAAATTTATTTAAAATAATAATCAATTAAACATGAATTGGCATTGAATTCTCGCTCATCGAAGTAATTTTTACCAGTGGACTCACTAGTGTCTCCTCGAACATTTAGGTTCGGCTGTTGTATATGAAATAGTACTAAAAAGAACTTTGACAGGGTTTTACAAAAAGAACTCTGAATTCGCTATCACTTCATCGTCTGTCCTCTGCTTACAACAGCTTTTGAGATGGACACTAATTGCAAGTCTTGCTTTTCTCTTTAAAAAATAAAAATTCAAAAGCAGCTGCTTCTGCACAAGATTAACTGCAGAGATGCAGGGGAAATAAAATTTTATTGGTTGGATAGAAAATATTTTCCGCCATAATTTTGAGAAATTCGCCAGCACACTGTCTACTATTTAACATCATCACTGACCAGATCATTTTAAATTTGGCTGTAATTGCCAGTTTACATAACACGTTAGTTTTTGTTGACATTTTTTTTAGTTTCGCAGCAACTTTGAATTCAGCTTAATTTTTTTTTTCGTCTTCCATACAAGAAATACAAAACAGAAAAACACACGACTACTGAGTTGGTTGGTTGGTGTGGTCGTGGATGGGTTAAACCATACACCCAACAAGTCCAGGCGGGAAGTACTTTCTTTATTTACTACCAATTATTGGTATTCGCATTAAGACTCGTTCAATTTACTCTTCAGCTAAAAATGGTGTTAATGTAATCTTTTTTAGTCAAGTCGGCTGCTTAATAATATAATTTAATATACTAAAAGCCCAGTTGCTGCAATTGATTTGATTTTACCAAGCCGTTGGTGCATAAATATTTATAAAATTTGAAAGAAAAAATTTGTAATGAAATATTTAAGACTAAAAATGCGGTAGTTGCAAGTTGAAGTTCACTAACACTGTGTACGTTTCTGTGCCGGTGTTTGTGTGTGTGTGTTATTGTGTGTGATTTTATTAAATTTAGTTATTTTGTAATTTTATATGTTTAAAGTTGGCTTTTTTTTATAGAAATCTGTAATGCCTTATGCGACAGCAATTTAAAACTCATAAATAAAATCAATTTCCACAAAATACCGCATTTTTCTTCTCCAGATATCAAGTCGTTTTACTTTATCTTTTGGTATTATATTTGAAATTAATAGTGTTTGAAATTGTTAGTGTTATTTCCTCGTTAATTAAGATTCAAGCCAAGTCAAGGAATCTTCAATAATTGCAAATCTTTTTGCTTAACAACACATTTGAATGATTAAAGCATTTTCAAAAATCACTCTTCTGTTTTCAACTGATTGGATTTCTCTCTTTTGCTAATCCTGTAATTAAAAGGCAAGACGAAATCACTGACAGATAATTTCAATTCATTAACGATTTGAAGGTTGTGGAAAATGTTGCATCTTTATTAAAATGTTGTTGAACGTACTTGTACACACGCACGCATATTTCGACACACAACGACATGAATACAACAAACTCAACCTTGAATTATGACAAAATTAGCGAAACTAAGAGAAATAATTTGATAAACATCGAGGACAATTAGCGATACACATCTCTTGGACGCTCATTGAGAAAATTAAGGCGGTACACAAAAATTAATTGAATCTGACATTCCGCAGTTTTAATTAAATATTTAAATTGTTTTCACGGTAGCTCTTGAGAAACAACATAGACATTCACGTGTAGTACACATTACCAGATTCAGTTACAGCACCACTTCTTCTTTTTTTATGAGTTTCGAATATTTTCTTAAAAGTATGAAGTTGAAAGACATATTTCCACAAATTGAGGCACACTTTTCATTGTTGACATGGGCAAAACTTGGATTCGAGATTTCTATATAAAACTTTCGGATCAATCGCCAGTTGAAAATAGAGAAGCAACAGCACATGAAAAGTCAATTTCATTTACGAATAGTTTTTGATATTTTCTCTGGCTGGTACTAAAAGAAATATTTGGCCAAATACAGAGTGATTTATTTATAAAACATTTCAATAATTATTTTTCCCTACTTATGAGCCATTAATAAAAATATTTATTTAAACAGAAACTCCACACGTGAGGGAAATTTCAAAACATCAGTCATTTTAAAGGTGGCATTAATCAATTTTTTTTCTTCTATCACGGCCCCATACAACAGCTGCCTTAAAAATTTCGTCATTGACTGCATGATTTTGTTTATAGTATTCTAATATGAATATGTTTTGTACATTTAAAAAAAATATTCAATTATTGATTTATCATAGATAAATCAAAAAATTCACCGGCGGAGTCAAAAGTAAAAATAGAAACGAAAACCGTTCTCATCTGCCCCCTTCGCTTTATCTCCTCTTTTCTAGTTCTGGCACAATGCTCTGCATATCTAGAGGTCATCTTCCGAGTGCTGGTCCAAGACAAAAAAAGATAATGCAAATTTATGAGAAGTGCATCCAAAAAAAGCATTTTATCGACTATATTTTTACATGAAAAATGATTTGACAAACCTTCTGATTATAATGCGTATGGATGGATGGGTATTCCCACCGAAAAGTCCTCCAGCATCAAAACTTACAAAATATTAAAAATATTTCGCTTTAACATAATTTTATAGAGAAGAAATCAAATTTATCTCGAATGTCCAGATTCATATTCCAGCGGTTTTCATTTCAAGTCGGATTATAGACATTTTATTAGTCATTTCAGTTATACATGAAATATGAAACAGGCAAATAAGTAGAAAGAGTTTTACATTTGCAACAAGAAAAAAATGCCGGAAAATCAGAATTCAGTGAATTCAGTTCGGTCAAGATGGAAGATCGAAATACATTTCAAATTTGTTGTGTATCGTGATGTATTTATAACAAATTTCAAGACGATTATTTCTTGCATAACTGCTCTTTTTGTCACGCCCAAATCTGTCATTTATTTGAGAAGGAATGCAGAAGTTTGCTGCCGCAACACAATAAATAACTGAAGCCATTCACGATTCCATGTTTCTTTAAAAGGGTTTTAAGACAAACTTAACAACTTCTGCATGTTTTGAAAGGCCATAAATAATTAATTAAAGTATTCATGGAGAGCTGGTTATCAAATATTACAACAGCGTTTTGTATTTCATAATTTATTCCAATAAAAGTTGATTTACTTCATATTTTTGTTACAACAAAGAAAGACAAACGAACAAAACAAAATGTGTGCCATATTGTCTGCCAAAACCATAAACAATCAGCAGCCAATAAAAAGGTGTGGTTGGGTTGCATTGAGGTGCTAAACTAATTGTATAAAAGCAAAACATTTTGCAAATCAAATACGTCTGATGTGGGTAACTCAGTGAAAAAAAAAACCCAAACACGTTCTAAAATTAAAAAGAAAATATATAAATAAAATTGCATGCAAGTAGCGAAAAAGCTTTTGAACTTCAATATGCCTACTGAAATGATCAGACGAACAAAGTTTTCCGGCACAAGGCCGGCCGCAAGAGTACAAAAAGAAATGTCTAGAATGTGGCGCTTTACGCATTTGACTGGAGGAATGAATCCATGTATGGCTTCAGATATATTCCCATCAGTTAGAGCAGAAACTTTTAAAGTTCCATTAACTTTCTGAATGCATTTAATTTATTTTATTCCACATTTATGCAGGTTCAATTAAAACTACTTGTTACGCTGCATGAATGATGTCATTGTAAAAATGAGCTCAGCAAAACTGAAGCAGCGAGAAAAAATCAAATCTAACCACAATCAACTACTTGCAATTAGCGAGACAAATTCCTCATCCCAAGTCGTTTGTAATGCACTTTTTAACAACGTCTTTAAAAACACTTCGTCGCAACAGACAGAATTAAACAATTAACGCAAAGCAAAAAACGTCAGTGAATAAACGAAAACAGCCATCAACTAAACTCAAAGCAAATTCAAAGTATTTAATCGAGAAAAAGCGAAACGATTTTAATTAAAATAACCTAAAAATCATTTGCTTCAAATGAGTATTAATTCACCATAAACGTTGTGAAAAATGCTTCTAATTGCTTTTGGAATTTTCACTCTCCACCGGGAATATTTGAAAGGTCTCGTCATTTTCGCACCATTCATATTCGAAACACAAGGCAGGTGTTTTTAAGCTGTCAATGAAAAGACTTGTCGGTCATCCACCAAATCACACAGGATACATTTAAATACTGGCAGCCACACATGCTGTATTGTGAACTCTGCTTTGCATCGGTGTCCATTCAACATGTGTGTCGCAGGCATTTCATGCATCACACGAGCACATGGCGTTACTTTAACACTTTGCCACGACACTCCGCCATGTGTTTTCCCATTCGTTGAGGTACAAAATGTAAAATAAAACTCAATGTAATGAGCGGTTAATTGCAGAAGTTTACAGATTTTTTATTCCACTTTTTTTTTCTTTTTAAATAAATTTAACTTTAATGTGCGTTTATTTGAATGCTCTTAATGGAAACTGTTTAAAGCTTTAAAAA
Organism: Linnaemya vulpina; assembly: GCA_963675445.1. Lineage (NCBI taxonomy): Eukaryota > Metazoa > Arthropoda > Insecta > Diptera > Tachinidae > Linnaemya > Linnaemya vulpina. Next base: position 117,843,694 of record OY776276.1, on the reverse strand, counting down.
TAATTTGCCGTAATTTGAGATTTTAATTCAAAGGCTTCTAACACAATTCTAATACAATTACAAGTAGTTTTTAGAGAAATAAAAAGGAGTCGAGCCCATGCCACGAACCAGTCTTCTAGTTTTTATGATTTATTTAATATTTTAAGAAACAATTCGGTTGTTTTCTCATAAATTTTTTTTAGTTTTTCAACACAACAATCGCATTTAGGAACAATCTTATTTCATGCCCTTTCTGTAGTGAAATCGGCCAGGGTCTAAGATGGATATCGAATCCACAAACTCCATACTGATGGGGAAAAGCGATTACCTGTCCGAGGCATACTATTCTCTTTAAGATATACTTTGACAACAACTGCCAGTAGAAATAAATATGGTTGTTGTGAAACATCTAAGGAGTAAATATTCAGGACGTCTGAAACTTTGCCTCAAGAAAGTTTGATTGTGTATCGGAACACACATTTTATCAAAATCTTACTCAAATGAAAACGAATGTTTCTAATAACTACAATTAGCAAAACTGTTTTCATCTCAAAAGAAACCCGGGCATAAAACATAACCGTGACGTCAGTTCTACTAGAACACAATTGTTGAATAACAACATAGAAAAGAAATTACAATTATGAAAAAAACATTTTAAAAATCAAATTAAGCAAATTTATATGAATGGACAAGGTCAAATGAACAAAACAGCACAGTGATTGCAGAATTCTTTTTTAAATGTTAAGCGTTTAATTAAGAAAAACATGCCCGTTTAATGAATAGAACAGAACAGATTTTGGTGTTACTGCGTGTCTGCAGGTTTTTGAAAACGAGATGTTAATAACCCGCAGTACATATTTTTATTATTGTTGAGCATTTTTTAAGGCGTGTTAGAATATCACGAATGGATCTTAATAATTAAGACATTTTATCTATTGGAAAATTTTAATTTGGCACATGGCATTTTGTAAAATTAACTCTTCGCCACAGAGAAATCGTGAAACATTTATGATTCCTTTTACAGGTTTTTATATTGAATCGAATTACAATTATATTTAAATAAGAACTTGTAAAAAACATTCGTATCTCTCATTTTTATGATCGCTTCTTCAAAAATAAAAAATAAAAACAAACGAAATACCTTCAACGAAATATTTTCTTTAGAACACAAAATTATAACTTAAGGAGAGTTCAGCGGTAAGGACTTCAAGAAACTTCACAAATAATCCGAACAAAGACAAAAAAAAACACAATTTCGCATTACAAACAGCCAAGACCACAACTTTCACTACAAATAATTCATTCTTGCAAACATTTTTAGCCGAATACTCTGTAATATTTCGCGTACTCTACAAAGCAGACAAGAAGATCAACCAAAATCAAATGGAAAACAAATAGAGAAGAAGACAAAAATGTATCCTCAAGTCAAGGTCAATATTAAAAAAGAAATACTAAATCCGTAGGTGTGGGAGAAAAACAACATTTCTTGAGTATTCGTGTGTACTCAAGTGTTATAAAATAAACACACAAAATTCAAACATTAACAAATTATGTGAAAATTTGATTAATAAATAAATTAAATGCGAACCCGCACACTTTGAATTTGAACATAAAACGAATTGTTTAAAAGAGCCGACCAGCAGCAGCATGTGGAAGATTTAAGAAAGTAAAATGTGTGGAACATAAAACTTACCACCTTCACCCACATCAGAACATGATGAAGTGTTGAACACGATCGATTGTTTATGTCTTGTATCCGGTTTACAGACTTTCGGGTTTATTTGTTCTTGGATATTTTCGGTTTTCTTATTGAAGGGAGATTCCGTGAAAGTCTTAAAATTGTTGTTTATAAAACCATTTAACTCTATAAGCGGTTGAAGGGTCGTTTGATCGTTGCCGTAATATTTATAAGATTTCACGGTAAATTTCCTTTCCGTTGTCGGCAGGACAAGAACATGTTCATGTTGAATATTTGTAAAAAATGTTGCCTGCCGATTTTTTTGCCGAAATTTTCGTTTCCAAGCAAACGCACAATTTTTACGTGTCCCTGTAGCAAAATTCACTTCTTCCACTTGATGGCAAACTTCCTGTCTCACACTCCATTGAACACTGAAGCACCCACATCCCAGTTGGTCCTGATTGCAAGATTTAGATTTGTAATGAAGACCTAAAAGTCGTCGAGGTGCAGATGAATTTTGGAATTGCACACGTTTCTGATGCATGTCCCCAAAATAGTTCTAACATTTTTCCATATTTTCATAAATTTATCAAATTTTTTTTGTCAATTTTGTTTGTGCACATAATTCGAACAGTTTGTTTTCACTTAATTTTGATAATATAAATCGCCGCGATTTTCTGTAAAAACCCTCAAATATGTTTTGTTTCCTTCCAAAATTTTAGAATATGATCTCTGAATATATTTATAATTTAATTAAATTCTTGTTATCAGCCAAATGGTTTCGATGATTTTTATTAGAAATATAAAATAATTGTTTGTCACAAATTTTCAAAAATATTTGATTTTGAAATTTTGTTTTTTATTTTGTTACTTTTGTTTTGATTATTTAAACTTCAAACTTTATTTCAACTTCTTCATGGTCTTGAAGGCATCTACCCAATTCTAATACGTACGAGTACTACACGGTGCCCGCCCGTGACATTCGTTTATTTCTTTTAAGCTTTTCCGAACAAATATTTTGATGCATTAAGTTTGCCCAAACTTACTCCAGGCATTTCTTCACTAAAAGTTGTTTGTGAAAAGAAAAGTTTTGGTTAAGTTCATCCATGTTCAGACCCTTTTTGTATCACTTTTAATTCACTAAATAATTCACGAAGTGAACGCAGTCCTGACATGTTTTATGCAGAAGCATTCTTTGCAAGTGCAATACTGCAGTTGTTAATTTATTTTGTTATTCTTTTGATTTGTACTTAATTTACAATTTTCCACTGAAGCTTCACTTCCACACTATTTCAATTTGAGCTCCATTTTTAATTCAAAATTATTCATCTTGATCTTTCTGTGGTCGGTGTAAATAATATTAGATGCGTCACTCGTTTGTTCTTTCTTTCTTTCTTTTTTTTTTAATAAAAAAGAACTGTCAAAAGAAACCAAAACTAAATTATATTTAAATGATTTGTCGGCATTGTCATCGCCTCGAGCGTCTTTAATTGTAGCCACGACAATATCTTGTACACCACTGATTAGTTAGTGGACGTTTCAATTTTTATTATTTTTGCTGTTTTTATTTATTTTTCTCACCACATCTGTGTGATCATATGCGACATGTGGACACAAGCGCGGAGCAGTACGTGTTTGCTGCTTGTTGTTTGGGTTGTCTGTGGTATGTTATGGTGCCCGCAAAACAGCTCACAGGCCGGGCATACTCGCAAACAACGTCCGCAACAAACTAAATAGTGAACAAATTGAAAAAGCATCAACTGCAACGTATTTTTTGAGGTGATCGTTTCCCAATCGAAATAAACGCACAAATTTTTTATTTGTTTTCCACCCTTTTGAAGAACTTTTATACTCTCTGCATTTCAAGTGGTCGAAGTGGAGGTTTTTGGTAGCGAAGATCAAGAGCCAAGGAAACAAATCATTAATGTAAAACACACCCTACTTGTGATCTTGTGATCGTACTATTTTTCTTTCAAATTTTCATTAATGAACACTTCTTTTTACTCGTAATAAATACATCAGAGTCATGATTTTGGTGAATTCTCTCACATCTATAAATTACGCAAAATTCATTATGCGTATTTTGTGTGCGCAATAATTTTTGTTTGATTTATTTTTATTTTTTATTTTTTGCTTTGCTTTCATAAATCACATAAAGAATTTTTCATAGTTCTTAATTTATTCACCACCATACAAATTCGAAATGACGTCATGTTGGTCATTGTATGCTAAAAAGTTCAGAAGTTTGCTCGCAAGTACGTAATACATTAAACGATCAACATCACAGACAAATAAGTTTCCCAGCAAACATATTGACTATGATATGAGAAGCGAAGTGAAAGATAAAGTTTTTTTTTTCTAAATTGAATGAAACTTTATGAATATATTGTTATTAATTTTGAGAACGACAGTTCAGAATAGAATTACAACTACGGTCACAAGAGAATTAATGTTCTCTTTTTTAGGATTAATTTTTAGCAAACGTTTGTTCACTTGGCACCCATATTAATGGCACGATTTGATTTATTATTTCTTTTTAACGAAAACATTCTAGATTTAGAAAACTTTTTAATTCATAAACAAAAGTTTTGAGTGATAGAGAAATTATTAACGATTGATTGATCATGCGACTTAATGCACATCCAAACTGATGAAATTTCATTTGTCAATTCGTTTTAGATATTTTTTTTTTTGTATTGAATCCAAGTCAAATAATGTATTTATCGTATCAGAAAGCTTTGGAACAGAATTATGAATCTTTGTTACGCCCAAATTTGTAGAAGAAGTCAAGATTTATTAGACACTAACAATTCTCAGCGAAATTCTTTAATGTCAAACAAATACGAGAATTATAATCTTCTGCCAGTATGAAGTTGAAAAGAATTTCAGTACCAACCATTAACGTTTCGTTTTTAAAACATGTCCAAGTCGTATGGAATAGAAATATTAAACTTAAGCCGTAAATTTTCTTCGAGGTCAAATGACTTGCAGTTCACATTACAACTACTTAAATGACTTCAATGTCTGACCTTCATCAACAATTATTTTTCGAGACGTCACTTAGTGATCTCATTCGACAACAAACATATAAAAAGACAATGTAACCGTAACATTGATATTGATATGACACAGATAATTGTTCTTAGACTCTTGATGCACGACTGCACATCTCCCAGATATACAAAATGCCAAGGAACTGCACGCAAACAAAGTCGGGACTGTGTGAACACACTCATTAATATCAATTAAAGATCGACTTCTTTGTAAAACAGCTACGAATGACTATAAAAACGTTGTGGTTTCTATTGTCGCTGTTGTTTGTTGGCTTTGTTAACATTGCAAACATCAAAGAGGCAAAAAATAATGCTGGTGTACATTAATTAAGCAATTGACGACAAACATTAACTGCAACATGTACGAGTTTGCAAACAGCAGACTTAAATCCAGTACACCAGCGATGACCGGCGTCTGCATGGATGAAGTCAAGCTCAATGAAGAAGCAATTAGTTAAACGCTGCACACATCCAATGCATCGTTGCGATCGCTATCAAGCAAACAAGCAATAAAGCCAAACAACAACGAGAGTGGCAACTAAGCCAGCACCAAAAGGTTGGCAACATTTCAAATAATCTCTGAAAGATTGTCTTTGAGACCTGCAAACAGTTTTAGAAATTCTGAAATCATGATTCTAGTGCTTTAGAATCACTTGAATAAAATAACTAAAATAAATCAAAATAAACAGGCAGTAGTTTCATTCGAAATTGCTGTTAAAAATAAGGAGGCATAACGATTGCGCACTACAATTATAAAAACATTAGAATAAAAAGATATACGAGTATGCATAAATAGAAAAAGAAAAGAGAAATGGAAGATCGTTTTTGTGGCTACATCTACACCGTTTCCTTTAGTCAAAAAATATTGCTGATAATGTGTTTTGCAAAGTAAATTATAATCTAAGAAATATAAGAGTCGCACAATTAAAAATTTATAAACAGAATAAAAATAAAATATTTAATTTCTTATTTCCCTTAATAAACAAAATATTGTCCACTCAACTCATGTATGGAAAATCAAGCAAAAGAAAATAATAGTGAATGTCTGCTTAAAACATGACGTCTGTCTAGCAGTGTCTATGTCCGTGCTAATGACCGATCGATTCTAGAATGTAAATTTTCAATTTACGGAAATGTAAATGTAAAGCTTTCAATTGAATGGCCAAAACATTTCCAGCACAAACAAGGTAACAACTTTAAATTTTTTACTAAGAAATTATTTTTATTTGAATGGCATGTCCTGAAATAGTTGTTCTCTAAATCTTGACAGGCTTAGCAATATTATAAAATGTCTTTGCTGAGCTGGAGTCTCTTCGAAATGCCAAAAAATTACAGCCACATTCCAAACTCACTGTGAAGTGCATTAACATTTCACAACAACTCAGAATCAAGTTGAAGCAAATAGAATCAATGAATGAATATTTAAATAAAAAAAGTTACAAAACAACGAAGAGATATTCACAAGTTCAATGCCGTCAGACATAAAGTTGGATGCACCCCCACAAAAACATTTTTTTTTTCAATCTTTTAAATACGATCTGTGAAGGAGAGGATAAAATATCATTCGAATCGGCATCAATGAAACTTACAAAATCACTTGTTTGTAGGATTCAAAAACTTTGCAGCATTTAACGGTTTTCATCGCAAGAAATGATTTTTTGTTTTGTTTTTGTTGTTCAACAAAAGCAAGATTTACGCTCGGTTGCCCATACATATTAGTAGTGCATCACGCTGAAGCCGATGTTACAGCTGCAGCTTAAAACTTTCAGCAGTAGCAGCACAACAAACGAAAAGAAGCCACAACAATTGGCGCCATAAATTTTGACTTCTTTTTACTTTGAAACAAAAGTTAATACGAATACAACAGCAAATAAACACTACAACTCTATGCCTTCGAAGTTGCAGCGTAACATACAAGTTGCTACTTTGCTGCAGGCTGATTAATGCCTACCGAATGTAGCTGATGCACATGCATGATGTATCATGCATTAATGCATTCAGATGCCAGCGCAAAAAGAGTTATTTTTTAACCGTATGATACTCGTAACATTTATTTTTCGCACCACAACTTGCTCAGTCAGTCACTCATGATTTATTTATGTGTGCAAAATGGATTATTTACTGTATTATTGTAGTTTATGAATGTGTTTTATTTTGTTTTCTATTAAGTTGTACAAATATTTACTTTAGCCTAAATTCTGTTTTTCTATTTGCTAACGAAATCGTTTCAGCATATTTAAATAAAAATAGTTTTAAAGTTGGCATTTTTAAAAGTCATTGAGAAATGAAAAAGCACGTCAGGTTTAGAGATGTTGTTTACAATTTAAAAAAAAAACCGACTAAAGGCTCCGTCTCCAATAATAAGATCATTTCATATTTTGTGTTACTGAAAATTAAAGAATGAAAAGAAAGATTTGTAACCGAAACTTCCAAGTAACTCAATTCAGGAAAATTTTGAGTTAAAGTTGTCAGTTATTTATGATTTGAAGAATTTTTTCGCCACATATTTTCATTCCAATTTAGAGGTGAGGAAGACAAGGAATAGAAATGAGCACTGAAGAGGTGATTTTGCGGCCTCCGAAAACAACACTTAAGATTGAATAAGTTTCATTTATCTGCCCGGGAAGAAAAAAATAAGTGTCCGATACCAACCCGGTGCTAGCAAAAACTCCTTTGGGAAACCAGTGGTACATTTCATGGCCTTTTGATTTATGTCAAATGCATCAATATTTAATAATAAAATTTCATTAGCGACACTTAACACTTTTTCAAATTGCATAATTCAGTAGCACTTTGGCTCTTAACTTATTTCAAAACTTACTTTAATTCGTTGCTAATTTTCGTACTAAAATTAAGGTCACATGGGTCAAATATTTGAGTAAATAAACGCAACCGGTGTTTATGATGAAAAGCTGTCTCTTTATTTTCAGCAGCAATTTGATCAACTTCATAAGACCACTGGCTTTAGAAAGGCTAGTATTCACTATTTGGCAAATAATCCAAATGAAATTAATTAACATTTTTTTAAATGAAACATTAATTGAATGAAACCCACTCTGACGTGTACAGCATTTTTGTGAAGAAATCGTTATTATAATTATGGGCTTAAATATGCATCGTACTAATCGATGCTACCAAAGAAACAAACAAGTTGGTATTAAGTTACCTTAAGCTTGTTTGCGTTTTTTAATCCAGGCTTAAGTTAATGCCACTTTTGGTGAATAACGTACACAAAAATTTTTTAAATTATTAAGATGAACATAAAACTTCAACTGGTTACATTGACGACATCAATAAACGGTTGGACATGCAACTCAAAAAATTAGTTAAATGTTAAACGCCAAGACTGATAAGAAGTCGGCATGAATGAATGAGCGAACGCTTTATTTAAAATTAAATGGAAAACTTTAACTGCATGATGAATATTTTAAATTGTGAAAAATTATTTATAAAAATAAAAGAGAAAAATGAAATCAGCATAAAAACTTTTTATTCCTCAACTGTTAAAAGTACAATTGCAAATTGTATTGCAACTTGATTTATGACAACAACTTGTTGACTGGTTTTGTTTTAGGCAGGGCAGAGGCTTTAGTGGAAACCCAGCACAAATTAAAGGTAAAAATGTGGCCAGATCCTTCCATCTCCACGAAATGGTAATGAAAAATGTATTTATTAAAACCGAATAGAATCGAATGAAAATGCGGCTTCTAATCACTCTAAATTAATTATATGAACGCTTAAACAACTTTAATTTCTTGCATTAAGTTAAAAGAACTGGAATAGGATTTGGTAATAATTTTTTGTTAATTAACATCGAAAATAATTTTTTGTTACACTCCTATTTCGTAATTGAACGAAAATTTTTAACGTTTAGCAACGACAGTGCTGTACAATATTTCTGAAAAATTTCAAGCGGATTAGAGAATTGGTGTGAAACTACGGATAAATAAAAAGAACTGGCTCTCTTTTGGTGGAAAAGCTTCATAACATCGAAAAATTCCAAATAATACAGCAACGGCCATTGAAGAAATTGCACATTAACGAGAGCACCAAGTTACACGTTATCTTCACTTGATTGAATTTTTCCAAGGGACCTGGAAGACAATTCAAATTATTTCGAGATTCAAGTTATCAAGATTCGTCTGTATTACTTATTTACTAGGGAATTTGTATGTGTGTTCGTATGTACTCAATGTCCATTTTTATGTAAAAAAGTTTAAATAGCATTCGAAGTAATTTAGAAACGTGTAGTGGCAGATGTATTTTTCTCCAACTCGATCATAAAATCGAATTACTTTTCTTACGATTCCATTGTTAACTTTAATGTTCAATTCCACTTGAAATCTGTATGCACTTGAAATATAAGAACTGGACACAAAAATTATCTATAACTCGCAGACAAAATGGAAAAACACTGCGAAAACCATTTTAAATAACTCTTTCGGTTTAATTTACGTTTTACAAAACCATTCATGCAATGAAATATTCGTTGTTTTTCTTTGTCTGCAGTAGTTTACAAAATAAAAATTGCTTTTATTGCCAATTTTTCTTAATGCTGCCACTTTAAACTCTGGACGTGCAGTACCCATAATGAATATTTAAATAAAAGTTTTAATGTCCTTGAAAACATCTACTAAAAGTGGTTGCAGACAAACTGCAGACTAGAAAAATTAATGGAGTGTGTGTCGGTCATATAAAAATGGCCGGTGTTATTCGATAATGAAATTTCATTTAATAGGCAGATTGAAAATTGAATGTGTTCAGTAAGGCATCGGTTGTACACGCACACACATGCATACGTACGTGTGTATACATGCACATATCGATGGTCTCAAGCAGAAAGGCAGAACAGCAGTTCTCGGAAGCCGCTACGCCTCTATCACGCTGAAAGTTTCAATTATCAATTAAAAAATACGCCATTAATATTTCCAGCAACAAGCAAAATCATCAGCGATTTTTTCGAAAGCCGTTACACTTCCATCATCAGTACTCTTGTGTATTTTTGTTATCACAACTTTGTGATAACAGTTTTTTATTTCTACAAATTGATGGTATTACTGCTTGACGAAACCCAACATATGCCGATGCCACAACACTTTCGATTTCGAATAGATGGTTCCATTTTTTTTCAAAATTTGCATATTTTACTTTACGTTTCCCGTCATACAGTTTGAAATTCACTGTGAGGGTTTTGTTTATGTTTGTAGAAAACGAATGTTCTCTGCGTATCCTGGTAGCCGCTCTCAATTAATGTCACTGTGTCATCAGCACATACTTGGGGTACTTTTTCCTTCGCTTTGGCTTCCTTTTAAGGTACAAGAGATTTTGCTTGTGCTTTTATTTTTGTTCTTGTATCTATTCTCTTTATTGCGTAATACATCATTATGGATTCGGGAGAATCATTTTCCTTAGGAACGTTACAAAAAAGTGGCTGAGAGGCAAATGTGGTTAGCATCCACCTTTTGTGGGGCAATTAATGTAATTTACTTCGTGTAATACAGGAATACGTACATCCTTAAAATCTAGAGACACAAATGAGTCATCATCGACAGTGGAGGCAATAAGTGAAAAAAAAAGAATTAACCCTGATACCTCTTAACAACTAGAGATGCATGCAGGCATTGTAATAATTGTGTTTTTCATGAAATTTTGGCATTTAATGTTAACAAATAGAAATGGTTTCCTTATGCTTCGTGGAAAGTGTGGTGAGTACAATTTGTTTTTGATGTGATAAATTACGACCGGTAAAATCGTAACAGTTTGTTGAATTCATTGCGCTCTTTCGCTGTCATGCGCATTTGCTTCTAGCACTCACTTGTTTTACGAAATTACAGAATTAAGTTTACAATTTTGTCCAAATTTTATTATTATTATCCAAAATACATGTATGTACCTATATATGTATGTGTATATATGTACATGAACAATATAGTATACAAACTTGTACAAGAACACGTCCACATGTAAATACATATATTTTGGTATGTGCGAGTGTGTCCCCCAAAAGTAAACACACGTATTATTTTCATCTTAAATTTTACTATAATTTCTAATACACATACACACATACTTCTATACGTGTGTATGTGTGTGCTTGCTCTCCATTAGTTGGATCATACATCTATAATTGATTTTACACAATTTTCTTTTTCATTCATAGAACACAAAGACTCCAAATATTCTTATTTCTTCAAACGTCAGTTAACTAACATTCATAATAAAATTTAAATGCAGTAACTGCCAAAGCCGAGCACACAGAAATAGGGGCATTAAATAAATCGAGTTTCAACTTTGAAAAGCATTTGATATCGTGCGCTTTTTTAATATTTCGCCTTAAATGCGACTGAAACTTTGTTAAAATATATAGAAAATGTTAATGAAATATATCAAACGCCCTGAACAATAGAAATGTTGGAATGCAAATGCAATTGTCACGTAAATGTGTGTGTCTACTTTATGCATGATTTAAAAGCTTTTAAGCTCGACTGTGACTGCTTTAATAACTTGTTTATACCATAATTATCCTTTATCACGAAGAAATGAAAAAAAATCCTTTCGTTTGTTCAATTAGGACACAAGCCACGTCTCCTTTTCTGTTACAGTTTTATTACTAACATTTTAAAATTTTACTGAATTAATATTTTTCAAACACATAATAGACACATATGTATGTCTGTATGTATGCCTGTTTATAAAATATATAGACGCTATATAATTATGTGCATCTGTATTATAGATGTGAACACATCTTTTGCTTAATATGATTTTTGAAAGATAATTATAATCATATTTTGCATAAGAAATAAAAGATGTTTATGATTGATGGTTTACAAAGTTTTTAAGAAGACATACAAACATACACACACATGTATATATATATATGTATGTATGCATACATGTGTGTAAATATGAATGAGCCACGCAAACAAACCGTTCAATAGTGGGCTTATGAAAATGAACATGATTCCACAACTTTAAAATAAATAATCATGAAACGATACCTCGAACACAAGTTGTGACAGCGCAGAAGAAGCGAAGGGATTTAAATAATCGATGACTTTTATTGTCAAAATTGTTTTAAAGAAACGCAAAACTACCGACAATTATCCTAAAATAATTGAATTTAATTCTGAAAACCCAACCAGCTGTTACTTTCAAATTTGGCATGTCGCCTTTTCCTTCCAGTTGCGCCTTATTCCCAATGAATCTTTTCAATCCATTTGCTGCTGCACTTGTTTATTTTCAAATTCACTTTCTAGAGACAATTTTGGCATCATATCATATCACATGCATGTTCCTGTTTCAAATAGTTGGTTCAACAAATTATTGAAAATCAATTTCCATACTACTAACATGTACAGGTGTATGTGTGTAGAAATATATTCGCAATTGTATTGAGCCAACATGTTGAAATAAATTTATCGTTAAAAATTTTAAAATACTTTTGAAATTTCATTTCAAATATATGCAGAAGGTGTTCATACCGAACAAGTTTGTTTTCATCCCCAATAAAGAGAGAACTATTGAATGATTTCGCGTGAAGGCCTACCGAATTCGAGTTGGAAATATTTCTTAGGTCGCAAATAACTTTTGATATGGAATAAAATGGCAAAAGGAAACCCAAACAAATTATCAGCTGTCGGATGGTTGTGGACGATTGCTCCTTTGCCGACCGGTTTAGCTAAATAACTTCCTGGATAAGGACCGACTATGGACATGCTCGGATTGTACGATAATGCTTGGACTACACTAGGGAACAGATTGATGTATTAGCACTTCCTGAGAGAGCGGTCAGAGTGTTTAAATTCTATGTGGGAAACGTAAGTTCTTCATTTATGTTACGAAATAGTTGTAGCGTCTTGTAACTGCCATCTGTGCTATTCCAAGAGTTGTAATGAGGCAGCGAGGCCTTCGAGAGACAGTTGTTGGATACCGTGTCGAAGCAACCGCAGTGCAGATAATTTCAGACGGTTTATTCGTGCATCAAACTTTTAATTCAACGCCAATCAAAGAATCCAGCTCATCACAGATGTCCCCAAATCATACGATCTTCTCAGGCCTGATACAGATCGTTTGTGTCAGTTTATGACTCCACTAACAGGAGGGAAGCAAAAAATAACAAACATTTAAGAAATATTAAGTGGTTCATCAAATATGTGCACATCAGATTCACTTAGTACATCCTTTGCTTGAAAGATCAGATCATATAAAATAACGAGATCGAAGAAATTTTAAGAGGGTTGTAATATAAAACCTGAGGAGGACGAATTTGTGGGTGGCGAACTCGCTACACTATCAACAAGAAAAAGAAATTGTTTAATACATGAATGAGTTAGTAACAGACACTAGTGCAACTATTGCAGATCTGCATTCGGCCAATTAACGGACGATACCCACAACACCCACGGGATTGTTTTAAGATTTCTTTGATATAAACACATTTTAATTGGAAAGTATTTTTGAATGAAACAGTTTGAAGGCACAATGAAAATAGTTTTATAAATAAAATTTTCCTCAATTATTACTTTGTAATAAACGTATGAAAATGGAATATAGAAACCTCAAGGGGGTTTTTATTATAATTAAATTTTTGTATCTCTAAAAAAATAAACCAAGTGAATGGCAACAGAAAATTCGGGTTTCAACTCTAAACAGAAACCGATTCCTATAATCGGCCGTCCATTTTCTAGCAATTTTGTAAGTGGGTCATTACAACTGCGAACAGAACACAAGGAAAAGTTTACTTTACGTTTGTATTTATTTATTGTGTGTGTGTGTGTGTGCTCGTACAATAAAAACATTAAAGGAGATGATGGCCAACAATAGATAAGCAAAACAACAATTAATTATTTATTATTATTTTTAGAGACGTTGAGAATCTATTCAAAAAAGATTTTTTGAGCACAAAACACAGTTTCACTTTTATGGCATCAAATTTAAAAACAATTTAAAACAATCGTTTGTCTAAATGGAAAGATTTCTTTTACATTTCACAAAGGCCAAGAACATAATTGATTTTTCTAGTAAAACAAAAACCCGAGAAGGAAAAAAAGATTTTCAAGTATTTTTTTAATAGAATCGTCTTCGTCACGTGACTCACCTCCTTTTTGTTTGCGTGGTATACGAAAAGAGTTCCACAGGAACGAAGATTTCTTGCGTAGTCCAGGAGCTTTAAATAGATCCATTTCGTTGGCACTGGGGCACGTTTGAGCAACTGCTGCAGAAGCTGTTGTCGTTGCTGATGGTGAAGTGCAAGTTGTTGAAACTGAAGCTGCATCAAGTGCAGTAGTCGCAGTCGCTTTGACATTCGATTGTGCGGTTGATAGAGACACGGATGAGGAAGATGAATGAAGTTTGTGTATCGCACTGGTACTCGTAGCTTTTCTACTATTTCTACCACTTCTACCACCAACACCAACACCAACATTGTCACAATTTTCACCACCACTTCCTCCAACTCTCCCAGCACTTAATATGATTCCTTTTTGCCGTGGTGTTTTCATTGATGTCAATGTTACATTTCGGGAAAATTTCACATCACTTGTGGAAAAATCATTCAAGTGGAATTTTGGCAGTTTTGAATTCTTATGGTTTTTTAACATTTCCAATGTCGCACTTTCTGTCCTACTGAACCTCAAAGAATTTTCCACATCTGTTGAGGAGGACAATAACGATGTGGACAAAAACGTTGATGACGAAGACGACGTGTTTAGGTTCTGTGCAGAACCATAAAATAATGAAACAAAATCGTTTAGACCCATGATACTAAAGCGCAAAGCAAAACATGCACATAAAAATAAAACAATTTCCTTTGAATTTTGTAGTAGAATCACTAGAGAGAGAAAGAGAGAGAGAGCCAAAAGGCGATTTAGCAGAGAACAGGTTCACCTCCGCAAGGGTTGCAATTTCTTTTGTGTTCCTTTTGTTTCCTTTTATCCAATTGTATTTGAGAGCATGCAATTGAATTTCTCTTAACTGGTCAAATGTCCTTAAACTGCTCTTAACGTGTTGAATAGCAACTCTTTAACACAAGCGCCGTTTCGGCCATATTTCCTTCTTCTCCAATGGCTTCCAAACGGTTTGATATTAATTCAGTTCTGGTATACACATGATTTTTGCCACATTTGATTTCTTTAGACGTTTTCAATTATTTTTTAATGTTTTCCACTTTTTGTTGTTTTTATTTTGGATTCAATTTAAAAATTTAATTTTTCTCTTTTGCTTTTTTATTTCAAGTTCATTCAAATGAAGTTTCCGTGTTTTAACCGTTTTCTATGTCTAGTTGAATGTGCGGTCTACAATGGACTAGTTAAGTTAACTTTTGTTAAGCTTCTTCACAACCCCAACAGCATAAGAAAGCGCAACACAAAAGTAACAAACGCAAAAAATCGTAAATAAATCGTGTTTACCGCTACTTTAGACTTATGCTACGAAAGAGTGGAGTCTAAAGCAGACGTGGAAAATAAAGATTGCAAATACGTTGTACATGTTGTGGGAATGAAGTTGCTGTACTTCAATTTGAAGATACTTTATTTCAATAACATTGAAAGTTTCAAAATGAACTCTGTGCAGGAGTCTACTTTTTTTAATTATTTGTGTTAATTATATTTTCTTAAAAGAGGTGCCATTTTATGAAATTATTTTTTCAAATATATTATTTTTATGTTGATTCTTTTAATTTCTTCTATGATTCACTGGACTTTTATTAAGTGCATATCTATTTACGCATTGAGACATGCTTCAACATGTATGACACAATGACCGAGTCTGCATCTAAATTCTTAAAACACAGTTTGCCTTGAATAACAATAACAAACCACAGTTCTTATTTCTATAGCAATGAAGCCAGAAGATGTTTCCGACAATTTATTATTTTCGAATAGAAAGTGCTGAAAATTATTAAACTGAATTGAAGCAGACGAAGTCGTTTGTTTGCATTCTAAATTTAAATAAATAGAAATTTTATCTCATTTTTATTATATTTCCATTTCTAGTGGTGAAAGATTTTCTGTAATTTTGGTAAATATTTCAAAAATTTTTTAGGTTCGATGTATTTCAGCGAGCATTCTACGGGTACTTGGTAAATCGGTTGAAAAAGTACTCTAATGTTGGGTTTTCCATCCCTGGACTTAAGTATCGCCGAAGAAAATGTGTAAAATAAAAGCTGCAAAAATATATAGCAAAATGTATCAGATGCTCCCAATCAGTTGTTATTTATTTACCGGAACACATTCGACTTTCCCGAAGGAAATCAACGATGTTAATAATAATTTCATTCTAAAATGTTTTTGCTTTTCTGAGAAGGCAACATGTGTACTGATTGAGTTTTGTTTCTAGACGGAACTGAGCTCCGAATATAGAAACATAAATCTCATGCAGCAGGACTGTCAATTATAGAACAATCTAACGGAACAAGATACATTTTTCAAACTTCACGCAGATATAATTTATTCTGATCAAGAACGGAGTTTTTTAGGCTTTGAAAAAACCTGACAGGGTGGGCATATTGGATTTTTGAAATAATCCAACTAAAAACTAATTAAGTTTTGGTACCTACTCCCACTATATTTTAATCTAATTTTTCTATATTTTCCCTCTAATGGAATTTTTTTCTTTGTGTGTGTACACATTTTCTTACAATTTATGTTTACATCATTAGAAGACCAGAAATCTAGAGATCGGTATAATAAATAAATTATAAGGAAATGTTTCGGAACCACTGGACCACATAATAAACGTCTAACTTGAGCAGCAGGCAGTCCGTCACTCAGTCACTGGCCGATAGAAAAAATCGTTATTATTATTAATAGCATTTGTTTTTATTTTTATTCCATTCGATTCGTTACGAAGCTTTTTCTTTCAAACATCAACGTATTTGTTAATTTTAGTAGCAGCAGCCCCTTTTGCTAAACAACCATAAGCAAAATATATTAAAAACCGCAAAATACATGCATAAAAGCTAAATTTAAAAAAAACAACAACAACTACAACTACACCAGCTAAAAAACGACAAAACTTCCACAAAAATAAAATAGACGCACTGTAATAAAACCAAAATGTACATACACACGGTATCCAAACATACATATTTATACACACATACATTCATACATACATACATACATACATACATACATACAACATACATACATACATACATACATACATACATACATACATACATACATACAAACATACATACATACATACACACACATACTTATGTACGAGCCAAGTTAAGTGGAGTGCCTATTTTTATTAGTTCATACAAAATCCATAATTGTTATGGCTGCTATTTTTTAATTATTTGTTTATTTGTTTTAATAGAGAATTCAATTACAATGTAAAGAGGAAAACGCGCTGAATCGATGAATATGATTATCCACTCGTATGTATCAACAAAATATGTACCCGCAACCAAAATTAAAATGTTACCAAAAATATTGTTAGAGTCATTAACTTATTATATATCGTACAACACACATACAGCACACATATATATGTAAGTGTGTGTGTATATATGTATGAGTATGTATGGATTTATTTAGGTAATCATTGTAATCGTAAATCATTTTTTGTCAACCGGAAATGATAATCGCTTCCAGTGAATTGGTCAGAAACTAACACTGACACTTTGTTTTTTTCCACAACTTGTCAACAATAAATAAATCTTAGATTTAGTATGAGATCAAGCCGAGTACATTTACAGTTACATACACTGCCAATTAGAAAGGGTGAAGGTTATTGAGACACAGTGAAACCCTTATAAAACTTCATGATGATGGAAAACCGTAACTGCAGCATACGAAAATGTATTTAATTGCTTAATGTTGTTTCCAATTCAATGCAAATTTGTATTTTTCATCTGTGCATGTTTGTTTATCGCGCAAGTATGTAATCGAATGTACATATTTATGAGTTGAATAATTTATGGTAATTCAATATTTTCAAAACATACAATGTATGGCATGTTTTTTCCCAAGCCGTTACTTCTGACCGCAATTTAAATTTTAAACCATCTGTATTTAAATTAATTTACCTTAATAACAACAAACAATAAGCAACTAAAAAACATTCAATTATAAAAAATTAGAGAGAGAAAAAATACTACGAAATTATAATATAAAATTACATGTGGACTTGTCCTACTAGACAAAGTTTTACTGCAAAACTTCAAATAAAACAATCGAAACTGGGTTTGCTTGTTCAGCGAATATTTCGTTAATTATGTGGTATGTATCCCAGTATGTACGGGTCTTAACTGTGAAGGTGCAAAACACTCCCATTTGCAATATCTATCTCTTAACCGATTCAATGAAAGTTTGTTGGCGACTGTAGTTCGGGTTACATTTTCAATTGAAATTTTATTATTTATCGTCAGATTCGACAGACATAATGAGTTTTTAGTATCATAAATTATTCGAATAAAAGCTTTGAGTTGCAGTCGAAAAAAAATTAGTTTTGTAGCAGGATTCTTCAGGACTATGCGACTTTCCGGAAGCACCATTTAGGTGTCATCTTCTTATCTACAATAAATTTGACACCGTTTTACGAAATTTCAGTATGAGAAAAAATATTTACATCTCCACTTATTAACGATTATTCCTTCAAAATCCTTGAGAAATATATGTTTCAAATTTACAAATCAGCACACATGCAAACATGAAGTCACACACACACACACACACATAAAGAAATATG
This sequence comes from Linnaemya vulpina, assembly GCA_963675445.1. Lineage (NCBI taxonomy): Eukaryota > Metazoa > Arthropoda > Insecta > Diptera > Tachinidae > Linnaemya > Linnaemya vulpina. Next base: position 117,825,283 of record OY776276.1, on the reverse strand, counting down.
TTGAAACATAACAGGCAGGAAGTAGAGGCAACACAAATAATGCCGACTTTTAGTTCCTCGAAAAAAAATTAAAAACAATGAAATCATGTGCAAGTGTGTGTGTAACAATAACTCCTTATGATCGTGTATTACAGACGTACTTACATACACACGAGTACGTGTATTTCCATGTTTTTGCGAAGAGTACAAAATTTGTTGTGCAAAATTTATTGTTTGTATGGCTGGCATTTTGTTGACATTTTAATATTTGTGTCGGTTTTTGTTAACAACGCGTCGTTGAGGTGATGCTGCTGCTTGTGTCGACGACAACTTTATTCCCACCTTTATTTCGTTTGCTAATTATGTGTGAAATTATTATGAAATTATTAAAATGCTAAAAAGCGCTTCTTGCTTAATTTTATTTTGCTGCCTGTTTTGTTTGTTGCATTTATCATGCAACAACGGCTTGTAGAAGAAACAAACTTAATTCAAGCCACAATTGCTGGCATAAATTTAATTAACCAAAACATCTGGTTAATTCAGGTGCATGATAAACAAGAGATACAAATAAACACCATTTTCAAATTTTCAATCATATATATTTTGATTTGAATGCAAATTGGGAACAAAGAGATACAAATTTAATATATTTCATTCTCCTTTCTAACCCACTTTTTTATTTGGTTTTCAAACAAACAATAATTTGCATAATCACTTGAACATCATTTTTTGTAAAATCGTAAACTATTTCAAAATTTTCAATGTTTTTCATTGAGTCGACTACATATTCGTATTCTGAAGACTTCGATGTTGCCAATACTCCCGCTCGTAAAGTTTATAATAAATTGCCAACCAAAACTGTTAGCCAACTAGGCGGAAGCAAGTCGGGCGGGATGGCTTCTCTGCATGCGATATAAATCATTTGTTACAAACATCATTCGTCATTTTTTAGAGGCACAAAATGTTCAATTGTGAAGTTTTTTCTCCGAGCACGAGGCAACAAATATGTTGAACATTTTACTTTAACAACTCCTCTGTACAGGATATTATAAGTACGAGCATTTTTGCACTGTCATTTCGTGTTGCCAAATATTATTTATTTTAGGAAATGAGGTAAAACTGACAAACTAAATTCAAAGTTACACGTACATCCACAACGCATTTTTTTCATAAATCAATGACATCACGATCAGAAGTCGTGGTTAAGGGTTGTATAGTTATTCCTCCACTTGAGGGAAACACATGGTTTCTGTATTCAAATTTTAGTGAAGCCTGTCAGAACTCTACATGAATTGAAATTGTATCCCATGATAAATGACCAAACACTTCCTATTCTATTTTGTAGAAATTTTCTTCAGAATTGAAATGCTAAGTAACCCACTGTGTTCGACAAAAAAAAAGCAAAGAAACAAGAAATTATTTAATTAAAACTATTCCCAATAACCAAAACTTGAAAACAAATAAATTACACTGGAGTACAAAATATTTTGAATAAAAATTTATTTAAACCAACAGACTGACTGACAACTGAAAATATTTTTATAATTTTTTTTTTGTTACGCTTTAATTTTAGCCAACATTTCATTTGAGTTGTTTTACTCAGAAGAAGTTCCGTAAGAAGTTATTTTTTTGCTCACTTTGTTACACACTGTTTGAGTTGAACAACAAATTTAACGATTTATTTTCTTCTAGAAAAACTTATCTACTGTGCGAACTTTCATTTACTTTATTGAAGTTTAGCTTCTTAAAAATAATCGTTGAAACTGTTTAATTAGAATAGCACAATTAATTTATTTTAGTTTTAGCAGAATTCTAAATTAAATTTGCCAAATTTATCAAGTCACTAAAATTCTTTACACTCCATGAGTTACATTTCAAAATTTTTATTGACGTTTTTAATACCAGTGGCCAACTTTAGAAGACTTTAAAATAAACAGTTTATATATTTAAGCACATTCATTTCAGCTTTTAGTACAAATTAAATTTTCTCAACAAAATTACTCGTAAAAGCGTGAAACTATTTTTTAAATGACATGACACTTTTAGAATTTTTCTAGTTTTTCCTTTTCTTCTTTTATTTGAGAGCGCGCTAGAACAGCAACTTAAGTTCTGGCCAAGTGTTTAAATATTTTCATACAAGTTTACAACAAGTGCAAACGCATGAAGTCGAATACTCAAATGCGTTCTTAATGGTGCAAATGTTGAACAAGTTGAACGAGTATTTCTTTGACTTTTTTGCTCTAAACATGACGTTTCAGCGGGGCTTGCTTTTATTCAAAATATTTCAAAATGTTTCATTTAGTTGTTTTTGATTCAAACGCCGCACAAAGCGAACGTAAATAATTAACTTTAATAATACTTTTCTAGGAGAACAACAAATTATATGGCACTCGAGAAGTGCGGCAATGCAACGTGTGTAACTAAAAGCAATTTGAAGGCAAGAAATCAGTGTTTTATTTTATTAAAATATTAACAAAAAAGAAAAAGATTACATTGAGAACAAAGCAAACACGATCTGTAAAGACTGCAGTTTTTCCAAGCCACGGTGGCTTGAGCCATCTCTAACCACTGTCAATCGCTCTGGAGCACTTTTTGAATTTAGTGCTGCACCTCAACATCATATCGTTGATCGTGCTTATTATATGACGTTAATGCGAGCTTGCGAGTTAACATATTAATAGGCGGAATATTGGAATTTGAACTGAATACGAATTCCACTTTTTTTACTTGGCAGCTCCACGGTGTTGTATTTTGATGTTTGAAAAATACTTTTACGTGGCCTTTGTAATTTAAATGTAAAAAGTTGTTTGTGCAATTTTCATGTTAAAACAGTTTTGTATTCATGTTTCTATGGCGTTAGTAATAAAACAATATCTTACAAAGAAATACAACGTAAAACTCGTAAAAATTTCAACACGAAAATCACTCTATTTTGTCACCTCTCTCGACTTGAAACTATTTTTGTTTTTATAGTTTTTACATGTTAAAAGGGTGACTTTTGCTAGCATGTGATGGATGGATTAAATAAACTTTTTAGTTTTTTATTTTATTTTTTATTTTAAAACACTCATACACCTCAACACAAAACCTTTTATTAGTGAAATAAATCCTAAAAATGTGGTTGGTTATCGTTTGTGGGTTGGTTGCGTTCATTGTGAAAACCCAAACAATTTTTTTTTGTGCTCCAAAGCGAAATTTTATTTTTCAATTTCTTTTCTTTACAAATTAAGTTGACAAGTATTTGAACACATGCCTTCAGTTTAACACGCACAAATATCTTTTGATTGAATGTCTAAATGGACTGATGAGTTGTTTGTGTCGGATTTGAATTAATTTCCATTTCATTTGAAATGAATGTGAAAACAAGCAATTTTATAGATTTTTAAACGATTTCTTATCGCATTCTTTGATTTTTGCATTAATGGTGTGCCACGATATATTTAATTTATTGTGGCCAAATAGAAACGAATAAAACAATTTTACATTTTTTAACGTAAATAATTTTTAAAAGGCAATAACTTATAAAGCAACAATAATAAAATATCTGCAATTGCAAACTATAGCATTTTCAATGTCTTCAAATATTTTATGAAAACAATTTGTGTGGCTGAATTTAAAAAACCCGAATTTAATATATGAGATATTGGAATCCGAAGGATTTTGTATGATTTTTTTTTTCTTATAAAGCCTACAGGAACAGTTTTACCCTGCAGCATGATATATGAGCGGCATATATTTTTATTAGTCGGAATCGAATTAAATGTCATCGGCTTCGCAAGACTACGCTTTCACTACTTCAGGGAACAGCACGGATTCAGAGACAAGCTTCGACTACTATCAGAAATCGCCCAAAAATCATTCATGGCGGAGAAACCAGCCGACTTAACGTTTGACGGAAAGGACGATACAGCACAAATTATATACAAGTTTCTATCTTGATTATAAATATATGAAAAGTGTGTGTGCAAACTTGTACGCAGTTTTATTTTAATACTGACAACGTTGGCGGATGCAATTTACCTTCCCTCTAAACTTTTCAATATCTATGACGCTCTCAATCTAGACGAACTTTCAAAAGTCATTTGTATCCCATTTATTTATGAGAGGCGCTTGAAAATCAAATAACAAACAATAATACATCACCATCAAAACACACAATTCATCAAATTATTAATTCAATGTAGACGCTGGCTGTTTTAGATGTGTGTCGGCGCGCACAAATAGATTTGATGTGTTAATTTGTTTTAATAAAAAAATAAAAGAAATAAAAAATATGCAGATGGGCAATAAATAAAATTATATTTCAACTATCTGAGAATACAGTTCCATGATTCGCTACAAAACAAACATCTACTAAACAAAACATACAGAAAACCAACCGCAGTAACATTTTCTTCTACTGAATATTAACTTCGTTCTTATTAACCATGGAAACGAAATTCATCTAAAATTATCCGTATGAAACCTATAAAAACAATTGTTGACTTAGAAATCAAGTCGCTGAGGTAGACCGGATGCAAAAAACCATGAAAGCTTTTGATTTATTGCAGTTTGAAATTTTATCAAACAGACATAGAATATAACAACAGACATAAAAGAGATGACACACAAATAATTCCGTCTGTTTCTATTTCTTTGGGACGTTTAAAAAATGTGAAATAACGGTGTTAAACTTACCTTTCAGTGGAGTTTTTCCTGTTGTCGTTTTTACATCTAAACGTTTATTATGAAGATTAAACTTTTTGGGTGGTGGTGAACTTTTAATGCTGGTTGTACTGCCACCAGTGGGTGTGCTGGCCGTTGTAGAGGTTGTTGATGGTATTGCTGAAGAATTATTTTGAAAACGTTTTTCTGTTGAGGAAATTAAAAGCAAATCAAAAGTTAATTAAACACATATAAATTTATAGTATACTTTAGGGAGCATAAATGAAATAAGCGCTACAAAGAATGTTTATAAACATTTTCGATGTGTAGATTGACAACAAAAACATAATAATTGAGCGATCAGTTTTAACAGATGGCCTCTCCTACTGCCAGTATGCCTCAAATAATATTTAACTTACGTTTATAATTAATAAATGCAGCGAATAGATAATCAAAACAGGACATTATAAGAACAATTTTTACAAGTTTCTTTTAATTTAGAAGATTGCAGGATATCCTATTTCACTCGTTTTTTTTTAATTTTCACAAACAATTTCGTCTCAAAACGTAATAAAAGTTTGCCAAATAAGCGGAGAGAATAGAATTTTCTAATTTGTTTTTTGTCTATCCTTTTTGTTGTTTAAAATGTTAATGACATTGAAAAAGATTTGTCAACACAAATTGTTGAAACCCTACACAAAGCATTTTTGTTCTTCGATCCCTTCATAGCTAAAACATGATTTTACAATTATGCGCGATTGTTACATGATTCCTCGCATATAGAAATAATTAAATTCTTGAAACACTTAGCCGAGGAAATAGTTAGCAAACAACATTTGTTACGGTCGTAAAAGGTGTTAATGATCGTTAGTTTAACAGTTGAAATTTCTTAAAGAATTTCTCCTCAGACAATTGTCGTTAGACGAGTGTAACACCAAAGTTAATTCATACAAATTTTCATATCTTCTTCTCTAAAAGCCTACGCTAATGACTTAATGACTTGAAGATGAGGTTGTGTTACAAAAACAAATGCACATTATCAAAAACCCACTGACTGCAGTGAATATATTGCGCCATAACTCTTAAATGCTTACAAATTAGTATCATCATGGTGGCAATCATCAACCTATTCAACTTTTCACTCAACACTTTGATGTCAAAGACCTGTCAACCACAGTTAACCGTATGAGCACCCAACGTCATTATTATCGTCACTCTCACCACATGCATGTATGAACGAACATACAATGTAAGTCATTATGATGACCACAGTCATCATCTCCATTACCATATTCGTATCATGGCCGATGGCCGTCATAGTGGTTGACCATCTTGTACGGGAGTATGGAGTTGTTGTGTTTACTTGGCCAGTGTCAATAAAAATGTCTTGCACGTTGCATTATAATGCTCGTACTGCTGCTGTTACTTAAATAAAATTCATGATTTTATGTTAAAATATCTCTTCCGTCTTAAATGAAACCAAAATATATAGACACAAAACCAGTTTGCATGTAAACGTAATGACGTTTATTTTGACCAAATTTAGAACATCAAGTTAATGCTTCAACTAGAGCTCTTGCATTGATTTTTTTTCTTTTCGACTTGATTAAGCAGCTGCTCGCTTATTTATTTATTTCTTTTTTTCTTTGTAGCTGATCATCTGCTATGCAGTATGAAACACTTGAGCAACGATATCACATCACAACACCACTCGTCGTTATACTATCAACACAGAAACACCTGTTACCTTGTAAGAATTGAAAAAAAAACTACCCAAAAGGAACATGTTGCAAATACAGCATGTTGCACTCAGCTATAATATTAACACAAAAAATTATATAAATTCCTTCTCATTTATTTCTTAAATATATATGTGCCACAATTGCATTATTCTCTTCTTCAATACGGCCATTTTCAAGAGAATTTTTTGACTAGATGCAACATGTTGATATCATAAAATGCTGCAAAGCGGCAATATTGTTTTATTTAGCAATTCAGATTCAGTGTTGCCGAGATTGTCATGATTTCATCGATTTCGAAATATTATCTAAGAATTGCTATTGTTTAATAAGCTGTGAGAAACGACAAGTATGAATATAAAAATTTATAACAGTCTCCAATTCCGTTTAGAGAGATTTCAGCCGACTCTTATATGAAAATAATTAACAAATTCATATAAAACTATGGTCGCCGTGAACATGTCTGTCTACTGCCCCGCACGGTTTGATTTAGAGAAACAAAATTTTGATTTAAAATTTATGGCAGCACTGAAAGAAGCGTATCTTGTTGTACTCACGTAACGACGCGGCGTGCTTTAGTTTGTTGCAAAATTATTTTGAGACTGTGTTGGTGTGTTTTTTAATTAAATGCATATTTTAACAATATCTGCAATGGAAAACTTATTATAAATGATGATCTTGATCTTGCCTCAGAGGTCTTTTTCTTTGCTGTTTGTTTTATTATTCTTTTTTGTTGTATTAAATAAATAAATATTCACAGTCAAGTGAAAGAAACTGGCTACATTAGATCACATTCAAATTGTGACATGAGTATACACAAATACATGCAAATGCAATTATGTGTGTGCGAGTGTGTGGGTATAATTATGTAATTCTATCTCTCCATAGTTTTGTATATCCAGGTGCAAACATGAAAAGATAACATTTCGACACCTTTTGGTTAAGCCGCCAAGTCGTTAAAGAGTTTATAAATTATTTGCGTACGATCGTAAATGATTATTATAATTGTTTGTAAATTGTGGAATTAGTGCTCTTGAGCTTTTAAACGATTTCTTTGCAAGTGGGCTCGTAGCAATCAACAATTATTATATTGATTGCAGACATGACCACTTTGTATCTCAATCGTATGGATGGATAAAAAACCTGTAAATAAGTTTGTTTGTATCTGCATATCTTTATTTTGGTAGCAAAACAAGAACAACAACAAAAACCAACAGGTAGAATGTGTGAGTGGGTTTGATTTGCACTGCCTGAAGATGTATTAACATTGAATTATTTTGTAACACAAAAATTATTTTCTCATGGTGTGAAGAATATGGAATAGCAGAGTGTTTCTTTTGCAACACCTGTCAGCATGTGTTAAGTTTACTTCGTTCATTCTAATAAGTGCGCCGCAGATACGCTGCACGTAAATATATGATCGGTCTGTACATGTTTATGTGCATTTGTATGGCACATGATACACCCTACAAAGAAAATTAATTTTTTTTTTTGGTAAGTGCTATTAATCAAGTGAAGTTATTGAATAGAGGAGCATCGATGAATCCTCCCTGCCACGTGGTCGACCAGGGTTTAATTTAAAAATTACATTCTTCCATATGGAAATGATAAGGAATTTTTTGATCTTTAAACTAAAAATTAATTTTAATAATTTTAAGGAAACAAAACTATTACAGCAGCAGTATTAATTCAAAGATCAACTTTTTAGTTGTGACGTTATTTCGTCAAATGGGAGATAAGTAACCGTGGTAAAATTGTTTAATTTCGAAACTTATTTTTTGTTTTATATTTTTACGTGCATACTTTTCATACGTCACGCGAAAATGACTTTTCTCAAAATGTTAATCATTTAACACTGTTTTAAAAGGAGTAAAAAGATTTTCGGTTTCCCACATAAATCTGCTTGATGCAGCGCACAAACATATATTTTTCCCAGTCTACTGGCTTTATAATTGCAGCAATTTTCAGTTCGCATAACATTTACACTGTTTGCATTTTAACATTAATTCTGGTTTTTTATTTTCATATAATTTTCGAAAAAAAAACCTTTAAGGTTTATAAGACGTCTTTCCCTTTTCCCTTGGAGCAGCTTTTCTTTCGAAAAGTAAAATAAGTGAGTGGTCTTTGCAGCTTTTAAGCATTCCATGGAAAATTGCTGCAGTTACATAAGAATTTATTTATTTGAAAAATACAGTTTCTTTGCATTATATTCTCTGGTTTGTTTGCATGAAATCAAACGAAAACACAAAATATGCAACTGCAAACGGAACATGAGCTGCATTGCAAATGAGGCACTGGCAGACATCTTTCTGCAACCACTTTTGAACACAAAAGAGAAATAAAAACTACAATTGATTAATTAAAGTAATAATGAAAAAGAGAAAAATGAAATAAATAAAACAAAATTTAAAGTTTCTATAGAGATGCATCAGTCAATTTACCAGACACGGGTTACGACAATCAATTCAATAATTATACAACTTAGCGAAACAATCGTTGGTTGTTTCGCTAAATCAATGAATACTAAGAAAGTAATTAATTTATAATAGTTTCAATTTAAGACGTATCCACTCAATAGCGGTTGTCATTTATTAAGAAAATGATGAATATTTCAGACTCTGACTGTTCGGCATAGATAAAATATCTAACAATTAATCAATTGAGCCAATAAGCCAAGAACAAATTGCTTTCACACTTCGGATCTATTCCATGGAAAACGTTTATTATCTGCTACATAAAAGTATTGTTCTATATTTAGCGTTTTATATTTGTACGATAAACAAATTTATTGTTATTTTTTTCTCCATAAATTGCAGCCTCAGTTGGTGAAATATGATTCCAAACATTGTGGCGAGATGATGCAGGACACTACCGTGGCGTTGATTCCATAAATGTTCGAATTCAAATGGATTATACAGAGAACATAAAATGGCCGATAGGTAAACTAGCAAAACTATAAAATAATGATTTTCTTGCACTTTTTTATGTAAATAAATATTCGCAGGCTGTCAACAGAAACTGTGAATTGCTGCAGGAAGCCATACAGCATTAAACCACAATTATAAACAAATCGGCACAAGGTTATTTACTGGCTCCTCCAAATGCAGTCGTATGCCACATGCAACACATCCAAGTGAATTTAACAAAGACAAGTGAAACACTGCCTCACTTAAATGCAGATGAGTCATGTAGGCGTGAAAATAATTCACTTCTTAGTCAATCTGCTATTCCAACAGCAGATGTTGAGATCCCAAGTTATTTTTCTTTGTCAATTTTCATGCCTTTTAGATCATGTTTAGGGCGACCGACGGACGTATTATACCCAACTCTGTTTGGGGCATTCTAAAAGATTTAGAAACATTTTCACAACAATTTTTTTTTTAATTTTTAAAGAAACAAATGCTTCTGTAGTTGCGCGTAGCAGAAACAGAAATTTATTATTCTTTTCGGTTTAAACATCGTGGCCTTGATAATGAATTTTGTTTGTCATTTTATAATTATAGGACAACTAAAGTAGGACAGGGTATACAAGTTGAATGTTTTCATTGGCTTATTACTGGTGATTGTATAGGTTTTTTAGAACCCTACTTGGCGAATGACATTCACAATTTTAACATTATAAAATTAAAAAGGAATAAACTTCAAACCATTTCTTAAAAATATCACGACCTCTTAGCTTATGCCCAAACTTTCAGAAAGCAATTGAGAGTTGTATGAAAAAGCTGTAAGTAACCGACTTTACAAATCTCATATTTGCTCGATAAGTATCTACACTTTGTTTGTTGTAGAAGGAGTTGATGAATCCAAATAAATTCCCAGATGTAATTATTTAACAAAAAGTGCAATAAGTGATGCCAACTTACGTGTCAGTGATATAATCGTCGGTTTTGGTCGCGTAGAAGAGCCATTTGCTGTTTGCTGTGTTTTGGGTGGTGGTCCCAAATCTGTGGGAGATATACTCAAATTGCGTACATCACGCTTCTTGGCTGCTCCTGAAAATAAAAGAATTTGAAATCATTGAATATAAAAATCAGTTTTTCAAGGTCAATTATTATTATGTGTCTCCACACAAAATCATATTAAAAATTATATTGTTTTGTTGGTTACTGATCTTGACCTGTCATAAATAAAGCAAAATTAGCAAATTAGCTGAGAGACCCCAGATAAAAAGTTTTTAAAAAAGGGGTTAGATCTATTTAGGACAATTTAAACATACACGCACACGTCTTATTTAAAATTTAAAATACTAACAACTTTTACATATTTAATAGTTTTATATTTCCAGATGCATGCACACATATCCATTAATATACGTGTGTATGTATGCATGAACAAACATGCAAGTGCATGTTTTCTGCATTTGGACATGATTCTTACTTCATACGCATGACAAAACATGACAATTTTCTTATTATGTGATTATTATTATTATATAACGAAAAAAGCAAGAGATATTAAATACTTAAATATAATGAACGTACACTTGGATAAATATTTTTTTTCTCTGTTCAATCTGTTTACGACATTCCTTTCAAGCACAAATCGTTGAAGGCTTTGAAAAATGCCCATTGATATGCGTGTAATTCGAAGCAGGCAATCAAACACTATCGTTTATCAATCCCAGGAGAAGGCCCTACCTCGAAGTAGTGCTTCTCTCCCTGAAAGAGCTCATTAAACAGAAGCTTTAATTGTTTATAATTCTAATTATTCAGATTTTCTTTGATAGTGACCCATGTGGATACAAACCACGGAATTTTCTACTATTATAAAACTCTTACGATGTGTCTTGAATTCATTTAACATGTTGTACAGGATTAGTTACATGTAATATTGAATCGACATGAGCCATGAAACTCTCAATGTAACCAATGACTTTCAATGGGCATGTAAGTGTATGTGTACGGTACGTATGTATTGCGCACACGTGTTCTTTTGTGGACAACAGCGATTGGTTTGTCTTTCAGTGTATTTTAAAATAGTTCTTAACAGAAAACTTTTAATTGAATGGCTTTTTTGTATATCGACATGAAATTATTTATTTATTCATTTGCATATTGAAATGAAGTACAACAATAAAAAATGTTTATACGGGAAAGAATCGGAATTATGATTGACAACGGCATAATAAAATAATCGTTTATAAATAGATGCAACCAGAAATAAATATATATGCGGCGATGTTTTCTATATGTATATTTTTTCATCTTTTACTTTTATATTGCAATGCAACAACGTTGAGACAACTATCAATGACAATTTTTCCAACACAGCAAATAAACTGCAGGGCAACAATATAATATTGGCGAGGACAGACGGATTCAAGCGAGTATTAACGGAATGTTACAGAAGATTGAAAACATAAATTTTGAAATCAGTTTACAAAGATTAAAAGCATTCTATTGAAGACACTACAAGGGAATAGGGAAAACATACTCAAACCCACTCTGGTTGGGTTCCTTTTAGCAAAAAAGGATTGTAACAAACAAAACCAACCCCAAAGCTTATTTGGGAAAATTCCTTCAAATAGTAATTATCGAATGAAACTGCATGGACAACAGAACAACCGGACTTCATGTTTACCATGTTACAGTAATGACATACTCATATAATGAAATATGTTAAAACAATTTTAAGCCTGCCCGTGCAATATAGACAAAAAACAAAACAGCTAAAAAGTAGTTTCTTTACTGTGAGATAATTTCATAAAAATAAGTTTTTGTTTTCTTTTCATAATTACACACTCCATACACCACCTCTTACCTTTCGCACGTTTTCCAAAGCTACCAAAACGTTCCCTTTCTATGACTTGAGTATGAATGTAACGATCCGAATATGAACGTGATAGTTTATCTTTTGAACTATGGGCTCCCATTTCGGTTTTGCGTTTCTTCTTTATCGCTGAAATAAACTCTATCGATGATCAAGCTGCTTTTCGTACAACAAACAAAAAGCAATTTGCGAAAATTTCTCTTTTAAACACCAACAGAATTAAGTTTTATTTAATTCAATTTAATTTGTTTATTATTTGCACTTAAATATGCGGTTTATGTTGTTGTAGATTATGTTTTATTGTTGTTGTGCACATAAAGTACACATGTCGCTTAAAACTACGCCCGCACACATTTTGAACTCAAACGTAGAAGGAGACGATGAAAATTCTCATTCTGGCGGCAACAACAGCGACGAGCAGCAACTACACAACAGTGGGCACAACGAAAGGGCTGTTAAGTGTTGACTGTGTTGACAACTTTACAATCACTGTGGTGTCTGTTATTGTTTAAACGCATTTTTTATGGAAGAGATAATTTTTTTATTTCTTTTTTTTTAATTTATTTAACAGCAACACGAAGCAAAATAAATTATGGGAACTAAAGTTTCATTGCAGTGAAGAAAAGACATGAACGCATTATTGGCATTAGTCTTGTATGGTGTTTTATATTTGTTGTTTAATGCAGCTGTTAAAAACTTAAGTGTCTTGATTATGGGGCTTATTCAAATGAAGTGCGCAAATTGTAGTTACTCAATTGTATTTCACTGGTTTTCACGACAACTCTGTTTCAATGCAATCACGAATAAGCGATGTTGGGTATTTGAATGCGACAATGGCAAATGGAGCTACATGTATAGCGATTCCATATGTATAAAATGTACAAATTTCGCGCCAAGTTGGAATGGGTCACAAGTTTGGGTCTAGAAAAATTTCAGAATTTATTCAAAAGAAAATTTAAAATTAGGCAAAAAATTACTGCGTTTTTGGTATCAGTGGCGTTAACAAAAACAAATTTATATATCACTATATCTGTATATGTTCCCTTTTCAAAACCACAAGAGAAAATATTAATTAACAACTTTATTAAATTCAATTTATGTCTGCGAAACAAAACGCTTTTCAAGGCTGTCCGTCCATATGCAACAACATAATTCATTATTTCGTAACTCATTCTAAAACGCTTGTCAATCGGAATTCTGAAATTAATTCGAATGGCTATTCAACCAGTTGGATGGAGTAAAACATACACAAATATTTTTCCGTCAGCGAAGGGCAACCCCCACGCAGAGCTTAACTGACAAATTGTTTGTGAAATTTAAATATATTTTGGACTAATTTCGAAAATACATGTAATTTTTTATATTTAATTCCCAACATACACGCACACACGACCCTCTTGCAGTCTCGTTCACAAACGCCCAAATTTTTTAATATGCCCTCCTTTTTGCTACACAGTGAGTAATTTAGATCATTTTTAATAAACTTAGCAGGTGCTTTTTTTTAGAATTTATGAAAAATCTCAAGGCAAATTTGTAAAAAAGCATCGTAATGAAATAAAAACAAGACACTCCTATTTGGGACCCAACCAAAAAACAAATAAAAATAGATCAAAAATAATGTTGAGTAATTTTTTTCGTCATATTGCACTGGCTCATGCGGAAAAGTTTTTGAATGAAATTAAAGCGTTTTCAAAAATACTTTTACATGCGTGAGAAAAGCAAAATAATATTCCGCCAGAATAAATTAAAAGGCAATTTTGAAAAAGACATCCCCAGGAAAAGAGACAACTACAAAAATAAATCTATTGAAAATAGAACATATTCTGAGAATCTTTTGCGGCCGACATTTTTAAATGTCACGATGGGTTTCATTGCAAGATATTGAAATGTTTTTGCACAAAATAACATTAAAGTTAAGGAAGCATTAAAATATATAAACGATGGTTCCGCACCAAATTTTTAAATGTGTTAAAAGCCGGCTGATCTCCAAAAGAAAAAGTGGGTTTTTCATTCGCAAGTTTGCAAAGGAGATAAACAATAGTTGCGTTTAAAAAGTGGACCATCAAGAAGGACACCACAGCCTTCACACCAGTTCTAAATGAATCCGAACATAATTTTCTTGAGGGTTGAGGGAATAAAAACCTTCTTGTTGATCTGCATCAGAACGAATCGTTCCTTTAGTCAAAATGGTGTCACTGCTGGACCAGGGCACCCAGCCCCTGTCAATGATAAATGGAACATCTTCATAAAGCATGAGACAGAAACAGACACCATCTATCAGCAACTGATGGTGAAATGAGGGCACGTGATTGCGTTTTAAATATCTTCTCTAGAAGACCACTTCAAAGCAACGCTATTAAAATTATTTTTATGAATGTGTTCTGTGTTTTTATGAATGATAAATAATTGCTGGTGGTGGAAAAATTAAAATTTTATTATGAATTTACTACTCGTTTTCTTTTTAAAAATCCATTAAGAGATTTTGTATTTTTGCGATATTCTTTAGAATTGTTTTTGTTTCAAACACACTCGTTCATAATTGCAACATTTTTAATTGTGCCTTTTGGATATTGAAGAAATTTAAAACGCTTAAAAATTGATAACAATTTGTTTCTTAAATTTTCCAAAAGAGATAAAAAAATATTTAAACTAAAGTGAAAAACAAGGCATTGAATTCTTTTTACAGTGACCACAAAAATTGTTGGTGCCGACTACCAAATTGTAAAGCACCACTCCCCAAAAACATCAAAGATATTTTAATTGTTTGTGCGTGTTTTTGAAAAAATATTTTTAGAAACTTTTCTTTTATCGGTGTAAATGTCAAGAGATTTCGTTGTCATCGGTCTGTCTGTCCTTAAAGCCATGGTAATTACGGTATAATTTTCATTCAAAGATCACTTTCCTCTAGAGTTTGCTGTCTCTTTCATGTGGTTTATTTCAGTTTTCTTTCAGTCTGAAGATCATGTGCGTTTGATCGATGTTGTTCAATAAATTAAATTTGATATGTACAAGCGGAAACAAAGTTTGAGAAATATTATAAAAATAAGTGGAAAAGTACAAAATGAAAATGAATGTCAAGGGGAAATAATGGGCCTTGTGTGACTCTTAATTCGATCTACAAATCTGGCAAGAAAAAACCACTACTGGTATTTTGTAACGTGGGTTTATACAAGTTTTAACTTGACAATAAATTTTTTAGTATGCAATCCAATCACAGAATTGTTTGTTAAGCAAATTGTTTGTTTATTTATTTAGAGTTTATATGTTATTTCATTACACAGTGCAACAAAAATTTTGTGCGCACAAAAAAATTGGTCGTGATTCAATGTGACTATAGATTACGCGTGATTGCGCCAGGGTTTGGAAAATATATTTTTTATGATTTAATAGTCTTTCTCTATCAGAACAGAAGTTTAATAAATATATTGAAAAAGTTTCTTTATGGAATACGTTCTTCGACAAAATGTGTGCCACAGTGACAACAACATTTTGTGATTATATCAAATAATATATTAAGAAACCTGACTCGTCATACAAAGCCAAATTAAGAATTAGTGATTTTTCCCACAACATGGAATTTATTTTTTAATTGAAAAGTCGAAGAATTTCAATATTCTGATCATTTTCATTTTCTTTTCAAGTGTGACGATCCAGATACAAATAATTATTTGTCGTAATCGAATTCTTTTTTGCGAAAAAGTCTAGAATTATTTTTTTAGCTTAAGTCCATACAATAAAACATTATCAATCTGCTTATCAATTGGTATTATACTGACTAGAAAATGGCCCAAAACCTCAATTTTCGCACAAAAAGAATTTCAAGTATTTTTGTTTTTCCCAGATCGAAAAATAAATGTCTGTTTACAATTTTCCCAATTCAACAGAAAAAGAAATTACAAAGTGCGTCTGTGGCACAGATATTCTAATTTACATATTTTTTTATATATTTTCTTGACCATTTTGAAGAAAACTATAAATCAAAAGTTTTTATTTTTAAATTGCACCAGAATCGTGCATGTTTTGTTGCGATGTTTTCCTCTATTTTTTAAGGAAAAAGATACACTTTAATGAAATGCATAAACTGTCTACGCATAAAATGTCTACATTAAACGTGTTTTTCACAAAGTATTTTTCCGTTAAACAAAATAAAGTTAAGTTGCAAAACTATAGTTTTCTTATGAGCATTTTACGAGCTGGAGTGAGTTTTTCTTTTTAATCTGGCAAATGGAATTGTGCGTAGTTTTCTCTCAGCTTGTGAGGATGGAGTAGTCGTACGTTTGGCAATAAACAACAACTATAAAACATACACACAAACCATTTTTAGTTTTTAAATTTCAAACAAAACAAAGAATAAATTGCATCATAAAACTAAAAATTAAAAACATGTTGCAGCACAAGTGTTTTTCTTAAAATTTTCCTCTATTTATAGTAAAATAAATATTTGTTTTATTAAGAATTTAGCGCAAAAAACAAGTTGGGGCGTCTCATATTCATAAAATATTAATATTTTCAGACGCAATTGATGGAAATTTTAATAAGTTGAATACGATTTTTTGTCCTCAATTTGAATTGCGCTAAGAAACTTGCAAACTATTAATAATTAAAAGAAAAACAAACGGATAATTTAAAATTAACACAAACTCTTGGTGCCTGTTTAGTTGTTTGAATTCGTTTGAGTAAAATAGTTTTTGAAACAATACAATTTCCAACGCCGTATTTCAGCTGCTATACATTTCCGAGGTTATTTCTTGTTAGCATTTCTGTAATTCTAGCCAATATTTATCTTGTTAAGCAAAATACAATGGAAAATCTAAACAAAAAAACTTCTTTGCGAAAAAAAATATGTTAAAGAAAATCTTCTCAGCTTCATTGTTCGAGAAAATTGTGTTTTTCCTAAGAAACCCCAAGTTGCTTAAAAAGTATTTCTAATTCTATTGTGCATTTTTATTTTCCTAGTGGCTCAACTTAACTTTTGCAGTTTAAAGTGCTGAGAATTCTTTGCAAATCCAATTGTTAGAAAAATGAACAAAACAAAATAAAAAAAGAACACTCGTGAAAATGATATGCAAAAAAGCATGATCTACTTTATAATAGAGGTCTGCAGTACCACTTTATTTTATTTTTTAATTTTTTATATGAGAACCACTTTGAGTTGTGAATACCCGGCGCAGAAAATTGCAATTGAGTTGTTAATATTTGGTTGCAGTTGCTTTTTTTCTTACTGTTTGAAATAACACCTCAATGTTAACAGCTGGTAAAATTGCAAAATAAAGACCAAATACGAAGATCCGTTGCACTTTGAATACTGAGCGCAGGTTGTATGCAAAATTTTGAAAAGCACAAAATACACGACAACGTTATTACAAAGAAAAGCAGCAGACTTCTAAAAGATTCAATTTGATTTTAATTTGCTTTCATGAAAAGGCCAACGGCTGTTCACCGTCTTCATATATCAATCGTCTTAGGAAAAATCTTGGCAACGGAATCAAACCAAACCGGGAAATAGTAAGAATTCCACTTAGAACCGCTGGATCTTCATTGAACAATTTACAAAAATACGTGTGATGTGAGATTCTTACAACTTCTTGTTTAGATGACATGCTCAGTACAGTTACCAGGATGGCAGGAATAATATTTCTTTTTTGCCCATTCAGTGGATTATATACTGGAGAACTGGAACGTAAATTTGTGATGTATGAAAACCGTTACTTTGAATTTAAAGACACAATCGATATGAAATAGTTTCAATTACGATAGCATTCTTTTAATGATCTGTTGCTCATAAGCACCCTGGTCGTCTCCAGTCGATATGTGCAACTATTTTTTTATTTTTTTATTTACAATGTAGATCGTTATGAAATTTACAAATAAATAAATACATAAACATAACAAGCAAATTTAAATAGGGCTTCAAGATACTTTGAAGTTTTATTCTCTTTCTTATTTAGTTAAACCAAACAACAAAAATAAGGTTAAAAAAGAAATGACGATAAGAAATCATGCTAGAAAGCAATAATTTAAGAAAATGGATATGAAAGAAATTTGAAATACTATTTAAAACGAAAAGCAGTAATAAACAGAAGAGCAAAGATACAAGATTGTCTATATAAAGATTTTAAAGCGCTAATGACGACTGTATTTGTGTGATCGTGCTGGTCTTAAAAAATCTTTCACATACATTTTGAAAGAAACTGGAAAATGTATAGAATAACTTTCTTTTAGAACATATATGGGCGTGGCAGCTCCCACAACCAATTGAAAATCATAAAGGGTTATTTTTGTAGCATTTATCACAATGTTTTCTTATTTAGGGCCCCATATTTTGCAATTCACCTAATTCATTACATAAAATGATTGCAAGAGCTCACGCTTAGAGCTACCCTATTTAGTAAATCCAATACTGCTGCAGTGTACCACCTGATAACGACGAAATCTCACTGCAAGTGAGAAATTGCGAAGTGGAAGTAACAGTAGTAGGAATCGATCAATTAAATGAATGTTATTGCGCGCTACTGCACAATGCTCCAAATATGAACATAGAAATATTCAATTCCTTTACAAATAACGAAATTTTATTTTCTTATTCCGGAGAGCTTTAGCTTGCAAAATAGGAGATGGAAGATTAAACAAATTCGCAAAAATATTTATATACAAAAACTCTCTGGTAGCAGATTTGATCTGTTTCAAGGCAATTAAATGAAACAATATGAAATGGAAATAATGAATTGAAAAGTTCACCCAGACAGTCATTAAGAACTTCAGTTAGCCAACGAAAAAAAAAACATTTTTAATTGAATAGACCAGAGGAAGAAGACGAAAGCTAAACGTTTGCAAAGGAATTGTTATAAATTGTTTTGACATGAAATATGAACTGAAATAACCTCGGAAGAAACAATAATTATATGAATTCAACATTTCGCAATTAAAACACAAAACGAACAATCTAATGGATGATGGAATTCTCGTGGATTAAATATGCCGTTTAAATGGTTGCAATCAAAATGATTGTTTGAGGTCTACTGACGATTTGGTAGAGCACCAAATGAAACGAATAGGCTTTGCTTATCCATCAACAAATAATTTGGAATAAATTATGGCAACATGTGGAATAGCAAATTGTATAAGACTTGAAACTTTATTTTGCTTTTAAGCTTGTTAGCTTGGAATATTTTATATTCACAAATTTATAATAACTATGGCAGGCAGAACTGCCAGCAGTACTATTATCTCTAATTTTAATCGCAGAAATAAAAATATGTTTTCGATCAATTCCTTGTGGACCGTTTAGTACTCGTGAACAGTTTAAATCAAATTCTATACAATTTTCATGCAAATAAATGCAAATTAAAAAAAAAGAACTACGTCAAAAGATAAATGAAATTCACATTTTACTTTGATTAAAATCCATACACTTGCAGTTAATTTAGTCATTCAAACAAACTCAATTTCATGCAGTGGAGGCAGAACACTGCAATCAAAAGAGGATGAATTCATATAAAGACGAAACGAGTATGAAAAACGTCTTCCTAAAACAGACAATAGCGGATTACAAGCCGCGCAAAATGCTTGTTATTTTGCAAAGAGATCAGTTTAAATTAAAGCAAAAAAAAGTGTACAAAAAAGTGAAATACTTTCACTATAAAGCAGCAATAATTATCATCAATTGGTTTCATTTGAACAAGAGCTGATCGTTCGTCTATTATTTCTCACAATTTTTTCAAATCATTTCAATCATATTTTTCATTACAATGATTTCGATTGTAGTTGGACATACAATTATTACAGAGCAGCAGCAACTGCTCAATAGACCAAAATAAAGAAAACAAAGAAAAAATGCTGAACACTCAAAAACTATTGCCCCAGCAGTAGTTCAGGGTGCAGATGTACATGAAACTAAAAATTAAATTTTGTTATTAAAGTTGTTCATCAAAGAAAAGAATTCAAATTTAAATTTTTGTCGCAGTAAAATACATTTAGATTTCTGATATACATTTTGAACCTCCTAACCCTGGCAGTTGAAATATCAGTGCAGCAGTGCTTAAAATGCTATTTGGCGTGAAATTGATATTTCCTACTTTTCTATTAATTACTTTCCTTAAATATTGTTTTGATTCGATTTTATTGGAATTGAAAATATTGCTCAAAGCACAAGTTAAAGGTTTTGTAGGTAGAAAATGCCACTTCCGTTTAAAAAAATACACACAAGAAATAACCGCCACTGACTGACTGTTCAGCAATTACATCTTAAGTCTAAATGAAAAAAAATCATATTGATACAGTGGTTAAAGTTAGAGCGAATATGCGAAACAAAACACAAGATATAAATAATTACAAATTTCAAGCTGCCCGCATTGCATTTTTATGAAAATGAGTCCTAAATTTCGATTCGGTTGGATTTTGTTGATCAGTATCGCTTCATCAAATTTGAATACTGCCTGCCTGGCTTATTTCGAATTAGTGCAAATAGAAGACTGCAAGACGGTTTGTACGAGTGTATTTCTAGCCCACTGTCTTAGCTGCAGTTCCATTCAACTGACCATAAACGAAGGTCGTTTGTTACAATACACAGACTACCACTCGAAAGAAATAAAGCACAATTATCACGTGCACTCAAGTTTGACTTTTTTTACTGAATGGACGACGTTCATACACTCGTTCGTTCTTTCCATTACATTAAAAGAAATCTAAAATAAACATTTAGTTCACATGTCATTTGAGTATGTACGAGAATATTTACAGCGTACTTGTATTCCACACGAGTATTTTGTGTTTATTAAGTAAAAATGTGACAGTTTAACACGATATTCATAAACAAACAAACAAAAACAACAAAAAATTAGTTCTTATTTAAAGCGTAGATATGAATGGTCTTGTTTTAAAATCGGCAGAAACAGTCGTGTTCAATTAATGGAAAGTACGAACTGATTCGTGTAGCTGCACCAAATAACTCACGACAATTTTTCACTTATGAAATTAAATTTAACTTGAGATGTATTTTATTGAACACAACTAATAAATTGTTCCTTAAGGCTGAAAATAAACTTAGGGAAACTCAGATTGTAGTACCTTTTACCGGTACTGGCTTTACCGCCAACCGAAACAACGTTCAAACTATTATTTTTTGCTCGTTTTATTTAAGTGTTAATATTTTTCATCCCCTGATTCCTTTAAAAAAATTTTATTTGCGTTTTTTATTATTTCAGTGTTATTTAATGATAACTATTGAAATTTATTAGCTTATCAAAATGTGGATATGAGTTATCCACATTCAGCATATTTTATTACGTCTGCTTAGTGACAGGAATAATTATTCTAAATTGTTGCGTACCTTCGGAACCAGCAACAATTACAAAATTTAAAGCAAAAAACTGCTCAATTAATTTACTATCGGAATGACAAATCAATGTATTGAGCAAACGAAAATCAAAGCCAACAATACATCAAATTCCACTTTCAACCAAAAAGGTAATTTGACATTCATGAGCGAGTGGGGACGACGATCTAGTAGCACGATGTCTGCAGTGTATAGCGGCTGGCTGTATGACAATAGCAGTGGCAGTAGCAGTGGCAAAAGCCAACTTAATAATAACAGTCAGTTGTTTAACGCCAACCAAACAAATCATGAAACAACAGATATTCATTTAAAGAATCATCTCTGAAAATAATTTTTTGTAGAAGCCGATCTTCAAACACACACACACCACACACATACACATAAAATTTCTTCAAAACCCGCAAAACGCTATAGTGCAAAAACCGTCAACACCGCCACCAAATACAACACATGCACATACGTGAAAAGAGTTAAAAGGTATATAAAAAAACAAGTTCTCAAATCGTTTTAATGATTCGAAAAGAAATAAGTAAAAATAATGAGAAAAATAAGAGAAACAAGAAGTTGAAAAAAGAGATACTGGCACTTGTACCCAGCCCAGATTACAAATCATGGTATTTTCCATTTTTTTCTTTTTGTTTGCCTTAAATCAACCAGCTGTAGAATACCTGTTTGGTGTTGGGGGACTTTGAAAAAAATCTATTAAAGGCTTTAATGGTAACAGCTAATATTTTGACAGCCCACAGACACCCTACATTTCCAAACGAAAACTTTTATATTGAAATACGAAACAGTACTAAAAACAAAATCTTGTTCTTAACAAATACCATTAAAATAACAATCGAATTCGAGATAAAAAATTTAATTTTGCGTACAAAAATTACGAAAATGCACATCTGACGGATATTTAGCTTCCTTCACTTAATACGAATTTCTGTTTTACTAACAATTTCAGATCCCTAAGGGTCGAATATGAATTCCACTGTATTACTGGTTTCTATCCGTTTTTCAGACCAACTGCTGTCGTATTTCGCCGAACGTCGTGTCCAGTACAGAAGAGATAAGAGACTTCAGTTTGTATGAAGAAAAGCGAATTGAAAATACTCGCGGGTCAAGCGAAATAGAAATTTTTCTATAAGTTTGATTTGGTTTTAATAGATACCTTGAGTCACATATATAAAAATTTCAATCAAAAAACATATTCAAAACAACAACAACCATTTCAATGTTCAATTTATTCATTCCCTTCAAAACACAAAACCAGTAAAATTAAATTTATGTTTGTATATGAAAAAGCAGTGCTCTACAGCTTTGGGTCGAAGATCAATAATGAACTGCAAATTTCTATGCTGCTTGCGCGTTGCTACCGCACGGTGATCGAAGCAGCCATGATAACCGAAATATGTTTGCTGCACTGACTGTGCCGACGATATCTAAGGCCCAAATTGAGTTATGCGTACGTATGCACTACACAATATACTTTTTAAATTGCGGTGAAGGCAAGAGTTTCAGCCCTCATAGCATTGGATTTCTTTCAGTTAAATTTTGTTTAACAACCGCCTAAAACAACAGGTAAAACACCCCATAAAATGATCATAGAAATTTGGTAATCAAAAGCACTCTAAAACAAAAGCTCTTGTTAATTTTTTAATTTTTGCCTATTATTTTTGATGGTCGTTGATTTTAACAGGCGACAATTTTAATTATGAAATGTTACATAAACGGATTTACACAATCAAGTCTTTTTTATAACAGATGCACTTTTTAATTTTCCAACACATTCATTCATTATGAATACGTACGTCCGTCCAGCCACTACGAAATATTATTTAATGTGAAGTGTTTTTTTAGTTTCCTTTATTATTTTCAACATTATTAACACGGATTATCATTATTAATTTATAATAGGAAGTTTACCCAATTTAATTAAAAAATTCAAAACTATTTTAGTAGACGCAGTATATTGTAATGGCGCGCTACATAGCTACAGACAACATGTTAACTGTTGCGACTACGTTTACACTTTCTGATGTCATTTTTAATACACTCGTACTTATCACAATTCTATTTTCTACATTTTGTTACACTAAAATATCGTAGTCATTTTGAAATAGTATCGTATATATGTTTTAGGAAAATTCTCGCTAGAATCGACGTAATTACACGCTTTAATAAGTTCCCTATCGCAACCGTTTACAGACTCGTACTAAATTTGATTGAATTGTTGGAAAAGATATTTGTGCCGTTTGCTAGTTTTGTTTGCTTACAACAATTTCATTTTAAGTTGTTGTTGTGTTGCTTTATTTTCCGTTTTGTTTTTGGGCACACTACAGCATTTGCACTGTTAGCGTCGAAAACT
The DNA here is from genome assembly GCA_963675445.1 of Linnaemya vulpina. Classification (NCBI taxonomy): domain Eukaryota; kingdom Metazoa; phylum Arthropoda; class Insecta; order Diptera; family Tachinidae; genus Linnaemya; species Linnaemya vulpina. The sequence continues at coordinate 117,801,459 of OY776276.1, read as the reverse complement.
GCCCGATGAAATACCAACCACAGAAACGTGAGCGAGTTAAGAGTATCGTATGGATGGATACTCATATAAAAAGATGGAGCTCGAGAAGATCTCTATATACACACTTCCATATACATGTATATATATTTTTTAATACATAATACGACACATAAAATATACACTTGCCTGTTCAAAAACCGGCTTTTTGCTTGGGTATTTGGAAATAACACTAATTTATGCAACACATGCACGTTTTCAAGCAACAACTTTTTACGAAAAAAAGAAGAGAAAAATGTAATTTAAACAAAAACAAATCTCTCAGCACAAAAGAGTTTCGTACAACTGCAACATTTTGTGCATCATAGAATTGCATTTTTTCGTTTGCAACATTTTGCAAATTCCTAATGGCTTTTAAGCTTAGCCCAAAAGTATGCTTTCGAATAATATTATTTTTGCTTAAATATTTCACTAGTTGGATATCTCTTAGAGCTGTTTCATATGCGAACATTACATTTAGCATATAGATAACGTAAATAATTTACCTACTGAATTATTTTTAAGACAATCAGTTATATTTTGGAATTAAATTGATTAAAATCGCTGAATTTATGGTGCAAGATGAGGCCTCTAAAAGTTCCTTAATAACAGAAGTCGTCAATTTGGGAACGTTGTAGCTTAACGCATATTCCAACAGGGTAAACAATGAAGAGATTTTTTTATCAATGGTATCTACTCTTCAGAATTGATTAATTTGCAATGATTATTAAAATAACTATAAAAAATTAAATACATTTTCACCCGAGGCGAAAATAAGATCTGGTAGCTCTACTTGTATTCTCATCAACACTTTAAAAGTACAACAATTTCTATCGTAAAAATATAGTCTATCTTAGGGATCAAGTTGACAATCTTAGTACTTACTCGTGGGAGTTTTGGCCAATTGTTTGGATGATCCTACACTTCCTCCGCCACCGCCATTGGCACTAATCAAACTCAAATCACTTTGTGAACTTTTCTGGCTGTCTTTGCTGTAGGAACGTCCACTGAAAATATTAAGAATAAAATGGTTTTATAAATTAACAATTAATTACAAGTTTTACAGCATTTACAACATATCACATAGCGGTTGCTCTAAGTTGACCTAAAACGTTGTAAATTGTGCATTGAACAACCGATTAAAAAATATTTCATGTTATGACTTTCAGAAAAACAAGTCATGCAGTCGACAGAACACAATTTTGATTTTGTCATACAGTCGTGACTAATAATTTAGCATTTCTGTGTATGTATTTCTGTTTTGATTAGTGTTCGCCAAATATATCGTCGCTGTATTGATATTTTCTGAAACATTTTTCAATACAACATAAAGAGCTTTTTAACATACAAGTTTATATTAGCAACTTCTATATTTTTAGTTTGTTGCCTTTATTGAGAAGTTAATAAAATAAAGAGATTAATAAATTTTAAGTAGGTCTTAAGTCCGAAATCCTATTCTGAGCTCTATCAACACATAGAAATTAAAAGCAATAATTGATGTTTATGAGCCAAAGTTACCCAGAAAATTTCTATCTTTCACAAATTATGCGTGGTTAAAGTTTTTTTATTTTCATTTTTTTTAATTATTCAATCATATATTTTATCTTCTTAAAAATAGTTGTACTATTTTCTACACTAATTGCAATGGCGCTAATGCAAATCATAGATAGTCCTGAGGAATTGAAAAATGTCAAAGTATTAGTATTGTTCAATAGTAATTGAACAAATAACAAATTTGCGTCTAACTAAACTTAATCGAAGCGATTAAATGTCTTAGATAACAATAAATACAAACGCACGCAGACTATTTTCAAACGCAACTAAAATTAAGTCTTTATTTCTTGAGCCATGAAACCCCATTACAAATTAGAGATTCACAAGCATTAACTATCGTAGTATGAAATTCGATTCGAAATTGCGCCACTATTTCATACAACCTAAACTTCACCTTTAAAGTCAGTCGTCTTTAACCACTTTACTGCAGGTAATTTAGCAAAACAACCAAAAAAAACACACAAACTGACTCACTCATAAGAAAAATGTATTTAAAAAAATATTTATAATTTCAGCCAAAACTACATCACCAACAAAAGTTAATAACACCAAAAGAAACAAAAAATAACAGAAAAAAATACTGGCGTATGCTCTACTACCCACCAAGAATACACAAAAAAATCAAAACTTGCAACTCAGTGGCAAATAGATGAATTTTTTTTTGTATACTCTACAGCCCAAAGAATCAAACAGACTCATTTACAAATACGATTCAAAGAAGAAAACCTGGTGGAACGAATTGTTTACTTTATTGTACAAAACTAGAATAAAACTCTTGAAAAAGAAATGAGATTTTAAGAGATGTTTTCACAAGCCATTATGGCCAAATAAAAGTAATTAAAAGAAAACAAATGCTTCTGCTTATAAAGTAGAAACTGCAGAAAGAAAAAAGATAGGAAACTGCCTTGAGTTGTTTCATGTACGCTGGTCTGCACTCTCAACAAATAAGGAAACGGACACTGGGTTCCTAAATCAACATGAAACTGGTGAAATAAATCTGCAAGTGTGTAAATTCGAGAGAAGGCCAGCAAATTCTATCCCAGCAGAAAAATAGTTACATGAAAAAATGTAACACTTAAATACTAAACTTGTATGTATATGGACACAAACATACATAAGGTAAATAAATGCAATCATATTAACTTTAAAACAACAACAACATTCAGAAGTTATTTTTGTTTGAAATGTTTTCTTTTTCTCGATCAAACGATTGCGACATCGGCGGACAGACGAAAATAAGGAAAATAATAAATCGAAATATATCTGTTCGACAAAACTATAAAATTTTGTATTTAAAATTTAGCAAATCATTGTGTAAATTTAAAAAATTGGCTCTATTTCTTTGAAATATTTTCAAAAATCTATGTTTCACAAATTCGTTTCTTTCAAAATAAACAAATATTTTCGAAACATCAGTATTCTAGAATACGTTTTACACGACGACTAGTCTGAGGAATATCTTTTTAAATACTGATTCTGATTTTTAGAAAAAATTTCTTGTATATTTTTTATTTTTTAGTTTATGTGTGTTCGACATTATGGAAACGCCCATACACAACGTGTTTTTTCGGGTTTTCAAGTCTTTTCAAAATGTGTTTAACGGCAAAATGTTTGAACACTTAAAATAAAGAAACGGTGATACAATCTCGCTTCCACTTTATTGCAACGGTTGTTGCATATTTAACTTGTAGTTTCGAGCGAATAATTGTATGAATGACAGACTGACTGATTGACTGACTACCTTGATTAATTAATTTACAAGTTGCACATCAATTTTCATACTGATAAACAAAAAATATCAGTCAACGTTGTTTAACTGAATGTGTGCAAATTAGAAAATACAATAGCGCATTTCAAAAACGCCACTGGCAGTTTGTATGTGCGTGTGATTATTATTAGAATATGTGTAACTCAGACGCAACAATTTGGCGTGTGTTTGCGAATTGTGTGAGCATGGCCACAAACAAAAAATCAGTAAACGGAAAATATAAAAATGATAAACAGGCGTTTCAGCGTTTACATTGTCAAGGTTGAAATCAGGCTCAATATGGGCAATAAGTTTTAAGCGATTATTTTCATGGTTTAGGAATGTTTCACTTACACTGCTTACATATTTGTAAAAGAGATTCCCTTTTATTATTTTTTAAACCTTTTATTTGCTTGTAGAGGCAAATTCTACTTTTCTTGAAATATATTTAAATTTATCGCAAATATTGTATGTGAATGTGCGCACTTGCATTTGAATGTGTACGAGTATTATTTCAGTTTGTAGTGCATTATTTACTCAGTTTACTAGGTTGCGTTAGATAAAATTTCAGATTTCAACAACAGATATAAACTTTGTTGTTGTTCGTCATTATTGTGCTTTTTCAGTTTTTCATAACATACGAGTGTGTACAAATTTCTAGTATATATTTTGCTTATTTTTTGCAAACTCGCACAGTCAGAAAGTTTCATATAACAACACATCGACAATTCTAAGATATGAAATAAATGATAAACAAAAACTTCATGGAAATAACGTGTCAGTGGTACATTAGCATTATTAAAAGTAGGCAACCACAACAACAACAAAAACAAAAACGCTAATGTAAAAATATTAAAAATGAAACCAACATGCATTTACCAAATAAAAGGAGGAGGAAGGGAATAGTTTGCAAATGTTTTCGTTATTCCCCAAAGAGTCTTTAACTCTATATTGAATGAAATACTCGTGTCTGCAAGAGATGGAAGCAATAAAAATATCTAAACTAACTTTTTACCCTCGATTGAGAGAATGCAAATAATTATTTTGAAAATCTTGATTTAATTGCAACAAACATTAACCTACTCGTACTGTGAATGAAAGAGAAAAAAATCAGGTTATACTTTCTTTATTGCCGGGCAATTTGATTCAAAATGCATTGAACAATGAGTGCAAAACTTAAATTTTCATTCTTCAATTAAAATATTTAAACTTGGCTAATAATAAAATTATAATCAAGAGTAGCAGTAGCAGAAGCTGAGCTACACATTTAAAGTGGCTAAAGAAATGGCGGTGTTTAATTCAATAAAAATAGTGGAGATTATAAACGTAGCAGAGCTTCTGAATTCAACATATTATTGGAATGTCGGTCGGCCTTTCAAATCCAGGAATTTATTTTTCTTGCCATGCCCAGAATTCCTATCAATCAATTGCTGCTCCCCATCGCAACAATTTTGTACTGATTTCTGTGCTTAACACACACAACCTGCTCGTGAGATAATTTTAATTCATCGATTATATATTTAGACACTGTGTGCACACCCTGGCATGAATGATCTTAATTGCATCAATGTAATTCTGATAAATAGTGGTTTCTAATTAATATTCCGCATCAGTAAAAGCTAATGCAATAATAATATTTAAGTTAACATGATTGAATCATTATCTGTTATTAGCAAATAGTTTCGAATTTACACAAAATCTAACCGACAGGTAATGAGCTTACAAACGACGGACAAGCTGATTGGCAATTGAATTTCAGTTTAATTTTAATTGTGTAAAAATTAAAATTTTTATCAACAGTATTTTGTACTTTAGATTACTGGTATGATGCAATCAGTATGCGGCCTACCAGCAGTCATCATTGCAACAGCCAACATGTTAAACTAAATCAATAAATAATAAACTGTTTACTAATTGAATCTTTAATGAAATCTCAAAGAAACATGAATATTTTTTATCTGCTCATTTCTTGAGTTGATTCGCTAAGCGTTTTTACATTTTATTTCGTAATAAAATGTGAAAATCTTCACCTACTTTTGAATTAAGTCAATATAAAAAGTTTTCTATCTGAAACGCACACCGTCGCTCACTTATTCACTCCTTCACATTTTTGTTTGTTTTTTTTTTTATTTATTTAATACACATTTAATTTCACACATTAATTAGAGTGCAACATTTGGATTTCTACAGCAGCATCATCATCAGCAACGTCTTCATAATCACTATTATGGCCATGTTATGAAATCAAAATATGAAAGAAATTTCATTCAACAAAATAGAGATTAACAAACTCACTAATTTCGCTGTCGAATGTTTTGTTTCAAGTCTGCTTGTGCATGTAGTCCACGCGTAAGTGTTATGAAACAAATTCCCAGCCTGAAGAAGAGGGGTTTAAAAGAAATCTTGTAGCATTACAACGACAACAACCTTTAAAAATGTTGAAAAGAAAATATAACATTAAGTCGACGCATAATATTCCTAATCGAATTGCCAAATATTCGGCTATTTTTATTAACTCGGGCACGACATTTAGACAAGCAATTTTTAATAGTTTTTAGTAACAAAAATATTATAATAAAACTAAAACAATTTTAAATAAACGGCATAAAAATTGGTTGGAATAGTTAAAGAAAGTAAATTTATGTATTTCAATTTAAAGACTGAATAATATTGAATTTTTATAATATTGATTTCTGCCGTTATCGCTCAATATATTCAAATATTTAAAAATTATTCATAACTGGACTTCTGGGGCCCTACAACTTCATTGGCATTACATAAGTTGATCATAGATTTTTATCTATAAAGACTATATTGAATTGTTTCAATTTGCGGGCAATTGCGGTAAATATTTTTATAAAATATTTGAATTCTATTTCATTTTGATGAGGTCCACTTAAACTTAAACTATTTTTCCAAAATAGCACTCATTTATTTAAACTTTGAAATAAATTGAAAGCCTCTACTCAATACAACTTCGTGTCCATTTAAAGTTAGAAAGTTTATATTTCCATTTTGAATAAAAACATTAGAAACGAAAGCACTTTCGTACATAATTTCAATTGCAAATTTGAGCAAAACATTTAGGAATAACTGAACATAATGTTTGCTTGCTTGTTAGATTGACCAGTTTTTCAAAATTACTTGAGGATAATACGATTTCATTTAGGAAAGTTTGCTCTACTTCTCTACATTGTGCTTGAAGTTAATACTTGGCCCCAATTTACATTATTTGAAAATATCACAAATTTGCTCGCAAAGGGTTTGATTTTATATGGCGAATTCACTGTCGAAAACAACCAAAAAATCATTGCATTCCTCTTTACAGCCTGATTGCATACGTGGTGATCCATACGAGAGTGTTTCATCAGGATACCGACTTGTCAGCACAAAACACTGAGAATCGATCTCACGACGTGTGGACTTACAGGACAGGCTTAGCAGCTACGAACCACAACAGCATTTTTGTTAAGTTTTATGTAACAAAAATATATTTTGTTTATTTATTAAATCCTAAGGCTAATGAGAGTTTCGTGAGCACCAGAACTATCGGCTGGGACAAAAATTTTAAACTCAATGAATATTGAAGTTTATTTAAAGCTTTAAGCAAATTTCCTTTATAGTCTTTTATAGAAAACTAATCTCAAAGTTTGGATCTTTATTGCTGAATTTACAACAATTCGAAAAAAATATTATGTTGCTTGCCAAGGTTTTAATGTACTCGTACTTTGTGTGTTTAAATTATGTGCACTTTTGTTTGGAATACACACACACACACACACCCAGCCTCAAATGATGTTATGCAATATCGAAAATGTTGCCATGGCAACAATAACAAGATTCAGCAACAACATAAATTCTCGTGCAATATTATTATTATGTTTCCTGCTGCGTTTTTGGGTTGAACGCTGAGAACACCCATTGACATGACCCCAAACAAAAATAAATTCAACTTTTCTCCCGAAACTCAAGAATGAAATGGAGAAGACAACTACAACACTTAAATGAAACTCATTTCATATGTTATGAATGCCAAATATGATACGCTGCTGCGCTTCACTTCCCTGCAAAAATAGTCAGAAACGAAGATTTTTTTACAACGATGCCATTAAGAACTTTAATTGCAATTTGTTGTCTCAATATTTCATTTGCCCACACATTTAATATTTGAATAGATGGTCTGTTGGTTGGTTTTTGGGTGCACCAGACATGGTCTTGTACTGAACTGGACTTGATGTTCTAGTCAGAACAATGCGAACAATATGCACATATTTTAATAATGCATTAACAGGGTTCGGATATTCTAGCAATCGTTGCTTTTTTCCATATATTAATGAGTGTGCATAAATCCATATTCTGAGGGTGCCGTTGGCTGAAGTAGTGAACTACGACGCCTTAGATCCCGAAGTCCGACTCCACACTTAGTCGTTAAGATGGATGGTGGCGAATTTTTCTAACCTGCATTAGTTAAGGATTGAATTAATTGTTGTCATAACACTGGTTACTGAACATTACCGACAACAATCAACACCTGCACCAAAATAAATTCACAGGCGAAGTAAAAAGTGGTACAACAAATTTTCTATCTTCAAATCTGTCTTCATCTGACCTTTTTATTATATTTATTATGAGATTATGTTCTCCTACATATTGTTGCATATATTTGACTTTTATTTATATTTTTAAGCACTTCAAATATGTTGTAGCTGCAAGCCCTGTTCATTTCATGAAAAATACCAAAGTGAAGAGGTTCATCGTTACTTTGCATTTGCAGCAACACAAACGGATGAAACGAGACCACGACAGAGCAAAATCAAAACAGAAGAAGCCATTGAAGTAATTTGCATTTAATTTAAAATTTATCTTGAGATTCTACAGATTTAGTTTTGATTCTTTTTTCTGAAAATCCTATAAAAGGAAATAAACTGCAATTATTTTATAATTTATAGCTGACTTTTTGTTCGTTTCCTCTTTATTGTATGGCGAGATTAATTTTTACCCCTATAGAAAAAAATTGTTTTTTTTGTTTTTAACAATGTTGAGTTACGTAATGCTCATATTCCAAGTTTTAGCCAACTGACGGTTAATTTATATTTACTAACCTCATTACAGAATATTATCGGTTTTGTTGTTTATAAATGATACGTTTGAAGAAACTTTACATGGTAAAAAGGAAAAAAGCAACTGCACAAACAGATAAAACAAACACAAAAACTGACACAATGAGGAAAACAAACAAAGTGCTTCATGCCACCAATCATACATTTCATAAGGGTATTCAGTTAAGATAGCAAAAGCTCCAAGCAACTAGTTGGAACCTAATTTGTAGAGCAAAATGTATCACTTTTACTATCAAAATTTATCAAAAGTTATCCGTTTTTGTTTTTCAGAAAAATACATACTCGGGATGTAAGGCGCCGTTCGCTTGTGTTGACTACTTCATCCAACAACACCCTAAAAATAACTCCACGTGATTTTGTAAACAGTAGAGTTACTTGTGGCACAGTCCTTTCTTTCGACGGCTTATTTCAAATATTTGTCTGCACATTCAATTATTTCAATTATAAAATCTGGCGTAAAAAGTGGCAAATGTTTAACAGTTACGTGCATGCCCATAATATTTAGCAGAGTTAAGCGGTTTCAACACGTATTTGGACATCAACTTTTTGCTTTTGTATTGTATGGCAGTAACTCTTTAACACTCGACCAACATACCCAACAATACTCTTCCGCCATTCCGGCATTCATTGTTGCCGATTTGTGTATATTTTACAGGCCATAAGTTGCAACTTCAATAGTTATTAACCTATTGAATTTCAATATTTGTTGTTGCTTTTGTTGCTTAGTATCGTTAAACAAACTGTTGATGAATAACACCAGTACCTGTTCGAAAACTACACGAAGCAAACAGCCGGCTGGCGATCTGATTTTAACTCGTACGAGTGCAGAGAGAGAAAACAAGAAGTATACAACACAAAAATTCTCACCTTCTGGAAAATTTGGTTCAGGCCTCCTCCATTCATGCAATACAGTGTTTGTTTATTTTAGCCAAGTTAATTGGGTACAATAAACATAATTACATAAAATGATCTTAATATTACCTCCAATAATTAGATCGTTATTAATTTTAGTCTAGTTTATTTGTTTACTATTTTCTAACACAAACAAAAGTGTTTCGAGAGATCACAAAATGTTTATTTATTTGCTTTTTTATTAAACAACATTTCGCACACAAGCAGCTACACAACATGCACATGCACATGCACATGCACATGCACATGCACATGCCCATTAACATACACATACACGTATTTATGAATGTAGATAGATTTAGAATTATATAAATCCATCCGTAATTGTTATTTGACGGCTTTTTTTCAAAGGGTCGGTGCGATGTCCAGTATTGACACACACTACAATTATTAGATACGCGTACGTACTAATAGATAACATATTAACAACTTTGGATATGTACAAACAACTCGTTCATGTACACATATCGCACACTAAATCGTAAAGAGCCACAAGCAAATATCAAAAAATGTTTGGATATATAATTTCTTATGCCCATAAAAGTTTCCTTCGACTCGACTTAACTGTCCAATGCATTAAGATATTATGAAATGACTTTAAAACGTTTTTTTTATTTTGAGTTGAGGCTGTTTATGATTAAGTGTGCGATATACAGAATATAGAATGGAGCAGCTGGCACTTTCGTAGTCGCTGCGAATAAACTTTGTTCTCAATATTTTTTTTCCACAAATCACTAGGGTATTCGGTTGGTCAGAAGAAGTTTTATATTGCAGCAGTAGTACGTACTCGTACATACTTTTTTCCAATTTTAGGGCTCATACTAAAACTCGTTTCATGCTGGTGAAATACTCGGAGCGGATCATTTTATATATCAAAAGATTTTCTGATAAACCTATTTATTTGTCAGTTGCTATCAGGATGACGCTTAAAAATCCCTAACTACCACACATTTCCAGGTTGACTATTTCAAAATAAAGTGCTTGGCTGGTCTTACTTTATCATTGGTGGAACAGTCAGTTTTTAATCAAAACTTTTTGTGGACCTATTTTCCTAGTTGCCGCCAGCACTACTTATACTGCGGCATATTGAATAAACCTCAACGAATTAACACTTTTGAAACTCCTACGAATATCTCAAATATATCTAATAAATCTTATAAGTTTATTAAAATTTTATCGATTATTATCCGATTAATACGCAGCACTGACTAATTCAACACATACATACATAAATTATAAAAAAATTTTATCCACTTGCTAAAAGCTCGATTTAACTAGTCTCGTTCCTTGATGAAACCGCAAAAAAGTTTAATTGCGCAAGTAGAAGGTCGCCATTGTAATAAAGCTTATCGAATTGCCTGCATAAAATGAAAAGTTATAAGTACTATATACGTGTACATAAATATATATATATATATATATATATATATATATAATATCTGCAGATATTTTTAAAGTTGAGTAACTACTTGTTTGCACCATCTTAACATTCAAGGATAGTCAAGGTTCTACTTACATCAGAGAACCTGCATTTAAATAAACACTTTTTTGTTTCGTTATTGTAAAAATCAATTTCTTGCCAGGGTTTTCTTACAAAAAAATATTATAAGAAATGGGATGATATATTATAGTTTTTTTTTTTTTTGGTTTTACAACAAACAGAAGCAGATAAACATCATCGACAAGACGAAAAAATATCAGATCAAAGTAATTCATGCGAACGAAATCCACCTACAAAACTATGAAGGAACGAGATAAAACAATAACACAAATCAAAAATAATTTCGTAAAAACGCCCACCTCGCATTTTGCCCATTTGATTTGATTTCATTTTTTTCATCTTCTTTTGGAGTTCTTTTTTATTCAAATGCAAGAAGTATTTCAAGAAAAAGTGTTTATTCAATTCATATTTTATTTGAAATTTTTCAATGATTACAAAATCATATCATAATGATATTCATATTTAATGAGGGATATTTCGATAAAAGCGTTTACGGTTTAAGTCGCATTCAAAAAATACTATATTTCAACTAAGAAGAAGAAAATGAAATGACTTCCAATAATCGAGTGTCTAACGGTAGAAATTAAAGCACATAAAATATGTTTAATATAAGTTATTAAGTATAAAATTCAAACCAAAAAAGTTTGACTTAATGTATAATGGAACAAAAAATTCAGAAAAATGAGACATGAAGAAAATAATCAAATGGTAACACAGGTATCATAACACACAAGTGTTAACATCAGGTTGATACAGTTCTCGGATTGTTTTTCACAATAAAATTTGTGTAAATAGAAAACTGTTATCACATTCAACTAAGCCACCTAAACAGTGATGATAAACACAATATACACATGAGCACTGAAGATGAAAGTGTAGCGACTTTCGAAAACAGCTGTTCTGCTCTGCTGTGTAAGTTGAATAAAACTGATGTTGACTTCCTTTGTGCCTAGGAATATTTATCATCATGTCTTTCTGAGATTTTAACTAAGTTAGAACAATTAGCCTATAAAAATATTAATATAGCAAAATAAAAATGTAAAAAAAAATAAAATCACATTAATGTGTTTTTTGTTACCATAAAAAATATATTATTTTAAAAAATTTTAGTAAATAATTTTCAGTTGCAAGAAGCAAAATTTGCGATTTTGAACTCAACAGTGATTTCAAAATTTGAAATTTACAACACGTCGGCGCATCTTATATCTAGAAATATTTTTCTGGTATTTTATGTAAATCTAAGGGTCTCAAGACAAGGCGGGTTTGTTATTACACTCGTAGTGATGTTGGTCACCGAGCAGAATGTCGATAGATAACACATCTTTTCGTTATACCCTCTATCGATTTTTATTTGAAAATATATAAAATATTTATGTTGTCATAACAACCATTATACCGTGTTGTCGTTTTTTGTTGTTGTTGTTCTCCCCCGGATAGAAGAAGAATTGGTGAAACAAGTGTTTTCATATTTTTATTTATCTAGTGAATTTTATTTAGGGTTTTTTATGTTCAGAGTTGTTTTGAAGTGTGTTTTATTATTTTATGTCTTGTTTTTGGCTGCACTTTGTTTTTAGCTGCCGCACGATTTTTATATATAGAATTTGAACTAAATTTTGTTCTATTCCTTCGTTAATTTTTTTGCATTTGCACATACATAAACATAATGGGTTGGATCGAATTGGATGTTTGGCTGGTTGGCTGGTTGGATGAGTGTGGAGCAAGTATTTATGAGCAGTACACATGTTCAAAAATAGGACGTATTTGTCATCAGTTGCAAGGCACAAGTAAAGGGTATTTATTTAGAGGTTGAACTCCATGAGTTGGATACACGATTTGACAACTGGAAGTGGCTGTTTGGATAGAATAGTTTGCGTTTTATAGGCAATAGAATCAAGGCGGAGCCAAGTTTGCAAATTGTCAATAGATCTATTTCGATACGTGAATTTCCTTATTTGATAATTATATCGCGCTGATTACCCGATTATATTATTTTTTTATGAAAATCTCCCTCCAGTCGTTTGTTTAGAAATAGTTTAGCACTTGGAAGAGAACATGCGGTTAATAGTTGGCGAAAATTTAACATTCAAATTAACCCATGATCGAAGTCATGTCCAAAGTATTAAACATACTTTTAGTGTTTGATCGTTAAAATTGTCACCCTTTAAAAAATGCCCTTTGTAAACACTTTGCATTATCGAAAATGAATGTATTTTGGGTGCTTTTGTTTTATTTTAATAGCGAAAAAGACCTTTGACTAGAGCAAAGCTAAGTGAAATCCTGATGTATAAATTTAACTCAACCGCACTTGTTTGGATGAAAATAAAATTGTGGAAATGAAGGAACAAAATTCAAATCGATATTTAAGTTATTGATAGAGAAATTGAATTGAAATGTTAAAGAAGGAGTTTGTGATAACTATTTAAGCATCGATTTTATCTCGATTTAAGTTAAACTAAAATGCAATTTAATTTGACATTGTGAAACATTTTTATTTACAACAATATTTTTTTCATCTGATATTGATTTTTCGAAATAATAATTTAGTTTGGTTTTTATACTTTCTGTATTTTTGGCAATACATTATGTATTAAGATGAAAATCAAAGCCAATGTTATTTTCAGTTTCCGATATTTTCATTAGAGTTCTCCCAAAGAAGAATACAGAACCTGTTTAATATATTGAGAACATAGATTACTGAATACTATTTTAATATTTTATCAAAAACTGAGTGTCGATTACCAACCGCAGACTTAAAAGTGGCTTATTAATCATAAATAAAATCAATAGCAATCGCACAGCTCTTGAATTAATACGGCGAGATACTGGTATAATAGAAATAAAATAAGATAAAATATTTCGCTTAAATAGCAAAACCATCGGCTAATAATATTGCAAAATTGTATTTAATTCATTAAACTTTTATGGTAAATATGAACCCGATTCGTATTGATTTCATAAGAAATTACGTCCACACAACGAGTTTTCTTTTGCGCTTGTTTCTTAATTATCTGCCTCACTACTCACTTACAGATTGATAAACATTTTAGTTCCATTTAACATTTAACTCTTCTTACGGTTACAATTGAACCACCGCTTTTCTTTTAATTATGACATTTACAAATAAATTAGCAAAACGGGCATACAGAGACACAATAATCACACTTTGATTTCAACAAACGGGCTTGCACGTACATAAATGAAATGAAATAATAAACTTAGAAAGTTATTTCGTTTTATTGCAATTAAAAAAGCACGTCACTGTGCGTTTGCAACAGGAATAATTTGAGCACATAAAGTTATACCGCCTCAAATTCAAAGTGACAGACGAATAGATCACGCCAATCACATTGCCGAACGAATAAATATACGAACGGACAAACGCTTTGTCACAAATCCAAATCGAAACTGGCGTCCGTTATATATTTGCTGCCTATTTTGCTGGCAATGCTGCTGAAGATGCTTTTGCTGCAGCTGATGCTGAGATCTTGTGCATGTTGTAGAATGAATAAATCTATGGAAAGAAAGATATCTAAATACTTTAAATCGATACAGGCCGCCCACATTCTTCCCTAACATCATAAATGTGTGATTTATTTTTAGGAATAGCCAAATAAACAAAAAATTGATAATTCAATCAATAGCTTCAATAACAAAATACGATACGATCACCATTCGCTTTGTGCAATAACACAACCGCAGTGCCATCGGCGTACAACCAGGCAACAAAGAAACTTAACAATTTCATGATTCATCTGGACCACCAGTAGCTAAATAATTTCCCATAGTTAAGATCACATATCCACGTGCTATAAATCTGAATGGAGTTTAACGATTTAAAATGGTCTGAGAAATCGTTTGCACTCCGGATTTCTTTATTATGTGTTGAAAAAAAGAAAATCTCCAGAACACTTTTATTTATTTTTTTATGGACACTATAAATTGTTGCATGAACTAAACTTTTTACGATTGAATCTCTGACTTTTGGTTTTCATTAATGTCATTCAAGAATTATGATCAAACAGAAGTTGTTTACGTTTGGCTATGAAAAGAACAAGGAAAAGATCATTGGGATCGGTTTTCGTCAAATCACATCAAAATTTCATTTGCAAACTTCGAGAATATGCCCACTTCTCAGATTTTATTATTTATATTCATGTAGGGATGTGTGTACTTGTTTTGGATCAATGTAATCTGAATGCCAGCATTTCGTTGGTATACCTGCAACCAAACGCATTCAGACGACTTTATTTAACTTTTCTTAACAACGACTTGTGCAATTCAATATTTTTTCTTAGATTTAATTTTAATAAACTTTTTTATCCAGTTGATATCTTAAGCCTTTTAGAAATAAAATTTATGTTTATTTACATCAATCATATGGACGAAACGAAACGTGAGAATTTATTTTTATAAACCTCGCAAATACATTTTGCTGCAGGTATTTTTTTTTCTATTTCTTTTTAATTATTTTGAAGTGTAACGCAGGTGACTCCAGTGGGGAAGCTTCACGGAGGAATATTTATAATATTTGAAATATTCCCATGATGTCGATTTGCGGTTATTACCTCTAGGAACCTTCCGGCCAGCTAAAATATATTAATTTAATGTTATTGTTTGATTTTTAAGAAATCAAAAAATTGTTTTGTGATTTCCAGTACGTACACAAACTCTTTATCGTTCTTAATTTATACTTCTGTGTTTATTTTGAGTGTAATTAAATCTTTCGTTTCTTGTATAAATCAAAATTCAAAGTTTAAAGTTGATAAAATATAGTTGTGTGGTGACAACTAGGGGTGATTATTAAGGGGATAGTGTTGAGAGGGTCGATGGAGAAGGAGTAGAAAATATAGAATATGCTGCAGGCCTTTTACAATTAAGACGAATGAGGGTGCTGTGATGCGATCTTTATAGTACATGATAATGTAGATCGCTGCGAAAATTGTCATAGTGACCAGTGCTATGACTTCGCCATTGACTAAGACAACCATGCAGTAAACCAGATCATGAAAATTCGATCCCATATTCATTACAAGACCTTCGGCTACATGGTCTACATATTAACTACTTTGTGACGCGTCCAAAAGCAATCCTGTCGTTATCAGCTCGACTGAAACTATTCAATAAGTAAATGAAAACATCAAAATGTTTAAAATACAATTTAACATGCGAATTAATCAGGAATTTGAATTCATTGCTAACAAATAAAAGAGTAACTTAATTTATTTTAACTTAAAATTAAATTTCAAATAATTTCGAATTCTATCATTTGCTGTCAAATTTTTGTTGTTTTAGATAGAAACCGAAAGCTTTGAAATGTTTTTGGCAAATAAGTGGAAATTTAGTGGTTTGTTGTTTGTTTCTAATTCGACTGCAGTACTAATACATTTCATTTGAGTTTATTTCATTTATTTGCTTAAAATTTCATTGTCACAAATTGTGTCTGCTTATTTTTTCAGTATAAATTGTATTTGTTGTTATTGGATATTCATTATAGGGTTTCAACTGAAAAATAATATATTATTGAACAATTTGTCGTCAAGTATACGAGTACCAAGCGGAAATAAATATACAAAAATATTATTTCTATTAGAAAAGGCTTTAGGTTGTATGTTAAGAAAGAATTTCAAATGATTTATTTTTAGCGATTCGGCTTTTTACAAAAAGTCTGCTCAGATTTGATGATTAGAAAAATATATTTGTTTAAATGCAACGCTTTTGCAAACCCTTTACTTGTTCACAGCTGAAGTAAATTACGTTGCATTTTTTGTTATCACAGTTTTGAAAAACATCATACAACTAATGAAAGTTAGTACGTCACTTACAGAAATAACATCATGTCGATGAAATTGTTTGGCATGTAACGATTATAGAATTCCTTAACTATCAAATTTATACGACGAAATAAAGCCTTGCCAATTTGGCGCCTTTAATGCTCATGGAGAAAGCAAGAGTTTTGTTTTCAAACAATGGCGCAACTACATCAGAAGAAAATTTCCATAAGAGAATTCTCACGACTCTATTTGCTTTGCTTCTGAACATTTTAGTTGGATCATCCCATTAGGTAGATACGTGCATGTGTATGTCTGTATGTACTTCTAAACGTATAGAGATATTTGGCACACTGGAGTCAAATAAATAATGAAAATTAAATACTTTGAATTATTAGAATTAGTCATAAATTTGAAAAGCCGGAACACTTTCAACCATTCAACCAACCGAACGAGCCCCATTCAATGGTTTTGTTAAAACATTTAATTGAAACCATTATTTTCAGACGCATTTAGTTGCTTTGCTTCACTATTTCCACGAGCAGAATACACACTTCAGTCGCATTTGTTTACGGTCTAATTCACATTTTTAGGTGCAAAATAGAGTCGAATAAATAATTTGCAATTTAATTTATATATATTTTTGGGGAGAAATAACTTTCATTAACAGTTTGCTCAACTTTTTTCTTTATTCTTTTTTGGCCTGTTCTTTTCAAATGTATAACAATGAAAATAATTGTTTCTTTTTCGCAGATATTAATTACTTTAGTTTTATTTGCTATCATTATTTATGCAATTTGAAGTGTTTCTTTAAGTTTGTAAGAAACATTTGCGAAATAGTCGTTTTCTCATTTCATGCACTTGAAGAAATAAATGCTTGTCTTTTTATTTTCCGATAGTGTGTTTTTCTGGTTATTGTATTTTATATTTCAGGCAAATTCTTCAATATCCATTAACTTACCATATGAAGTGGTATTTAACCCTAAAACACTACACATATATATATGAAGTGCAATATGAACATTTGATCGATAGGATACCCTAATCATTTGCAGCGTATCCCGCAACAGAAGAAACAAAAAGAATATTTATTGCCCTCATTTGTGGTTGATTGCAAACCGAAAAATCGATTTACCACCAATCATGCCGTATTATGTTACTCTTTTTTGTTTATATAAATTTTTTTAGTCATGATGCATTCAACATATTCGCATTTACCAAAAATAATTCATTACATCAATATTTTTGTGTTTCTTCGGCACTTTATATTATATTCTATTCTATTCATAACAGCATCAATAGACAAAAAACTCATTCATAAATTTAGGCAAAAATGTTAGAACCAAAAATAAATACAACAATACATTTAAAAATTACAATCAAAAGCAATTTAGGACACAGTGAACAAACACATTTGAAACTACAAGTGTTTTCTGCTTTTAACTGTAAATTTATGTCGAAAAGCATATCGGAGGGGTAGCTCACAAAAAACATGAAGCTTTTAATGTTGTTACGCGACCTTGGTAAACACTTATTGTTTATTTATCTATATCCGCCTGCCCCTCCGTCTTTCAGCGTCGCGTTCCTCAACTCAAAAGAATATATAATATACATACATATATACACGGAGGCGGATTAAAAAGTCTTCTGCAAGGTGTAACAGCGCAACAGTCTTCGAACTTAAGCTACCTTTCAAAATTTTTTTATTGAGCCACAATTTTTTCACAAGCTGAGAGAAGTGCGTTCTGTTTTAGTGCAAAATTATTTGTAAAGAGTTTTTGGCGAAGATCTTGGTCAGTATATTTACTGCCTATTTCACGAGATGTCGAAAGTATTCTTTCCTTCGTATCATTATAAATAAAACAAACCCAAAATTTCATAAACCGTTTTCGTTTTCAATGTAATTGTACGGAATAAATAATTCTTTGGCATCGTGAAATAGACTGTACAAATTTACAATCTTTCCTATCAACTTTGTTTCGAAAATAGTTTTCTGATTGCCGCCGTATGTACATTTCGTACAAAAAGTTACGGTAACAAGTATTTTAATTATCAACAAATAGTTAAAAAACACTTCCCTGTTCTAGCCTCTATCTTCACTTCTTCTATCTTAAGCTGTAAAAATATTTATAAACGTATGACAACTAACGCCTGTTTTAATTACCATCACACATATTTAATAATTTTTCTTTAAAATTTAATTCATTTAATTCAGAATTATGCACGGCTGTCTTCCAAAACTTATCAATGCGAAGCTTGTTATATGTAGTTCTGCTGCGGTATTTAGGCAGCATAAGTACTCATGTAAAGTTTGCGGCGTAGTACTTTACGGCACTTCGCTTTGTTCAAATACAACGCAATAGATACTTTGAAAGTCAGCCTCTTCTCGAGATTTCCTGCATTAATAGCTTGGAGGTGCGGATATTTCTCTGTTTGGGGAAGAGCATTGCTTCGTCGACCCCTTTATCAGCCGCTATACATTAGACCCACCCTTGCATGGATCCCAAAGTTCCAATGCCTTTTCGGATACAATGTAATTTCTTTTGGATTTTCGTTATTAAAATTTATTGGGAGTTAGTTATTTTTTTACTTCCTATTTCCCTGGCAATATTTCATGCATTGAGAAATCAATTAATATGTGGTGGAGTAAGTTGTATAAGCTCCTGATCTTTAGTGATCTCATATACAGATGCATTGAAATTTCATTCAATTAGCTAATAAAACCAACAGACTGAAGTTACTGATTGAGTAAGAAAATAACTATATGCCACAGTGTGCCCCAACTTATTATAAACGCTATGACAATTTGTGGTGTTCGTGTATATTTACAACAATATTATTTATCTACGAAAAACCAACAAAAATCTAATGTTATCAATAAATGTCATGGTTAATATATTCATGTTGGCTTTTTAAATTTATGCAAAATATTTAGTAAAACCAAAAGACTTTATTAATTGTTATTTACAGAATTAAACAAAAAATAAATACAAAACTTGATTTTATGTACAGTTAAACTTCTATAACTTGAACTGCTATAATTTCTATAAATCCATTGGCAGTAGCGTTAATAACATTTTCAAAACTAACTCTATACCATGTCAATTATTACTGAATAATGCTGATTTGATTTATAATAAAAGGTCAAATCTATCTAACGTCATCCAATTGCAGTTGGACTGGCTGTTGCGGTTTGTTTCAAAATAAAAAAAATTAATAAAAAACATAAGAACTATAGAATCGCGAATTGTTATTCGTTAACATGCATGTTGGATGTTTTTCTCACACTCACACAACATTTCATGTCAACAACAGAAACAACAACTTCGACATATTCACCAAATCAGAGATAATTTATCGATAATCGCAACAACTAAAACTCGAAACCTTAAATTTATTGATGATGGCTCATTAGGCTTAAAATGTTAACGAGGTTCTTCCTACTACAGCGCCAAGATTTCACGTTTACAGAACTATCAGTTCTCCTTCCCTTCATCTCAAAATATTTATTAAAGGTTTTTTTATGTTACTGGATATTTTCCAGCACGAAATATGTAAGCAAATAAAAAATAAATAAATAAAATAAACAAGTTTCATGTGTAAGTTTCCGCACGAAGAGTGACCGTTGTGCGACTAAAGTAGCGAATTGCTACTTTTGCTGCCCTTTTTATCTGAAAAAAATTGCGTTTTCTTTATTTTCTTTTCTGAAAAATTCGTGTTATTTTAGAATTATAAAACTTTCCCATTCTACACAATTTGTAATTAGAGGAGTATGAGCGCTATATTAATAGCCGACTTTATTGTTTGGAATTTTATGCCTGTCAAGTAAATTGATATAGAATCGCACAAGTCAACTCCTCTATTAGAGCCAGTTTATTTAAATGTTTACCTACCTATTCATAAAAGCATATATAAAACTAAACTTTTATGCAAAATATTAAATCGAATACGTTTCAACCTCATATCGACTTTAATAAAATGGGTCTGTTGTATAAAAATTCTCAATTGTCACAGAATAAATTCGTATAAGCAAAAATATTGACTATAAACCTGGTGAGTGTGCTGGCTATAACCTTGTAGTTACAAGTAAAATCCTGAATAGGAGTTTCTGTAAAATCTTACAAAAATAAATCATAAATGATATATTAATATGTGCTGACACATAATAGGTGTGATCCCGTATTTTTTGAGTAAAGTTCGGTAAAGTGAGAGTAAGCAAAAAATTCTCTCACATATTGTTAAAAATGTACAAAAGTACGGGAACAGAAAAAGCCAAATTTCTTTACCAAAAGAACACATCGAAGTGTTTTGAATTTTAATACATGGTATATGGTGTCTGCATGCAAGCTAACCTCAAGCAGTACTTAGTTTATTCGCCATTTACTCTTATTTTATTACAATCTTTATTTAAAATTTTTTGATAATAGCTTTTTGCTGCTTTTTGCAGTTTATGTTTTTAAAGCAGCTGATCGTTTGTCTGTTTTCCCAATCTGCCCGAAAAAAATTTTCGGGCTGTTTTGGGTAAGATTGGGCAACCGCGGGCACCCAAAATAGAGTACGGGATCACACCTAACATACGAGTTTTTTAGTGGCACTTGTGTTTAAAAAATTACCCGTTTATAGAGCTTTTTAAAATTTTCAACGGCCACCCTGAACTCAGGTTTAGCAATCGAACTCTGATCTAAGCTACTACACGTACATATCAATTGCTTACACAACAGACAAGAGATAGATCATTTTCTATACGCAACAGAACTTTGAAAGTTTTTGCTAGTAAGCATGGAAACATTTGAAATATTTGCTTTTATTTGCAATTAATAATACCTTCTTTTTATTATATATCACACGATACGTCATTTACAAATTAGTGTTGATTGCCATTTCTCTTATGAGTGCACGTGTATCTTTCATGAATTTTAGGATTTACGCGAAAACCAAGAAGCTCAGGTGGTTCTGCCAGTCTAGGTACACGCGTATTATTATATATATTCATCGCATTTCCTACTTACACATATTCTGTAGAAATGGAAATATGTATCATGTTTCAACAAGGGAATGGGCTGCGCAAGCAGAATTTATTTTCCTATCGCGCGCGATAGGCAATTAAAAGCTTGCGTATCACTGGTATAGACTACAAATCCATGATGTACGCGGGATGGTTACACACCTAATATCCTCACATATTTGTAGTTGATATGTGCGTATCATAAATTGACTCAAAATTAAGCAATAAACTTATAAAAAATGTTTGCAGCAATTTAAAGGGGTCATGTAATTAATTAATGTTTTATTTATTTCTCCATTTCCATTTCATTTATTTCTACGTGAAATTTTTCTTACAAAATATTAACATTACTTGACTACTTTTTAATTCTGAAACCACAATAAGCAGCTGTAAAATATTGAGAAATTACTTATGGCGAAGGCAGGAAAGAACAGAAAAGTGATATAATAATACAAATTCAATTGCACTTAAAAGGTTAATAAAAGTAAATAATATTAAAATAAAAAGCCAGTTATATTTACCGCCTTTTTATATTTCAAATGAAATGACAAAATAAAAACTAAAACAGACAATTTCATAAGTAGAATATTCCAATTGAAATGGTTTTAATAAAACTTCCAAGTTGTTTAATAATTCAGACGTACATATTTGAGCGAAAATTGATTTTAATTACCGAAAAATTATAAATTTAAATGTGGTCAACTCACCGGTTAATGTGGGTATGTTGCATGTGATGTTTCGTCGATGAACTATCCAAAGCTTTTGTATGTCGATTTGTTGTAGCCTCCAGAGAATTGGTAGATAGTTTGGACAATTTATTAACACTTGAGCTTATATTACGCTTTATACTTAAATTAGTAATGGGTGATCTACGTTGTGTTGGCGAAACACTAGCAGAGGAGCCTGAAGCTCCTCCGCCACCCGTGCTAGCACCACTAACCGCACCAGTGGTCGCTGTTATACGAGTGGACACTTTAGATTTTACATCATTGTAATTTTTTCTAATCACTGTTTTATTATTAGCAATTTGATTCATAACAGCATCCCATTTATTGGTGGAATGATGATATTTATGCACGACCGAAGGTGAATTAGTTTTATTTAAATTCGATTGTTTAGGTGACGAACGTATTTTGGCACTTTTGGGTGTATTTGATTTGTAACGGGTGGAATGTTTACCACTTGTTAAAGTGGTAGTTTTAGACAATTTCACACTTTCGGTGATTGAAGATTTTGAATCGGCACCGGAGACCGAAACCGTTTCCAACCGTAAAGAATCTTGATCAGAAGGTTTGCGAGGATCTAGAACTTGATTTGTTTCTGTTTCCAACGATGACGATGATGTTGTTGTGTTATTTTGTTTTGATATTGTCGTTTTGTTATGCACGCCGTTTTCTGTTGTAAGCGACGTTAGCGACGAATGCTTGCGCGGCGATGTTTGATTTTGTACTGCCATTAAATGTTTCTGCATCGGTTGCTCACACCACGAAGTTGTTGATGTCGTCGAGCTTTTTGATAGTTTAACCGGCTTGTATACGGAGTCTTCGCCATTATTTTCGTTGTTATTATTAATATGTTCTCCATCGAAAGCTTCATCAAGAGAACAGAAACTCTTAAAATCCACACCAACACCACTAATGTTAACGTTACTTCCATTCACACTGCAATACGATGTACGATTGGAGAGTGTATCGACTGAGAGATGATCAGTGCTCATGCTACTTTGTATTGTGGATGATGTTTGGCTATTACTTAAAAGACCTTGACCGTGGGTAGCAGTGGAAATGTGTGTCGTTGACACAATACTACCCATTGTAACAGTAGACTTTTCACTGCACTGTGAAAATGTTTGGTATCGTTTGGCTGCCATTTCGCGATTAGATTTAACAGTTTCTGTCGAATCATCGCCGTCTAGATCATTATCGGGCGATAAATCGTAGTTGGTATCATGAGTCTCCTGCCTGCGCATTTGGGATAAGTCTTCGTCACCACGGTTTTCTACGTCTGTGAATATACCAGAAGACTCCATGCAAGAATCTTCCATTTGGGGATCTTCCGATATAAAAACAGAGGCAGATGATTGTAACATAGGACCATACAGTTGGCCATCGATAACTTGGGCTCTACGATCACCACGATGGAATACATCGTCAGCATCAGATTCGGTGAAAAAATCTGAATCAGTCATAGGATCTTGTCGCCTAACAGGTGGTAAATGACCGCTAACGCCTTGTTGCTGGTTGAAACTAGGCTGACGTGATACTCCTTTGCGAATGGGGCCATTCGATGGTGAGTGATCACATGGACCCCTAGAAGCAGGCCTCGACATTTCTCCATCACCTTGATAACCAGTATCTAGGCTTGTTACACTAGTAACACTGGTTATGAAACTAGTAGAAATTTTCGAAACACTGGATGATATGGACTTGTTTATAGTTTCAGTTTTACTGGGTTCAGTGTCGGTATGAAGTGACAACGACTCCAAACATTGTTGCTGATCTTCGTTAGAAAACGATGCCAAATTCTGCAAACACTGTTGCTGTTGCTGTAATTGTAGTTGCTGGTGCTGCAAGACCATATCATTAATATCGGTTTTAACTTCCACCGGATCTAGCGGCAATTCTTCGGGGGAAGGAGTTTGATCAATGCGCATTTGCTGCAGAGCCAATTCATGGCTTAGGTTTTTTACATTGCTGGTACTATTGAGCAGTAGGGCTAAGTCAAGATTATTCGTGTTTGTTGTGGCGGTAGAATCAAGAAACTCTTTCATTTGATCAGGCGTCAATATGCCCAAACTTTCATCCATATCGAAGGAGTTTTGTTTCTTCAAAAACTGTTGTTGCATTTGATGCGTAGAAATAGAATGCGTCATATTTTGCGTACTGTTTTGGGTGTTGTTTATGCCTTGGGAGAGCACTGTTGATGACAACGATACATCCACCAACTCTATGGAGCAATCCAAAGTGGATTCGGTTAAGTCCAAGCCAAATGAAAATCTTGTCTTTTTATTGGGATCGCTTACATCTTGCAATGAAGTTGTGGTCTGTGCTATTTGCCCCTGTTGATAAAAAGAATCTGTTCTAACGCCAGATGATAACAACGTGCTATCCATATCCATTGGCTCCTGTTGTCCATCGTCCTCCGGTGTGCGTATGGGTAACACCAAATCACTTTGAGCCCCCTTCAGTAATATGGATGACTGCAAGTGGGCCGGCGTTGGAGTTAGCTGATATACGGAATTGTTTAAGTTTTTGCTTCCATTACGGTTCGGCGTAGTGGTGCAAGAATTAGAAACTTGTGTCATGTACAGCAGTTGGCTTGTATTCTTTGCATTGGGTGAATCTATATAATTTTTATTTAAGTTGAGCAATTGCATGTGCTTTGGTGTTGTTGCCATGCCGGTTAGATCTAAGAGAAGTTCAGTATTTGCTGTTGAATTCAAAGGTAGTTTCATAGTCGACTTATGGCACTCTGAGGCTGTTAAAGTATCATCAAGATTTTCAGAGGTTCTTTCTGAATATTGCTGATGACCCAATTTCTCAAATTGTTTTTGTACATCGATTGCGATGTCTTCTTCAAATCCAGATGGAATTGAAACATCATCAATCATAAAAAGATTTTCACTAGAACCTGGATTAGAATATGTGGCGTTGGTGGCCGGCGAAAGAATATCAGTGTGCTCAATTAACTTGGTGCTAGCGACACCATCCATATTTTGGCTCAAATTCATATTTGCTAGTTTATCTAATAGCTGGCTTTTATCCAAAGTTTTAGTTATATTTTCATTAGGTTTGACAAGTTGCGAAGAAGTACCACAAAGTGTGCGTTCTAGTCCTAAGATATCTGCATCCTTAGTGGCATTCTTAATGGATTGAGCGTTAGTGAATGTTAAATTTTCATTTGACTTGTCTAACATTTGCGTAGAGCCATCACTTTCCTCTTTACACTTGGCCTTATCTATGTCTCTGGTAATATTGTTCATGGTAATGCCAAAGTTATGATTAGCAAGTTTGGTTTCACTTTTAGGAGGATCAATGTCGATTGTATTTGCAAGACCTTTAGTTAAAGTGTAAGTATTTCCTAAATTATGTGTTCGTTGGATTGGACTTACGTCTACTTCAATATTTGGTATGAAAGCTGTTTCCAGACTTTGCGCTGTGTAGAGTCCTTGTTTATTGTTTGCTTCTATAAGCGGTGTACTTTCAAATAAAACTCTTCTGTTTGACTCACCTTTAGCAGCAATAGGAGTGACCAATGAGTTTTCAGGGGTTTCTGTGCGCACGAACGTTTCCGATCTAGTGATCGCAGGTCGTGGGGTACTAACTACAGCCGTTCCATTTTGAAAGTTTTTACTGTTAAATACATCCTCTTTTGCCGCTGTTTGTTCGGTTTTTGTAAATAATTTTTTAAAAACCGTTGTTGTCCTTTTGCTCACCATGTTCACCGTACTGTTCAAAGAATTTATTCGATCACCTGAACTACCTTTCTTAATAGTCAACGACTGTTGTATGGGCGCCCTTAAGCCAGAGCAAGATATTGGCCGTAGTTTGCCAAATGTAGTCGGTGGTCGCAACTGCGAAGATTTAGGCAAAGAGACTGCAGCCGGCGGACGTATCAGACCTGGTAGAGGAATACGTGATAGTCCCGGTAAGCGGGATGATGCTGATTCCTAAAAAAGATATAAAACATATGTATTTACATATACATATATATGTGGAATTATATACGAATATATGTATATATATATATGTGCTTTTTTCATATTACAGAAATATACATACATACATAGTATATCAAAGAGAAAATATATTTTACAATTATACGTTGAAGTTCTCTTAAAAGGATATTAGGTCGCCGCTGGAAGCACTACAAGACATACTCCACAAGTATATACTCCAAATTGCTTTATTTTATCCAAAAATTTGGTAAATATTACGAGCTAATTTGGTAGAAAACACTAATTACTTTACAGTCTTAAAACGTGAGAAAACAATTTTTAACCTGCATAATACATGGAAAAATCCTGTACCTTTGACCGGCATGTAAACATCTTTTATATATGTACATAAATTTTTTTTTTGTTAGTAAAGGTAAAGAAAAATGGGTGAATCGTCTATGTAACA
Organism: Linnaemya vulpina; assembly: GCA_963675445.1. NCBI lineage: Eukaryota > Metazoa > Arthropoda > Insecta > Diptera > Tachinidae > Linnaemya > Linnaemya vulpina. The sequence goes on along the minus strand of OY776276.1, from coordinate 117,774,714 downwards.
AACAAAAACTGGGTTAAATATTGATTCTTTTGTGCAACTTTGTTACAATCAGCGCAATATTTTTCTATTGTTATAATTATTAATTTAGTACACTCAACCTCAAGTCCACTTTCGAAGAGAGTAAAAAAACTTAACACAAATTGTGTTATAAAAGCAAGAACAACACACTCATGCTGAAAAAACACAAGTTTCGCAAAGAATTAAACATTATTTGTGGTTTGTGACACACACATACATACATACGTGCCAGTATTTTATATCGCAGTCATCAGTCAAGGTCCTTAAGTCGAAAATATTCCAATTGTATAGATTCTATATGTTTGCACAACTAATTCTTGCTGTTCTGTTGTTATTAGTTTCTTCAAATCTTTTATTGCAGGGAGACTCGTTGCAGCTCCTTTTTTGTCATGCTTATTTAAGAAAAACTTTTTTTAAAAACCGTGTTTTTAGTTATTTTGAACTATACATATTTGATAACATTTCAAAATGGGAAAAGATAATCAGTTTTGCAAATAAAGGGAGAAAGTTTTTATACATACTTACATATATGTATGAATTTCATTTTTTACTTATTTTATTTTTAAAGAATTTTCTTCTAAAACAACTGGAAGTCGTAAAAATATTTGTGGTTATGTCTCCCTTTCTTTAATATATATAAAAAATGTTTAGTTTACTTTTAATTTTTATCAGTAAATTTCACAATGCCTTTTTATAGCAGTTGCAATTGATTCAAATGTTTATTTTATGATTTGAACCCAAAATTTCAAAAGTATATTGTGATTTTTTTCGATCCAGCAACTTTATACTACTTTGGCATATGCACATACATGGACAGTAATTTACTCTTTCCTCTCAAAAGGCCAGACTGTTTCATTATGCACCTGGAACAGACCTATTGCGTGCGTATGTGCATGCATTTTTTGATATGTTGGTATTTCTTCACTTGCTACATTTTTGACATTTACTCACCTTGTCCATTGCTTTGCTTTTCAAAGTGATCGGCTTTGGATAGTCCATATACATACTATTAAGTAAACAACCAAACAACAGGAAAGAGAGGCAAACACCATGGAGTACTGAATGTTCCCTTAGTTGATATGTGTGTATGTGAATGACACCAGCAGCACAAGCAGAGATATAATATGTACGTACTATTAAAAACTAAATTTTTATTAAAATCTGCTTTCCACACCATATAAATGTATGTATGTAAGTATGTATGTCGATACACTTATCCACTTTATTCTTTGATATATTGCACAATTTATATTTTCGATATACTCTGTTCTTATTTAATGTGTATTTTTTTAATATAACGGTTAATATATATAAAAGAGACATACTACTTTGCTTTGATTACTATATATTTCTTTAAAACACATTTATCAAATAAAACACACACACTTTGGAATGGAAAAGACAATTCGTTTAAATTACAGATCAACATTATTGGCGAATGAGAAGAAAAGGAGTTTTGTTATATACCAAGACCTCATTATTGAGAAAGGAAATGTATTTTTATTGATTTTTTACGATGAAATTATTGCGTTTGAACTAAATATGTATGTATGTAATTGCTAGTTTTGTATTTTAACATACATATGGATATGTGTGTGTGTGTCTGTACATATATATTCAGTTACTTAAAAGTTCATGCATATGTACATAAATGTTTCACGTCCCGAAATCGATGCTCCTCCCCCGCCCGTAACAATTATAACGAACACTAAACCAAATGTACCTGAGTTTATATATATGTACACCTGTAATATGTAATTTAGTAATATTGTAATGCTTAACACTTTTTATATTTTAGTTTTGGTTATAATGAAGCTCTCTGTTTTCATTCCACAAATTTGTAGGCTTATGTGTAGACTTTATAAATTCCTTTGCACAGAAGTGTATGTATGTATGTACATACATCCATATATGTGTTCTACTTTGATTTTTCCTTACTAATTTCAATTAAACAGTATAATTTTATTATAAGTTTTGGAGTGTTTAACGGTGAACTCGCGAAACTCAACTAAACAAGAAAACATCAAAAACGTTTTGTACTGAATACATTAAAATAACATCTACCAACAACAAGTGTAAGAGAATAATATACATACGAATGTATGTAACTGTGCTTTTACTGACATGCGCATCTAGAATGTTACGATAAAGCAGGCTTTGTAAGGTAACACTAATATACATACGTACCTTTTTGTTATCCTTTTCAAAGTTGGCAGCATGAGGCGATAAAACGTTTATCTTCAAAAGCAGTGGTCGGTTGATGCCTTCCGAGTCATATTTCTTGACACTAACTTTTGCACACACACATATGTATGTAAGTATTTAAATTTTATCCCAAAAGTAGCATGTAAAGTCATAGTAGATTATTGATACATTATAAAATCAGCAGATGAATGTATCAATAGTGTATTGATACACTGTAAACATTCGTTTAACATCAACGTTCGTCTAGCATATATGATAAGTTTAGAACTGATCTCAAATTATTTCCTTATTAGATATTTATAACTCTAGTCATACCAGCCGCATTTTCAACAACGAATATAGATATTGAAATGTTACAACTGGCAGAAGGAACGGTATAACACATTTCTTCGGTAATCACTCGCAACATTTATTGCAATCTCAATGCAGGATATCCTTTCGTTTGGCTGCTAGGTGTTAGTCCAATTTACAGATAGTTTTATGAACGGAACTCAATAAACTTACTATAAAATGTATATAAAATATAACTAGATATTAAAGAATAAAAACAATCTCAATTTTCACTAAAGCTTTTTAATATATTTTATTAATGCATGCTATTAACTTAGCTTATCGATAAAACAAATTCAGAGAAATTTTAAATATAGGGTCCACTTCTTAACGGATGGGCGCCCATTTCTCTAAGACATTGGCATATTTTTTGCGCTCTGCAATTAAAACTATGTATAGGTATATTTTGTGGCCAAATTATTTTTAATTACTTACCAACTGGTGGGAAGTCCTCAGGATGTAATTGGACATAATGTCTGAGTATGGCATCACGGGTGGCTAAATATTCATTGCGTTTCTTATCAAGATAGATGCCCACAACACCACCGAGAGCGGCGAATGCAATATGTTTTTGAATACCTTACAAATTTTATTTCGATTAGAAATATTTTAGCTTCTTATATATTGTACTGTTACGTCACTTCAAACATACCGGACAACGGAGGTCTACTGAAAGCCCAATTTAAAAAAGTGGCTACGCCAAAGCCCGCAACTGCACATCCAAGTGGATTATAAATGTTTGATAAGAACCTTGGCTGTCGGTCAGCATTTGCAGTCAATAATTCCAGTGGGTCAATAACGGAAGATGGCATTTTGGTGCAAATTATTTCTTCAATCCGTGAATACCGCAGTGAATTAAAACAATCAAAAACAAAGCGAAGCAGCTGATTACAGTATAACAGGGCTATTATGTATTATTTGAACAGAGTTGCTCTTTACAGGGATGGTGAGCATGTTGTATTATGATATATTAGTTGCATATGGGATACCATATATATATATATATATATATATATATATATATATATCGATTATTCGAGCACAAAGAGCTATATGCGAATTAAATTAGAATTAGTTTTAGGTATTCAATGTAAGATATATATATGTATATATATATATATATATATATATATAAATGGATGCATATTGACCAGAATAAAGGTCGTTTTGGAAGTGGCAACATTTCTGCTAAAATAAGTGGCCACTAGGGAAAACGATACGGCAGCACCATATTTTTTTTTTAATTTCCGTAGTGCCGCCGCATAAATTTTCTAAATGTTGCCACATCGAAAACTTCATTCTTATTCTGGTCAATGGGCGTCCAATAGATGGCGCTATTTTTTATTATTACGGCGCATCCAGATGTTAACTTAATAACCGTTTAAACGAATTCAAACATTAAATAAAAACATTTTAATTATATTTTACAATTTTATTATAACATATGATATGAAGTTTTCATAATTGAATCCATCCGTTGACCGATCACACACACATATGAAAAAACTGTCTTGTATCTATACGTATGCTTATAAGAAAGTTATTTATTATAAAATATAATTACTTTTAAGAATAGTAATATACATTAGTACATATATATTTTGGAAAAATTCCATTTAAGAACGATTTTTTCCTTTATACTAACCTGGTTTAGCGTTTTGTGTAAATACATATGTGCATAATATTTATATGAATGTTATATCAATGAAGAATTTACCAGCTAAATAAGCTATCAGAGAAGCTTCAGTTGTGCACAATAAAAGTGCAGATGTTTTCATGACAAGTGGAACACAAGTGACCACTTAGATTATATGTGTAATTTTCCGACAGATTGAATAAACAATTTTTTAAATCTCATACATTTTATTTACGAATTTTCTCACAAATAAAGTTATTTTCATTCTTCAAATCATAATTTATTATTACGCACATTTTCCAAAGTAAATGAAAAAATATTAAGAGCAAATTACAACACAATATTATAATTTAAAACTGGTTTTAGCAAAAATGTTCTTCGAAATTATAGATTTTTTCATTATATCTCAAATATTCCTACATTAGAAAAAAAACTTCGATATTTTTGAACAGCATTAAAAATAAAGAATACAAAAGGCACATGCTATTAATATTATATTGAATTATTATGTAAACGACAAGCAAATATTTGTTTAGTTTTCTCCCTTAAACTATTTCATACATATTTTTGAAAAGCTACAAATACTTTTTCAAATGAAATGATTTTATTTTATTTAATGTTTGTTTACTTTATTTTTTTCAAGAAATGTTAACCGACATTTAAACATATAAAATACAAATATGAATATTTAAAGTTCATAGTGCAAAATCTACAGCTAGAATCAAAGAACTCTAAAATAATATACGTTATTACGATTGTTGGATAGACTCACAGTTTTCGTTAGATTAAAGAAATGTTATATATGTATATGTTTCTTTAATCTAGTTGAAATTGCCGATCCGACGACCGTAATAATGTCGAATAAAAATAAATTTTCAAAATATGTATATGTAAAGTAATAAAATCAAAAATTCGGCTGGTTTTAAATCCAAAATGGGGAAGAAAGTAATAAAACAAGCGATTGCAAATACCCGAGTTTGATTTCATAAAAAGCTAATCAAACATACTTTAACCCGCAGTAGTTTTTTTTTTAAATTTACACATATTTTTTTAAGAATACTTTTGATACAGCAAAAGTTTGTAATAAAAAAATCATAACTATTTACTACGAATAAGTATTAATTTGTTGTTTAAAAAAATCATAAATAAAATAAAAACGAAAATGATGGTCTTTTAAACTGCTTTTCAATCTTCTTCCTCCTTATCATCGTATAATCATGCTAAATCATCGTCTATTTTAACTTATTTTGTTTCATTTTATAATTAATTTAATTGTTTTAACTTAACATTCTATAGCTTTTCTTAAAATTAAATGAAAATTCAACATCCGCCGCTTTTTCACAGATGCTTACAACTTTATTGTTGTTTTTCTTGTCGTTGTTCCTCACTCCTTATTATAATCTTTTTTACGACACTGAACTAATTGCATTGTGTGGTGAACCCATTTGTATGAGAACTTTATCTAACCATTGCAATGGACCATGCAAATGAATTTCTATCCAGCACGGCGTTGAGGTTACATCCTGTCGATGATATTCAGCACCCCAACCTTTAACGAATGACATGCGTATTGTGCACATTTTTGTTAGTTCATAAACGGCTTCAAAGCCATTATTGACGGACTGTGATAGAAGTTGAGCAAATTCTTGATTGTTGAAAATTTTCAATGAACAACCGGGTGGTATTTTGCACACTGTGCTAGGATGGAAGCCGTGATGATAATTACAATTGCGTGATTGCACAAATATGGCTGAGTCAGAAAGACATTCAGCGTAAACTTCGCCGGTAACGTAGTAGAGGTGAACACCTTTTCCTGTAAACAAAATATAATAATGGCGTTAAAACGCTGTCTTAGACGAATTATAGACAACGGCAAGTGGTTTCATTCAAATTTGTAATGCCACAGTAACAATTAAATAACAAGTTTTTATGAAAACAAATTTTATTACATAGCGAGTTATGAAAGGTGGCATAGGTATAAATGTGGGATGTATTTCTTCTATGTAAGTCAGGTCTGCAAGAATGTTTTGTGAAAAAATCCTCCACTTCCAGAGAAAATATAACAACGTCGTCTTTCGGCGATGTAAAAATCTATCTTTATATTCAATTCTTTTTAAAAGTTGCTTCCAAAATTATAATTCTTTTAATTTTGTGTTTTAAAAATCAAAATCAATAATGTTTTTGTATTTTAAGGAGTTATTTTACATGGGATCAGTGGAACAGCAAGCTAGAGTTTTCAGTTTGACATAAGCACAGTTTATTCAAGTTTTCTTGCAGAGAGCAGAATATCGAAAGAAACACAAACGTTTTATATTTTTATTGCCACGTTTTTCATTCAAAATTTTACGTGCTGCGACTAAACATGAGTATCAGGCTGGGGCCTGATATCAATGTTCAAACTCATTATTGCGAAGAATATATTTAGTGAAATGTAATTTGTGATTTTTTTTCGCTTTTTCACTCACCTATATGACGTCTGGTATTTTCGATTGTACTGTTGCGGTTAACGTTACTTAACTGACCTAAGCAGCAACGATCCGAGTTATTGGAGGGATTCGTGAAACCATCTACAATGACTGAACTGTTGTTGCAGTGGAATACTTCACCGACGCGGCAATTCAACTCGTAGTAGGCAATGGAAGCCCAAAATGCTGGTTCTTGATAACTGACTTGAGCAACATCGCCCATCGGAGCGTCTAACATTTGTGACCCATCATTTGGATTATTTGAATTGCCGTCCTCAGAGGGACTGTAAGCTGGTGGTGGAGTCTCTGCCATGCTACTGTATGGTGAATTTGGATTGGAATTAACAGAGCTAGGACTGCCTACCGACGTCATAGGCGGACTGTTAGGGGTGAGATGATTATTGAAGCCTGCCGTCGAATAGCTGACATTGTGGGGCATTGTAGATTCTCCGATATTGTTGAACTGTAACATTGAGTGACCCGGCGCAAACTCGGAATGACGAGGTACTAATACGGGTGGTAAAACGGGACTTTCGACCCGTTTATAATGATAGGGATTAATACATACTTCCTTCTGTTTAGCACTAAAGGGATATTGACATATCTCTAAGGGTTTCAGTTCATGATGAGACTGTAAATCAGGCCAACGCCAGACACGACAATAAATGACATGTGGTAGCCCTTTGCGATGTGAAACCTGTTAATCAATTTTTCTTAAATAGCATATCAATCATCCTCAAGAAAAAATCATTATAACTTGCCTGCAATCTTCCATCTAAAGATCTAGGTATAGTCACACACTTGGACGGCTGCCCCGGACACGATAATGCCCTTTCAAGTTCTTCTATAGCTCCTTGGCGCTTTTTCAATTTCTTAACTAAGCTGTCAACAGCCTTTTCGGCCCATTTCTCTTCTTCGTCTCCCTGTTTCCACCCAAGCAATTTTTTTACGGCAGGAGATGTAAATGTAAAAAGAGCTCCTATCTTGGACATTGCACTGCTTGAAGTTGATTCAACATCATCAGTATCCATTCTGTTTATAGTTGTATTTACCCGAAACCCGGTGTAAGTATTTGAAGTTGAATAGTCTAAAAATAGAACCAAATAATCATCATACTTAAATTTTCAATGCACATTAATACTGTTTTTAAATAAGCTGAACTGTATTAAATGTCCAAAAGCAGTGGAAACGATAAACAAAAAATATGCAATTTGTGAAAATCACACTTATATAATAAATTTTAAAATAACATAAACATACAAAAATAATTAAGAAAACTTGCATCCTAGCTATTGCAACGTGTGGGGTTATTATTAACAGATGTAAACGTTACAACTTCTTACCACAAACTAAAAAAATTATATTTTAAAAATTCATAAACATAGATAACTGAATTTCTGCTTGGGTTTTGCTTGAAATTTCGTTAAAACTTGCTTGGACATAAATTTTAAATTTCCCGCGAAATTGTTCTAATAACTGGGAAATGTGGGAAATCAATTTCTCTTATTATTTTTTCTTCCTCTCTATTTTATTTTTGTATGCTGTTTACATGGATGTGTATGAGTATATGTATATATTTTGGCATGCTAGGATTTTTATTGGTTTTTTTAATAAATTAAATTAAGAAATAGGTATGCATATATTTAAAAAGTTAAACTGGAGAAGCACAAAACTTATTTATATTAAAATATATATACAATTAGTGCAATAAATATAATTGTAAGGTAATATTTTGTAAGTTGTATTTTTCTTGTGCAAAACTTTCAAAATCCGCTATAGTTCTTTTTGTCTTTTCCATGACGGTACGTATGTACGCCATCAATAATTAAAAAGGGTCATCCTTCTAAATGGTATTAAATAAATAATTTGGCAAGAGCTCTCATAACACAAAATTGAAATAGAATGATGAAGTCATAAAATAATGTTTGACTGTTGAGAATGTTGGTCCGTCTACTAGGTCGACAGTCTAGGTATTGGCAGATTTCGTTTCAGTTTAATTAATGCTAAAGTTTTTTTTTTTTTTTTTTTTTTTTTTTTTTTTTTTGTTAATTATTGAATTTTTTTTATAAACTTTAGGAGTTATTAATTTTGTGTTTTGTGCTCAAAAACACAACCTTAATTGAACATACAATAAAACCGCTTATAAATGCTATAAATATTGACATTCTACTTCAATTTATATCAAGGGCAATTAAAAATAGTGCTCAAGTGAAATTTCCTTTTTAAGAGTAACGATTTTCTTGAAGGCAAACCCATTGTCATAAATAAATTCTATTTAACTAAATTTTTCACTATCAAGATTTTTTTATTTTAGCATTAGTTTGTCCGTTCTTGTTGTTTTATTAATAGTACGTAAAAGAAGTTTCAAACGAATATTAATACAGTTCATTGTGTTTCCATAAATTCTTTAATATTTATAATTATCTATAAATAAAAGTGCATAAAACATGGAAGAAATCAAAGGATAGATATTTTACTGGATATCTTATCAGAAAATTATAATTTATAGACAAAACAAAAACAAATCAGAAAGCAAATGCAGCAGAAACTACAACAGATTTTACTGAATAAGTTGTTGGATTAAAACTGATTAAAATGCAGGTAGGCATGCGCGTATTATTAAATTAATCAATCATAAAACACTAAAAGACACAATGATTATTTAATGATAAAATAAATATAAAACAACAACAGCAACAACTAAGCGTAGAATTTAAAACACTTCCGTTCATTTAAACGACAACTTTAATAACATGAAGAAGAGGAGCGAAAACCCCCAATCCATGCATTATTTACATAAATAACTTTTGTAGTATTGTGCAATGCACTTATATTGCATTGTATCATTATTTATTTATTTTTTTTTGCTTTGAGTTTATCTACTTCATATAAATAAAAAAAGGCATGGAAGAAATAAATTACATCCATAGATGATATATCGTGAACAGCGTTTTAAAGAATTTATTCTTATAGATTAATATTCATTCCTTTTGAATTCAAAATTATAATTCGGTTTAGTTTGTACATGTCGAAACTTTGCTCCAATAGACTCGTAGCTCAAAATTTTTAATATATTAACTAATATATGAGAATAATATTCTAAATTTAAATTTTTGTATTTATCTTCATCCTTATATAAACAAAAATATTACTATAATCTACAGTGAGTTCAAGATAAATTGAAATCATTAAACGCGTTTGTCTTAGACACTACTACATCAAAGGCTCGATATATTCATACGTATCGAAATAATTTCAAACATAAAAATATTTTCATGTTTTGTTAAATTAATTAAACAAACATTTTTTAATATAGGTATGGCATACATATGTAAGTATGTATGTTTATGTATGAATAAAATTTAAAACTGTGAAAATATCTGGTGATTTTTTGCAAATATTTCCATACATACATACATACATATATATGTATCGGTAAGTTTTATAAATTTTATATTGCATTTATGATTTTCTTTAAATAGTCCTGTTGGAAGTGGTTCTTTAAAATCTCTGATTTGATAACATTTTAAGATTAAAGCACAAACATATAAAAATATAATACAGAAATAAAACGCACACATGTTCGCAATATAAAACTCGTGATAATCCAACAAAAAATATATTTTTAGTTGTTTTTGACGCAACTAAATTAGCAAAATAAAGCACTCAGATGACTTTATTTTTTTCACAATTAACCGACCCTCCTCAAAGTAGCTCATTTGATCACTTTATATGTTACAATACTTTAATATATTTTGTCGCCAGTAACGTCGTCGCATCAGGGAGTACACGTTAAAAAATTATAATAACATAAACGTATTTATATTTTATATGTTATAAGTTATAAATTCATTAGTAAATGCAACTGCTTTTATGTATAGGTATTTTTTATTTAAAGTTTATGATTCTCATTTAGCATCTACTTTTATCTATCGGCATATTTGTCTACGTGAATATCATGTTTGAATTGTGGGATATTTATTTTTATATATAAGCTATTATTTGTTTAATATTTTTTAGTAGATATATATTTTGTTTAATTTAAATGCATTTTTATATTATTGTGCATATACATTCATATGTATATTATATATTTATTCATATACAGTTTTTTCTTTTTGTTTGTCCATATGTATTTGATTTGTTTCAAACACAAAAACAGAGTCCAATAACATTTAGTCAATAAAGATTTTAGTTTTTATAGCTATTTTGTGATTGTGGCGAAATTCGAGCGCGTAGTATGTTTTCGAAAAACCACGATGTAAACGATTAACGGTGTAAATAACGACTGAGACGGTGAAAAATGTGCAAACATACACATAATCTAACAATAATAGCAACAACTACAAACAACATTCGTAAAAAACAACGTCAAATCTAAGAAGCATTTATTTTTTGCTGCTGTCGTTTGCAGTTGTTGTTACTTAGATTGATAGACAGTCTGAGCGAATGAGTGATGAACATACGGATTGACTAAATTCAAGCAGCAAAAAGAGAAATCATATCAAGTGTGACTAAAGAACTGACAAAATGACTAAACGCCTGAGTAAAATACGTCTGTTTAGTCCCTTTCGAATTATAAATGCATCAAATCATGGCGCACTCACTACATACAGGAAAGTGCGGTTAACCGAACAACTCAAATAACTTGTAACAGATTCTAACTGTGTGATTTTAAACTTGAGGTAAGAATAACATGCCTGTAATATTTTTTATTTTCATGCAATCAACCACCAATAACCGAATAAATTTTGGGCTTTTTGCTTCAAAAAATAAATGCATGCCCATATAAAAAATTTTTCAACTTGACCTTTAATCCATTTTTTCTATTAGAAATTATCATGACATCGGCAGGAAAGGAGGAAGGTTTTAAGAGATCAACCTGAGGGAATGCTGTGATATATGAACGTTTTATTAAGACCCTAATTTTGTAAATCACTTTGCGTTAGTGAAGTTTATATGAGATATAAAACTATATTTCAAAAATTTTTAGTGTCTTTGATCTCTTTTACTAAATTTAGTTTTACTTTTAATACATATTTTAAAAATTTTGAACAAATGTTTAAATTTCTATACAAATTTGTTTTTGCTTTCGTATAAACTTCATTACAGCAAAGTGCTTTACAAAATTAGAGTATAAAATTATTGATATCTTTGTGATAGAGAAACTTTAACCAGTAAGCATTTCAACTTCCTCCTCAACATTACAACTTCTTAAGATCACATAATATAAAATAAATTTTGTATTTATTTCTAGTGATTTATTCGATTTTATTCTTATAGAAAGCCACTGTGATTACTCTCAAGTGTTTAACATGTCGACCACTAAGAGCCTCAATAAACAATAGCTACTCGTATTAGATTTGTTAAAGTTAATGCAATGAAAATAACCACAAGAATTATGAAATAAATGAAAATATTATACACATTACACCATTTAAAAATTAACGTCTTATTTAAGATTTTGAAAAATATTTGTTGTTTTTCAACATGCATAATATATGTATGTACGTCTTCCTAAATATCTAAATATTGGATTATATATGTACGTATATACATATATTTTATGTGAACACATTGTGAGTATCATTTTTATTTTCTAAATTTTACATGGAAATAGTGTATCTATTATAAAGCTGAACTCTTTTGGTATATAAATTCGTAATATAGTTGGTGATGAGAGATAATATCACATAATACTTGGATAACGAGAAAAGTTCGAGTACACATCGACGAAATACAAATATAGAGAAGAAAACTTTAATAAAACCTGCAAACAACGAACCAAAAAGAACTAATCACTTCACATGCACGCATATGTATATGCGACTATATTTACATATTTATTTACTACATTGTTAACAAAACGAAATAGAAACATCATAATGAAGAAAACCGATTAACATACAATACTTTATTTAATAATCATTTGATTTTATGCTTTTATTTAATAAATTCATTAAGAACAAAATCAAAAGATTCAAACTGAGCCACGATATATTTTACATTTCTTAAGGTACGTTAACACTTCTCAAATATTTCCTTATAAATCCTAAGAAACAAAGTCTTTAAATTCATACAACTTATTATTAAGTTGAATAGTTTCCAATAATATTGGATTTCACTGAAACTGCTTTAATTAATAAAAACGTATCTGAATTATTAGTATATAGAGATTGCGCAAATATTTGACAAACGTGAATGTAGCTTTAGCAATAACCTGTTATGCTTTACAAAATAATATATGCCTACATGAAACTGGTGCAATATGTAACAATGTTGGTTAAGCCATATACTTCACACGACAATTCAAGACTGGATGATAATATACGTATATTCCCGCCATAGATGACCGAGTAATATATATATGCATACAATGTACGTACATGTATGTGGGTATGCATTAACAATGAATTGCATATATAAAAGTTGGTATGATCACATATTTTATTGGAAATTGCATATTTTATTATAGAAGTCAAGTAAATATGTTTTAAAAAAGTCAAATGTATGTGCATATACGCCTATTACTTTTTACATGATGTTAAATTTAACATTTCTTCAACCTGTTAGATTCTTGCAGTAAATGAAGTTCAGTTCAGTTCAGAAAGAGAATTGATCGCAATTTTCTTAAAAGTAATGTACCTCATCATTTAACTTTTTATTTAAATACGTAAATAGCTAACATATGGTTCAAAAAATGTGGAAAATAGTAGAATGCGCTCAGGCGAAAACTTTGTGAATGGCATTTCAATGTGAAATATTTGGAAGTAGCTAAAATAAATCATATTCGAAGGAATAGTGTTCAAAATGTGTTTATATTCTAGATACGAATGAAAAAATTCTATTTATTTACTTATCTCCTTATATACAAAAATTCTTTAGAGATATAAAACATATTTTTAAACAACACATACGAGATAATGTAAAAAGGTTGATCCTGCACTAAATCGAAATGGTAAATCAAAATCTAAACGATGCATATATTTTTTTCATTTTGCTCTAAAGTAACGAACATATAAAACGAAAAGCCATTTTGCATGTAGAGAATTGTCGATATGTCACGTACAAATATAAGCAAATGAAAAGGAAACAATTTTAGTTTAACCGTCAACAGTTTTTCCATTCTTTAAAATATAAACTAACTAATTAAAGTTAAAAATTCGGCGCCGCAGAAATAACTTTTGGAGTAACTACTCAATAAATATTCATTTAGCCAACCGTACAAAAAATATATGAAGTACAAATTTATAGCAAAATTATGTTATAATGCAGACAACTCCTACAATTAATTGAAAAGAATGCTGAGCATTTTGGGAGTTCGTCGATTTTCTAAAATCGATAAAAATTTATCAAAGAACTTGTGATTCAAATGTATGTTGCAATAAAAAAATATATTAGGAACTTCCTTTAATCTGTAAATTTCAAGCTAATTTAAAATCCATTTTACTGATTATTTGGTGTAAGAACGTATGAAATGGGGATGTATATAACCCTGTAACAAACATAACAATGTTGAGACATTGCAAATTAATAGTTTTGAAATATAGTTAGTTTTTGCCATAAATGCGTGCAATACTGAATGCATGCAATGTGTATTACATATATTTTCTATACCTCAATAATTGAAAATATGTATATACTTTCGATACAAGTGTTTATAATGTGTATACAACATCTAACCCAACAAAACACAAAAGTCTTTCAATGATTGTGTTCGGCTTTCAAAGGCCGAACACAATAAGTCTTTGATATTAAAATTGGAAATTATGGGATATGTTTTAGAATTATGGTTTAAAAAAAATTGTTACTTTCAGTAATCCTGATCGTCATGGAAACGTTCCTAAATGATGCATTTGTCGTTTGATGCAATTAGACCCTTCCTTTACATTTCACTTCATTTTGGTATGAAATTAAGAAAAAATTCAAGTTATCTAAGCTCACGCATGTACATAAAAGGGACTCTGTGTTATACTGCATGCTTATATACATATGTACGCATACATAATTAATGTATAATTTCTAAATATATATGTATACACGCGCATATATTTATATACATTTTAAAATTTTACATTCTGAAAGCTGGATAATAATACAGTAACACCAATCGACAACAATTAGCTAATGCAAAACACGTCGTATTGTAAACAAAGAATTAAACTTAAACAATAAATCTTAGAATAAAATTACAAGCCAAGCTTAAATTTTTTATGATTACAATCGCAAATAAGAATACAACAAAAAAAGAGAAAAGTAAATGAAAATTTAACACCATAAATCCTTTATTGGATAAGAAACAATTGTAGAAAATAAAAGTGGGAGTTTGAAAGAAGTTTTTAATGAACTTTTCAATGAAGTCATGCCGCTTTATTAAAAGCAAATAGCATAGGCGCATGAAAAGGGCTGCCTGCAATAGACAATTTGAACTCCTCCATTCTATAATATTGTTAGATTTAAATATACTGAAACGAGCTATTATAATGTTCATGCAGAATGTATACAGTTATAGTGTAAGTATCGCAAATGTCCGAATTTCATCCATTAAAATTGTTATTTGATACCAGTTGAATATTTAGAAGGAAAGTTATATTAAAATAGCAAACTTAGAAAAAATTTCCAAAGGTTGGTGGGTTGACAACATCAACGACAGATATAGTACTTCCTTTTTATTGATAGAATATATGTAATAGGAAAGGGCATTGAGAATTTTAAAAGTTATTTTACATCACAAAGAGCCAGTAAAAACCGCTAAATTATACAAATATTGCATATATATTAAAATATATGCGTAGAAGGAGAAAACGGTTTTTGAGGACTACAAATTAGTTTATATACTAAGATTTAGGTTTTAAATCATGAATATATATAAATATGTTTTTCTTTTACAAACTGAAAATAATAAATAATATTTAATAGCATTATGTGTTCTTGGTGAGGGATGATAGAACAAAACTTAGCTTTATGTATAACTGCTTTTGTATCAGAATTTATTAACCACTAAACAAATTTCAGCGTTAAATGGTAGTGGAATAAATTTGATTCGCCGACTAATATATAACATTTGAAAGAAAATTTGTGTATATAGAGTCGTGTGGATCAAATTGTTTATTAAATTATTTATATTATATTATAGTAATTCATAATTTTTGTTTTAACGTTTTTGTATATACTAGCAAAGTTAATCTACCTTTGTGAATAGGATATTGCAAATATTTTAAAATGCATAATATCTTAACTTTTCCAGAATAATTCGAATATTCCGCACAAAGATGGTAGGCGCCTTTACAATGAAAAAAATTTTCAAGAAATGGTTTCAAAATCATTACATAGAACTAAAGACATAAGCAAGACATAATTGACAACAGATGCGATGAGCATTTGTAAAGATCCACGTTCAGACAATAATTGCCTTTCCTGTGATATCTGAAGTATTGCTTTTGTTTTAAATGTATGTTATTTGCAGGAACAAAATTTCAACATCATCAAACAGATGGCAATATTTTCTCTTAAGTGATTTTGCGATTTTGTAGGATAGGGTATCATGGCCTCAAAAAGTTTGAACACACCACCTATTTTTCATTATTAGACAAATTTCTACTCATTACTTACCATGTTAGTGAGTTCTGTGCACGAAAGAATATTGTACAAATTTATCGGGGAGGCAAAGTTAATTTTCGAAGCGAACTAGAAGAAACATGACAAGATAAAATATCCTTTTCAAAATGTCACGTAACTGGTTTCTCTAGAAAATGTTACTTGTAAAGTCTTTACCAATATAAACATTAAAATACATTCAATTACAAATGCATTGCAGAAATGCACATTGTCTAAACGTAGCAGCAATAGGCAGTTGCGGTGAAAAAGGAATTTTAAATAGTTTGATTTTGCTTCTTCAATTGTTAATGACTTAAAAAATAAGATAATAATGATGAAAAAGCCGACAAACAGCATACCTGATGTTGGGATTAAAATATGGATTCTTTTACATTTACCCATATACATATGTATGAATACTTCTACGTCATACTTAAACGCGAAGCAGTTTATAACTGATGTCATGGTAGTAGTATGTTATATGTGCCATATATGTTCGTGCATTCATCTCATCTCTATAATCGCCTTTGTAATCGAGAAATCGAACTTAACATTTTAAAAACAGCGCAAAATAATTAACGGTATAATTTCAATTATTTATATTATTCTTTTATATAAAGTGAAGTTTACTTCATTAGAAAAATTAGCTTTGACTGATGTAAACAAATACAAGCATTGTTGTTTTTCTTTTTAATAGCTGGTATTTACATGTATATGTATGAAAATTGATGAACATTTTCCAACAAGGATGATATTTTTTTAAACATGTTTATTAAATTTTCAAACTCGGCGAATGTACCGCAACAGGTGTTTAACAGAATGCGACTAATTGATATAGATATAGGTCCCAAAGTATGCATTTCAAAGAAAATATACATATATTATGTATAGATGACATGATTTCGAGATATTAAAAATTATTTTTCTTTGAAAATTACTCTTACATGTGGAAAATGCTTTCAAATTCTTTAACATCACCCTAGATTCTGACAAAGCAGGACAGCACGAATATAAGTAGTATTTAACATGAAAAACTTTTGAGTTTAAAGTTTTCAGATATCCGTGGGAATACTTTCTATATGTTTCAATTGACTTTCCTAGTAATAATAAACCTTCAGAATAATTCAACTCAAACGGGTATGAAATTTACCTTTCTAACCAAAAATCCAAAATAAAGCTTTAACCTCTTATATTACGGGTCTTCTTTCACCATTATATAGTTGTACAATATATTTTAGTGGCATTCTTT
Source organism: Linnaemya vulpina (assembly GCA_963675445.1). Lineage (NCBI taxonomy): Eukaryota > Metazoa > Arthropoda > Insecta > Diptera > Tachinidae > Linnaemya > Linnaemya vulpina. The sequence goes on along the minus strand of OY776276.1, from coordinate 117,757,214 downwards.
ATATATTACCAGCAAGTAATAGGTACTTATAAGCCTACCTATTTCTAACATATGTATGTACATAGTTTCATTTGAAATCAGCAATATTTTTAATGTATGTATGTATATGCCTTATGTATTTACATATGTAGAATGTTTAGCAACATCAATCCTATTGATGCATTCTACATATTTTCAATTGGATTTCAGCAATGATACGTTTAATCAAATATTATTAAAGGCAAATCACAATCATACTTATTACAAAATACGAAACAAAAACAATTGCTAAATAAAACTAATTTAGCCACGAATAACTTCACTAACTGCACGGAGCAAGCAATTAGCGAACCCTTTGCTTTATTTCGGATGAGGTTTTATGATAAGATGAAGATTCTACCCCTTTTTCAAGTGATAGGGCGTTTGTTGCTTCCAATATAAAGTCAACTGCGATTTCTATGGTAAATAATTAAGCCGTGCATGTATGTATACTAGTACTTTTGTTTAATAAATTTGCTGTAGATTATATGTGTTATCGTGTTTCTTATATACCTATGTATGTACATATGAGTCACTTTATTAAACAACCAACCCAAATCCTTAACATTTACCATATAAAAGAGAATACAGAATTATTTGAACAGAATTAAAACTTACTTTTACTTTTATAAAAGCATATGTGTATCAAATGTTCTAATGCAAATTACGGATTCCTTGCATCCCGAGGAAACGTACGAAATAAAGAAATAATAAACAAATACAGAGTACGTACCAGTTATATATGTATAATACTGCAATTTGGTACAAAAACAACAATTGCGCATTTATACACGACAAAAAAAATATAGATACAAGAAAATCACAAAACATTACAAAAAATTGCAACAACAAACATACATTGTATAGGTATATATGTATGTAGATACGGAAGCTCACGTTTCAAAGTCCAGCCTTGCAAAAATAAAATGTTTCACATACACTAAATTCAGTACCATATTACATTACAACATTTAAAGTACTTAATTTTACAGGATTTTGCTTTAACACCAAGCGTGAAGAAATGGAAACACGCTTACAATTAATATGAAAGAGGTTCTCCTTCGTTGTGGTATCCAGAATAAATTTTTTCACCAAGACTTTTGAACTTTTTTATTTGTCCGTTTTGTAACATATTGTAATTTCGGCTTAAACTATGATATAACTTTAGAACTTTTTTTATTTTATGAATTACTCACTTGTATTGTCAATATTTTGAAAATTTTATTCTTTTTTCAAACACTAAATTTTCTTTCATTAAAAGTTTATGTTTATAAAGAAAGGAAAAAATTCACTCGGTTATAAATCGTAAAACACGAAAATCTATTCAGAATGAACGATTTTGTGTGTAAATATTACTTGCTGTCAATCAAGCGGTTTTTTTTTCAATATATATCAATACTAGCGATTTTTCCTAATATATAGAATATAACGAGCAAGGCGAATTTATAACAGTATATATCAATATCATAACGTGATTTATAGATAATCACTTCATTTGTTACGTACAATATATTCTTGAATTAATTGTGTATACATATATGATTATATAAAGTAGAATCTTGAATTAGTTAAACTAAACGTTAACGGGTCGTTTCCTTCTTAAGCTTTTTAAAAATGAAGGAAAATATAAAGCCAAGTTTTCTAATTTTACTACTTCGGGTGCGTCATAGAATATAAATTTTTCGTGAATACGTTTGTGAATCTTTTTAGAATTTCTACTCCCTGCAGCAAATCTAGTCAGGTTTATGATGATTTCAACTGCAATGTAATTTTTAGATACACAGCTAACAAATTGACAAGCTTGACATATTTTTTTGAAGCTCAAGTTACCAAATGCACCCGAAATGCTACAACTTAAACCAGTAAAGCAGTTGGTTTAATTATAGTTATCCGCTCCGAAGAAAGATTCGAAAGAAAATTGCCAATAGAAGGCAACGTTCTAACACCCAAATATACAGGATCATTCAATTATGTATTATATGTCAGTCTAAAAGGAGCGACTGTGCGATTTGGGACCGAGTCTGATTACAACTAGTCTCTATATTACTTTTTTCTTTATACATAAACATAACTTGACACATTTTACTAGGCGCTTGAAACCATGTATGTTTTGAATCGTTTTCCTCTGTAATTTTATGATGCAGTTAGTAAAACTATTATAAACTCTTTCAACTCAACGTTGAGTCACATATTTGTATTCGTATTCGTCAATATCAAAAGTCTTATGTCTTTGGGGTAGTATAGTGGATATCACTTAAAACCCGAACTAGACATCCTATTTATATAAAATTTGTTATAATATTAATCAAGCTTATGGTCGTTTTTTATCAAGTTATTTGGCAACCATGTACCTAACGTACAAGTACACAAGGCAGATTAAATTGCCTTGCAAGTACACATATTTCCACTGGTTTGTTTATATACAAAATTTAGTTTTCTTATGTCCAGAGGACAAAAATTTCCAGACATAATCACGCCGACAAATTGCTTCTGAAAATTACTATTAGGAGACAAACACATACACCGCCAAATATAATGACTTTAGAAGACTCCAAACAATTTAAAAATGTTGAAGAAACAGACGACAATTCTCTAAACAATATTTCACGATATGGTAAAAAAATCGCAAGTGCTGAAGAATGTAATGTTAACGAACACACTATTTCAAAAGATAATGAGGAAGATTCCACAGCTGACGACAAAGATGACGATGATGTTATAAGTAACACAACGACCACAACATCACGTAGCAAAAGCCCAAATTCAAGAAATGAAACAATTACTCGCAAGGTTAGGACGCCGAAAATTGTCAGGCCATTATATAAATATAAGTAAGTAGAACAGATGTCTTCTATAGATACATATAAAAATACTTTATTTGATAGCTGCCATTTGCGAGAGGATCACGGGCAGCCATTATTTGGGGTACAATTTAATCATTTCTTGAGTAATGAACAAGGTATTTTTGCGTGCGTGGGTAAGGACCGCGTTTCTATTTACGAATGCTTTAATTCTCCTAATGAAACTGGTGCCGGCATGAGACTTTTACAATGTTATGCTGATCCAGATGTAAGTTTGTTTTAATAGAAAATACGAGCATAGGTATACAAACACGTATAATATGTTGTGTTTCAACCTAGCCAGATGAAAATTTCTACACCTCAGCTTGGTCATATGATCCCGAATCTTCGGATCCTATTTTGGCTGCAGCTGGTTATCGAGGTGTAATTCGAATTTTTAGTCCAACGAAGAATATGAGCACAAAACATTACATTGGCCATGGTCATGCCATAAATGAACTCAAATTTCATCCTAAGCAGCCGCAAATTCTGTTATCTGGAAGTAAAGATCATTCATTACGTTTGTGGAATGTACAAACAGATGTATGTGTCGCTATATTTGGCGGGGTCGAAGGACATCGAGATGAAGTCCTTTCTGTGGATTTCGATATGAAGGGCGAGCGTATTATGTCCAGCGGTATGGATCATTCTTTAAAATTGTGGTGTTTGAATAAACCAGCTATTAAAGAGGCTATTGAGAATAGCTGCCACTGGAGCACCACTAAAAATTCTTCACCGTTTCCTACTATAAAGGAGCACTTTCCAGATTTTTCGACACGCGATGTTCATCGTAACTATGTAGACTGTGTACAATGGTTCGGAGATTTTATACTCTCAAAATCTTGCGAAAATTCTATAGTTTGTTGGAAACCAGGAAAATTGGACCAACATGAGTTTAAGCCCCAAGAAACCACTACAACTATAATACATCATTTCGACTATAAAGAATGCGAAATATGGTTTATACGGTTTGCTTTTAACTTGTGGCACAAAATTTTGGCCTTAGGCAATCAACAAGGTAAAACTTACGTTTGGGAATTAGATGCTTCCGATCCAAATTTAACAAAATGTAGCACACTGACGCACCCGAAGTGCACCACAGCAATTAGGCAAACAACTTTTTCGAAAGATGGACTGATATTGGTATGCGTGTGTGATGACGGCACTATTTGGCGATGGGATCGCTGTGTTTAAATAAATAATTAAATTTGACGAAGCAAATAAATCGTTGTTATTATAGTTTGAAAAATAAATTAAATATTGCATATTTGCTAAACGTGGTAAAGATTCGATAATAAGTTGTATCTTCCATTTATAAGTAAACCATGAGTCTGTCTGAATATTAAACACGACTTTTACAGCAGAACGGGAGTTTTTGGTTCTCTACGAAGGAATATAATTTATATGTATAGCACAAATATATGGAATATACGCATATCGCCAAATAGGAGGTAGTGTAAACTTTGACGTAGTGCAAACTTTGAGTGAAAATGACACTGTTTTCAATAGTAATAAGAGTATGTTTTGTAGCAATGAAGAACCAACAAACCAGTAGCTTGTTATTCTACTTTATGGAGTTACGTCCCGTAATGGCCCATTTACCCGAACGTTACGCAAACGCACCATTTATGGTGCAAGTAGTCTAGTATCGTAGCATAAAAAGTGGGTTTGCAAGTCCACATAATATGTACGAATTTTGAGTTTGACGTGTAGTTGAAATAATTTTTGACGTATTTTTCGATGTAGTGCAATCTGTATTATTTACTATCGTGTTGGCAGCACTTGTTTTTCAGAAATCTAGGCAAAATAAATGCGTGATAGCTACATATTAACAAAATTTGATATCTACGTATGCATTAAATAAAATTAAACTTGCGTTTCAAATATACTATATTATTAGACCGTGTATTTATCATATAAACGAATTGTATTAACAATCGCAATATCTGTTTGCTATGGCATGTTGGTTATGTATGTATACTAACGACGTTTTGTCTGAATATATGCATGCATATAACTTGGCATGTCAAAAATAATATGGAATGGTTCTCGGGTACAACCAGTACGCTACGACTACATAACGTTCGGCTAACGAGATTTTAACAAGAATATTCCTTGGTTATACATTGTTAAATAGGTGGCTAATTTCATTGTCAGCAAAACGGAACTGAATTACTTTAACATAGCATAAACAATCGTAAATTCACGTAACATTTAACAAAGATTCAAAAACAATGGACGACGAAAAACTAATTTCACTTGTTCAAGAAAGAAATATATTATACAATAAATACAATCCAAATTTCAAGATTGTAAACAAAAAGCATAAAGCATGGATGGAAATTGCAAACGAGATGGGAACACCAGGTATCACAGGTACTGAATCCTTTTCAAAATAACTACTCAATATTTTTGTCAGTATACCAAATTCTTTGCTTTTTTTGATTATATATATAAAAATACAATATATCACATACTTTCTTACATACTAATATGTTTTAGGGGAGGACTGCATGAGAAGATGGACAACTATACGAGATCGGTTTGCTAAGGAATGTAAAAGATTGGAAGAATCATCTGACGATGAACCGAAAGTTATATGGCCGTACTTTGAAATGATGGATTTTGTAAGACCCTTCATAACAAGTAGACCGTGAGTTTGAATTGATAATTACAACAGTTTATTGGAACATATGCGTCATAACATGTTTGCATTTCAGCTTTCGACGTTTGCAATTTACGCGGTTGAATGGAACGAAGAATTTTAATACTAAGATTTCACCATCGCCTATTATATTAAAAAAGCAAGTTTCACCGTGTTCACCACCGCCACTAAAGAAGCATCCATCGCAAACTTCAACAGTTTCTTCAATATCAGCTTCTCCAGTGCACTGCAGAGAGTTTACACAAATATTCGATGACCCATTAAATGAAGCACCATTACCACATACAAAAACCATAAATTCAAATCCTGAAGTTGATAAAAGTTTCTGCGAAGCAGTTGAGGCTTTAAAGAGAGCTTGTGCCCTTAATGAAGCAAGACTCGCGAATCCTGCGGTGTACGCCTTTGGAGAAATGATAGTTTCTACGATATGTAGCATGACTACCCGCAATCAAGTAAAAGCTATGCAACAAGTAACGGATACAGTTATGAGAATAAAATTGGAAGAAGACGAATTAATGGAACAAGTGTCATACTCAGCTCTTTAAAATTAGTTTATTATTAAATTTTAATTATTTTTATAAAACGTAATATATTTAATAAGTATATTTTAGTTACTAACTTCTTGTTCCTTTTCAATAGCCTCATCCAAGTGTCCCTCAACCTCACGTATAGCCTTCAAATTGTGTTCCGTTCGAGTTAACAAGTTATTTATGAAACATCCACGCAAAAGATTTACTTTTGTTTGGTTTTCTCGAGCTTTAGCATGCATAACTTCCAGCTCACATGCTAAATATGGTCCCATTTTTAATTCAGCAACAACTTTAAGAAAGTTGCATTTACGATTTCGCAATTGTACTACAATCTCTAAATTATTACGTCTTTGTTCTTCCAATTCTAAAATCTGAGTTTGTAAGGAATTCCCCTCTTTGAATACTTCCGGCAATTCTACATGTAATTTACAACTGAAATGTTTGATTGATTGCAATTCTTTCAACAGATTAGCTGCTAATATATTACGCAAGGCTTTCCTTTCAGTATAGTTTAAATTAGTGGAACTCACTTCACCCAAATCTATTAGATAAGAATAATTGATTAAAGTAATTTCGAAAGTTTAGTTATTACTCACTTAAAACTGAATCCTGTTTGTTATTTAAAAAAAGATATTCCCCTACTTTTATCAATACAATCGCCTTTTTTACTTGCTCCTTATCTGGTAATTCAAGCTTGTTGCAATCAATTCGTTTCAGCTCTTTCAATACAAAGCGTAATTTACGCACTTTCGCCAATTCTTGCGAATGTAGTTTTATTAGCTGTTCATAGGTGTCAGAACTAATTATACGGGCATTTTCACTACAATCCATTTTAAGATATGTAGCTCGAAAACCAATGAAAATGCATGTATGTATAAATCCGCCAAACTCGAAGGCTTTAAATCAATTCGCTCAAATCCAAGGCGAATTAATACAGTTGACCTTATTAGCGCAGAAGATTCTCAGCTGTTTTATTCGCCTTAAGCCATAAGAAACCAATCCTTAAAAATTTACTGACTTTTCAGTCATAAACATTTTTGCGAGCAGTCTAATATTTTATGTTTAACAATTTAAAGTTTGGTTGTGTAATATATGACTGTGTACTATATGATTTTCAAATAAACATCCAATATATTTTAATTTTCAAACAATTATTATTGTTATGAACATCGCATTTATATTTTTGATAATTGTTTTTGAAGGATTGGTTTTTGAAATAAGGTGAATTGCGATAAGGTCACCTTTATTAATGCGCCTTGCTCAAATCAGCTTATTTCACCTTGCCTTGCCACAGAATATAATAGTCTATGACCTTGCGATGTCAGGATTTGTGATGCCGGCTGATTATTACAATCGTTCCATATGATGGTGATATGATAGATATATTTATTGTGGTATGGTCTGTCATATGTTGTTATATATAAAGAATGCTTATCATACCCGAAGGTTTGATAATATGTAGACTAACAATGTTGAGGAAGGTATTGCAATCTACCATAGCAATGTTACCTGACAAACCGTTGCACCATGCTTACTACATACAGATTGAGGGACTTTGGTTAACTATTTATATATTAATGTCGACTTTCTTCCGTAATATTGTTTATCGTTTAAATGTTTATATCAATGATGTTTCAAATTGTTTGCTTATTGTAAAGTTTGATAGTCCATTCAAAACACATATCCGAAACAGCTGTTGCGTTGCTTTGACCTTGTTATTATTACACAAGGCGAATTCGCCTCGTTATTAGATGTTGTTTTATATGTAAATGTTTTGTTTAGAAAATTCTGTTCTGTGATTCTTTTTTCATCTTTGCTGTATACGGATGTTAGATATGGATTCCGAGGTATAGTACTTTATATATTTCGAAAAATGAAAATAATTTATTTCGTAGGTTTCTAGCAAAAAATCCAAAAAGTCCAAAATTAGTAAAAAATGCAAGAGTTTAAATGAAGTCACAAAGACGGAAGATAGCGAAGGAATCGTACGTAAACAACGAGAACTGATGAGGGTTCTACACGTGAAGAACTTCCAACTACAAAATGGGAACCTTTCTTATTTAGATTACATAGAGTTAAAGGAAGAACTTTTCCGATTAAATGCTTTGAAGGACGTATTCAACACAATGCCTGCCGAGTGATGCTTTGTGAGTAGGCAATATATCCACGTGTACATGTGTGTGTTCGAACGTAACTTTATTATACTTTACAAAAATATAAAATTTCTGAACGAATATCAAATACATAATAATATAATTTTTTAAACAAAAGTGCCTGTATTTTTAAAAAATGTAACAACTGCAAATAGTTGTTGTTTTTTGCCTAAAAGATGTTTCTTTAACAAATTATGCACCGCAATAATAAATTTTGCGCGTTAATGAAAAATCTGTGATTGTCCGCGAGTTTTGTCAACTCTTGTCTCCAAATAAAAAAAAGTATGTTTGTCAAATAAACAGCATTACTCTCAGATAGTCACAATACAAAATTATCCTCGTTGGTGGTTTAAAAATGATCTATTCTGCGAAAGCTCTAATTTCAACTCCAAGTAAAACTACATTCACATATTCATACATAATGAGGACCTATTGGACGAAGGCGAATTATTGTACCCTTGGTAACATATAATTATATGTAAAGTGACATTGCTACGTCAGTTGACTGCTTCTTGATCACCCGTTGCCTGAATACATTTATGTCAGGTTCTTGTGTACCACACGACCTCATTGCGTTTATATTTACATAAGTGTGTTGCTTGTATTATGCATGTGTACAGCTTTTCAATGTGTATTCTTGCTTGACGTAGACCACGACTTCTGTACAACAGCTTCCTTTAGTGTTGTAATGATGCATTTATCGTTGCAACCTTATATGCATACTTAATTCCACAATGTTTGTAACCAAAGGCCTGACATCAATGTAGACAGCTGGAGTAAGATACTGCCATCTGGCGTAGAATTGACTTATTTATTACATCATGGCAAAACCAGCTGTACATTGTCTACCACCATCAATTAAAGCAAACTATTTATGTAGGAAAACGTTTAAATTAGGTGGTGTATAAGATTTGGATATTAGTTTGGAAAAAAAAAATAAAAATATACTAAGCAACTATGGGCTCGTCTACCACTGGAAAACATAAACATAAAAAGGAAAAAAAACATAAACGCCATCGTTCGAGGTCTCCTAAAGAAATTCGTAGTGGCGATGAAGAGCACATCGATTTGACAAGGGAAAAGTCCAGTAGTCGCCATCGCCACCATAAGCATAAGAAACATAAGGAACATCATCGTGACAAACATCACAAGCACCGAGAGCGTGCACGGGAAGAGCGCTGCGATGAAGTGATCGCAGTAGCAGAGTCTGATTCAGACAGTAAGTGAATATATGTAGCAAGTATACATAAGTATTGGGGGGTCTCTTTTATTACTTTTTTTTTTATTATTTAAGGGGGAAAGTGTGCAGTTGGAAATGTGAGATGAGATAAGATGTCGAAAAAATACCGAGCGATTATTTTTTCCATCATACTTAGTTTTAAGAAAAGTTATGTTATTGAATGAAGGACTTTTATCTCTTCTTATCTGCGCACTAGCTATGTAGATTATGATAACACATCGCATTTTCCTTTACTCTTTTACAGGCTATTTCAAAAGGTTTGGAATCTTGCTATATATTTCCATACTAAGTGGAAAATAGTGGTTATGTCTAATACGATACATACATCGGTTAAATTACTGAAATCCTTCAAGAAATTGATAAAGCGTTTATATTGCAGGTTCCGATTGCGTAGAAGTACCGGTTGATTATAAATCGAACAGCAATAGTGAAAGGGAACGCAGTGCTCCTCCACCGCCTACCCTTACTAAACAAGTTGAGCACGAGGAAGAACGTCGTAGACGTGCAGTTGAGAAAGAGAAGGATAGAGAACGCTTACGCGAGAGGGAAAGAGCACGAGAACATAACAGAGAAAGAGACCGAACATATGAGCGGGCAAGGGAAAAGGAAAGAGAACGCGAACGCTACGCGAAAGACCGCGATATGGACAGAAGACGAGAAAGAAATAGCCGCGATGATGAAATAGAACGGGAAGTCCGTAAAGAACGTGAGAGAGAACGCGAAAGAGGATGCGGTAAAGCAGAGCGAGAATATATAAGACAACGATCGGAGAGAGTGGAAAGAGAATTCGAATCTCCGAGAGAAATTGAGAAATTTAACCGAGAACGTTCTGCTGAAAGAGAGAGGCAGAGAGAACGTGGATTTTCGCCGATTCCGGAAAATGGGGCAGGAGATTGTATCTCTATAGAGGAAACAAATAGATTAAGAGCAAAATTGGGTTTAAAACCTCTGGAGGTTAATACTGGTCCATCCAAACCTTCAATTTCCGTAGCAGATGGTGAAGTGAGGAAACCGGGAGAAAAAGATCTTTCATCTTATAAAGATGAATGGGGTGAATTCTTGCACAAACCGGCCGAAGATCTTAAAGAAAAAGCCAAGGCTGAAAAAATGAGAGAAAAGTTGAAACAGCGGAAGGAAAAACGTTTTATAGAAGAAAGGCTTGCACGCTTCAAGACACTTGGTGAATCGGACGACGAAGTAGACGATATCAGCAAATGGGTACAGCGAAACAAAAAGGTGGTAGATGAAAAAAAAGCTGCCGAAGAAAGGGTAAAGTTTAATTTTATTTATTCAATAAAAAATTGGTAATTTGAACCATTTATAATTACAGGCAAAGGCATTGGAGGAAATGGATCAAGAAATCGGCCTAGACGACACATTTCATAATGCAAAAGTAGAAGCTCGCCAAAAAGCTTATAATGAAAGGCATTTAAAGGGCTTAAAGGTCGATCATGATATGGATGAATTTTCTGAGGGAAAAACTATAATTTTAACACTCAAGGATGCCCAAGTATTAGATGAAAAGGAGGGCGACACTTTAATTAATATTAATATGTTAGATGACGCTCGCTATCGAAGAAATATTGAAAATAAGAAGAAAAATCCTTTGGCATATGGATACAATGTATATGAGGAACAATATGATGAGTTAGGGAATCCTATTGAAAGGAATATATTAGAGAAATACGATGAGGATTTGGATGGAAACAAATTGAAAACAAAAAATTTCATAATTGGGGAAAATATAGATGAAGAGAGGGAGCATCGGCGTAAATTACTGGAAATTAAAACAAAATTAGCTGGCAAACGTTTAGAAACTTTAGCTGATACAACAATCACTTTGGCGTCAGATACATTGACGGAAAGAGAAATGGCTAAGTATATTGTAAACGATTTTTCAAATTTAAATATATTTTATCTTAATTTTAATTGATATCAGGTTTAAGAAACCCAAAAAGAAGGTTAAGAAACTAAGGAAAAACCTTAAAGCTGATGACTTGTTGCCATTAGCAGAAGAAGTGACACATTTTGGTAGTAGGGGAGGACGTCATCGAAGCCCTAGTGATCAAGATGATCCACTATATTCAGAAATGAATTTAAAAGTCGAGGAAGAGGACGATGATCTTGAACGTGTACTTTCTAAAGCACGAAAACTTAAGCAAAAGGAAAATATTATTCACAAATCCATACCCAATATCGAATCTATTAAATCTGAAATAAAATCTGAAATGGAAAACGCCAACGTTATGGACACGGAAACCAATCGTGATGCTCATATAACTCTTAACGCTACAGCTGAGTTTTGTAGAACACTTGGAGATATACCAACGTATGGTATGGCCGGTAATCGTGATGAAGATTCTAATGACATGATGGACTTTGAAACTAATGAAAATACCGATGACAGATTAAATGATAATAATGATGAAATGATAGAATCTAGTCACGGTACTTGGAACTCTGTGAATCCCGATGAAGTTAACCAACCAGCTGATTTGGATAACATTGTTGACGAAGTAGAAGAAGTTGCTATATTAGACGAAGAACCCGACGTGGGAGCTGGTGTGGCGAATGCTTTACGATTAGCTTTGTCAAAAGGTTATTTGGAAAAGGAGGATCTTAATAGACCAAGCAACTCTAAAATGGCCCACTTGCAAGCTAAAAACTATTCCATAGAGGATAAAAATACCGGGTAAGCCTATTTAATCTGGTTATGTATGTCTATAGGTATGTTTTTGTAAATTATTTTGTATATAGAACAAAAGAACCCAAGTGCGCTGTAACTCTTTCCCCTTTTGACCAGCCTTGTATTTGCCCATTTTATTTATTAACCATCTTTATTTTTGAAAATTTTTTATGAACGCATAGGCAGGCTAATTAATATAGGGGCCAGACTTTTAGTTCATGAAGAAAGTTTTTAATAAACTATGGATTATAAAACATTTCTATATATTTTAGTGAAGACGATAAGTTCGGGCGGCGAGATCGCTTCCATTCTGGACCTATAATGGATTTCAAAGACAAGAACAATTTTAATCCGAACGTCAAATTGGAGTATATTGATGACAATGGCCGTATACTAAACTTAAAAGAGGCTTTCCGATATTTATCGCATAAATTTCACGGCAAAGGGCCGGGTAAAAATAAGATAGAAAAACGTTTGAAGAAAATGGAACAAGAAGGCTTGATGAAGACAATGAGTTCGACTGATACACCATTAGGCACCCTTACAATGTTACAACAAAAGCAAAAGGAAACTAAAACGCCTTATGTAGTTTTAAGTGGTGGTAAACAGACTACGAACAATGTAGCCGGTTCAACAATATCCAAGTTTAAATAACTTCACATGCAAATGTACTGCTTGGACACTATAATCAACTAAATTTATCCATAGATTTCAATAGTTATTAAAGATAATAATGTAGACTTAAAAATCGCACATAGAAATATAATAATTCGGTAGATCATACCCACTTTTTTTATCTTTTAAAATTTTGTTTGAAATGCGTTTAGAATACTTGTATCGAAAACTACATGAACAATTTGGAATATCGCAAAATGGCTTGATTGAAGAAACATAATGAAAGATGTAAATCTTTATATAAAATGCAAAAAACTTGTGAAATTGTTTTTGGATAAACTAATAACTTTTCTATGTTTATTGCTGTAAATTGCGAATAATTAATAATAATGATCTATTGGAATTGATTTAAACCAAAAAGCAAATCCCTTACAATTTAATTGCAATAGTCATTTTTAATATTATCCGCTATTATTAACAAATTACTCTTCTACTAAGTTATCATCATATTACGATTATTTATCAAATAATTCAAAAAGTGAAATTAATATAACGATTTTTCTAGATTTTATGAATTCAATATTATACGTGTCACTTGCAATTAAAAGAATATGTAGTATATTTAAGGTTTATATGTAAAAAATATATTTTACAACATTTGATATGTTTTATTACTTTCGGCTATCTTTGTCTTTAGTTTGTATGGTTATTAATTCAGTTAGAAAATGAACTATAAAAAAAGTTGAAATTGAATAAATCAAAAATTGTGGAATATTATAAAATATTTAACATTTAACTCTTACTTGAAAATCCTTCATACAAAATAGAAGGTTCGCTGTTTGATCCAATTAAAATTTCTAGTGGTTGGTTACCAAGTTTTAATAACTTCAAAATATTTTGTTTATATTTTTCAATTATAAGAGCGAATGAAGAATCAGCAAATTTTATACCTTAAAATAGAAATGTAATAGTGCTTTACTGGGACAAGTACATGGAAATAAATTACTTTTACCGTTCATTGTCAATTTCTGGGTGTTGGGTATTAAATACGTTTGTTTTAAAATCATCTTTGCAGTATTATTTTGCAATTGAAACCGTATGCCAGCATAACCATGCAAAATTGCTTGCAAAAATCCTCCAGTCCCCGTAAGAAAGTTAGCAGAACCTCTTAAACCAATTTTCGTTTCACTCCATACCTACAATAATAATAAAAAATAATAATAATATAAAAGGATGCGTGTAAGTATAACCGAATACGTATTACTTTGCGGTAAATACTTTTTATGCGTGAAACCAATTGTGTTTAATTCGAAAGGCAATTATTTTTTTACTCGGATTGATTCTCAGGCTATGAACTGATGCAATGCATTGTGCAATAACTGTGAAAGGAGGGAAGTGTTGAGAGGACAGATGGCGAAAGATGAAATTGTATATAATTTTTGTAGCCATTTTAATCTTTGCTCTGCAGGCGATTTCTTTTTGCCACAGTACCGATGAGGGAGGGTGCTACAATGCCTTTTTTAGTACATGACAGTCGCAATCGTTACCGGTAATGTTCAGGGACCAGTGCTGTCCCCGTCATTCAAAACAGACGACAACAACTAATTCAACCATGCACCAATGCATGAGATATTAGGCTTCGAAGTCTAGGAGTTGACTACTTCAGCCAACAGCACTTTTTTGATGAGAACTCTATTTTCTAAAAGGGACTAAAACCATTAACTTCCCGATCTTTGAAAATTTCCTACCGGTAATAAGTAATAAGATAAAACTAAAAACTACTCGAACTGAAAAATTTGAAAAAAAAAAATTGTGCGTATGAAAGTGCGTGCACTCAATAGTAATTTGGAATACCTGTAGCGTAACGAATTATGAATACTTTCATTTTTGTTTCTAATGTCGCGCAAAATCTGAAAAAAAACTGTAAAGAATTTTAAAAATTAGGCAAATATTAGAACTTTCGGTAAAACTTTCTGGTTACAATCGACGAAGTTATAACAACTTAAGATACTTATTTATGTATGTTCGTGTTCATCCTGCTCATAGAATACGTTCATGATTTGGGCTGGATATCAATTCAACCAATTAAACGTACTAATTTACTGAACGTAAAGAAATTGCTTGGTTCGAGTTGTTCTTTCCGTTCGAAATGGAGAATATGTTTTAAGGCTTGAGGTATGTCAGACTTGTCAAATATTTGACCAAAAAAGCAAATAAAAAACTTTTTATTTCAGAAAAGAGTCTATTAAGTTAAACAGTTTGCAACAACATTGAATTCTGTGACACCGTCCATTATTTATGTATGGATGAATCTGTTTTACTTAATAAGCTCGTATCTCAATAAAAATATTTTTCATTTGATTTAGTGGTCACGTTTTTTTGGGAAAATATTTGATGAAATATTTATCCAATATAGTTGCATTTTTCGAGTTTCGATTTTATGAATATCCTCCAATATTTTTATACCTTAAATTCTGGCCGCACATAACTCTTGTAGGATTTTTCAAAATATTCTCCAGCTTTAGCGGGCAAATGTACATCCAAATAGTTTATGCAAAACATGGACCATGTCATGGCAGGTCCGGTATGACGTGTGACATTTTCATACAATTGCAAATCGTTGAATCGAGTTGAGCTTCAAAAGAAATAGATAAAGAGCGAGTTAATGGTTAAGTGAAAATCTTACTTCTCCATGGGATACTGCAGGGGATAGCCCAGCAAAATAGTATCAGCTTGTTTGACTACGTCGCCCGGCTTATAGCCCAAATGTTGCGGATGATAATCTTTGTCTGCGTCATACAAAATAAACATTTTGTTGGCAATGTTTAGCCAATCTAGAGATGACACATTCGATTTGGGATCACATTCCAATTGAGTGAATCTTAAACAACATTTAATGTAAAATCAATCCTTATCTCTGATTTGTTTTCCTTTACCTGGCGAATTCAAATGCTTTTTTGAATACCACATTTGTGAACACGTTGTCGTCTACATGTTCATGGTCTTCATCAGGTCCCATTACATCTGTTAATAATTTTCAGTAATTATTTCTATTGTACACACACACACATGCAAATAAATAAAAAAGGCAATACTTATTTACTTTGAATATGAAACTGTCGCGTTCGATTCTGCCAGGTCACACGACTTTGTAGAAATTTAGCTATTTCACGAACAAGGAACCAAGCCGTACCACACAACCAGTCGCGATTGTAAGTGGTCGAGTAAAATTGCTGTAAAGCAACTGCTATGTCAGCTGAAATGTGTATTTCCTGCGTAGAAACTTCTGGGCAACAGGGATTGGTTGTTTCTGTGCCAGTATAAGCACTTTCCCAGGGAAACCTACGAAAATTTATTAAACAAATTCTGTAATGAATTCGACTTTTATATGTGTATAACCTGGCTCCTTTGTATCCGGTCAAATTGGCATTATAAATAGCACCCTGAAGATGCTCTAGACGGTACTGAAATAGTTTTTGTGACCAAAGGGGTTGGAATTGTGTTACTGGTGGTAGCATCCATATTTCTGTGTCCCAGAAGTTATGACCCTCATAGTCGTCATCCAGTTGACCGCGGCCCAAACCAGTGGGACTAAGTCCGAAATAAGGGCTATTAACTTGACTAGTTTCCAAGGCGGGCAAAGAACTAGCCATGTAGAATATGCCAGCGTTAATTGTTTGCGACTGAAAAATATTTCAAGACTAGATTTTAGCGGTGACTTTGGCACATTTAAAAAAATTAAGGGTATTTTGGCCAGTTTTGTATTTCTAAGTAAACTATTTATACTCAGCTTTACCGTTTGGGGGTGCTTGGCAGTATTTCATTGGAGTTGGTGGAGTTACTTCCTCTGTATCCATGGCAAATACGCACATACACACGTATTTATGTCTTAATGAAGCCAATGAAACAAACAAAACGTGAGAAGGGTACGAAATTTTTCTCAACTGTACTTATAGCAAAGCAATTGCGGAGTTATAGAGTACCATTATACAACTTATTCTCCAACGATTTATCGACGTAAACGTCAAGACAATATCAAAAATATGTCACTTACGTACTATTTTTTTCTAGCAAATTAACTTTCAATAGCCTTTTGCCATTTTTCACAGTTCTGAAATTGTCTTGGCGTTGACGTCAACGAAAAGTTACAGAATAAAGGGGATCATTAGCAGAATTGAGTGCAACATTGAGATACTATAATACTGCACACATACACACAGTCCTATGGATATTTAAATGCAAACCATACGAACTTTATCTTACCAATTCTTTATCTCCTTCCACTTCAATTTGGAAGCCATTCCAAAATTCCCGCCATTTAGATGTGTGTTTTTCAAGAAGCTCTTTTTCCCTTAAGCTCAAAACTGAAAGAAATTCGCTTGAAAGATCTTCGGGTAATTTTTTGTGCGTACATAATAACTACCATTTTTTAACTCGATTAGAGCCACAGATTCATTCAAATCTGCCGTTACGACAAATCTGTAGTACAAACTCTTTTCACCAGAGTTGAACTGAAGAGTTCGTTTATTTCGCGCAAAGTAATCACTAAATGCTATATGGACCGTGGTGCGCTCTGGTTGGAAACTTTCATTTTCTACTACTTTAGTCGTTGCCCGTAGCATTGTTACATTGATTTCGTTCGAATTTTCAGTTTCAATATCAAATGCTTGCGTCTTTGTGCCCGGGTTTTGTCGTAGATGTATAGTTAAGGGTTCTAAAACGTGAAATTACGCGAGGTTTACTTGTATGTATTACGAAAGTCCACTTACCTGATGCCATTTGTCTTTCTATAATCAATTCGTATATCAGAGCCCTATTAAAATAACGATGGGCATATACCCGCTGCTTCATAACTAAACTCAAATTTCCGTAGTCTTCCACCCATTCATAAAAGCCTTCATATAAATTCATTGTGTATTTAATTTCACTGTATTGAAAGTAGGTCTCGGTCTCAGTATTTAATATATGGGAAGTTATATTTAACCAATTTGGTAAACGGGCTCGACGACTGTCGCCTTTGTGGCCATTGTAAACACCATTTATGTAGATGGCGTCGCCAAGTACCGTAAAACCCAAGTGACCGTTTGACAGAGAAGGCATGAAATTTTTGTCATCGGGAATCCTTCCAAATGTGTTAATGTATTTTCGTGATTCACTTCCGGGCACCGTTTCTCAAAGCTACTAGTACATTTGTAACTTGTAGTTTTAATAAACGAAGCGTGCCTAGGATGTAAAGTTTTTGAAACTAGACTTACTTTTCTGGTGTTAGCAAGAAACTGGCATCGAATTGCTCTGAACTTGTAGCACATTTCCAGCAAAAATATAGAAAAAATGAAATCGATGTATATAAATGCATAACGAATTAGATTGTCTTTAAACAACGACCGATTTAATTTCCAGTTAAGTTGCAACTGAACGTTTTTCGTTTCTACATCTCTTCAGTTTGAATATTTTTAATTTACTGATAAGAAACTGTATCTCATAATGAATAAAACGAAGAAAAAACTATGCGACGGTGCTCAGAGAAGTTTCGTATGGATGTGTATAACGATGACGAAAAGAATGGGCTTTTAAAAGAAAGAGAAAAAATATGTATTTTTAATTTCGCGCTGATTCGTTTTTCCCGAAATGTTATTAAAAATTCAAAGTAATCAATTGAGGGGTTTTAGCTGGTTCCTGTGCGCATTTCACTGGGGCTAATGCAGATCATCAGGGAGCTTTTACCCACCATTTCTTAGAATAACTAAAGTGATCATTTTTCCTTTTTATTCTACAATCGGTTTCATATTTATGTATATATATCTTGTATATTTTGAGAAAAAGGGAAAAATCTGTGGATGATATATTAGATTGACTCCTTATAGTTTGTGGTGGAAATGCTTTTGTTGGCAACTGTGAAGGGTGCGGTCAGAGTAAAACTTTTGTCTGCGCAGGCAACGAGTCCCACAAGCGATATAAGACTCGGAAAAGTGAATTGCCTTCACAAAATATATTGCAGTTGCATTCTGCACATTTACATGAGGGCACTTTATTAGAACTATTTCCATGGCGATTAAAATGGTGAGTTAAATTTCTTTCTTTTAAAGTTTTATCTACTGCCTAATTTCTCCAAATAAGTCATTTCTTCGCAATGTTGCCATCATTTTACGCTCTAAGAATCAATTTATTCAGTACAACACAAACAACTTTTTTATTATGTTGTTTTGAAGCAAATCAAAGAACACACTATGAATGTATGTATGAATTGTGTAATATGTATCTATCCATTCATTCATTCATTCATTTGCTGCTCCATTCATATTTTTTTCCTACTTAACGAATTCGTATGTCTGTGTGTGTGTGTGTTTGTTACACTGTTATTTAGGAAAAAAACGTTTTTATCGTGATGGCATGATGTTGCCAAGCGTTACCTAATATAATATTTAATTTAATTTTAGTATATGTATCTTTTGTTAGGTTTGAACTTATTTTTAAGTCTAAAAGTTGTGCTAAATAGAAACGCGAAAAAGGAATAAACCAAGCGTGGACAAAGATTTTCCGTTTGCTAAGATTTTGTTGCCGTTCTGAACCTTCTCCATGATCTCCTGATCTGTCAAACGGAGAGCCAAAAAACGTTTTAATTAAATTGCTTTAAAGTGCCCTCATTATTTTGGTTGCCATTTCCGTGATATTTTCAAAATTTTTTTATTGACCAGAAGACCACAATGTATATCAATGAAATCTGTATTGAATGTCTTACATTTGTGTGAAAATTTTTCCTTTCTTGTATATAAACTAAGTTCCATATAGTCGAATTATATATGGAACTATCTGCCCTTTAATTTATTTTCAAACAAAAACGGAAGGAAGCGTGCGTAAATATTTCTGTAAAAATTTTAATCGAGTTTTCTTTTTATTTTTTCAATGACTTCATATAATTTTATAGAAGAGCATTTCACTGCTGCCGCTAAAAGCCTTTTAACGGATTGTATTGGAGTTTTTAAATAAATAGTCATACATGTATTCATAAAACGCTGTTCTTAACACAAAGCGAGTTAGAAAATCTGCAGTTGAATGCCAGTGAAGAAGAAGCGATTACATGTAAAGCAACAAGAGCTAAAATAAAAATCGTTCCAAAAATGTGTTCGTAACTAAAAACAAAAATAAAACAAAAATTTGTTTGCCGGAGAACTACAAAACTACGTAAAAATTTCCCAAGTTTTTTAAATGTCGCCTTTTAAGATCGAATAATATTCACGGAAGTTATTGAGATATCAATGCTACGGTTATGGAGGCCTTTCGAAGATCCAAAAACTGATTTTTTTTTCATGTCAATACCTACAAGGAAAATGTTACCACAACCCAGATAATTTTTTTACTCTGTCGCCTTAATTGTATTTTAAAGATTATATTTAATTAATGGCCAACAGAAAAAAATATATATTTTGTATGTCATATAACGAAAACTCTTACAATTATTCACCACTAGTTTTAATTTTTTCCCACAAAATTTTTGTTAATAACGTAGGGAGGACGTATAATATTGCAGGTAACATACTTACACACATAAGACTACTAACTGTAATATAATTTTGTTTAATTTTAGTCATTGTGTGTGAGTTTGGTGGCCAACAATTTGGGCTAATTAAGATTTCTATCTAAAATAAACATTTACATTAAGTATGAGATCTACGTATGTAATTATGATTAGACTATAAAGACCATTAGTATGTAAATGTGTGTATGTATATATGTATATACTCTGCATATGGGTGTTTCCATCGAAAGGTCCTTTCATATAGAAACAATGATATGAAACTTAAGTAAAATATTTTACAATGAAATAAAAAAATTAGTTAATTGAAATTTTATAAAATAGGTTGGTTGGCTGTTCGACGGTAGAATGAAAAATGGACATTCTACTTGTACTTCTTTTACTGTGACGATCAAAAAGTAAAAACAATTATACCTGCCCATTCTGCACTTATATTTGACCCCACTACTTTACTTATATTCGAATTTTTGTTAGCTTTACTATTATGAGAAAATATATTTCAACTGGTTTTTGCTAATACAAGTGTTTTAGTCGTTGGCAACAAATTTGCATACATCCTGTTTTTTTTTTAGCAATAAGCTTGAAAGCAAAAATTTCTATATATCAAACTTAGCATCCGTTAGAGGTATAACGTAGACAAGCTACTTCTCATGGTCACGTTCGACATGATGGAAATGCCCATATATGTATGTGCATTGTTGGTTGCTACAAATACATACGTAGTTATGCATGCATGTAAATTGAAGTAAAGAAGTTTTTGTATAAAAACGAGGGCAGAAAAAACAGATTTTATTATCATAGATTTTATGGTATCTGTACCTTTAGAAGTCGAAAAATTGCTACATTAATTTTACAAAGTTTGAATCTATAATATATTTAATCTTAAATGTTGTTATTCCCGAATCTATAACCCCATTTAAACCGTTTCGGACATTTTCTGATGTGAAAAAAACGTGTGTTTTTACTGAAAAGATATCGTCTAAAAACTTAACCCAGTGTTTGGGAAGAAATGTTACTGTTTTGGACACATTTCAATTTGCCCTCGCACAGCGACAAAATCAGGAAGAGTATGAGGAACTTTTTTAGAAAGATATGTATGTATATGTATTTCCATATATACAAACATAAATATGTATGCATGTACATGTTTTTTAATTCATTTCTTATATTACGAGCATGAAAGTGTACGTTATTATAATTGAAAAATAAAACCAAACAGAATGTACAGAATACAGAAACATTATGATAATCATAAAGTTTTTCTTATTTGCTCATCATCATTTCTATGTTTCTCCATAATTTGTTTTTAACTATAATATTAATTTCATAGTTTTTTTGTTCAATGTAGCGCTTGGACACAGGTGTCTTTCTTTGCAAGACCGGCCGGCCCATGATTGTGGTTTACAAATTTTTGTTTATTACTCTCATACAGTAGATCACAAAAATATTTTACCAATAAAAATTCTTTTTATAACGAGGAATATTACATGTTTACAACAGAGTCTTTAAGTGTGTTTTTCCATATAGAGTTCGGAGTTGAAACCAATTTTTTGAATACGGACTATTTACTGTTACCATTCTTATATGAAAATAGATGGTGTATTAAGCTTTTGCTCAAATGTTTTATACTTCGCTAGTTTTATAACTTGGACACTTGTTTTATGGCAAAACTAGTACGACACTCTAAAGCGTACATATATAGACATAATTTCATATAATTCTTATTTCATAAATTTATTTTATACGGATGAGTACTTTACGTTCATGTTCACCCTCGTTGGCGGAAAATAAAACTATTGGGTTGGAAATATGTTTTTGTTAGCTTGTGCTATACTTTGAAAAATTGCAGAAGCTTTTTGGTACACTATTTGGCATGAGTAACTCTGAGCGAAGTCAGTTTTTGCAATGACTTCAATGAAATATAGTTCTGAATTATCTTGTAATTAAGCAATATTGTCGTTCTACAACATTTTGTTATTTTAGCACAAGTAAATTGTTTGAATTTACAAATCGCTTTTTGAATTAAGACTTTTGTAAAGAATCACTGGAAAGGCGGAATGGATTCCTACCAGCTCCTCTTTTCTTCTTGTTATCTAATTTAACAATGATATTCCATTTCAAATGACCTGAACAATATCAATAGACGGAAATTCGGTATGTATGCACGTCGCAATTCCACCGGCGATGAGGTATATATAAATGCAAACTTCAGAAGAGTGTCAGAATATTTCGAACGAACTAAAGCAAACAGTCATTTATTTTCACTTTTTTATTTCCTATATAAATCAGTTGAAAAGTTTACTTTTTGCTGCCATTTTTATAAATTCGGCTCAATTGCAGTGGAGTGGGTTTTCTAAGCGGATAAATGTTGGACTTATAGAGACTCGAACTTGTTGTAGTGGTTTAGCACCAGATACATTTTATTTATTAATTTATAAAACACATACGCAAAATATTTTTGCAATATACTGTAAACTTTATCTACCCTTATCTTTATATGTATATATGCTAAAAAGTGCATACACGTTAAGGAAAATGCACATGATTAACAACAAATGCATTCATTCATAATTGTTGTAGAACATAGAAAAATACTTACGAAGTTAAAGACCATAAAGAAATTGAAATGGAATGATTAAATAAATATTCTCACGCGCCATAATTCTAATTTAACAATGGCAGATGTGATCAAATCAAATCTTGAAAGAAATATATAATTAGAACTTAAAAGTTATTACAAGCAATAAAAGTAATCTTAAAACACACACACACGCCCATATATACGTACACACATATGCACGTGTATGCCAGTTCCCAGTTCCCAGTAAAACTAAAAGCCTTTCGGTTATAAGAAGTGTGTTGAAAAAAAAAAATATTCATAAAATATATGTTATCCAGTTCTCATGATCCCAATATAAATATTCAACTTTTAGAAGCAACTTTGGAAGCTGTTCACAAGCCTGCTTTCTGGTTATGAACAATATTTATCGTTAAGGCCGTGTTTGCGGATTAAGTTTGAACTTAAGCCGAAAACACGCCACGGCTTTTTAAACCATCGCAAGTGAATGCAAAATTGTGTCCCACCGTATATTTTGTTATTTGACACTGCCTGTAAATTTCTAAATGAAAGTACAAACGCGATGACTGAAAATGATATGATGTGTTATTAGCCTTAATTTAACGTAGTCTGAGGCTCTGATAGTTCCTGCGAAATGAGATTTCGTTATTTTAGTAAAGACCAACATTTTAAGCAAAACTAAGCTGGTCCTTCAAAATGTTGAAACAATCAAGTATAATAACTGATGGTTCCAAACAAAGAATCTTTTCCCTCACAGATATGCGTTGTACAAGTATAATCATAATTTTATTAAAGTTGTTGGCAGTAGACATTCACATCTTATTAATAATGTGATCGGAAATCTAAATCTGTTAACAGACAATACTTTTGCTGAAATGGAATGATGCATAAAAAATTATTCTGTTGTACAGGGTATAAGTAAATGTCTAACTTTAAGGCTTAAAACAATATATATATATATATATATATATATATATATATCACTTCATTAAATTAATGGATAAAAACTTCAGTTCGTGCCGGTTACAAATGCTAGCGGACCGAATTCTGAATGTACAAATTAAGCTCAAAGTTTTCCATAAGATTCGGTAAATGTTTTGTTATAAAATGTTTTAAAATTGAATGGGCCCGCTGGCGTTTAATAAAAATTACATAAATCTCTGATATTATGAACCCAACGATTTTGAATGTCTTGCGGCATTTTTGATAATCGGATTGGTACATGCCAAAATCATGAAGGAAGAATTGCATTGCTTTGAGTTGCTCAACGTTTTTCCTAATTAATAAATCACCTAATAATAGTTTTCCACTGCTGAATTGTTGTGGTGATGCTTGATGTTGGCAATTTCACAGTTTCTTGAACAGCATAATTTGAATCTCGACAATCACGCTTAAGAAATAATGCTCAACTCAAACTTTCCAAACTGCTGAACCAGGAACATTTAACCGTAACCATAATGCTTTAACTCATTATTGTTGTTGCTGCTTTTATTTATTATTTTCCTTAACATAATTTAAATTTTGTTATTTGGTTTGAAGCATAAACAAAATCATAAAAAAGGGGAACCAAATTTCATTTGTGAAGAGAATAATCGTTATAATGCGAACAATATTGTAATTGTAACAAAATAAAGAAGCACGCTTTTTTGATTCTTTAAGCAAGCGCAACCAAGTGTAGACAAAAGAACGAAGAACGATGAAAAAATATTAAAAACAAAAACAGTACTATTATTAGCGTCTCATAGAATAATTTCAATTATTACACCTGTTCTGTAGAAGCATCATCAACATCAACATCAACGTCGTCATCGTCATCGTCATCGCCATGATCAGCAGCGAACAGTAAAGCGCGCGAAAACAACACAAGACATGTAATGACTGCGCATTTTAAATGAAAAGGGGCTTCAAAAACTAAACATTCGTATTATGCCTTGCAAAGGCAGTCTTTGGAGGGAAATATTTTTCTTAGAAAAGTTATCAGCTTTTCGAATCTATTAAATTGTATGGATGTGTTGCACGTAACCATACCTGCTGCAAAGTGTCATAAATATTTATCTCGATTGCTAGAAATATTTTCCAACAGCTTGTCTATTGATTTTTTGTCCTTCTCTTTAATGTTTAAAGATCTTAATTTTACAACTAATTTCTATATTTTCCACACTCTGTTCTCTCATCATCATTCGTTTTCAAAAAACCAAATCCATTACCAAACATTCAATTCTGTAAATCCTTTTTTACTTGAGATGGATTTTACAAAATGCTGTGAAAAGCTTAAGTACGATGGGCAGTTGCAGGCAGGTACAGCGTACATTAAACTACAGATCAGTGCAAAGGTGCAAGAGCGAAAAAGAAAAACACAAAATAGAAAAAAATCAATCAATGAATAAAATGATCAATGTTCAGTGGGTTTTTATAAAGCTACTGGTTGGCATTCAGTTGGATCTTATTGAAAGCAACGTTTACGCATTTCGTTGACTTTTTTCCTTCAAGTCAATTTATTTTTTTGCTTATAAATTTATTCTAAACCATTTCGTATGACCATCTTTTCTATTTGGGACGGCCACCATGACTCATACGCATGTGCACAGTTGAAAAGGATCCGTCGGTACTGTTGCTAGTATTTGAATCTTTTAGGTTCTGTACTTCCTCTGTATTCATAACGCTATCTGTGGCTTTGATTGTATTGCAGAGCCTTAAGCCATTTAATAAGCTGAGCTTTTTCATGTCCTTTTTTTGGTCTCCTGGCTTGAGGAAACTTCACTCAAAAAATTGACAGTATTTGAATTTTTGCAAATGCTTAAAATTAAAATTAATTGCACTATTGTTTGTGTGTAATTAAGTGGTTTTCGCTTAATCTTTTTATAGAAGCTTGTGAAGGAGCTGATAATTTTTATTTAAGTTCTTTTACCGGCTTTTTTCTAATTGACAACTTTTAATTTTTTATCAGATGTACCTATTAAATAAATTAAAAATTTGTTAAACATTTGCTCAAATCGCCCAAATTATCTGTCATACAGTAG
This sequence comes from Linnaemya vulpina, assembly GCA_963675445.1. Classification (NCBI taxonomy): domain Eukaryota; kingdom Metazoa; phylum Arthropoda; class Insecta; order Diptera; family Tachinidae; genus Linnaemya; species Linnaemya vulpina. The sequence goes on along the minus strand of OY776276.1, from coordinate 117,731,335 downwards.
TATAAGTTGTTAACCCTCGTAATATGTCGCTGATCGCGCGATTGTGTGGTCCAGGGGTTGAGTATATTTGAATTTCTTGAGAGTTTTTCTGCAAAAAATTATTCGTTTCTCTACATTTAAGAGCCTAAAATCGAAAGATTTTTAGTTCATTTAACTAAATTTCTTTGCAAAGAAAAACTTTTTGCTTCACACATGATTTTATTATTTTGAGTATATCAATATAAATAAATACATATAGAATTTTTATTTATATTTATTAGTAAAGCATTTTATCGCATTGAAGTTGAATATGTTCCAGAGCTCTATATACATTTGCGACATTTTGTGGCAAAACGTTCGCTCTCTTGGGAACTCTTCCCATTCAAATACAAAAATTAATTCATTTTAAGAATTTTTCAAAGCAGGCAGCTGGTGTAGAAACCACGTATTTCTTTCTGCCGTACAACTGCAATTCACAGTTGATGTTTTCGTTTAAATATTTTCGCTCTTCTCAAAATACAACGAGCAAAGCATAGCAAAAGTTTGAAAGTTCTCAAGATGTAATCGCTTCCATCATACAATTTTCTGTTCTATTCTATTCAATACACACACAAGAATTTTACTTCATTTAATCACACACAAATCGATTGAAATTTTTCTATTATATTTGAGAAGATGCTTATATAAATCTATAACCCGTTTTATTCCGTCCAGTCGTATTACTGAACGACAAAATGTTCGTATCGTTAACTTTGACGATGACAGTTAAAGACATCAGCACAATTTCTGCCTGTCATCTGGTTTATCGGGGGTCTCTAAATATACTTAGTACGGGTTTGTATTTTAAATGCTGTAGAATATGAGCAACTATTGAAAACTTGTGGCAAGTAATTATTATTTTCTGCCAATAACTCTTGGCTGATTGTTGCGCTAATACAGTTAATAGAGTTGTTATTGCACAAACTCTCGTCCAGCTTTTGTTTCATAACTATTCATCACTTTTGTAATAACGATTACCCGTTTTACTGTTTGTCATTGAATTTTCATTGTCATTCGATAGCAGTGAACATAATTTAAGCGCCATCTACTGACAGTTGCAAGTTTGATGACACTGATTAAAGTAATTGTGATAAATGAATAAAGCGATCAACAGATAATAGATGCGAGCAATTGAAAGAACGACAGCCAAAGATGTTGTTTATTATAAAATGTATAAGATTTTCTATCATGGGAAAGCGTTTCGGCGGTTTGAGACAAGTGCAGTAAAGCAGCAGTTATGTGGAGCACAACATAAATATGAAATCTATTTTTAATTTGACTTGACTTTTTTATGAACTTCTTCATCTGGAGCGAAAAGGATATGTAGATTGCAGGACATGGTGGTTTTTTTTTCAGTCCAGCATGCTGCTTCTTCTATTCGACTCACAAAGGAAACAATCTCGTAAAGAAACTCAGAACTAATCTGCAGGCTATACTTTAGGTCAAGGGTGCATATTTGAAAAATATGAAAAACTTCAGTTCTTCAGTCGTTCTAATAAATTTCCCCCATGTACACCACGTCACAAATAACTACAATTACAGTTTCTGTGTGGGAGGTGGGGACTTTCTAATAGAGAGCAACGATGTAGTGAAACTCCTTAAAAATATCAGTGAAGTATTGGTTGCATGCAAGGAGCGCTATAAGAGCACCCCAAAAACAATTAGTTCTTTGAATTACAAGACGAATTTACAGAAAATGTTCAAGAACACATTTGCGCATATCAAAAATCTTATTGTAAATCCAAACCATGAAATGTTTGAGCGGTAACAATGATTTTCTCAATATTTGGCTCGGTCTACTGTGGATTTTATTACGCGCAACTTTAGGTCAATCCTTCTTGTCTTTGATATTTTCTTTTACATATTTTTTTAATGTTTCATTTCTACAAGTGGCATTAATTGCGTTCTTACGACAAGCGATTTAATTGGTAACGCATCGATACGCACAAAATTAGATCTTCATATGTGGAGTGAGTGGTAAAGTGACTGTGTGTATGTCTGTTTGCTACAATCAGCACATGGGCTGCAATTGTGTATGGTAAATTAATAAATACAATAATTTTCCTTACCATGAGGTTCGTGATTTTTTTGTACTGCGACTACACTCACAATAATATTTTATGGAATTTTTATATCAGATTGTAGCAGAACCAACGGGCAATAGCATAACAGCATATCTATAAAGAAAATATTGTTAAAATCGCGGCGCTGTTCTCAACATAAAGGTATTTGACCCAAACTGAATTTAAGATGAAGCTAAATGACACAAGTAAAAAAGGAGAAATTAATAACGGCTTTTAACTATGAAAGAAAATATTTGAACAATCATTTAATTTTATTTTGTCAAGTTTTACGTTCCAACTCGTTGTTAACTATGAAGAAAAACATCCTGTAATTTCGCCAGACGTCTTCCTGCATGGCATTAGGGATACGAAGGTAACTCTTAAGTAGTAATTTGGTAAATACAAAGTTGGATTATGTTACTTCTGGCTTTACAAATTTTTTCACTGTCGCTTTTCGATTATGAGGAAGTAGATATAGAATTTTCTGCCAGAGTTTAAAGTTCGAGACACCTTTAAGTCTGGATGTCTTCAGCTAGTTAAATGTATTTGCAATGGATGGGAGATGTATTGAAAATGGTATTAAAATTTTTTCCAGTGTAGAACAGCCCAGTCAGTTATTCATTCATGAGCACGTAACTAATGTAGTTTTCTTCCGTTTTCGTGATTGTCTTGCTCTCCTTTTCCAAGATTTGACTAGAAAAAAGGGTTTTCGTCGGCAACAAAATAGAAAATGAAAGAAACAGTATAAACTTTGATTCTATCGCAGTAACGAAAAAAAAGACACACACAGACACAAAAAGACGGTAGAGTCTTGCGATCTGATTTTCTGCTCCGTTGAATTTTGTGTTTCATCAAGCGGTGAAGTTTAGATAGATTGATGATTGTACTCCATAGATGAATGTACTCTACTCTCCACATAAATGTATGAATCACTTGCCCCATACTCACTTGTAGAAAGAAGAAAATATTAAAAAAAAATCAAATTTTAAACTACTAAAACAAAATTATTAGCGAAGTAGTAAACTGCTTGGAAAAAAATAGATAAAAAGTAGAAATAACACTGGCAACAAAAGATGTGGCGCACAATATGCCACGAGGCTGATGAATAAACAGCAGTTATTTTCCAAGATACACTTTTTACAATTTCAAAGCAAATGCAGGTGAAATATAAGCTTTTGCCGATACTGTACTGCCGATATTTTATTTTACTGAAATAATTTTATTGTACTCCATGGTAAATGCAATACTTGTATTGCAAATGCAACTGTTGCATACAAAAGAAAGCCAAACAAAAATTAGTACAGAGAAAGAAATAAAAATGTTCTTTACAAACATCTGTAAAGAGTTAAAAAAATGGCAAAAATTTAAAATAATTTATTGTATATGATAACTTATGATATGATTTTAAAAATTTCACCCAACTCAAGGGCAACGACAACGAAGCCAACAAGACAATATTTCAATCAGCTGGATCTTCTGAAGCAGTCGCCGATATGATTACACTCATAAAATAAGAACGTGTATTACGATTTTCGGCTTGGTTAAGATATATTTAGCGCAAGAAATTAACGCGCCTCACCACAAACAAAATATTTTCCACACACTTTAGTTGTATTTAAGGGGAACATAGAAGATCTATTTCGTTTAAAATTTTCAGTTTGGTTTTTATTTAATAGATGCCCACGAAATTACTCCCTTAAAAGTATGGCTGAATTTCGCTTCATTGGAAAAAGTCAAAGCAAAACAGTTGATGTAAAGGTTGAGCGCAGAATTGTTTGTACAAATATTTTATGCATTTTTGTGAGTGGAAATTCGATATGTATTTTATTAAAGAGAAAAATATATTCTGAAAGTATTTTCAACAACTTCTGTTTTGGAACGTTAGAAAAGAGTTTGAAAAAAAATCTGTATATTTTCAATAAACGTGCATACAATTTCATAATCAAATAAGGAAAAATCGTAATAGAAAATAGAAAGTTTTTTATATTGAAGCTGCGATTTTGGTATTCAAATATCGAAGTAATTTGTTTTTGTGTGGAAAATGTAAACATTTAAAATTTTTTTTGATGTTACTCGTAAAAAATTTACAATGTCATCTGATGTTTAAGCAACAAATTAAATGATTTTTTCTATAATTGTGTATATTATTATTATTATTATTATTATTATTATTATTATTATTATTATTATTATTATTATTATTATTATTATTATTATTATTATTACTATTATTATTACTTTAGCTTAGAATTTATCCAAAACTGAAAATTTTTAGACAGCCTGAAGTTCATGCCGCCAATTGTTTTATTATTATTATCCTGTCATTTTATTTCGTCTTTTATTTGAATAACCTTCACTTATAATAAGGGCAAGTTATTCTAATTGTTATTTGCAAAATGTTCTCGAATAGCATTTTACATAAAAGCAAACTGTTATCGTCTCCATTTATGTGGGCTTTTTAATAAAAATATCTTTGAAAAATTCATGTTTCATGAGATTAAAATATGTACTTTTTAGTGCATATTTCATATGTAAAAATTCCGGGATTACTGGTGTCGATCCTGTCTGAAAATGTTGCCATAATGTCCGTAAAAATTGTTGGACAATGACAATGGACAATGTCAATGAACAATGCGGCGCTATAATTGTTCGAAATAAAGGTTTTCCTGTGTTCGTCTTATAACGGTTTTGCCAAACAGGGTATTTTGGCAACAAACGATCGCCAGTAATAAATTTTTTAGGGTTATTAGACACAGTGAAAGTGATATTTTCTTACAAGTAATGCCGCACATGTGTACACATGAGGCATGTTTATGTTGGATTTCATGAAAAGGGACTTTTATGATGGTCTTCGTCAGCATTTTATTTGTAAAATCATTTCTCTCGTGTACCATCTTTTATAAGAAGGATGAACACACATACAAAATACATACGTACATCTTTAAGTACTTTTGATGATACTTTTGATTTCTGTCATCAGGTGGTTGAACATGATTTTTGGGGTGAAAAATCAAGCGGAAGCTTTTTTCCATTTCCATGCAAAATTACCTGAATTCGATGCCATTTTGGAATATCATAACGGTTTTGAAGATTATTCATTACCGATTTTTGTATATTTTCAAGAAAGCAAACACTGATATATATTTTCATATTCCTTGACCAGTTTGTTTCATCTATAATATTTTTCAGCAAATAAAATAAATCAAACTAAGAAATCTCATATCAATATTTTCTTTTGAGACAAGACTAACGAGGAAGCTTTAAATTGAAATTGCTCTTTATGATGTAAAGAAGAGTGAATTTCTAGCACATCAAAAAGATTTCCAACAAGTGATACCTTTTTATTTATTCTTCCAAATGGAGAGTAAATATCGGCCACCAGACTTGTACCTTCAATTGCAAAGACATTCAAATTTAATGCATGAAAACTGAACTAAATAAGAAATTAGTTAAAGATTACGTGAAAATTCTAGAGAAGGCTTTCCTACAAGATGAAAAACAAGTAGGAAAATGTAATAAAATTGTTGGTTATTCTTCGTTTCAACTCTCCTTTGCGGGAGAAAACCTCTTTCCCTAATTTTATCAATTAAAAACACACTACAAAACCTGTAGAATGTATTTCTGAATACCATCTTCATTTCGATCCCAGTTTTCAAGCTTTCAATTCTGGAAAAATGTACTTTAAATTTGCTTATTAACTAGAAACCTTTAGGCGTTGCATTGGTTCTAAAGAACTTGCCGAATTGTCTCTTGGTCTTGGCTTTTTTTAAAACATGTCATTGAACTCTTGTAACAATGACATGTTCATAACATGTCACAGAAATTTATTCACAAAAACTAACTAATTGTAGCTATTTAGCCAACCAAAGACAAAAGTATGTATAAGTATGTACGATAATCTACTTCATAGATATTCAAGTAACTCAACTAAATGAAACTTGTAATTATGATTAGGTAATTTTGCTTCTTATTGTTTTACAGTTTTGCTATCTATACGTAGTCGAAATATTATTAGCCATTTACTAAAACTGAAGACTGAGGCGTAAACCTTTTCGAAAGTACTCGTACATGTGGAGATATGGAAGAAACATGTCTAAACGTGAATGAAATCTAACATGAAATTTACGGTGTTGGTAGCTATTTCCTCCAGTGCCTACAACTGAAAAAAAAATGTTGTTGGTAAAAGAGATAGAAAAAGTTTCGCTTCACTTGCCTCCCCAGGAACAATAACTTTGTATTTCAATGTGTTTGTGTATTAGAGCGAGTGTTTAAATTCTTTTTTATAAAACAATTTCAACTTTGCATGCGTGTCTATAATTAAGAAGATATTGTTGTTATTTTGTGGCATAAAAATACGAAATAATAAAAAAACACTATGTTTTAAATCTTGTACTTCAACAATTTCAAGTAGTTGACATGCAGTGGAGTTGAGAGTTTTAGGCCAAACAATGATTAAGACGATATATCAAATAATATAGAGGGCAAAGAATGGTGAGAAGTAAATATATTTGCTGGGCTAAACCTTAATTAAACCGACTATTTTGTATTTTTTGTATTTTGAATATTAGACTTCAGATCAGTTTATAATTAAAACTATTTGCGGAAATACTTTGACATATCAAATATCAGTATATACAATAGTATGTGCAAAGATTTCGGCAGTTGCTAGATAGTATTTGGCTGCAGATAAGGCTAAACTATAATCACAAAATGTAGACCTAATATTATTTTCTCCACCAGCCACTAAAATTTTAAATATTATAGACTGGTTAAGTTAATTTTTTATATTCGATTTCTAAAACCATTTTCTTTCCTCATATAAAACCCAAATGGAAAGTCGTCATGCTATTATTTTGACCAACAGTGAAATGAATTATGCTGCTACTAGCAAGAAGTTTAAATGAATGGTTGGTAATTTATAAAACACGAAGGAATTATAACATCCAAATAATAAAAAGAAACACACTTTCAGCATAAAACAATAACAAATTCAACATAAACAATTACCGAAATAATTCACAGAAATTTATACAAATCGCCTCTGTTTCTTGGTTTGGCCTTTCCTTCATTTTGATGACTTCACTTAAATTTTAGTAGAAACTAAATAAAATTATAAGAATAATATTTGATAAATACGTATTTATGTATGTATCTATGTATGTGAGTACCTATTTAATATAATAAGAAATGGGCACATACACACACACGTAGTTAACTTTCGTATGACTGTTTTGGCTGTGTGTGTATGTATATTTAAATTTTTTATTTTGCTTTTTGCCAACTACTTGTCTTTCTGACTTTTCTGACATTTTGTTGCTTTAGCCAAGAATATTTTCATTGTATCAAAACAACAATATTATTTGTAATTAAACAATTGCAAAAACAAACTAAAATGAAATTCGAGATCAAAACGATTCCAAAGTAGACTACCTGCTCATTCGGTTTATATTTAAAAGATTTTGCAGTATAGAAATGGTGAGAACAGATTCTATTCAGAGCAAATCCGTATAATACAATTCAAACACTCGGATATATAATTATTAAATTTTCAAACTTTTTTTCTTAAAACCGTATAAAAGAAATTCTAGGTCGCGAATTTCCCGAAGCGCAAAATGACGGGATTCAAGTCAAGTAAATGGTGTTTCCTGATTGTAGGGTACTTCCTTCCTTCTACTCAATTTAATTCTACTCGTATGTAATTTCTTTTGCCTTTTATAAAAGTTCATAAACTTTAGTCTGCTTTTAAGACACACACACATACAGACGTACTTAGATATGTGAGTGTGTGTGTGTGTAATAAAGGTGATTTTTAGTTCTTCGAAATTTTAAACGACATATAACTACAGACACATGTTTTTATTTAGTTTTGGAAACTTTTTTACATAAAACTGAGCACAGTGGGAGGTCAACAAATGTAAAAGTAACCTTTTGGTTATTCGGATTTTTTTAAATTTACTTTTTCAAAATGTTAAAAGATTATTATTTCGTTAGCGGCTACAATTCAAGTTGGCTTAATTTGTAATTCGTGTAACTTTTTATGGGAAACAAGTCAAGAAATATTTGCGCCCATATTGTACAATTGTAGTCAAATGAATGGTCGTACTGGGGAAAGTTCAATGATCAGTACATTTACTTTGAAAATAAGACACAACATTTTAATATTTCATTGCAACTTCTTAATTATAAACCACAATTCGGAAGCTAAGAGTAAATAATATCTTTCACCAAAAACTCTCTAAAAAACTACAACTTGTCCAAGTACATTTACAGTAAAGTGCCTTCAAAAAGTTCCTTTGAAAATAGATGTTTTGAAAACGTTTCTTTAAAAGATAACAAAATTTGTATTTTCCTTCTTAAATTGCACAAGAAGGAAGTTGCATTAACAACTTTCCCACTAAATAAAAAGGTTTTCTATGAATATTTCATTTTATTTATTTCTACTTTTCCGCAATATCATTTCCTCATCATATACAACAGAATTTCCTTGTTTTTCTCAGCTGTGAAATTCCCTGGCGAACAAAATTGTCATACATCACAATCAAGAACATAAATAGATTGCGAGTCATGGAAATGTTCTTTTACTTCTGTGCATGTGGACATTCTGAGTTTTTCTTTTTCCTAGACAACAAGTTCTCCTATTTGACCCTATTTTAACAGCTCTGATCCAAACGTTTTTGAGCATGTTGTATTCGTTTCAAGCCCGCATATTTTATTTAACAAATTTTACTTTGCACTGCTGAAAATATTATATTTTATAGTTTAGCTTATTCAAATAGAATGGTGTGAACGGTATTCATGTGTGTGAAAACATTTGTGTGATCATATGAATGTAGTCGTCTTGCGTTCGCCACTGCGTATTTGAGTGTTTGTGAATTTATTTTCTATTTGCATCATCATGGTGCACATACTCGTACTCATTTCGTTGGCAAAGGAAAAATAACAATGAATTTATAGTACCACCTCCATGGCTTGTTTGTACCTGCAAAAGTGTTTTCGATTTTTTCAAATTTAATTTTTTATAATTATATGACAAAAACAACACTTTTGAACTTATCTCTTGAACACATTTTAACATTTCGTTTTTCCTGTTTTCGTTACGGTTCGCTTCCGATAAACACGTGAACATTTAAATTTAAATTCAAATATTCATTCGAACAAACCACCATCAACACGATCGTCGTTAGCAACAGCAACATCGAAGCCAACAATACGAAACCCTTATGATAATTATCATTATAATGATAACAACAACAGCAACAAAAATGCCAACAAAATGCCACCAAAACATTAAAAAACAAAACAGAATTAGTCTAGATAATTAAAATGCCTTCGTTTAGTTGTGTACCAGTACAGGGTTCTTTTATTTTTTCCATATAAACACTCCACGGGTTATTGACATGCAACCTCAGAGATTCGGTTAAAAATATACAAACTCATGTTGCAAACGACTACAGGAGGAAAGGCATACATACGTGTATCATATCGAGAGTCTAGACTTTTAATTTTAGCCCGCAAACGCAAGTTGTCTAATTCCAACAAGTCAAATCACTGATTGCGTTTAATTGCAACTCATTTTTAGGGCATTTTTAGTGGATCGGTAAACAGCCAGCAAAAGCGTGGGGTTACAAAATATTTATTTGTCTCCTCACTAATTTGGTAATGAATACCATAATTATGTGACATACTTATATCACTACCTGCAATTAATTTTTTTACTACTTTCTTGGATCATCAAAATTTAATGACGTGAAATGTACGTGTGGGATTGTGTATGCACTTCAAGTGTATGAGACCAGAGCGTTTTTTGGCTGGCAATCAGTAAATATTTGCTGACTACTGTGACAATTATTTTACTTAATTTTAGGAAAACTTTACGTGAAAGCACAATTGAGTGTTTCTCTACTAAATTAATTAATATTTATCGATGGGATAAAAAAGACATTTGAGATTTAGTTTCTATTCCATTTTGTTTTGAAAATGAGTAAAGTTTCCTAAATCTTAGAACATTATTTTGTTATTACAATTTTCCTCTTAATAGAGAATGAGCATTGAACGAGCGACCTTCCCACCGATCGAATAGCCCCTTAATTAGTAGCCTCCTTATGAGCTCTGAAATAACCACACGCATGTATTATTGATAGGAAGATATTCTTCCTTCAACTGTAAAAGAGAAACTACTTTCACTACAATTGTCCTAACTTTTAAGCATATATCGTCACCTGAAATGCGATAAAACATAACATCGCTTTTCATAGTTTTATAGAAGAAGTAAATAACTGTTAGAAACGGAAATCAAAATTTTCATTTATTCAATCCGTAATAAAAATCACGTAAAGAAACTTTTTTCTGAAGTAAATTTTGTGGTCTACGTCTTATGTTGTTTTGAAGACAGTCTTCTGGAACAAAATAACATATTACCGCCTTAACTATGTAGTCGTATGTATGTAAAAAATAAAAATGTAAATAATAATTAAAAATAATCTTTGTATGCTGTGGCTTAAGAACGTTGGTACATTGGGACTAATTCCCAAATAATTTATTATAAACGTAAATAATAAATTATCGTCATCTATTTTGTTTTTCAAAATTTTATTTCAACAATTTTTGGTTCGTGAACTGTTTTTGGGCCGTGTCCCTTAAAGTGTATATAATTCATAAGGCTACGCGCTTTTCTCAACGCTGCTTATCAAACTGACGATTGTTGCTTCCCACAAGCAAGAAAACAGTACGTCTAAATGCTTTCCAAATGTCTTCATTTTGGTTTTGATCTTCAAAATCAATAGTTTCAACGTTCACGGCTGTTGCTGTACATATTCAAAGCAAATTTTTACTTCACTAAATTTGTGTCACTTTCAATAAAAATGGCAGTTGCAGTTGGATATTAGTTGCACCATTAAGTGTTGTTAGCATTATGTTCACAACAGCCTGACTATCCATTTATCAATTGAACGAACAAGTTAAAGCATATATGCACATGGTTATATATAATCAGTGCTTTGTTTGATTGATATCTATGCCAGAGTTTCCATTCACGGTTCATTTTTAAATTTAATTATTCGCTAATTGCCCAACAGCTTCCGATTCTTTGATATTTTAGCAGTAATTCATAAAACGATAACGTTTACTAGTAAAATGTTCATAGCAGTATTTAATTGGCATATTTTATTAATAATAAACAATTTCATGTTTATATACAGACATAATCGTACATGAGAGCCTGTGATGTACAGTGGAACACCGCTAAAGGTTTAAAAGTTTTATATGTTGTTAGATAAAATAATATTTTGCCACATATATGGTGAAATGAGTTTTTGCTTATAAGTATTTTTGCGCATTGTGAACTTTACTTAGACTTCACTGTATCTTTTCTGATATCAACTTTCAAGTTTGACCATTAAACAAAGAATGTTTTACATTTCTAGAGAAATATTGACCGCAGTCGTTGTCAGTCTTTTATAATTAAATAATTGGCAAACAATCAATCATTTCATTATATTTTCATTCATACATTTTTTATATGTTTGTTAGCTTAAACAGTTTGGTTTCAATTCAAGTGTAATTTTACATACAGTTGATATTGATTATCACGGTCTAATATCAACTGGTTGACATATTATTGTTTGATCTTTCAGTTCGTCGGTTGGTGACAAACAGAAGTGAAATGCAAACGTGGTAGAATAATCTCCGTTTAAAAATTTTCATATCTATTTTTGACATTATTTGTTACTTCGGTTTATATCTATTGTTTTGTATTTTATTAAAGTGTGGTCAGCAAATTATATCAAAGAAATATTGTTGCTACTGTAAACTTGTAAATACGTTTCCAACCATCCTGAGACATGACCCTTCGATCAGTTGAATAAACAAAGAATTTTGTTGCAAATCATGTCATGCAAAATCTGATTCTTTTAAAAAGGGAATAACAGAAAGATTTTCAGACTCGTAGCTTTTGATCGAATCAATTAACTTACGTAACGAGTTGTATAATCCGAACTAACAACATACAATTTCAGCTCTGAATTCGGCTTAATTTTCCCCATCTAGTCTAAACATTGTTACTTCAAGAAGTCCCTAAAAATGTTTGTGATTTTTGAATTTTAGATTCTCGAAAGTATTTTCACGAATCTGGGGGACAGATCGAATTCCGATGATATTATGCGGAAAGTCCTGTATTCCCTGACTTCATGGCCTTTTGTCATAAGCCTCTTCAAAGATGTTTTGTATTTGTTATTTCCTTGTGACAGCGGTTTGCTCACAATGTAATCTGACTATTTGATTAATTCACAAGGCTTAAAGGAATTTATTGAACTTTTACGCTGGACGAAGTTCATATAATTTTTTATGTTTTTACTACGAAACTGAGTTTGTGACCTTTTTTATAATTCTTTTATATTTCCCATAAAATGTTGTTTTTATTGCGAAATGAAATAAGAAGACAAGAGTAACATGTTTCTAATGAAATTAAAGAACGATTTTATTTCTTCACCTATTGTCACATGATCTTTCGTTCGAAGAAACTCTCAAAATCCGATAGAATGGCTACCCGAGTGTTTCAGTTGAACTCCAATTAAAACGAAAGCGGAGCAAAGAATTTGCCGAAAAACACATGAAGAAGAAGAGAAAAAGCGGAAACCGGAAGTGTGGCAACATCTTTGTGTTAATCACTGATGTAACTAATTCATGTTTACATACAGCAAAAACAACAATAGCAAGTTGTTAGTTTTTTTGTGTTCGGTATATAATATGGAGTAATAAAACACAATGTGAGAAGTTTTAATGAGAGATATTCATAAAGTATCGTTCATAATTATTCTAAAAAGAAATGGTGAGTAAGAGGAAAAAGTTTATTTGCAAGCGTTGATACCAATACAAAGATATTATCAGCTAAATGTACACCTGTAGAAGAATCTTATTGGCACTGAGAGCAGAAAAGTGTGCTCACTTATCCAGAACCTAGAGAAACATACCTGTTTTGAGACGAGGTGGTAAATAACGGCTGTTAAAATGAATACACCGTATAAAGTGATTGAGAAAGCGCGAACTAGAAAAAATATTTAATTAAACAACCTCTTGTGGGAAAGCAAATGTATGCATGTAAATGAAATATTAAAAAGGTTTTTTTTTGTATTTTTAGAGAGTATCAGCACTCTTCTTACGGTCTGTGAAAAAAGGTTACAAAAACCCCCAACGCTCACCACAGTGAACAAGTTATCAAACGAACTTTAAACGTATTAGACGTATTTACACGTAAATCTCAAGTATACAAGTGAACGAATATTATTTTTTGGTAGCAAAAAAAAAAGGAAAAAATTGAGTGTGAATGGAAAAAAGTTATGAAGAAGATAAGAGAACTCTGTGAAAATGTATCTAGTGCACACACACTGCTTTATGGACCCTCACACAGCGATCATTCGATCTTCTGCTCAAATTATAACGTGTGACTTTAAAGTACTTTTATTTTGGATTTACTGGTGCCTGTCATTCACTCCAGCAGTCATCCAGCAAGTCAGTCAGTTATCTTTAGTTAGCAGAGTTGGCAGTAGGTAAAGTAAGAGCGAGCTATTGAGTTGTGGTGCTGTGTCTGGCTGTTGCTGCTGCGTTTGTATTTCGATCGTTTTACCTGTCGTGTTGGCTACATTGATCACGATCTTTTAGTTTATTTAAAGCCTTCAAACAATACGGTTGTGTTGTATCTCCAATAAGAATTCATATATATTTTTTGAGTTTAAAACAAGAAATTTTTAAATTAACTAATTGCAAAAAGTCAACAATTATTCACGAGTACTTTTTAAAAATAAAATTTCAAGAACAGTCAAACACCACAACATGTTGTTGTTGTTTTTCTTTTGTTTAAGATAAAAATGAACACAAAAAATGTATCAAAAGTCAAGAGGTACAAAACGAAGAGTTAAAAAATCTAAAGAAATCAAGTACACTAGAAATAAAAAACATTTACTTTTATTTTTGCGATGTTAAACTAATAAAACGTGTAGCAAAAAGCAAACGCTTTTTGTCGACTTGCTGTTAACAACTAAAGAAAATGAGAACAACAAAAACAAAACTAATTTGCTTCACTCTTCATCAGGCCCAAAGTAGTTCAATAACAAAAAGCCTGCAATAAATATCTATAGAATGAATGTACGACCGATTTGTTGACTTTACACGCTGGTGTGAATTGGCTATCTGTCTAACTGATTTTGCTGCTTTTATTGTTTCTGGCTAAACAAAAGGATTTTGAGAACCTCAGAGCTCCAAAACAAAGTCACCGTTTTTTATGACCACTGAAGGTACAAGTTGATCAGACTAAAAACACATTTGGATTGATTAGATTAAAAAGTCTTAAGTCAACTAAAATCCGTTACTAAGCTGAGATTTTATTGCTGACGTTTTGTGTAAATAAAGAAACCGTTAATTAAAACAGTTATTTGTAAATTAATTAGATCACCTTCAATGATAGTTGTTGCTGTTGGAGGAGAAAAGGCAGGAACTACAAAATATCATTGAATTTTAATAAAAAAGTTTTATCGATCGTAAAATTTTTAACGTAAATGGATAAATTTTATTATTTTATTGCTTAAGCCGGATAAGAAGTCGCAAGCAAAATTGGGTGTTGATGCGAGACTTATTTTCATATATTGAGGTACAAATTTAAAATTAATTACTTGTGAACTGTCATTCATTTAAATTTTTATCTGAGGTTGTACAGATTTCTATATAAAAATCGTTGGGGTTTTCAAATCAATATATTTGACCAACACATGTCGAGTGAAGCGAAGTTAATTTTGGATTTGTTTTCGAATTTAATGTTACAAATTTGGAGGTAAGTTTTTGAACTCTTTGATTTATTATATTTAAGTATAAAATTATTTGTTACTGCTGCATTAAAAATTTCATTATATATTAAGAAATATGCAGAAAAGAAACTTCAGACATGTTCTAAGCGCACTGACCTATTAATTTTCAGTTAAACTTTAGTGTGAAATTCATTTCCATATCTGAAAGGTAACACAACGTTTGATAGATCACTGGTAAAGTGGTACCATAACGGCAGAGTTCGTAAGGAGTTGACATCCTTTTTCGCTTTGAATTTGTTTTCAAGTGTGAAGGATAAATAGAAACTGTTCAGAATATATGACTTTTTATTCGTGTAGGTCTTTATCCTACTGTACCATGCAAACTAATCAAGAATCGGAATAACTTAGCTTTGAGCCAGTGACACGTTAACAATCACAGTAGTGAAGTTATAAAAATTCAAAAGCTACAACAACTCGGAGCTATTTTTGTTTATATGAAAACTTCAAGAAAAGTCACACACGTGTGTGACCTCTAGTTTGAGGTAGTTCGCGAAAAAGACAAGACACACACACTCACACTACTTACGTGCCTACATACAGGGAACCTAAAATACAAGTACTTCTGAAAACAGAAATTCATACGTTTTCTTAAAATGCAAAAAGGTAATAAAAAGCATTCTGAAGAATTACTGATGGATTACCACTGTCAGAGATGTTAACGTCTTTGAGTGAGTGTGTGTGTGTGTGTGTGTGTGTGTACCTTCTTCGTTCAACGTCCGCATGCATCTGCATCAGCATGGAATACGAAATATGCAGAACACGGTATTGACTAACACACGCAAATATTAAATATAAAATAGCCAAAGTTTTATGCAAAATATTCCTCAAGTTGAAAAGTTTACAAACAAAAACGAAAAAACATGCTGCAGAAACACTATGGGAGAGCAAACGCCGTTTTGTGCAACCTGGTAAGAACGAATAGACCGCACTTTTGCATTTTTAATAAACATGTTTATTTATATTCGAAATTTTCACGCATCCAAGCCATTGTGCATAATTGACTTTTATGCACATAAATAAGTGTATGTATGTGTGTTTTTAGCATATCCAATATTCTTAGCGGCAATTTAAATAAGAGAAAGAGAAAGGGAGAGAGAGTACAGCGAACGTCATTTTGGAAGCCCAACTACTCCTTAAAGGGTATAACTTCCAACTCAAGTCACAGACATCACTTAAGACGGTCGATACAACTGTTATCGTATACATAAACAATTTTGTTTACCAAAAACAACACATAAAAACTTCGTTTTATATCTTGGCGTCCGAGTTGAGGTTACCTTTAGGTCATACAATGGCCCATAAAAGTGATGTGTGTTTGAGAGTTTGGCTTTTTATTCTCTGAAAAAGCAAAAGAAATTTAAAAAAATTTATGACGCTATAATGTGGCAGCAAACAAAATCGATAACCATTGACTTAAACCTGTTCAAGAGGAATTTGGTAATTGATACTCCAATAAAGTTTTTAACATGCTGGCTGTTGTGGCAAAAGTTGTTGTATTTTTTGCTTAATAATTGTTTTTATTTGAACAAAGTAATTTTGGGTAGAATTTGCTTATAAGGGGCGTGCCGAAGATTTATTTGGAATAGAAAGCAACCAACGAAAACGGTTAGAAAGCTTAGCCTAAAATCCGAAAGTGATAAATATTTCTTTGTATGATGTTTGTAAGCATGTGATTTTTAAATAAAAATACAATATATCATATTAATAGGATTTCTGGTTAGAACGTTATATAAATGATGTCACTCATAAATAAAAAGGGAACCTAAATAACATTTGCCACAATTACAGGTCAATCGTCCGTCAGCTAAAAAGTATTCAAATATAACAGCAACAACAAAGAATACAAAAAGCCAAAATATATTGCTGTTTTCTGAAAACGCTTTTACATTTCACTTTGGCTCTTTTTCTGTTTCCTATAAGCCAGAAAAACACAACATTGCAACAAATACAGCCTTATACAAATTATTTTTAATGATGCTGCAAAAAAAAAAAAAAAAAAACCAAACAATAAATAAAAACGGAATACTGCCAAAAGTAACAAACAACAAGATATATAAAAAAGCAAATAATCTTAACCAAAAATTATATGGCTTAAACCATGTTCTTCAATATTCCAACCAAATTGAACCAAAACGAAAATGATCGAGAGATATTGATAATTGAAAAGGCCAAAAATAAAGTGTTTTTGTAACCAAAAAAGAAATTGCTAATGATTTGAAAGCATTAAAAAAAGGCAACACAAAATTTAAGATTTTAATGATTTTTTTGTGACTATTTCAAGTTAAGAGCTTCCAAAAACAGATAAATTTCCTTAAATAATATCAAGTATTTGTCATTGGCAATTGACAGAGTTGGTTATAAATAGTTTCAAAAACAAAAACAAAAACAAATCATTTTAACTCAAAGCAATAATTGTTGCTGTAATCATTCGGCAACATGATGCGGGAAACTTATACTAATTTAGATAATTGATCTGACGAAAAAAGTGTTATTTATGTGTTTAAAAACGTTAAGCTATTTTATTTATTTCTTCTGAGGGAAACATGTTGTCATTTAAAATACAATTAACTTTTATTTTTATTTGCTGAAAAATATCGACGAGCACACATTTATCATTTATTTTAATGTTCTTTTTTATGGACTTTTACAAGGTTAGAAAAAACACAATATGTTTTCTTGTTTTTTTTGCAAAACTCAAACAAATACATGGAGGTTTCTCAAAACAATTTTTGTAGAGACTTTAAAATTAGTTGCTTCATCAATTTGAATTGTAATTAATAGGACACACAAAGAAGAGCAGAACAGGGCTGTTTTAAAAAGCCGCTACACTTCTTTATCAGCAGTCAAGTGTATTATCTTTTTACCACTGGCCAGGGAACTTTGTTGCCACAGTTTTCTAATTAATATTTATCGCCAAGGAAGGGAACAGTTAGTTTTGGATAAAACGAAGCGATTCTCTGTCGATTCTTTTCGCTGTAAGTTAAATTTTCAGGACACTAGATTTAATATTCGTCATTAATTGCCGTAGGAATATGCCGACTTGATGAAAATGTGGTATTTTGGGTATTATATGCATTTACACGAGACCTGTTTTCTTATCTGAACTATTTTCCAAAGTCCAAACATATTATTCTTTAACAACATCTTGCAAATAATGTTGCGCAATAAAAATACTATATTTGTGATAATAAAGCAGGATTTTCAATTCATTTTGGCAGTTCTTTTTGATGTAATAAAATAGAATTTTGTCCCATTGTGTATATTTTATCATTCGAGTTGTTACAATTTGGAAAAATTATAAAAATAATCATTCAGCACATTAATTTCGTTTATATGCGCGTATATATTCTTTATTCATTTTCAATATATTTTTGGCATACGTTTACCTAGATTTATATTGACTCCAGTTTGTTTGCATTTTTGTTTATACTAAACACGTGTTTTGGCTAAACTGATGACAAATTAAAATTGGAGACGATTGCAGTTTCTTTGTGCTTCGTCAGTAGAATTAGATTAGGAGTGAAGCACTTTAAAATAAAGTCATTTATCCTTAGAATTTTGCAAAATTGACGAACATGCTGAATAAAATATTTTGATACAATAAAATTCTAATTGATATAATCTGAGAGGAATTTTCTACTTTGCATAAGTTAATTGAAATCGTCTCTCCTCAAAAGCTGTTCTGCCAGAACAATTTGCTGAATAACAAAATCAGATTTTCTTTTCCAACAGAGTATTTCTTTAATTATAAACGTTTCATTCATGGAATGGATATTTTTCTTAGCACATCTGTTTAATTGCAATAATTTTCTGTTCGAAATTTCTAAATATCATTAAAATAGTTTCTAAAAAGTTTACGTTGTATAGATTCTTACACTCAAGAACGAAAAACAAGCCCTTTAATATTCCCACGTTGAAAAAAAGGAGCACAAACGGAGCCGCCGACAGTTAAATATTTTAAGAATTACGAGCTTTAAACCCTAACGATAATTTGTGTGCACTGACTCCCAGCGTGGGGAAAAATAAATAAATGCCAATGAAAGCCAAGCAAGAGATGGTCAGCAATGGCAATGTTGCATCTTTGGTGGCAGTTCAATCCTACTGTTCTTGCCTCGCTGTACGATTGGACTTGAACTGCCCGTTCAGAGTACAATTGTTTAAGCATGTCTAATTACATTAATATCGCGCCTTGGTGATGTTGCACCAAACCAAACAAACCAGTAACAAAGCCAGCAACAAGTGTTGTCGTGTGAATTAAAGTCTTTTTTTTTCTACATCATATAGAAATGCTTAAAATTACAGTTGGATTGTTCTAATCGACAAAAAAGAAACAATCTTATAGCAAAAAAGAAAAACCCATACACTCATGAAGCAGACCTTAATTACATACAAATATTTTTTCTATTTCGTGTTGTTTTGTTGCTCCCTAGAGAACATTAGCGTTGAGAGTTTTTTTTATAGGAAAAAGTTCTCAAATCATTTGGTTTTAAAGAAGTAGGGAAACCTATTTCTTGGTTGATACCAGTAGCAAACTGTGAAAAAAAGTAATAACGAAAGGAGAAAAGAAAAACTTATATTGCAAGATTCATTGTTGTTGCTGAGGCAGCAGAGTTGTGGCAACATAAAAAGCTGACGATGTTTTATGTTTTTCACTTTGTTGGTAAATTCGTGGAAGCAATATTGTGTTGTATGTTTGTCTGTGTTTGCATTTGTAGTGATTTTAGTTTTTACAAAATACTGATTTCAAAGAAATTGTAAATTAAGTTGACTTTTGTTGCTGTTGTTTTTGTTGCGATGTTGTTAGAATTGTAAAAACTGTTGCAATAAATATAACTACTCGTACTTGTTTAATAAACAACAGGCAAGAAGATTTGAAATAAAAGTAGTTAAAGTTTTATTACTTTTTTCCTCATTTTTGTTCAGTAAAAATGGGTTCAATTCCCAAGAATATAAGACCAGTTTGGGTTTAAGCTGGATTGTCATTAGAGTTGGAGTTTTTAAAAACACTAAACATATTTTATGTTAAAATGAAGATTTTTTAATTGCCAAAATGTGTATATGAGCCAAGTATTTCTCAAAATACTGTCCGACGGAAGTGATAAAACAAGAAAATATATTCCAGGGATTTTAAGAAAGACGAGCTTATTAATTGTTTGTATTAAATATTTTCTTCTCTTTCCACGCGCGTTTTAATAAAGTCGATGCATTCAACAGATTATTTTATTTCTTTGCCATCCATCTTAGTTGCAATTGCCTACTGAATTGCAGATCTTTGTTAAATCGGATTTTTATTTATATTCTTGTATTGCCATTTATGGTCGTACCTTTCCATTCATTCATTCATGCAATTGTTTCTACTTTAAATTCATTCATGATGATCCTTCAGCGAACTTTTTTTTGCAACAGAAAAATGAAATGTCACAGCTACTGCTACTGCTTTATATATTGTCAGTCAGTCTGTTTGTCTGGCTTCTGGTTGTTTGGCCATTGGTCTCTTCTTTTGTGTGTGTGTTTTCCTTTGATTTTTGCTTCTTTTACGCACAAAACACATGAACATGACATACGCATGTGTCAGGTTACGACTACGAGCTGACTAAACTCATTACAAATGCGAACATTTAAAAAATCATTAAGAAGCTGCAGAACGCACACACGGACACTTGCACATGTATTTTCTTTCATAAATTTTATATTGCAGAGGTGATTTTTGTTTTAAAAAGCAACAACAACGAATACTAAGCCAACTAGCACAGGTGTACATTGTAAGCGATTGTACAAAGAGTGGACCTTCATTGTTTTGGCTTAAACTAAAAATGATGATGACAACCGATGAAGGGTTTCTTCTATAAGTAAAAGTTACTCTTTGCTTTATATGCAGCTCGCCAAGAGAACGATCAAGGAGTTAAATCATAAGATTCTTTTCCAACTTCAAAAGGAGAAATTGTGGCTTTTTAAAGCGGAACCCATTTACAATGGAGTCGGCTCACTTAGATAAGGACGAGTAGAGTGAATTTTTACTACTCCGAGTATGGAGCATCTGAAAATCTTGTTTTAACAATTCTGTGCCAAAACTACAATGAATGTTTTTAGCAGTTCAACGGGGAAATAAATTCCGTAGATAAGTTGGAAAGCTTTCATACGAGCGAAACTGTTTATAATATTTACAAAGATTTCATAGTTTTCAGGTAGACTTAAAGCTTTCGTGTTATTTTAGACGCTCTTCTATTTATTTTTGTGTTCGACCAAATTCAGTAGTACGACTGTCTCAAAGAGGTAGGATTTTCTCTTAGTCCCATCTCATGATCTTAGTTTTCAAAGAAACGGTGCACCCTCGTCAATAAGCTAATGTTTTCACTGCAAATATTTGATTGATTATTGTTTGTTTTATTGATCACTGGTAATGCAATAATAAATATGTGTCCTCGCTATGTGTAGTTTACCGCTCCTCGACGCTCTTTTAAGTACCTTAAAGCGACACGATTATTGCCCGTTAATCTATAAACTACTGAAAGAATATCTGTGATAATTTTAAGTTCAGAATACGCAGTGGACTGAAAATAATTAAAAAATATTTAGTGATTTAATTTTGATTTCTTCGGTGTAAAAGCATTTTAGGCAGATTTAAGTATGCGTTCTTTCGAAGGTCTGGAATGGAGATACGAAATTTATAAACAAAATCAAGGTGCTGCTGTAACTTTTGGAAAAAGAGAAAAAGAAGAAGAGTCCGCAGAAAAAGAACGCTGTTTTATTTTCTTATTATTTAGTTAAAAGAAACACAGTTGTTTAGGCATTGACTTAATATGATCAGTAGCTTTATTGTAGAGATAATGCCAATGGCTAACACAACCAGGAATAACCGGTTTCTGTTTTTGTAACAGCTTGACAATGATGATGTTGTTCTTAGCCCTGGTAGTGGCTGTTTGTATTATAAAATATTTAGATAGTACGGGTATGAAACCTTTAAAAGGAAGCATAAAGTCATGTGTGTAAGTGCATCTGTATGCGTATCTGTATTCTATGTGGCTGTGTGTTGTTGTGTGTCTGTTGAAAGTATAAATAAATAAAAGAATAAGCAAGAGATCACTTCTTATTGATTAAATTTTCTTAACTTTTTTTATTGTTTTTCTGTTTATTTTATTTTGATTTCGAAGCGAAACAAAAAGCCTCAGCAAGTATGTGGTCAGTTATATTCCCTGGTGGTTTTCAGTTTTGTCTTTGGTCAGTTACTTCCTTTATGTTTCGATTGTGTTCGATTCTCATGAGTCGCGATATTATGCAGCAGGATATAAGTTAAAACAATAAAATTAACTTACCAAAACAATATTAAAATATTAAGTTGGGTCTTAACCAGTTTGGCACAAGTTATTTTGATAGAATTTAATTAATTTGCAGACACTCTGCAAATTCTATTGGAGATAAACATGCAAAGGATGTTTATGTTTGGCGAAAGGACTTTTTGATATAAAATATCAATGACACTTGCAATTTGTTTGTATTTGACTTCATTTAATTATATGTGTCACCATTAAAGCAAATGCACAATGAAATGCAAAAATCATAAAAAAGTCGTTTCAATTTTGCACCGTGTCTTGCTGCAGCGAACATACACGTTGGTGGTTTTATTCTTGCAGTTTGCAATGCGAGTGCATGGAAACTTAATTTGCTTTAAGGATTTTATTTAAGGTTGTTACATATTTCGTTGGTGTTTTGCTTTCCAGAGGTTTTCTGCATTTGGTTGTTGTAAAATATTTATGAAGCCAACACTGTTTTTTTTCTGACTGCGGCTTAATGTCAGTGGCTTAACCGGTTCCATTGCTCTTTACATTTCTTCGTGCTGTGTATACCTGGTCATATCAGGCGAATATGAGTGTATGTGTATGTGTGTGTGTGTGTAGGCAAAAACGGTTCGTAAGTTTTTCATGAACTACGAAAATTAAGGGAAGTTAGCCCAAACTCAATGCTTTTCTATATTTTAAAACTTAAATGGCGAGAAAGTTACGCTTGAAAGTTAATTGTGGATTCGACGACCACCAAGTAATTTGGTGTGACATTCTATAGAGAGTGAAGGACTGTGTTGCCTCTTCTGTAAATTGGGTTACAATATAATTTGTAGCACTTATAAAATAGAGCTCTCCTAAACTCCACATATTTCGGATATAGGAAATAATTTTCATTATTTGAGGAATCCACGTTTATTTAATTACAATACTAAAACTAAACGCAACAGTGTGCTGTTTTCGAAGGTCGAAGATTTTTGATTACGGGTGTTTTGTATAGCGTATCTTCCCTTTATTGCAATGCATTAAAGTATGAAGTTGGTTTTGTTTTAATTTTTTTTATTTATATATTTTTTTGACAAGCAAAAAATGTTTGCCTCTCCCACACATGGGCTTGTAACTAACAACAACAACAACACAGAAACCTTAAAAATACCGAACAAATATGTTGAAAGAATTTTGTTAAACTAAAAAATTTCCTGTTTTTTGGTAATAAAACGAAAATTCGTTAATGCTGATGATTTTTGTTGCATTTTATTAACCAAAAATATTGAAAATAAGGAATGCTCATTTGAAATAAGAGGAATTGATTGTTAGAAATTATATATTAGAAAAACAAGTTGTTTTAAAATCAGTAGCCTTTCAGAAACAAATTTTGCATTTTCCAAGGAAATTCGTAACTTCTGAAAATTCATATAAAATATATTTTCAAAGATCAGCAAATTGCAATTAATCGAATGAGAATAATTTATTTGATTTATGAATAAAAAACTTGCGTTATTTCAAATTCAGTCTGATGTTATTTAAATGTCTTTTCATGACATATTGAATAAACGAAACGAAATTAAATAAGTTAGTAATCGATTTCAAAACACCTTATAAAAGAAAAGTGTATTTGACCGTTGTAAGTCGGACAATGTTTGTAAAGCGTGTGTTCAATACAAACGATTTAAAAACATTTTATTTGAAAATATATCCGACTCGTTAGTAAATATTTCAAATAGACAACGAATATGTTTGTAATTGAAGCAGAGACTAGTCTGGGTACTATTTTTCTGATTGAAATAATTAAATAACTTTTGTCGTAGAATGTTAAATACGATAAGAACGCCTCTTAATGTGGTGCATTTTGTACTACAGTTTCGGATAATGCTTGATTTTTAAATAATATGATTGAAGAACAATTTATTTCTCTTCAATTCAGTCTATAGCCGGTTTTTGATTTTATTTGAGCAAAAATTCAAGAGTTAATTTCACAATATCATGTGAATTGAATAACGATAATAAAGCAGAATTAACTGAAAACGATCTGCTGATGTTATAAAATCAGCAGTTGAAAACATGAACAATGGCAAAACAAAAAACAAATAAAACAAATAAAGTAATAAAATACAACACGAAAACCAGTGTTTTGAGATATTTTTTAGGAAAATTTCATGATGTTAAAAGTCACTGGTATACAATTGTTGCTCGGTTACAACATGCAATTAATATAATTTTAAAATTTTTGTTGGTGACACAATACGAAGTGACTGTTCATAATATGAAAGCTGAAACACCTCGGCCCATGTTATCCAGTAATAAATTGAAATATAGAGAAGAAATCATTAAAATGTCAACATACAAGAGGACAGTATATTTTCGGTTCTGTGTTCTAACTTTCCATGACTTGATTTTTGTATCAATCTTTTGTTAACTTCTAAAAAAACCATAAATAAAATAATTAAATCATAGCTAAAATGACATACACACAGCCACACTTATATATATGTATACGAATTCCAATGTATTGTTGAATTAATGAGCAGAATTTTATTTTGCTATTTTGAATACAAACTTTGAAACCCGTTCATTAAAAATCGCGACATCTACAAACAGAATCTGTTGGCTAAAATATTATTTTTTGTCTAAATTCGATTGAATGTGTTCTAGCAGTCAGCCCAGTACATGACGTTAATAATGATGACTACTATTACTAAAGTACATGCATACATACGAGTACTTGAACGGACATACTTTTACTTCGTTATTAAGCTTCATGACAACTATTTTGTTACCTACACCACCCCTACAGGTTCCACATCACACACATGCAAGTAGCCAATAATTATTTGAAAGCAGAGATGGTAACTTTGGTAGGATCTTTTGGTAAATTGACTTTGAGGTAATAAGTGAATATTAAAATAACTTTTCCCATTATATTTGGCAAGTACAAAAACTTGTAGACTATAATAAAAACAGCATAACTATTTGGCTCGATCTGCAGCAGAATTTGTTGCCGATTATATACAATATATGAGAAAGTTGCAAATATAAAAACGAATTAAATGCAATGAGAGTATAAATTTCGTAACATATTTTTATGTGTTTTAATTGAAAACACTTTGTTTTCCATTCCTGCATTAAGAATTATTATCATTTACAAAAAGAGGTTGTTACAATTTCGCTTAGGCAATTGTTCACAATAATGTTGCTGTTGTGTATGTTGTTGCTCCTTTTGTTGTTCGAATTTCAACGTGTTTCGATTTTTGCTTTGTTGTTTAATATATTTGGAGATTTATATGATGATTATGTTGATGATTTCGCAGACTTGCCACGGTTCTATCATAAAAATTGTTGTCATTGTTTAGATATTTGAATGTAAAAATAAAATTAATCAAACAACTAAAAAAACAAGAAAAGACTGCTCACAATATAAAACAGACAATTGTCAGTCTGAACTCAAAAAAAAAAAAAAAAAAACGATCCAGCTTATAATTTGTAAGCTGGCATACACTGAAACAAACCACACACATAAAAAAATCGACACGACTTTCTGTCGCAGTCACGTTTTACCGCATGTTGTTAACGAAAAATTCAAAAAACTAAAAACATAGAAACAAAATATCCAACCCATTCAAAATGATCTTTGTTCACATACGATGCCATGCAATAACATACACTCCATTCAAACATACTTGAATTCTCAATTTGTTTAAGTACAGTGACGCATTTTGAGTATGATCATTATGACGATTATTAACCTGTTTCAGAGACAAATTACAAATTCTAAAATAAATTACACAATTCTGCTTTATTCATTTACTTTTTTAGTACTCGTAACTAATTGTTATTGATTTTTAATTTTATTAAATCAATTGCACTTTGTTTTATTTGTAAATGTACTTCAGATAAAGCAAAAAAGTTCTCGGGAAAATATTTCATATAATTTTTGTAAAAGCTTTTCCATTTCGTGCCTTTTCCTCAAACAGCCTTAAGAGCGTTCACTAATCAAATGTAAATGAAAACGCCACATGATATTTTTAGTTGATTTGGATGGAAGGATGTGGCGTCACTGCGTCAGCTGATTACTCAAGGAACTCATGCATTCTAAACTCCATATAGAAATGTTTGGTTAAATTTTTATACAGACTTCGTCATGTCATGCGAACTGAACAGCTAATGAAATTCGCCGCTGAGATCCTTTTGTTTTGAATTTGCCTCTATAACAGAGCATCATATGAAAAAAACTAGATATTTTTTGTGAAACTATTAACACGGATTGTTTTCACAAGCCTCCTTCGAACAGGAAATTAACAAATTTAATCCAGAAATGTTCGAGTCATTTCTTCAATATGTTTGTGATATTCAGTTGTGTTGTTCACAATATTTTCTTGTGTTGTGCTCTGCAACCCAGTGCAAAATCATCGTTTCAAACAATTAGTAACATTTTCTTTTAGTATGCCTTTAGTTTGTTATTATGTACCCTTAAGTGCAGAGACTGGACAATCACTTTTAAACGTTTTGGGTGTTGACATCATTTTGCCTTTTCACTAGCCAAGACTATTGTTAGTGAGGATTTTGCCGCTAGTAGCAGAATCTTAATGACAGTATTCATTTTCTTGCAACTAAATTCTAGAGAGTGCTTTACTGGAAAAAAAATTACATGTCATAGAACGGTGTTATATGTTATAATTGCTAGTAGCGCTTCAACTACTGGTCGACGAGAAGATTATAATTAAGTCTCTGCAAGTGTTCAAGTATGTACGTATTTTTGCATAAGGAGAGAGAGATAATGTGTGGATGGCTTCGTAGAGATGACGCGGGTCATTTATAATGCTGCAGCTTAAGTAAAGAATTTAGTGCTCTTGCCTTCGAGTCGAAAAAAGTTAGCCAACGTCAAAGTCAAACAGGTGCGGAGATTATAAATACATAAATCCTATAAAGGAATTAAAGATTTAAAGCCCACTGCTGTGCTTTTGTTGCAAAAAAAAAATTAAGCAGCTATTATGATTTTCCCAGTCTGTATTCCTTTGAACCATATTCTTGTTCCTGATATTTCTTAAACAGAACCCAAAACGCTGGGAATTCTAATAAAATTAGAATTTCAGGCTGTTTAATAAAAAAAGAGAAATTTTTTCCTTTCAGTTTATATTAATTTTCTTTGCGCAACGATTGTGGAAGATAACCTGTTAAATACCGCTCTTCGAAATTCTACGCAAAGCGTTACTGTTACGGAAAGATATTGCAGGGTCCCAACTATAGAGATTTTTTGCATCGTGTTTGGTAAGGGTACATGTGTACGATGTCTTTAAAGGTGGCTTAATAGAGAAGAAAGAGAAAAGCTTTAAAGTTTGATCTTTTGCTTCGACTGGAATTATGGTCATCATGAACGAATTTCTTGTGATGATAAAACGCCGTTAAGCAGATGCTGGTTGTTGAGACTAGACTTCTTGAACCGATTTAGAGCTTTTGTTGCTCATTTATGAGCAATTTGAGCAATATTAGCGCAGCCCTGGCCACCTCCAGATAAGTAAATGAAACAAATGACTTTATAGAGATCGTATTTGTTGCAAACGGGGAGATATTTTCATGAAAACAGATGGATTCTAAGTGGAAGCCGAAAGCAGGAGTGATTAATGTAAGTGGTTACTCCCTATCAATAGTAACTGCTGATATCCTTAAAGGATACAAATAAAAGAAATACAAAATGTGATCAGATGTTATGCTCCCATCCATTCTGAAATTATTTGTGATTAATTGATTATTGTTTTAGGCTACAACAGCCTTTCCAAAAGTTGTTTCTCATTTTGAAGCTTCTTGTTCTACGTCCAAAATAACAAAAAAAGGTTAAAAACAACAACAATAGCAATAAACGCATCCGTTTGCATTCCTTTACTTGTTTTACACTTTGCGGTAATCACATCTCTCCTTCATGTTTCACTCACTTTAACCGCAAAAAAGTTATAAAATGGAATGTTTTATAGTTTTTTTGTTTATGTTTTTTACGCAAAAAAGTATGTGCAAAATGCAGTAATTTGCTAAATATGGAAGCGCAAAGGAAAATAGCAACAGCAGCAAAAAAAACTGATTCAAAAATGTTTAAGGCTCTTTTGGTAACTGAGGCAATTACACAGGGATGAGTTTGTTTTTTTCTTTTTGTTTTTCAGAGATTAAGACAAAACCCGTTTAAAAGTAAAATATTTAACTCAAGTTTAATGATGGATTGAGACAGATTTTCCTTTAAAGTTTCCGTAAATTGTTCAGTTATATTTGTATTTGCTGTCGAAGCTAATCGCAAATCGTTTTAATAGTGTCTGACGCACCGCTCAGCACAACACAACACCACCCGACCGATTGCTTGAACACAAAATATTTTGCAGAAATAATCGCGTGTCGTGTTTTTGGGGAATTTCATTAATTAATCGCAAGTTAATGGTTTATCCTCAATTACAATTATTTTACTTGGCGCTTCAAATTAACTAGTCAAATAAATATCCTTGTTATTGCGATTCCCTGAGCAAACTTTTTTGGCCCGAACAAAGCTTTTTGTTATTAGGCGACAAGGTTATCTTTTTCTTATTTTAATGTTTCAAAAAGTCATTCTTCTTGCCACTTCAAAGCTGAAAATGAAAGTCTAATTTCTAATAAAAAACTGCTAAATTTTGTTGCACGAGTGCTGTGTCACAAATTACTTAAATGCGCTAAAGTACTTTTTGTATGTTCTCTGGTTTTTCTATTTCTGTTTCTGTTCATATAAACTGTTTTTCAATGGGTAATCATTTATTGATTTTAATAGAAATTAAAATTTTAAAAAAAGTGGATGCTCATTTGAAATAATTGTTGATACATGACGCCACAAGTAACCTTTGCAGTCACTTAATATTAATGATTTTGCATTTGAACTTATTATGACAAGTAAATAAACAGATTTTGACAGCAAATGAATTTATTTATTAACATGCAGGCATGCAGTATGCGTGTTTCAATGCCTCCGATCATGTGAATGATCATGTTCGCAATTATTATTTATAATTAATATTCTTCGGTTATAGAAGTAGAACCATTCAGAAATATTTACTGTCTTTCATGGTTAAATCTATAATTAATGGTCTTTCTTTTATTTGTATTCAAACCGTCGAAAGTAAAGGCCATGAAGAACAGGAATACGCATACAAAGAGTTTAAACTTTAAATGCATGAGTGCGTCTATTTGTCTGCTATTTTGTTACGACGTGAAAAGAACGCACATTTTGCAGAATTTGTGGAAAATGTTTGAGCAAAAATTCAATTTTTTTCAACTGGAGGTGTGTTTGGTTGCCCAACACTAGAGTTGCTTTTTGAGTCTTAAGCTGACTAGTTATTTTAATAAAAATATATTTATATTTGACATTTATGATGTGGCAAAACAAAAAAAAAAAAGTTTATGAGAATATACTGAACAAATGGGCAGGCTGATGATGCAACTGAAAGGCAAGCAGCTGAAGTGTTGATGCGAAAAGAAGCTGTTGCAGTTGAAATTGATTATATTTTATGGATGTTAGCGTTGTTAGGAATAACAAAGCAAAAAGCTTTGACAGTAACATTAAATTATAGCTGGGATATTGATTTAAGCGTATTTTTTAAATTAAATGAAAAATATTGCCACCTCAACTAATAAATTTCAACTCATATTTCTTTCCTCGCAGTTTTCTATTCGCAACCTTAATCGAGTGAGTTTTAGAAATTTGCATTGTCTTATTCATCTTCCCTTTCGGTTTGATTGTTTTTCAATGATAATGAAAGTAAAATCAGCTCTCTTCGCTGTGAGTTTAAAAAAATTCAGTGAAAGCGTGTGAATTCTATATTTTTATGTTATTGTTGCAACTGTCTGCTGTTCCAGTAAAGGCGATAATATGATATCTTTCGTTATGTTAACACAAATAAAATATAATAAGTCTGTAAAGTCGTGGAGATTAGCTTCACTATTCTTTGTTTTTCGTTTTATTTGCCATAATTTAATACTTGGAAATGTCGTTTGTAGTGAATGCTAAAGAAGACGTTAACTTGATTTAAATGTAAAATAAAGTAACAATTGTTAATGAATGCAGAAGACCACACCATCCTCGTCACCACACAGTGAGACAGACTGAATGACGTACAGAGACTGAGTGCATCAATTGTTGTCTGGCGCTCTGAAATTCGAGTGATAAAGTAAAACAATGATATAGACTTGAAATTCAATACATGTACCTATACATAAACATACATACACACACATGTACATACGTACATACATACATACGTAAATAATAATGAAAAACTATCAATTGCTAAAATGTATAAAAGCTCTATGAGAAAAAGCTTCAACAGTGAAGAAAACATTGGTGACAATTATTCCACAATATTTTTCTGTTATCTGTTCATCATAGCGAGTCCCACTTATATCGGTTGAAAAACTTTTTTCTTGGGACGATATTATTTGTTAAAGTTTTTATTTCTAAATGAAGCGCATCAAATCCACGCGTACTTCAAGAGAATTTCAATTGATATTGCAACGTTTTTTCAGAAGAGATATATGAATTTCCGTTATATGATTGAATTAATAATTTTATTATTAAAGCTGAAGACTATTTATGTATTTGGTCAGATGTTTTGAAAACAGTATTTAAGATTGAAACCTTAATCGGTGTGCAAATTTCTTACATACCAGGGGTCTCTCCCTTCACTTTATTGTTTAGTCTAAATTCTGTATGTTAATTTCTTAAACTTTAAAATAAGTAATAAAAGAGTATAATAAAATAAATTGTTGATACGAATGATGTGGTTTAATGACCTTGAATTACAACCTGTGCAAAGAAAAAACCCTACTTTTTATAGAAACAAAAATAAGACAAATACAAAAACAACAAACATACTTAAAAATACATATATTTTGCTGACACAGGTGTTCTTTATATATTCTTTGATTCTTTGAGTCTATAACGAAGTTATTTTATGTGGCTCATGTGTAATAAAGCACGAAAAATTGAAAAGAAAAACAAAACGGCAAAAATAAATAAATTGCAAAATGCCAATAAACTTGAAATGCTTCACTTTCGAATTCTCCAGCTAAAAACACACACACACACACACCGGCCCAAACTTATAAACATCAGTACAAAAATTATAAATATATAGTAAAATGTGCTGCCTCTTTTTAACCAGGTTGCAAATATTTCTACGAAACAAAAGTATCCAACAACGCTGGCAGAAGAATCGACGAAAACCAACTGACTGCACGTTAAAAGGGTTATTGATCCAATTCTACTAACAAACCAGTTTAAATTTTTTTCTTTTCTTTTTTCTCATATAACAAAACATTCTAGGAAGGATCACTTGTTTTACCACACCACAGCGCAGCACAACGCACCACATCACATCACACTGCCGTGCACAACATCTTAATCAATCAATAACAGTTTCCCAGCAAAAATATTATTTTTCCCTTTAACCAGCCAACATTGTTTCTTGATTGATCTCATAAATCACACAGAAAACGCCACATATGGACATGTTAGAATCCGCCTTCCAAACCTGCTGACAATGATGAGTGTTTTAGTTCGCAAATATTTTAAAAGTTCATTAATAAAAATTATATATGAATTTCCATCATCCATAACCGTTGGTTGCTACGTCCGCTTCACGCACTAAATGCGTCCAATCCATCCTTATGATCTGCATTATTTTACAACGTTTATTAAATACGATGCGATCATGTTTAATTGTTTGAACATTTTGCATTTTGCATTTTGCATGGTACGTTTTATGTTTATTATTATTTATTTTTTTATTATTAGATTGCCATAAAAATCTAAATAATGTGTCATCGGATGTCACTTAAGGCGCCTTGGAATTAACACCGCTGAAAGTTATGTAAAATGATGAAAATATTTTGTGCGCCATGAATAAGTGGCAGGGGCAGCAGATCTCGCTTGCCTGAGCTTTATCCTAGTTTGCGTACGAAGCAGACATCATCAGTGTGTAATGAAAATGTCTATGGCTTGCTTAAGATGACCAACTATTAGTTAGGTGGTACATACATGGCATGGCTTATTATTGCCGCCAGCTAATTTCAGGTTATTGTTGTACGCTGCTGACAAATAAAATATTTTCAAAACAGCAAACTCTTTATCGTGTTAATTAAATCCAAAGTATTGATGTCAGAGATTTTTGCAATCAGGAGGAAGGTGTGAAGTATCTATGAAAGTACTGCAGTTCTCAAATTTCCAAGTCGCTTATTTATTATGATAAATAAGAAAATGCTGACATACTTTTGAAATATTTGTCGGTTTTAGAGAAAAACATCACGCATATCATGAAGCGTTCTTGCCAATATTATGAAGAACGTCAACAGAGTAGAAAATATTTATGTCTTAAAGAAGATCGTCAGTGTATAAAAATTTTTAGTGTGACCACAAAATTGTTTTTTTTTTTTCATAGAAACTAATTTCTGAAAGAAGAAAAATCAGTACACGGATTTATTTGCAAATATATTCTAAATATACAACATTTTTGGAAACTATTTAAAAATTTGACTTATTTTGATAGACGTTATTTGATCAAGCGTTTAAAGTTCTTTGGGAGCTGCAGTACATTCAGTCAGTAGCTGACTAAGCGAAAGGGAATGAAAACACTCATTCCAAAGAGACTAGTTATTTAATTCACATTTCATACTGAGTGGCGAGATCGATGATCGTTTTGATTTCTGAGAAAAGTATTCTCAATATTCTCTGTTTTTATGTATGTGATTATGTGTCTATCCGTGCGCTTGAAAGGATGTAGATCTGGAAATTGGCAGCAGGCTGTAAGTACGGTATGCAGTTTTCATAACTATTTTCAAAACTAGCGCGGCTAGTGTGGAAACAGCACCTGTGCCATGTAAAGCCTTATGAAATGTTTGTTTGTTTCTCGCAAAATTTTTTCCGGAAACATAATATTTTCTGCAGGCTTGTATTGAGTTTCACATTCAGATAACAAATAAGAAAGTTAATCATTCGCGTGAAACTTAGTTGGTCGCTTGGATTTGATTTGGATGTGAAAAAATCTCGCGAAGCAGCAGCACCCAAGTTGGCATGCATGCATTTAATGAATAGTCATTCATTCCATCGATACAACGGCGTGCTTAAGTCATCATTCGTATCTTGAGAAAAGAAATTGCTCGTTTTATTAACATTAATGAGCACATTTGTGTCCTCCATCCATAAAAAATTATTCGCTCAAGATGAAGAAGAAGAGGAGAAAAAAAATAATATCCAATAAAGATAAAATGTTATGCATCTGCATTTAGATGATTTTTGCATGAGCAGCATACGAATGGAAACGCCACGGCGATCAGGTTGCCTGGTTGCCTGGTTGCCTACCTGCCTGCCATCCTGGCTAAATATATGCAGACTCCGTCTTGACTTGATTCCTGCAACATCATCAAAAACAAATGCGTTTAAATGCGTTGTTTTAAGCCATGTTTTCTTAACACTAAAAGAGTTGTCATGCATTTGCTTTGTATATCTGAGCTGTTGTTTTCCTCTGTTGCTGTTGCTGTTGTTGCTGTTGGTTCTTAAGATTTTCGTACGCTAATAAATATTGTAATTATTAGCACTTGTAAACGTGCTTTTAATAAACATTTACAAAACTTTTTACGCATAAAACTTAAAATACGACACACTGAGAGGTTTGTTGTTCCTGTTGTTGCTGTTGTTATTGCAAGTGAAGCTCCCGCTGCTGCAAGTGTTGAAGATGGTGATTGCAGTGGAGCGTGTGTGTTCGTGTGTGCCATCCAAGGCGGAGCATAAGATATGCTTGTTGTTGTTCTTCTTTTTATAATTTTCTGATTTATGGTCTGTTATTGAGAATTCGAACAGGTTACAAAATAGTGACGACATGCTCACATTAATTGACCATTGCATACGCATAATTAAACGCATGTTGCCTCCACATGATGCATTCGTTCTCCATTCCTATTCTGTAGAGGGTTTTGCGTCTTTTGCAAACAAAATACGAACTTGTTTTTTGAATTGTTGTTACAGTTTTCTTTTAATCCGTTTACATGCATTTTTTCTTTGGTTGTTGTTTGTTTGTTTGAGCAACTTTTATAGCAGGTAGTAAGTGAGCATGTTCTATAAATTGATTAGATTATGTTGCAAACACAAACACTCTCGAGCACACATACACACACTCGCACTTTCTGAAAGTTTAATCAGTGAAATGTTTTTTTCTGTCTTAACGTGAAGAGAAGCAACAATTTTTTTGTGGGGTTGTAGAGTTCCAGCAAGATTTGTAGCTGCTTGTTCAATTAATGATGTAACCACCGTCTCTGTGGCATGTAGCTGGACGTTGAACGTAAATGAATATTTGTAAGAAGGCGTGTGTATTTAATGCCTGATATACTCGCATGCATTTATTCGTTTGTTCTGGTGAGAGTTTCTTTTAAAGCGGAAGTTTTATTGCTTCCAGCCAGAAGAAACTGGAAACTTGTTTTTCATAATGACACATTTTTAATTGCACCATAAAAGAGAGTAGGAAAAGCACCCGCGCAAATTAGATGTCATTGGAATACATGTAGCTGATTTGTATTATTACGAGTACCTTTTGTAATGGGAAAAAGGAAGGATATCTGCAGCGGAAGTTTGAATTCCGCTGCATATAAGAATTGTATAGTAATAATTGCTGTTATTTCCAAGTTGCAATCAAGAGAAATTGTAACAAGTTATGGGTCTTTAGATACTGTTAACTGATTAGAAACTGTTTACAGATATTTTGCTATTCAAAATAGAATTGAAAGGCAGACAGTTAAGAATTGTATGACAAGTCTTACGCGGAGTTCTTATCAAGTTCATGGCATTTGTGAGAAAGCTTTTCGTTAGGTGAGAAAAACTCATGATCCGTCTCATATTGTGTTCAAAATAATCGTGATATTTTTATATGGTGCCAACCAACTAACAGACATCCCAGCCGCATCATTCATTATTTCTTGGTTAACAAAGCACGAATGTTTTCAAAGAAAAAAATAACCTCTTCATCCCTTTCCGTACTACTTCCCTACACACATCGTCAGTTACCAATTCTGGCTATTCATAAGCTAAACAAATAACTAGTTGCAGTTGACACCTCGAAAAGAAATATACTCTTCTGACGGTATATGCTGCTCACAATACGAGGAACTTCAAATTTACACCTACTAGGATCGGCCGGATATATGAAAAGCACTTGCTATCTTTCTACCAGTATTTAGGTTTATATAAAATTGAATTTATTACGCTCACATTTTCAATGGATATAAAAATAAATACGATTTTCGAAAATATTTGTTTAAAGTTTAGAAATAAAGTTTGATTCATGTTGTACAAGGCGGAATTTAATGAAAAAGTTTGCAACATAAATTATTGGCAGCTCTCGCAAAGTCTGGGGAATTGCTAATTATTTGAAATCATCAAATATTTTTATGTTCTTAGTTCCAATCTGCAGCATGATCTTGATGGCAATATATGTTTTGCGCAGTTCGCCTAATTGGCTTAAATCTTCAAGCCGTATATCACCATGAAAACAACACAAAAACTATAACATCAGTTTTATCAAACGAATTGAATAATTTAAAACGCAGCTTCAAACAAGTGTTTATTTGTGTTTTATTTCCCATGTTTAAATCATCACAAGAAATAGAAATAAAATACAAAAAACAGAAAACGACAAGCAAATACAAACATGACTTTAATAGCAAATTTACGACACTAATCTTAACGACATAATATGCAAATTAGCTAAAAATCATTAGCATCATCCGCATCCTCATCAGCAGAGAGTGTCTCTGCATGAAGAAAGAGTTTGGAAGTGCTTGTCTTGGTTGAGGCCACAAAAAGAAAACTGAACAAAACGATGGCTTAAATGACAGGGACATTATGATACGTTATATGTTTTACCAAGCCAAATGTGCTACACTATTGCGGGTATACAAACAAATACATTTAAGCCAAGATTGAGTGCTGACGATTTTTATCAAACAAAAAACTTTGTTGGAGCTGTTGCTGTTGTACGAGGAGGAATACTCATCTTTGGATGGTTTGAAAGATTCAGAACACGATACAAAATTATGTTTTTCAGATTAGATTATGTTCTTTAGATTAGATTATAAAAAAGTTTTTCAAACAACAGAACCAATTTGGTTTCGGATGTTGACAAGAACAGAACATGCAGTTTGTTGAAAGGATTTCAAGCAGTAGAAGTTGTTTCTGCTGGAAATGGTGTAAATAAGCGATCTCCTTTGCATTTGTTTTCTAAACTTTAATAAAAAACATCATTTTATTTTCAAATATAACAATCTAGAATCTTTATTCTATATATAGTCAAAACATTTTCTACATCCTTTTTTGCTGAAATGTTTGACTCCATGCGCCTTTAACTCTATCGAGTTCTTCGTTCTTATATTTTATTTTATTTAGTTTATTCTCCTCGTTTAATTCTGTTACTGTTGCTGTTGATGATGTTTTTGTTGTTGTTGTTTTTGACAAGCTTGTGTCTAAAACACCATAAATGGTGTTGATGGTGGTAGCTGGCGTTTTAACAATGGCGCCACCAATGCATGGCGTCTGGTTTCTACACTCCAGATACACACTCTGGCATTACACCGTTAAATGAATAATAACATAAGCCTAAAAGAAAAACTAAAATCTGCCAGTTATATCAACAACAAAAAAAAAAACCAACGAAGAAAGTCCCAACGAATCAAATACCATCAGCAAGTATTCCACGCATCTTCATCATCATCATCTTCAAACAAACGTGCAGGAAAGCAACCATTCTTCATTCATTGATTGAAGCAGCAGCCATAATAATTAGAAAATCAAAACATTATTACAGCCACTGAGAACAAAAAAGTGGAGCAAATGGCAGTGGTATGAAAAAGTTCTAAGAAGCAGACTTTCAAGTAAGTTTATCTGAACATGAGAGAAGGATATTTTTATTGATATTTACCATGTCATGTACTCAATCATGATATCTGAAATTCAATATTATTTTGTTGTAGGGCACAACGACAACCTCAAAGTACTTGCAACACTTTTGCATTTCTGAATCCAGAGCAAAACGCCAAAGCTTTAGCAATAAAGCAAATAATTTACCGCTGCCCCTGTCAATTTATGTGTATCCGCAGCAAAATAAGAGGACACAATTCTTGTTGCTACTGTTTGTTTGACTTTTATGTGGACAAACAAATGAAACATGAATATTTTAGCACATCGTTGTTAAACTGCATTTTAATGGTCAAACAACACTGAACTCAAGTTAGAACTATTTGCAATTTTGTTTAAGTTAATGAGTCTTAATTAGTCGAGTGCTGTTGAGTTTAAACTAGGCTTGAACTTTTAAATAGTTTCGGTAGAACGACGACTTTGAGAGGCGAAATCAAAAACGAGTAGCAATAAAAAGATTTTGGCCATAAACTTTGAGAGACATCATCCAGTCAGTCAGTATGTTGTTGCTGCAGTCATCGCTGTCATTCCCGTCTAGATGACCATTTTTGTGAAAAATAATAAATTTTCTTTTGCGTACGAACCAAAATAAAATAAAATCAAACAAACAAACCAACTTGTCATTCTAAATACGACCACAAGTGCGAGTATTGCTTTTGCATCTTTGGCAGTGAGTGTTTTGTGTTTGGATTTTAAATGTTTTGCTGCCAACTTATTTATTTAGGAACGTATTTTGTACGTCTTTTTTTAATACTTTCAACTCTTACTCGTGCTAGTGCTCGCATATGAGAAGACATTCAATTATTTAATGATCCCAGTCCCCAAACAATGACATCCAAAGTGCAGTGCAGCAGAGCTGCTTCGTGCAGTGCCGGTTTAATGTACAAATAACAACAAATATGGACTAACTCGTACGTATAACAGTTTCAAACAGACTGTATTTGTAAAACTGAGAGACAATTAACGCTGCCTAAAAGGGATCCAATTATTTGGAACCATATTTGTGGCCAACTTTATTATAGACGGATTTTCATTTTTAGCGATTCCATTGTTGTTGCTGTTGTTGCAGAATAGGGTGTTAATATAATTAAGGAGGCCGTAATTGAGACAAAAAATAGATAGAAGCTTTTAAACATATGAATTGCAAAAATAATTTGTTTTGCTAAGTTTCAATGTGGAAGATATTTTTTCAATCATTCAAAGCAAAATTATCTTCAGTTTATTTTTTACTATTGATTTTAATAAAATGCTGAATGGGGTTTTCTTCCCTACTCAAATATTTTTTATTTGCCAAGGAAAAATTTTTTGATATAGACACGTATAACGACGTTCAGGTCTAATTTTGTATGTCGTAGCATGTGCAGTGAAACTTTATTTCCACCATAAAGTATTTGAAAGGCACCAACTGCTGTTAGTATTGAATATTGATTCAATCGGTTTCAAAAGCCGTAATTTGGTTCCACGTTTTTGAAAATCTTATATCAATATATCGTATAAAACGTCTTACGTATCAAAATGTTTTGTTCCACGCAACTTCTATGTCATTAGATTAAGTTTTTCTTTGGTTTGGAAAAGCTTTTGCTGTATTATGCAACGGTAAATCTCCAGTTCTTCAATCATATAATTAGTGGCTTCAGTAAACAACCTTTTTCTTTAACCAACAGAACACACAGTGAAACTTCAAATATTATTGTCATCACCTTCTTGGCATTTTAATTCACTTTATTAACCTTTTTAATATTTTAATGCATTTTTATTAAATTATTCAATACTTTATTAGCATCATCAGGCATTGAAAAAATTCAATTTCTTGTTGCTTATTTTAACGAAATATTGAATAACCGAATGAAATTGTAGTAATTTTATATAAAAAATTAGCTCATTCTTAATATATAATAAAATATACTCAAGTATTATTTTTCCCCATGATATTTTCCGAAATCTTATCATAATTTACCATGCGAACGGTGTTTTATAAAAAAATTATTTGAAATATATTCAAATTTCGCACGATACCAAATGCGATAATTTGGCTAGAAACTACATAATTTTATGCTGCTAAACCGATGGCCTGTATCTTTGAATACTGCTGTTAATGACGTGCATCCTGAAAGGATATCTTATATTCGTACACACTCGTAGGTACAGTTGTTGCAAAGCATTGCTGAAATATCTGAAACAACATGTCGTAATTTATTTATTTATATCATGTGTAAATAGTTTAAATTCGTATTTTAAGAATTTACACGCATTTCTAGTGATAAATGAAAATTTGTGTCGGAATCGGAATAATTAAGAGTAAATTAAATATTAATGATTTCAGCAGAAGAAATCAGAAAGACTGACCCACTTATACAGCGATTGCTGGATTAGCAAATATTCAGTGTGACATGATGAGAGATGGAGTCGTGAGTAAGTCTTCAGGCACGAGTTTAAGATTTATTTTGTTTAGGCTTTGCACTTTATTTAGCTTCATTTTAAAAAAATTTTAAATTTTATATCATATTTGAAAATTTGAGACAAAACATCTGGAATGTATTTGGCACATGATCTCTTAATTATTACGAATCTGTTTAAATATTCTAATTGAGAATATCAGGCCACGTGAACAACGTTTTACTCACGTCGCTCTTCACTTGAGTGGCACCATCTCCAGCGCATATAAAATTAACTATTCTGTGGATACAATAAAATATATATGATGTATTATCACCTCTTGTTTATTTAAGGCACGTACAAACGCATACTCGGGCAATCAACATGAATAGCATGAGGCGGTGTACGAGTGTGTATCTAAAATGTGGCAACAATTGTCAATATACATACTCGTATGCAATTTTCAATGAAATTGTTTTGGTTGTTTTTGTAATTGTTGCACTGCAACATGAGGAATGCGTACCATTGGCAGACAGCATCTAACATAAATAATTTTAGTTTATTGCCGCAGATTTCCAAGTATTGACCAATTGTATTGTATAACGACATCAATTGTATATGATTGACCATACCAACAGTCAGCCAATCAATACAAATCATCTTGTAAGTTGATGTATGCTGCAGCAGCAACAGCAAAAGC
Source organism: Linnaemya vulpina (assembly GCA_963675445.1). Taxonomy (NCBI): domain Eukaryota; kingdom Metazoa; phylum Arthropoda; class Insecta; order Diptera; family Tachinidae; genus Linnaemya; species Linnaemya vulpina. The sequence goes on along the minus strand of OY776276.1, from coordinate 117,691,088 downwards.
AAAAGCAAAAGCAACAGCATCATATTTATCTGCAAAACTGTCTAAGACTCATCAGCATAATTCAGTTGAAACAAAAATTACAACAAAAAGACACTGCATCACTTGTAGCCACGTTGATGCCCACTTCAAAGAGGCTGCAGCAACAACAGCAGCTTCAATATCAGAAATAAATAAAGGAAAAAAAATTAAAATAAATGACTCGTGCTACATGCAACACAGTGTTGTCTGTTTGATACGCAATTGTTTTTGCGTTTTTCTGTTTTTTTTCGTTTGTCATTTGCTGTTATTGATAGTGTATGTGAGTATGAATGTACGATTTTATGTACGATCGAGTGCGAGTATTTTTTGAGGCGGTCATCATATAAAAACGTGCTACATTGATGCGTGATTGTACTGACAATTGGATGCGAAAGAGTCAATCTTTTCGGTTGCTGCGTATGTGTCCACATTTGCTGTTCTGGCGACATTAAGACTTGACGGATCTAGTTTGTCTTTTTAATGTTGCACATGGATGTTTGGCTATGGATTTTTATGTTACAGCTGTTGCAGTTGCTGTGGCTGTTGCTGTTGTGGTGCTTGCTGCTCGTTGGTGACTATTATACATATTTGTTGTGCTTTAAGCGATAAACAAACCATATAAGAGGAAAAATGCTTGTGTGTACGAAAAGAAAGAAGGGGAAGAAGGAGGAAAAAGAATTAATAAACTGAACATAAAATTGCAATCACGTTTAAGTGGCCAGCTGTGTGTCGCTATGCACCGTTAGTAAGATCGCGCCAGCACATGCCACCACCTGACTTTGTAAACAGTTCGATTGTTATGCTTGTTTTTGGACTTAATTCCACAACAACAACAACAACAACAACAGGAACATTTAACGAAAATTGGTGCTGTTCAGCGAGTAATTTTTGGATTTAGATTTAATTTCTTGTAGAAAAACTTATTGATTTGGAAAATAAATTATGGTTATAGAAAACAAAATTCTTTGTTAAGAAAAATTTATTTTCCCACTGTTTGCAGTGACTTTTATTTTAACAAAAATTCCCACGAAATCTTTTGAATGTATTTTTTAGTTTCGATTTGACAAATTTAAATAATTGCAATTCACTGAAGAGACAAATTAAATATAAATTAAAAATCGTGAGTGACAAGATCTGTTGAAACTTTAACGTTGGATAACACAGCGAAAATTCAACTGAATTTTAAATAAAGGAAGTAATTTTGTATGCGTTGAAAGTTGATGTTTTGAAATACCGAGCATATTCAACAGTTTTTGGTCGTTTCAATAAACAAAGTCGACATTAAACTTTTAGTAACAAATTTAAACCAATTTCAGAAATTTCTCTGAACAGTTGATTCTGTTGTATTACGCCGCATAATATTTATTATTGGATTGCTGATGAAATGCCGGCTATATTCGAAATAGTTGATATTAAATGCACGAGTATTGTGGCCAAAACGATAAGCGGGTAAAATTCAATATTATTCAGCTGGCGAAAATAAAAAAAGTCGCTGCCATGCCTTCTTGCATCCCATTTTAAACTGTTCAAAAATTATAATTGAAGCTATTCAAGTGTGGCAATACTTTTAAAAACATCTTGATGATTTATTCAAGCAGGGCATTTTCCTTTAAGCAAACAAGAGCAAACAAACCTCACGGTTTCTTAAAAGCATGATCGTCTAAGTACCATTTAATTTTGATGTTGTAAGCAAACTGTCCAGTCTAATTTAGTTTGAAACACCACTTAAGTTGTTGCCTTGTCAAGACGACAACAAACTTTGACCCCTCTAAAACAAAGTACTGAGAAAATAACAAATACACAAAAGCAATTTAATTGAAAAATCATGATGAGATAACGAAAGCTTTAAATGTAGAAAAAAACCTGGGAATTTGTTGTACACAGAAAAACTCAGATCCATTAGGACAACAACGAATGAAATTGTTTTAAATTTCTGAGCTCACAAAAGCTTAATTGCATTAGCAACTGAAAAGCATTCTCCATCAGTATTCGTTTCTTTGCCACGGAATAATTTTCCGTTGTATTCATTTAGTGTTTCTGCTTGCCTTCGTAAGCTTGATTTCACTGTGCATCTTTGAAAAAAGTGTTTTTTTTTAAATTCGTTTTTCACTTAATATGACAGAAATTGATGACAAACATCTTGATAAGATTTTCAACAACAAACACTGCAGCTGTAAAATAGCTCTCAAATAAATAATTAAGATAATAAATATTTTGGTGTTTACATATAATAAATAAAATATATTGTTAAATACACAATATCTGTTAATAAAACTGGTTTTGTAAACGTGTTTGCATGTGTTTGTATAGGAAAAGAGGTGAAGGAAGGAAAATGCTGAAGATGCCCAAGAGCAAGTTTCTTGCTCAAGTCTTTTGTTTTAGAGGGACTAGCCAAAGTGGCAGCGAAATGTGAAGATGTTTGTGTGAAATTTGTGCATTAATTAATTAAGGTTAAAGCTGAACTGATTGATGAATAAAAACTAAATTGGTATGGAGTCCCTTTCGTTTCATAATTGTGTTTTTATTAAAAACTCTTTTTTATTTAATCGATTTTACAAATTTAATATAATTTTATAAAACAGAAGTGCGTTGAAACTAAAAACGTGTGTGACAAATGACTATTTGATTTATCAACAGACTGTTCAAGCCTCAGTGTTCTCTGTAGGTATGTAGAGTGTTTGTAATTAATTTGAATAAGAGCGTCGGCTATTTAAATTTGTTTTAATTAAAATAATATTTTTTATAAGTGGACTTTGCGAAGTTTATAAACATCATTTGGCAAGACCTGCCAAGGTGAGGTGATTTCGCAGTGCTTCTATATATAGAATTATCGGATCAATGGCAAAAAGATAGTGCAAAAAGTTTTGAGCCTCGTGCTTTTGTTGATTAAGATGATATTTATTTATGGCATACCAAATCAAAATTCCTGTTTTGAATTCTGTGTAAATGCATCCATTCAGAGATTTGTGAAAATAATATTTAAGCTTCTAGCGAATCTCTGGGACTGACTAAGAACAGGTTGAGAATTTTTCAAAACATTTGCAGTGAACTTGTTCACTTTCAATTAAATAAATCTTTTTAGTTAGTGCAAGTCAATCAGTATGTGAAATGTGTTGTACAAGCCGTAGCCATTTATAATTTATAATCGCTACTTTGGCGTTTAACTATTCCATTAAAATTTGATTTGCTAAAACAAAGCAGAATGCTTACGTACACTTTCGCATGAATATTCCTTTTACTAGTTTTTTTTTCGCATTTATGTGAACTAGTATGTATGTATGTATTTATCATAGTCTATCTCTTTCTCAAACAATATTTTTTTTGTTTCATTTTGCCTGACACGACCACCACAATTACATCCGGTAATTTAATGTAATTTTATATTTCATTTCAATCACATGCAATATCTCTCTTACACAAACTGAGTTCTTAATGTATTTTTTTAAACTTTGTTATGTATATAAAGCATTTGTACATACTCGCTTAGTAAATACTATTGCAAATACAAAAAACTGTTAATTTGATTAGTTTATCATTTTCGTTGGAGATAACCTCCATAGAACTACATTCAAGTAGTTATTTTTACAACACCCCGCAAACAAGACGAGAGCAGGTTGCGCCCAGGTTTTTTATGTACATAAATGGAGGATTTTTGTATTTATCCATTAATTTTTGTTTCATTATAAATGCTCTTTTAGTGTTAAATTAGAAAAAGCTGTTTGAAAAATGAGTATGAGAAGGCTATGAAACGTATTCAATTTAAGTTGGAAGTTAAAACACTGTTAACTCCTCTATTTCATTCCTAAAACTGAAAATAATTCTATTTTTACCAAACGAGCCAACTCCATAACAGAAACACAATATGGACAAGCTATGAAAATGTTGAGATCAAACGCTCCCAATCTGGGATAATAAAAGACATCCAAGCCATTCTATTAATGGTGGAGCCTTGAAGGAAACATTATATTTTATAAATTATATTTACAAACTGCAAATTAGTCGTCATTTTCCTGCTTTTTATTTTGAAAATACAATTTATTTTAAGAAAGTGTACTGTAGTCTTCTGAAAGCATCACCATATTGCCGACTTTAAATTATGCGATTTTCAAATTTCCAACTAAATCCGGATTTTTTTTGTCCGAAATTTTGTAGCGTTACTGAGGCGTGACCTATTAACGGGCTTAAAGTGGTACCAATAACTGTATTTTTACCACTATTTCGCACTTTGACTGAGTATAAGAAAGTTTTCCTCAAAAATTAAATCTGACAATAATATTTGTCGAAACGTATCACATCACTTACCAATTACAACGCATTCATTTCCCATGGAGTTGCATTTTGGTTTCAGAAGCGGGAGATCCCCTCTTATATTTGTCTTCCTCCTAAGATCTGGAAAATTACAAATTAAAATTGAAATTGAAATTGAGTTCAATTGCGATAAAAAATAAATAAATAAGTAAAATGACAGACTTGTTTCGCAAATAAACTTTAGCTGTTTATCGAATTGTATCAATAACAGTGATTAAGAATGGAAAAAATAGTTTAACGATGATGTAAATTTCGAATGGATCGCAAAAAATAAAAATTATATTAAAATATGTTAGAAATACAACACAAGATACATTTAAATAACTTCTTATAAAATTAAGAAGTAATTAACGAAACTATTTTCGTAACAGAAATCTCTTGGGCGATTAAGAAAGAGTTTTATTGAAATTTTCATTTTGTGAACTATTGATTTTGACGAAACAAACGATGATTAATAGTTTGGCATCAAAAGTCTCTATTCTTTGCAGCTGAACATAAAAATGAATTAAATGGTGTCCGTCGCTCAATTATTTATTTAAAGTTAAATTATGTTTTCAAATCCACAAACTTCATTTGTAAAACTTAAATTTTTCTTCATTTCAAACTGTTAGAAAAAGGCGTAACGGAATATAAAAGCTTTTTTAAATACTCATTATTTATAATTATTTATTTCACCCAGCGCCTTCTTTACTTCTGACAGTAGAAGAAAAAACCGACAACTCTAAATAACCGAATTGAATTTAATTTAATATCATTTAGGCCTGGCCGGTAGATACGATTTTGATTAATTACCAGCCATTTTGGAGCACAATTTAAAGCGAAACTTGAACGTATTTAAAGGTTGAAGAAGGTCAAGGGTGGTTTAGTTTCTTTAAGCAAAAATTTAATTAAAACTTTTTGTGAAAGTTGAAATAATTTAGAGCGAAAGCGAAACGGGCATAAAGTCTATGAAGCAAGCGGTTGAAAGATTTTTGCTTTTAAATTAAATTTTAATAGTTCAGTTGGCCACACCCGTTCTTTAGCACAAACGCTACTTGGATTCCTGTTAATCGAGCAGGTTGTTATACCAGTCAACAGCTGCAGCATCCGTTCCTTTTTAAATGCTTTAAATTGTACTTCTTTTTATATTAAAGTCAGTTAAGGATACAATTCCTATGATAGTTTTAGGAAAAACAATGCGTTTAAGAAATAATAGTACGTTACGTACAGATTCTTGAGTGTTCTCTGTTTTGTGTGCTTCTTCTTCGCAAACAATTTGATTGACAAGATCACATCTACTAGTAAAGAGATCTTTACGACATTGACGTATGGTTATGTATTTGTTAGCAAGCAGCAGCTGGCTAAGCCTTTGCAAATAAAGTCAGTTTGTTTTAACACAAAAAAGTTTCAGAAAAATCATGTTCTAATTTTGAATAAATGAAAAATTGTGGTCTTTCTTAACAACGTGAGTGGAAAAAGTAATGAAATCACTAAAAATATTAATAATTTATATACAATCAGTAGATTGAAGTTGTTGTCACCACCGACTTCAAAGCATTTTCGCCCATTTAAGATATACTCGTTTCGTATCGACAAGTTGTAAAAAAATGCTTCTTGGAGTTGAACAAGAATTCATTAATGTAAAGACCAAAATGTCGAGTACTCGTTTAATTACAAAATTCAGAAAATAGAAGAAAGTTTTGATCAAAAGTTGTTTTTTTTTGCTGTTTTTCTGTACGATAAATATATTATAACTTTTTTTCCATTTATTCTTTTAGTTTGAGCTGGAAATAGGAAGGACACGGATGAGCGCAACTTCTTTTAACGCGTAAGTATTTGTGTGATTCAGAAGTGTTTAGCTTTTTAAACAGTGTTTCAAGACCAAAATTTCGGAATGCAAACTACGAATTCACCTATTAAAAACTCGGCACAGTTAATGGCACTGGAAGAATTCACGGGATTATTTTTATATATACTTTCCCGTGATCTCTTAGTGGCATCTATGGTGCAGGGTTTAACAACAACAAATAATTAAAAACTATTTAATTACATAATCTGTGTAATTAGAATGTCAGTGTATTAGAATGTAAGATCACGTGAAGAAATACAAATTTATTTAGCAGGAAAAAAATTTATTAACGGAGATGTAACACAAATTATTTTTAATTATATACTTTAAAGCCACCAATAACCGTTTGCTGTTAATAACTGTTAATTAAATAACTTGGATAATAGCAACAACAACTTGTAGCCAAAACTAACTAAAAAGAACTGAACATGGAGATACTCAGATATTCAACCAGAAACGTGGTTATACATTTTTAAAACAGGCCGGCATGTTATGAAAATGGCAAACAAAAAAATCCATACAAAATTTAATTGAATTGAACTATCTGTCATTAGATATTGTTCTGTCTAGAAGCAGATGTGTGAGTATTAGAAGATGTTGGACAAAATGGGAAAACAAAAGCAACTGAATATATTTAAATGTAATTTGTGTATAAAAAAGTGCTCATAAATAAATAATATTTCAAAAAATGTGTGTTGTTTAAAAAAGTTCTTTAAAAAGTTCTATATTTTTCATTGAAGAATCGTGCGGATTTTACCGAAAAGTAAAATAACTTCCAGCTCCGAAAATGCTTCATTTCAAATTTTAAATGGTACGCTGATGGTCTGTAAATCATTTGACAGTTAGACCCAAAAGCTCCTGACATCCATTATTTTATTCGACAGCGTTTTTTCAATAACTATATAGAAACTTATGTTCTATTTGAACATAAGTGATGGCTGAAGATAAGTGAAGCTGTTTCATAATTTTTTGTTAAGACCTAAAAGCCTACTACAACACAATGGAAAACAAATAATTAGAAGTTCTAATTTCAAGTGACATGACGGACATGACGTTCAACACTCCTTTCTCAGATGGTTTGTACATCATTTTCAACCGATAATATGTTTCAATAAGAAAATAAATTGGCCAAAAGATCAATTTTCTTCAAAGGATATGACAACACTAACTCAGGGTCTGTATGACTCTCCTAATGAAATACAACACAGAGGATTAAATTTCGCCTCATGTTAACTAAATGCAGAAGCTGAAAGACAGAAAAGTTTCACCACTTTTACAGGATTGATAAATCTGTCTAACGTGGCCCGAAAAAAGGCAGCTGCAAGTCGTAGATTAACCTTTTTCAGTTGAGGGATACCTTTATTTTATTTTACGGCTGCTTTGAAACTTATTTTATACAAAGACATATTCATACAACAAAAGATGTTTGAAAGGTTTTCATCACTTTCGTAAGATAATTAAAAATTTATCTCATTATAAAAAAGGAAAAGATGATTGAAAACCGTTGGTGGAGTAACCAAAGTTTGTGGCAAGTTCTGAGGAGAGGTTTTATTTGCCATTGCGAAAACAATTGTATAAGACCCGAATTGCATTTTAAAATTAATTACCCGAGGGACTTCCTCACAAACGTATTTTACATTTTAAGTCACTTTCAGCTAAAATATGTGCAGCTAAATGGAGGAAATGGAAGCCAAAAAATGAAAATTATATTACCAAATCCTGCAAGTTCTCATACGATGACAACTGCTCTGACCACTCAGCTGTTGTTTTAACCCTTGAATGCATAACTCATGAAGATATGGTTCATAACGCATTTCAGTCATTATAACATAAAATATAACCTTCAGATGACGTTTCAGCTCGGTCACAGCTCACTTTAATATTCAGCAAGTCATTTGTGAGTTGAGGGAAAGAAACAATTATTGTGCTGTGGTTTGTTTAGAGATCAGAATATATGGCGCGTTATTTTAAACTAATTTCAGTTTTAATATCTTGGACTGGCTTTTGCTAAGATTTTCCATGGAATGATTCTCATTTATGGGTTATCATGGAGAGCTTATTAATTCCCGTATGACTAAACTTTAATTAGATTTAAATAAGAATCGATTCCAAACCACAGCAGAGATGTTGATATAAAATGTTATTTTTTATTTTGTAGTTGATGGCAGATACGGTAATTTAATGAAATACTTGAGAAATTAGACCGTAAGTAGCTGTTGCGGAAAATTAGCGGTCAGTTTATAACTGTTCCTTCGCTACGTTCATGTCTTCCAATAGAGTTTAAGTAAAAGTGTTAAATATTATTCCCGTTTGGTTTTGTTCACAGCCTCAATTGTTTGAAAACGTTCGTAGATGGCAAAGCGTTTCATTTTATTCTTCGCAGAAAAAGGAAGTGGTCAGCGTTAGGAAAAATAGAAATATTTTTTTTCCATAAAGTTAAGTATTTATGCAGCAGATAAATGTCGATAAATTGGCATTGAGAGCTAAGAAGCTGTTAAGGTAAGAAGATTTGCGTCAAAAGTGCAAAAAGCAGCCTAATGGAAACTGCAAAATGTATTAGAATTCGTTTGTCATACAATAAATCTTAAATTTGAAATAATTATTAGAAAAGTGAACAAGCGTACAACTTAAATCTTTTACACTTTTCTTTTGGTGCTGCCTTCTTTCACACACAGACGTTTCGTGCTGTCGAAGAACCTAAAAGGCTAATAACCTTTTCCCTGAGCAGAACTGAACAAAGACTGAATCGTTTCGAAAAAAGAACAGGGAAGTGCACAAAACTGTTTAGAATTTAAGCAGAACAACAAACAGTTTCTAACTTGAAAAATGTATCTTAAAAATAAATAAATATCAAGAAACATTTTTAAAGAAAATCTGCAAAAACTCATAATTACCAAAGTTGGTTGGTTGGTTGGTTGGTTGGTTGCTTGATTGCTTTGGGTATGTACGAGTGGAGTCATACCCATTCACTTGCTGGCTGGCTAACAACCCCCTGAGTTTATTTAAGTTTTTTTTGTTCTTTTTGATTTTTATTCGAGCTGTTTCTATGAGAGTCGGACGGCATTAGTAAGCAGTGTCTGTTAACTAAACACCGTGAATATTGCATGCGAGTAGAGAAATAAAAATAAGAAGCAAAAAAAAAAAACAAGGGAAAATTAACAGACCTTCTACAACATGAATTCGCAAAATCTAAGCAAAAAGTCTCAGCGCAAAATAACGAAACTAAATAAATTCTATGAATGTTCAAAGCATCTGAGGCACGTAATATTGTAATAAAAGGTTGTAAGTAAAAAAGCGGAATAATGAATGATGTTAATGTTGTACCGCTTTTTAATTTTTTCTTGCATCATTTGTGTGTATGTGTACCTCTCAGTTGCAACTGCATTTCCACAATTTTTCATTTAACCCTTCGGCTGTTTGTGCACAATTTCGAACATTCTGCTTCCTCACAATCGTTGAATATTCATAATTTTGGTTGCGGCAGCACTTTTTATGAGAACGTTTGAAAAGTGATTAAAAAATTTAGTTCGAAGAAGATGAAATACAAACTTTGAAGCTAAAAAGTGCTTAATTAGCAAAACTTTCAAAAGCAATACGAAGATTTGCTATTAAGAATTATTTTTCCCTTCTTTTTGGAATCAGAAACACACGGAAAAATGGGAGAAGACGATCAGCAGTGAACAATTAGTGATGAGATCACTTCTTAAAAGTTTATTCTTAGAAGAACAATTCGCTAAAAGTGAATGTTAAAGAGTGTTAAATAATAAAGAAGAAAGGTTTCTAATCTTATTTAATGTTCATAGTGATTTGCCAGAACGTTGTTGATTTAAATTTTTGATTTTATAAAAACAAAACGACGGCATAGTAAAAGCATTAAAAAGTTCAACTTTCAATTTGTTAATATATTTTTATGTAAAAGTTTGTGTTTATTTCAATACCAGTCGTCCTTAAAAATGTTATTGTGAACAAAATTCGTAGATCATGGCAGTCCTGCTTCTGCCGATTGTGCTTTCGATAGTTTAAACATTCAAATGCGGTAAATGAAGAAGTCTGAGTCTAAGGCTGTGAAAACCTGCAGGGCTAAAAAGAGAAATTGAAATTGATGATCGTAAAATAACCAGTTAAATTTCGGCAGAATACATTGTCGATGTACATTTTTCCTCTTCACAGCGATGGCGTTATGCCTGTTTTCCTCTCACTGTATCCGAAATTTCGAATGTTCGGCTTTTAGTTACCGCCTCCAGGTATTAGCTGGCCTAACATTCCTCCGCTCCCTGCAGGTACAAGTTTGTGCATTTTTGTGCGATGCCATCATCTGGTTTTTGGAGGGAGCAGCCTATCCAACTCCATATACGCTTTATTATCGATGTCTTTCTCTCTCTCTCCCCCTCTCTCTCAGCGAATAGACTGTTGGTTCACCTGCACGCAATGTTGGCTTTTGGACATTGTCAGAGGCCTGAAACCGCTCAGGATTACAAATGAATTGGAGATCGATTACCTGTTCGATTCCTAACAGCCGTTAAGAACAGTCGTACTTTATTGATGCATGGGTGTATTTTAGGCCTACTGCGACCTTAAAAGGTTAAATAGATTTTGTGTTGCACTTGTTGCTTCGTGTTGTTTGATCCATTCGTACGTTTTCTTTTAGAATTTTTTCGCTACTCAAAATATTGCAATTTTCTTCTGTACGAGAATTTGTCTCCTTTTTTGTTTGTTTGTTTTATGCTTCAGTGATTTTATGCATAAATTATGTTCAATTTACAAACTTCCAGTGGTTGTTCTTAAGGTATTTTATCAACGAAATTCTTTTGTTTATTCCGTACAGCATGAATTAGACCCTCTTCTATATTTTTGTGCTTCGAAAACAAGTGTTCTTGTTTTCCTGTTGGCTCTATTCGTTTTTAGAAGAATGTTTGTTAAAATTATTGTCGTCATGGCTCAGTTAGTTTATAGCATTTATTCATTTTGTTGCTCTTTTCGCCGTAGTTGGACGCTTTGCTCAGTTAAACAACGCTTTTTTTCTAGCCGAATAAATTTATGTTAATGTTTCACATTCTTTTCAATATTCTTTCACAGATTGTAAATTTCAAAAAAGTAAACATCATTAATTAAAATTTTTATGTTGAAAAAAAAGAAGAAAAAAAAACGGTGAAGAATAAGACAAACAGAAAAAGCATTAAACACTTTTGGTCTTTGAAAATGTTTTACTGATTCATATTTCCGCCCATCAACACTTTTACAAATGATTTTTATCGGATGATCTCATATGGAAAAGATGTAAAAGCAGCACTGAAACGTTGTAAAAAGCGAATGGGCACACGTACAGTTTTTACAATAAATGCAGTTTCAAACGTTCTCTAACGATGTCTTCTAACGGCAGCCTCTTTTGTTAAGACGATTTTAAAATGATTTATATCTATTAGCTGCTCACTTGTTTAGTGTTTGAAAGCCTCGAATTGTTGTAATTGAAGGAAAAAATTTAATTTGAATACAAAACATTTCATTGGATTTTCTTGTACTTTAAAATTAAATTTAACGCGGGATCTTTTCCTTTAATGAGCTCCGCCCGGCAGAATATTTATCGAAAATATTCTCCTTCCGCTGAGCTTTGCTATATACATGAGAGTACATACGCTCTGCAATTACTTATCAGCTTGTACGCATGCGTAGCACTGAACTGAGCAGGTCCCAGTCAAACTAAGTAGCGTTATTCAGATAAACCTGCCATCATGTCGTTAGGCGAAGTTGAAAACTTTTTCAGGAGAAGGAAAAATAATAAATAAGTGAAGTAATTTACATGACTGATAATGGAAACGACACTTCCTGATTCCTGTACCGGAACTAAAGACAAGAAGTGACAGTGAAAGAGTCTTGTAATAATCCGATCAGGTTGCTGTTGGCTGAAGTAGTGAATACACGATTACGATGTTTAGATCCCGATTTTGACTCCGCTCTCAGTCATGCATTCGGTGTCGAATTTTTTCTGTTTTGTCGAATTTCTGAGCGATTAAGAGCAGAGGTCATCCCCTGAAATTTATATTTTATAGATTTTTTTTTTTAAGTTTTAAGTTGTTTTTTTGTCTGCTCAAAATCTCGGTTGCAATTTGCAATTTTATAGTTGTAACTTTGTATTCAAAAACATTTGCTTGATTCCCACCAAAACAGCTCTTTTACACTGACATACCAGCACGTTTTTTCGTTTTGCTTGGAAGAACGAACGAACATTCCCTTCAAATTACAGGTCAAGTCAAATGTTACTAAAGGAAAATTACGCTGTCCCAAAAACAATGATACACACCAGCAAATAAATACAGACCTGTGCTCTACTTAAAGCCAGTTGCTGTGATTCCTAACTAGAATTATAAAAGCGAGTAAAATAAAGCGATTCAGTCATCTTGTCCAACGCTCAGAAACCTAAAATGAGCCATGATAAATAAATAGATAATTGTGAAACAAGCCTCATTAAATAGTTTACCGTAACAACTGACTCAGGGAGAGTAGGAAAATGTCTACTTCAAAGTTTGCGTTAAACCATAATCAAACTAGCAAAAAAAAGAGGTCAGAGCTGTAAAAGAAGTATTTCATTACACACAATAAGCATTTGAAAACTTTGACAAGGGGTGAGCAACGCAGAACATCTCAAAGTCTTGGGGAATGAGCTGCTGCTTGGAGCCAGCCAACGTGCCACAATGGCACATTCGATTCCTGAATATTCAACTTCCCAACATCTGTGACGACAAATTTTGTATCGATTTAGTTTTGGAAAGAGTTTCACCTCTAAACTTCTGCTTGAGAAGATGCAGCAGCAATTTTTTGCTACGATCGCAACACCAAATACGGTTTTAGGCATGTTCTGGTACGGAGCAAGTCATAGCATTTTATTTGTACTATATTTCACTTGGCTTAAATTGGCCTTATTGCGTTTAAGTATCTTTCAGATGGTGTTTCGGTTCCCCTCTCCGTTTGGCTAAATGTTCGAGTGGTAATTTGTGTGCCTGAGTTCAGTTGTTGTTGCATTACATTTTATATTTATTTTTTATTGTCTGGCCAAAATCACAGCTCAGTTTGTTGGGCCGCACTTTTTGCTTGAATTTGCCTAAATTATCTCAAAATTCTTTGCGTCCACTTGCATCTGCTGCACACTGCATGGCACTACACTTTGAAACAAATGCTGTTAAACGCTCGCTATGCAACATTATGTGTTCAGTTCACATACTTACAATGGCAACAAAATCCTTTTATGGCCATTGATAATGCAACTGTAGCACTTGTACACTCTACTCGAACAACAAAAACTGTTGCTGTTTGTTTTTGCTTGAAGATTTTTCTCATTTAAGCATTTTCTGTATTTGCTTGGCCATTTCAATTGTGCGGCTTTTGAATGCGATGCTTTGTTTTTACGATTTAGGCAAACGGTTTGTTTGTTTTGGTTTGTGACTTTTCTTGCCGTTTCTGTTTGTGGAAATGGTGATGCGGACGATGATGATGATGGTGGTGGTGGTGGTACTGCATGTGTTGCTCAAATTGGTAAATTGCTGGCAACAAAACACTTTAAACTGTCAATGAGGCGATATTCACAGCATGAAACCTACACGTACAACACACACATTCTCACGTTTTATGTGCAGCGACTCTCATGCGTTAATAACTAAAGACTTATTCTAGCCACTGTCAAGTTTAGTTGAAAGATTAGATTTCTCCTATACGAATAATGAGTTGTGCTGTGCAGTGTGAAATTAAATGACGGCAAAAGGTAAGAACTTGGCCAAGGGATTCCGATTGTTGCATTCGGAGCGCTGGGTTGATCTGAAATATCTGATATTTACTTTCTTCAAGTGCTTGCATTGACTTTTTGTTGTTGTTAAAGTTTAAGAATCGCTTTCGCCCCACTCCTGCGCAGATAAACAAAAATTTGCTAAGAAAGCAGATGGAAGGAAGGAAAAACGCGTGCGCATGAGTTATGGAAAGCAATTGTGGGCAACATCATCAGCATGAGTATAACAACAGCAACAGACGTTTTTGTGTGGAACTGCATTGACTGCAACAGCATCTGTGCTAAAATCATCATTCTTTAAGGCGAAATACATTCGCATCTCATGTGCTTAACTCGTTAAGGAACACCTTCTCTTGCGAGTACAAGTAAATAACTGAGAACCTGACAAAGTTTTTGTTTACCAACAAATAGGATGGTTTCTTATGTTGCCTCATAAGTTATGCACGTTGTTGAACAAACAGGGAAACTGTAATAAAAAATAAAAAAATACACACGATGCGTGCCCGCAAGTAGTTTCCATATGAAAAATGATTAGAGTTATTGATTCAACACATTAAAATTTTACATAAAATGTTAAAAGTGGTGTTACGAAATGTTTCACGTTTCACATACTAAATTCGTAATTAGATTCAAGTTTTGAAGTTTTAAACAGAAAAAGGAATTGTGGTAAATTAGAATGCATGCAAATAGTCTCTCTATTGTCTGCCATATCAAGCGAACGATCACTTGATTAGTACTTTTGGGAATTTTACACAAGTAAATTTGAACAGTTTTTATAGGAAAATAATATAGGCCACGTATTTAAAAGTAAATCTTTTAAATAAGCATGCATTTGAGTGGAAAGTCAAAGCGGTTGAACAAAATTTGTTGCACACGAAGTATGTCTAAAATTAATTGTAGGATTTCATACGACTAAGCGGCTACTTAGAGATGTAGACTCAATATCGAAAAGGAATTAGCAAGAATATAAGCGCGAGATTAGTTTCCGAATTTCCTGCGAACACCTTGGATGCGAACACTATTGGGCAACTGAAATTGTTGATTACAACCGGATTTCGGAAATGATCAAATTTCTTGACTTTTCTTGGTGCTTTAATAAACGTTCGGAGATGTAGCGAAGTTAAGACATCTGAATTCAGAGCACGTTGGAGCAACGTTTCCTTATAGAACACACCCAAAGCCCGCTCAAATAAGCTACTGACGGAACACCAGGTATAATCGACACTATAAAAGCAGGAAACGAGCAAATCTGGAGAAAACTCAACAATCCGTTCAGTTTACGAATGGTTTCGAAACAAGAAGTTATAACTGATTAGAACATAATGGATACGCGTTCATACCTTTTGCAACAGATTGACGCTCTAACGTGAAGATAATAAGTAAAAACTTGTATTACGGTCATTATGGGAGTCCTTGAAGAAGAGCATAAAATGAATGAGATATTTTAGAGAAATTGCAATTTGCTTGCCTGCAGAAAGACCACCAGCTGAATGAAACATCTTATTATCTCCTAAAACGTTTAATATATCTTTTAATGGTAGCAATTTATGGTAAAAAACCTAGAGGAACAGCATAAATTTAATGATAAATTGACAACAATTTAACATAAAAGCGAATAAGAATAGAACAACCCAAAACCCATTAAGGAGTTCAACTTCGAAAAGACGTGAACGTGCAAGATAAACGGTTTTAATAAACATATTGAAGCGCACGTCTAAACTTACTGCCACTAAACATAACACACACACACACACACATTCGTATAATAGTTTCGATACTTGTTGCTATTGTTGCATTAGTTGCAGTTGTTTAGACAATTTGTGGCAGCAAATAGCTGCCACTTATAACAGCTTATTCAGATAAACAAAAGAAAAAAGTAGATACACTGAAATTGATACTCTCGCTAAAACTTCTAAAGGAATCACCAGCACACGGCCAAGATGAAAAATATGTAGAATCAGAATCACAAAAATAAAAACAAAAACAAAAATGGCTCCAACCCAATCTAAGCGTGTGCGCGTGTGTGAGTGTGTCTTTCCAACTAAATTGTTTGTTCCCCAGAGTACTACGACTTTATTGCTTTTCTGCTGCACACAATGCAACGCACCAACATACACGAGCAACATTTTCATCACAAACATTTCCAAACTATTTAACAACACGCATATGGGAATATTGATCCTGATCTCTGCCCATATTTCCACACTCGGTGTCTTAAAAATCGATAAAAATAAACCAACAACTGAAAACAACAGA
This sequence comes from Linnaemya vulpina, assembly GCA_963675445.1. NCBI lineage: Eukaryota > Metazoa > Arthropoda > Insecta > Diptera > Tachinidae > Linnaemya > Linnaemya vulpina. Next base: position 117,674,904 of record OY776276.1, on the reverse strand, counting down.
ATTGCCTGCGAATAGTTTTGTTTGTGCGAATAGTGTCCACAGAGAAGCGTTGCTCTTCTTGTCGTTTTTTGCTGTTGTTGCTGTTGCTGAAATTGCTCAAATTCATTTGGTACGAGTATGAGTTTAAATTGCTAACGATTTATTGTTAAATATTTGTATGCTCGTGGAGTGGCTAATAAAGAGACAGACCTCAAAGCCAACCTTCTAATGCTTTTAGTTTGTAGTTTGTGTTCTATTTTTGTTTTAGCCCCTTTACAGCCGCGAAAATTTTATTGCTTTTTAAACTTGATCATTCAATTAATCCTGCTTTTTTATAAATTATGAGCGAGCAGTGTTGTCAATAATAATTTTGACAACGTGGAAGTCGTTTTATTTAAATCATATAAAATGGTTTGGGATCATGAGATCAAAGGCGATCTTTTCCTCAGCTCGTTCAATTAATTTTATAAAGAAGAGCTGAGGAGGCCACACAAAAGTTGGAAATATTTCAGTTATCAAACTGTTTTATATTTTATTTTATAGAAAGTGTAGCGAACGAATTTTGTAAAATTAAAAAACTCATTTGCTTCAAATAAAAATATGAAATAAAAAGTTTTGCAAAAAAGTGTTTGTTTGGATTTCTTCTTTCTTTAAAAGTTTTTGCTGAGACTTCGTTTAAGAATTATTTAAAGTTTTAGTTAAAGATAAACGAATTGAGCAAGAAATTTAAAAAAAGTGTCTAAAATCTTTAATAAAAGCAAGCTTTCTAATATATTTTCACCAATCATGTCCATGTCCATGTCCATGTTCTCCTCCTTCACTGCTCTTCTTTTCGGATTTTTTCCACTTCTTCTTTTCGGATTGACCCTTCTTTTTGCCGCTTTCATGTTCATTATCCCACTTCTTTTTATCTTCATGTTCTTTCTTATGTCCCTTGTGGCCCTTTTTCTTGTGGCCTTTGTGGCTGTTAGTCTTTTTTCCGTACTTCTCTTCATGCTCCGATTTCTTTTTATCCGATTTTTTATGCTTGTGACCTTTTTTGTGCTTCTTGCCTTCTTCGGACTTCCCGTGCTTTTCCTCTTCCCCTTCTAAATGCTTTTCATCGTAGTATTTCTTTTCCTTTTTGTCTTCATCTAATTTGTGGATATTGTGTTTTCCTTTGATGGAATGACCTTTTTTGTATGAACCGTGATCCTCGAACTCATGGCCTTTCTTGCCATTCTCTTCCTTTTTATGATTTTTGTGGTGTTTAGATTCCTTTTCATGTTTATTTTCATGGCCATGCTCTTCTTCCTCTTCGCCTAACTTTCCTTCTTTTTCTTCATGACCCTTTTCCCCTTTCGCATGTTCTTCTTCTTTTTTGTGCTTCTTTTTGTTTTCTTCTCCTTTTTCCTGTTTGATTTCGTGTTCCTTTTCTTCACTTGACTCGGACTCGTAACTTTCTTCCTTTTCTTCTTCGTGTTTTTTAGATTCGGCTACAAGAAGGTCATCGAGATCATGTGAATAGAAGGGATCTCTAATTTTCTTTGGTTGTATTGCAACAGCAGTGGCTGCATTGCTTCCTGGGCTCCATTGCAGTACCGTTAGCAAAATACAACACCACTTAAGTGCCAGACGCACCATTTCCAATTAGCAGGAATACGACAACTGTTTCTCAAACTTTAGTTTTGCACAACGACCAGGTTATGATTTAGTTGTCGCACTTTGAAGCCTTTTTATGGCAATTTTTGCTGCATTTCGGCTTCGTTGTTTCAGTTGAATGATTCTTTTGATTTGATTTTTGGTTAAATTGTCATTTTGATTTTTGTGGTTTCCGCTGTTGATTGCGGAAGAAGAAAACCGCTGAATTAAGTTTTCCAAAAATGTATCAAAGTTTGGAATGGAAAACTTATTAATTATTTTGTTTGTTTACTTATTAATAAAATATTAGAAAATTATAATAATACTCGCGCCTAAATAAGCACGAAATTTATATAAAATATTGGAAAGAGTTTGCGTGTTATATGAAACTTAAAATAATCTTAATCTAAGCCACTAAAATTATCCTCAACCAATTATTGTGATTTGAGCCCAAGTCCGATTGGCCGGAGAAAAATATGATACGACCTTCAGGTTTTAATTTCTAAGTTTGTTAAATATTCACAAGAGCCACTCCTACTTCCCACAATATATTTTATCAATTTCGGCACAACCTATTCCATACGTAGAGGTCATCTTCTGACAGATGGTCCAAGACAAACTATAACCACACTTTCAAAAGTGTCTGGACGTCAGTGGACAGAAAAGCTTTCACATGTCCACGAATAATTCTTCCTTTCCCCTCTGGTTGTATGGTATCATAATACAGGCAATATTTTGAGAGGTTCTCTTTTTCAGAACTACAAATCTAAAACTTTAGAGAGCGTAGATTTTTCTACACACGTCACATACTAATTTGTCAAACACACAGTCAAAGTTAAGCAACTGCAGTTAAAGAGTTGCATTTGGCTAAATAATAATAAACCGCTAAATAAGGGAAAACTTATATTCAAAATGCAAAAAGCAACTGCCGCAATGTGTGCCCAGCTAGAAGTCAAACTCTGGAACAGATACGCAGATGTTTGGCGGCAAAAACGTTCTGAAAATGTTGCTGCTCTCTTCAAATGGTTCTGGCTGAATTGCACACACGTTCACCGGAATACTGTTCACACTTGCGTTTCTATTTGAAAACAGTCGCACATGAGAGTCAAGAAGATGGCAGTAAGTTGGCCGGCAAAGAAACGTGGCGGAACGGCACATCATCGTCATCATGATCATCATCGTCATTATGCGAGTACACCTGTGAAAGAAAATCTTTCTTTCAAACATTAACTTGAGCCGTTTGTTTTCTCAGATTTATTCTTTTTTTCTATTCCACTTTATCTGTTGTAATTCCAAATTGAATCTTGTTTTAAGACTTTTCTGCATTAATTTCCAACAAATTGTATGTAATCGCACTCGTACATACACACACACACACACACATACAAACAGTTTTATTTTTCATTCATACATAATATTTTCTCATTCTCGTTGTGCAAAGAAAAACCATAATTTTCTAAATACCGTAATAATGTTTGCGATGTGCAATTTTCCTGTTGCTGCTTTTTGCAAACATTTTATTTCTTTTGCCAGCGACTCGTAGGAAATCTCATAGGAAAAAGGTCAGCTTTTGCCAAGATCAAGTAAATCCACTGCACAACCAACAGATGGAGACAATTTTCAAATGACATTTGCATGTGGCCAAAAGCAAACGAGTCAATTTAAGTTTCTCTGATGCACCACCAACAAATTATTGTACTACCGCAAACAAACTACTGTTACTCGCAGTGTCTTCCCTTGTCATCTGTTGTGTTCTTTCCAACACATTCTCCATCTCCTCTCCTTTGGTATGCTTTTTATCTGTAAATATTTCCAAAGTTATTTTCACATTAAAGTTTTAGAAATGCTGCACAGTGGAGTCATTCATAAAAGCAATCATTTTTCTTCTGCTCATTTCAAGTGTTACCAAATTCAGTCTATCATGTGCTGTTGGCTGGAGTAGTGGACAAAAGATTAAGATGGGTTAGACCGCACTCAGTCGAATTTTTTGTGATCTTCACTAGTGCAGGATTGTGTTAATTAATTGTTGTCGGTTTATCCCAACGACGTGGGCATGGCACTGGTCACTGAATATTACCGTCGGCGATTAACACCGCCATGTACTAAAAGTACAGAATACAACACCCTGTTCCGTCGGTACCTGTAGCAGAAAATTTACCGGCGAAGTAAAAATATAATCTGATCGATCTTCATCTGTCCTCCTTTCTAGTTCTGGCCCATGTAGAGGTCATTCCCTGCGTGCTAAGTCAAGAGAAAAAGATAACAGCCCTGTTATTACAAGTCTCATTAATGCAGAATGCCCTCTTTTTTATAGGTCTAGCATGGAGCATTGCAGGAGTAGCGGTCATCCGGTGAGTGCTCTTCGTAGTCAAAAATGAGTCAAGTGATGTTTGACAATTTCTGTCAAAGCAAAGATTTTGTTAGTTTTTGCAATTTGTCTATCATTCTGCGCAATTCTCGTATTAAATTGTGCAAATGAAAATCTTATACGACAGTTGTAAATAATTACATTTCTTTTCCTTATATTCGGATCATCAAATCAAAATTAGGCCACAGCACTCGAAATCAAGTTCATTGAAACCACTGTTGATTCGGAACTATAAAAATATTGTGTATTTTGTATTCCTAAAACGAATTAATAGTTTGTAATTCCACGGCTCTGCTTGTGCCAATACCAACTACGGTTTCTGCTTCAACAGAGATGATATATTTTTGGTCAATGAACCGACCAAACGAACAAAAACCAACAAAAGCATCTCAAACAGTTGTTAAAGCCAAACTGTATGATTCTATATCTTTTTATTTTTTAATTTTTTTCCATGCCAAAGAAGAAGTTATGAAAACACTTAAATAACTATTAATATATTTGCAAGTACTTTTTAAGGCCATGACTAACCTGAAGCACTGGAAGGATTTCTATCCAAAATTGCTGAAGCTTAATGAAGTGCAACAAAAGCTGAAATATTTGCATAAAAATATTTTGCCAAAACAATAATTGGATTTTTGTGCTTAATTCCGAAAATTTATTGCAAAACAATTCAAGTTTTTATTGTGCAACAAATTCTATTCATAAATTTACAGTTTTGCATATGAAATTTAATTGTTATTTTATTTTTAACAGAAAAAGAAACAAAACAAATAACAGAAACAATAATGGACTACAAAAATAAGTCACTGGAGAAAATGCCAAACTGAAATATCAATCGGTATGAGACACCGCTTTTTTACGTCACTCTGACCGTACAAGCATTCAATTTCCATAACAATTTTCAAAGTTTTATTCACTTATTTTGAATGAGTTTCATTGGAATACATCAAATGTGTCCCTGAATTGTTAAAAAATAAACACGCAGACTGAAGAACGCTTCGTTTATAACGGAAATCGTATAAATACTTTTAATCTTATTAATAATTCAATTGATTTTTAATTGAATACTGCCCGTTTTGTATGTGTTCTCAGAGGCAAATATTTATTTTGCTGTTTCTTTAGAGCTGATTTCACTTTTCGAATTTGTGGCGCAAGACGTGATCATTTGTATCAAGTATTTGTTTCTCTTGTACCAGTAGCAATCGATTTTCTAAAGGAAATACGCTTCATGTGCTAATCGTACGTTGTCTCTATGGCGCGATAGGAGAAAAATCAATAAATGAAACGAAAAGAATAATATCTTCAATACTTTGCACTGTGGACGAGTAGATTGTGGTGTTATTCCACGTTAATTTTCCCCCTTCAAATTGTCTCATGTTAAAGTTTTTCAAACTCAGTTGGATTACTGGAATGAAATGTAGCTGCAACTGAAAAAAGTTGATCGATTTTGTTATAAATAATATAATTCGAACAGCATTTATCCATAATGGATAAATAAAAATAATTAAAAATTTTGGAAGAACTCAAATATTATTAAATTGAAAGCATGCGGAGTTTAATTAGCACCAAAGCGAAATTTGTATGGAATTGTTGATAATAATTCACAAATATTCCGTTACATGTGAGTTCTGTACACTGAACCGATAATATTTTTATGGAACTAAATGTCCATGTCATCTCTTGTCGCATTCGTATACAAGGCTTTGCTGCGAAAGAGTCATAACTAGACATGTTTGAAAACATGAGAAAGGTAACTATAAATATATCTTCTTTGAAGCCATGCAAATGTTCTAAAAAACTTATATATTTATGTTCGTCCTTGTAAATTCCATGAGCAAAACAAAAAACACGCCAACAATAGAGAGCTCAAGTTAAATGGAACATGTTTTTCTCAGTTATTTTTATTTAGACTCTTTAGCAGCAAAGACTCGTATCTGATTGGCAAGGCTTAACGAAAATAATTTTTAGAAAAATTAAATTTAATATATTTAAAAGCATATCAGTAAAAGCGGCCCTTCTAATCAACTTCGCGTTCTTAATATCATAATTACAACTGAATTTTTATGTATAAACTACTTAACCACTTCTGGCTGAAGCTGATGATAATAACTGGACAATAATAGTGGTGAATTTTAGCAAATAGTTGCCATAACGTTGGCACCTCATTATGCATATAGACATGGGTTGGTTACATTTTTTTATTCAATTGGAAACAAATTGAACATGGATAAAAGGCGTTGTGCAATGCTGGGACTGCACTACCGTACAGAGTCTAATACCGACGGTTGCTGTCTTTACTGGGTTTCATGCACATTTCCCTTAACATGAAGCTCTTGGCCATATATTGTATTCTTCAAAGTCCTTGTTGCATAATCTTAAGCTGGATTTGTTTGTGCTAATATTGATAATTGGAAAAAATAAATATAAATGCTTATACATTTTTAGATACTTCAAATTTGAGCATTCGTTTCATAATAGGCTTCACCTTAATTCGTTTATTTCATTCACAATAAATATCATATTCACCACGTGTGTGAATTTTACATTGACAAATTTCCTTAACAAGCGTCTAGCACACGCACAAGCCATCGGTATAAGCATGAACTTAAGCGGAATTATTAACAGATGGCGCGCCATTCGCTTTGCTATAATAAAAGAAACACAAAACTACAAGTAAAGATTTATATGCATGCAACTGTATAATACATATGTGTGTGTGTAGATTCGATATGCCTCCATCCACTAACTTAATAACATGTTATCAATTACACAAGCAATTTATTTAATTGCAAAAATAATTGGATTAAAATTTTAATTTGTTAATAAAAATTTTTGATTTTTCTATGTGCATGTTGTTGGCATTTCAATCAGTTTGACATATTTATTTCAATTATATACGATTAAATATCTGTTAAAACAACCCGCAAATAAATAAAATTAAAATGTTCAAGACTTTGGCCACTGGATGTTCATCAAAACTTGCTTCCAGCGTTTATCGAAACGCAATCATAGAACGAAAAACGTTTAGAGTATTTTGTTCATCATCGCGTTCTAGTGAAATTCATGAAGCCAATAAGAAGACCTTTAATACACCGCATCCACCTAAAGATCCTCCTGAAAACTACAATCCTGAGTGTGTTAACCATAAGGCTTTCGATGTTCCCGATTTTATACCGGCAGCTGTTTTTCGTCCATTTTCATCTGATTGCGAAACGCTGGGTCCTGGTGCTGACAAGGACGGATGCTATAAAAATCCTGAATATTATTCGTATCATCGCTACTCCTTTGTGACTTTGCAACTTCTGTGCTTAAAATTACGCGAAAACGACGTTCGTTGCCTGTACGAAAGCGATGATACTGATGAGGGGAACTGCACCAGCGAGGAAAACTGCAGCAGCAGCGAGGAAGAGAAGAAATGATCATTCCACACCTTGACATTTTAATTGCAAGATATTTGTTTTCCCTTCAATTGAATAATAAATTTGTACAAAACGATTGTTAATCGACTTTTAGAATACACACACACACACACGCAGTATGTTGTAATAATCCTTCTGTGGGTGTACTCCAGATCAAATTATGGCCGTCAAACCTTTTTTTCAATACATTTTTTGTGGTGCAGTACTTACGGAGCACTGCCGAGTTGGAGAACTAATTAAGGAAATTGAATTTAATATTGTGAGATGATAAAAGTAAGCGATACCCATCAGTTTCTCTCCAATTTCTCCTTGCACTTAATCGTTTAATAGAAACTACTGAATGCTGGTGTCCGAGTGTTTGTTTCAGTATTTTTTTTCTCTCAATCGCATTTAACCGAATCAAATAAAAAATGTTCAGACGAAAAAGGCGACGGCAACAACAACAGCAGACCCAAGAACAGCAGCAATTAAGAACACTTTCAGCATTCATTTTACAAATTGTTTGCAAACACTTGTTCTGAATTGTGTGCCCACATCCGTGCAGAAAGTACGCACTTTTCCTTAAATGAATCGGCAAACATATTTGCGTTACCATTCACATCCCTGCAAACATTTTCTAATCGCTTCAAGAGAACCGAGATTGTGCTGACATGGATATGATAATACAAATAATACTAATAGGAGATTTACTTCTTAAGTATTACAATACGAGAATTACAAATAACATACAAGCAATAATTTTAAGCAACTGACTAGAATTGCAAATAAATTTTGTTAACATCGATGCAATGGCGTTGGAGTGATGGTCTGCTACAGCGTTCGGAATAACAAGTGGACAACTTTTAAAATTCGAAACAACGTGCACTTTCAGAGTTCTGATACGTATTTTGCTAAAACCATGCTTTCGGTTTACTGTAGAGCGAGAGCCTGATTAGACGTAAAAATAAATATTTTTTTTTTATTTATAAACTTTATTTGTTGAATTCAATACGTGACCGTAATTGTTTCTTGTGAAATATAACAAAAATATCTTTTGCGGATCATCGTCCAGAAGACGCTTTTGAGGAATAAATGTGATCAACGGTATTCAATATGTTTGTGGCAGTTGCAAAACGGGTGGCAGCGTGTAGTTTTGATTAACAAATTGCTTTAGTTAAGCCGAGATATTTTGACGACACTAAAGAAAACATGTTCGTGGTTAAGAGAATTCAAAAATTCCAAATAAAAATATCACTCAAGAGGAGTTTTCCTCCAAGTCGCTGGTGTAGATCCGAAAGGTCCCCAGCAACTCCACTTGCAACATATTTTCGAAATTTATATAGTGACAGCGTAAGACTTTTCTATTTACGAACTTTAGTTCGTTTGTGTTTTGCATCTCATTTCTGTGAGTGTAAGAAAACATTTCATGCAACACGATACGATGCCCTCGTCACTTGTCAATGCGTTAAATGATACAAGACAAATGCTTTTGCTGCTGTTCCTCTTCCTTTTCCAAGTCTACGTTTGCATTCGAGTGAAAGTGTATGATATTTTGTGTGTACGTGTGTATGAGTGCGCTTTGTTAACAACGCCGTTTGCTTGTTAGTGTTCTGTTAAGTTGTTTAAATGAGTCTACAATTTATTTACCCTCGAACAGCACGAAAAAGAAAATCGCTGCAAAACTTTTCCACTTACTTAGTTTGCTTTGATACTTTTTCTATTTTTGTTTTTGTTTTTGTTTTTGTTTTTGATGAACTTTTAAGTGATTTTCTAATGTTTATGCAAAAATCCAGTTGTGCATTAAACAATTGAGCAGCGCAAATATTTCCATTTAGTTTATTTTTACACGAGTTTATGTGTTTGATTTCCCTTCTCAGAGCTTGAAATGGCGTGATTTGTGCAATTCATTGATTGGGTGAGTAAAGTGGCGAAGTGAGTGGGTGAGTGCGCCGGTGAGTGTGAATGGCATTGAACTCGTACTTTTAATTTCTTCATTCAAAAAACTATTTAACAATTTTTCTACTGTCTTAAACGAGAACTAACTCCTGTTGTTGTGTTACGTTTGATAAAAAGTTGTATGGCCAAGAATTGTTTGTCGACATTTGCTTTTCGTGTACTGGAAAATAAATCAATTAACGAAATTGCAGGCTGCAAGAGAAGGGAAAATGTGTGCGCACGTATTTCATTCTATTCATTGTGGTAACAATTCGATACAATTTTCGCTTCATATAAAACCAGCGAATTAATGAAATGCGTTGGGAGGAAGAAGGAAAACTGAAGAATTTTAAATGGATTTTATTTGTGTGAAACTAAAAACATAATTTAGCCGATTTCAGCTGAAACCTTAATATAAGCAATACATTAACGCTATTATGCTATTATTTCAGTGCAGAGTAAAATAATAATTTTATTTTGACCAGCATCTGGTTGGCTTTAATTCTTTTTTCATTCCGTTATTGTATGATATGAGAATGAACAAACAAACTTGAGTAGATTTAATTTCAATCTCTTGATTATCATGAGTTTTGGCAAGATTTACTTTTATCATGGAAACTGCGGCATGGAAGGACACAAAAAGCTTTTCCCGCTGAACGACGTCCCTGAAAATTGCATTTTAGTGATGTCCTTTAGAATATCTCTTTGGTATAGTTTCCGTGTTTTTTTTTAAGTTCTGAAATTAAAAGTTTGCAACAGAATCGCATTCTGTAAAATAGTTCTTCATTCGTTTACATGATATTCAAAGGATTAAGATAAAATGAATGCCCGTTCTACTCAACTTTCGCCAAAGTTCATAAATAAAAACAGACCGTCATTAGCATAAAAGGATTGTTTTATGGTTTAAATAATCGCATGCACAACTGAAGTCCAAACAACTGAAGTCATAAACAAGACAAGTTAAAAGACCTTTGGAACTTCACGGGACAAACGTATTTAAGAAATAAATATTTCACATTTCTTTGCATTCAGTTTATTTATTTATTTTTTTAATGCTTTTTTAAGATGCCATCTTTATTATTATTAAACTTAACTTAAGCACTAAATAAAGGAAATAACAGAAAATGTCTGGTTGAAATACACGTTTAAACAGATACAAAAAGAGTAAAGTTTGTGCTTGTCTGTGTGTGTGAGATGGATGGTCAGAGTGGAAAACATACAGAGTTCAGAGGGGAAGAGAAAGATATTTTTAAAGACAAAAAATAAATATGATAAATAGTAAATTGTTATTATAGTTGTACGTGTGTATGTGTGTGTGTGTTAATATGTTGTCTTTCCTGTAAGAAATGCATTCGCTTTCAGTTGCGATTATTTTATTAAGCCAACAGAATTCCCGAAACTATTAAAAAGTTTTTGAGGTGGAAATGATTCCGCATTCAAGTGAGATGACTTTGAAATTGACACAAAAATAGTTCAACAAATTTTTATAAATTTATTTATGCTCTAGACTTTAATGCGAATTGCAGAAATCCTGAGCTGGTCTGCGAGTTTTAATTACGCAAATGATTGCAGTTCCTAAACGTATTTGAGAGTGTGTTGACTTAATTCTCTGCACACAACTGACGGTTCTCTCCAGAGGGAAATACTTAAAAGAAAACATGAAATTAAAAAAAAAAAAAAAAAACCTACAAGAAACAGTAGAAATATCTTTTTCAATGTTAAATGCTGCAGGATGATTTGCCAAGAATAAGTTATTTATGTGTTTATTTATTTATATCTACTGCCAAAGTCTAAATGTTGTTGTTGTTGTTAAGTAAATAGGAAACGAGTAGTAGAGAGATTGAGATCAAGAGAAAGACTGGAAAGAAGTTTTCTGGCAGAAAGTGGAGTAGAAAGGACTCCCTCAGCTCTATTCCGAGCATTGGAAGCAGTTTTGTAAGATAAACAAGAAGCGTAATTATAGTGTAGTGAGTAGTTTGTTTGTGTGTTTGTTAGTGAATTAAGTTTTGTGTTGTTGTTGATGTTGTTGTGAAAATAAATATATTAAACCCGAAATCCCTTGATTAGTAACATGAAACTTAAAACTAAGAGTTAATTCAGAATCGTATAAAAAGTATAAAAAACATGAGAAAGATTAACGAAAGTCGTGGTTAGAAAACTAATACTAACACTTAGTGAGCAAGAATTGTTGTCGAAGAATGTCAAATAAGCGCGCGGTCAGATGAGAGTAAGCCGAGGATAGAGAGAAAGCCTAATCTGTTAAAAGTTTGTCTTGTTTTTGTTGTTTTCTACGAACTAAATGTGATCGTTGTGTTTTCGTCCTAAATGGTTTATTTTTTGAAACGGGATTTTAAACAAAATACAGGGGAGCCTGATTTACCATAAGGCTTTGCCATTACCGTTGCCGTTGCCGTTACCGTTGCCGTTTCCATTAGCGTAAATGGTCTGGAGACGTCTGGTTTGTTGCTGACGCAGAGCATTTCTTAGGCCGTGGCCGTTGTGTCCATTTAGACGCAACTCCAAGCTCTCATCTAAAGCGAAGTGACCATTCCCGTTGCCGTTGCCGCCATGGCTGAGCCCATTACCATTTCCGTTGCCATTTCCGTTATTGTCGCCATGGCCATTGCCGTTGCTGTTGCCGCTATGAAGTCCGTTATCTTCCATATTACCGTTGCCGTTGCCGACACCGTTTCCATTCAAAATTCTTATGCTGGCCGAGCTAGTGGCACCTGAATGACGTCCTAGAGAATTTTGTAGTTCGTTGCTTTCCAATTCCTCCAACAGCTGTTCGTTAGTGCGTCTGCCGTTGCCGTTCAACAGCAAATTCCCGTTGCCAGTGGCACGCCCGTTGCTGGTTATTCTGGTAGAGATTAACGAACTCCCTCTTAAAGTATTACCATTCAAGGAGTTGGCACTGGCAGTGTCCAGTAGGGTCAAGGGTGAATGTATAACTGAGGCTTGCACGGTAGCACTGGCTGGTTGGGTAATAACAATTTGAGGTTGGCTGGAGCGGTCAATGGAGAGGCGAGCTGTATTGTCGCGTATGTCCTTAAGAGCGGAAATATCTCGAGCCTGGGCAAACACGGAGCCACTGGGAGTGCGTGACAATAGAGTTGGTGGATGTGACACGACGGTGGCATGAACGCTATGACCAAGAGCTTGACTGGGGAGGGACTGCGAGAGAAGTAGGGCTTGTTCGTTGGTCAAACGTTCTTGCGATTGTTGCAACTGAGTGCGTATTAAATGTTGTTGCTGCTGCTGTTGGGCACGTTGTAATTGTTGCTGAGCTTGTAATTGTAACTGCTGTTGCTGCAATTGCTGTTGCTGTAATTGTTGCTGCTGCTGTTGCTTGTATTGCTGTTCGAAATGTTCCATTAAATGTTGAGCCTGAGAGCGAGCTTGTGTTTCGGCTTGAGCTCTAGCCTGTTGCTCCGCCTGGGAGTTCTGGTGTGATTGAGACATGGCTTCAGCTCTTACTTGCGCCTCGGCTACGGCTTGAGCTTCAGCATAGGCAGCACTTTGGGCTTGGGCTTCGGCAATGGCATGGGCTTGAAGCTGGGATTGCAAAACTTCAATGCTGTTGTAGCGTGACGACGATGAGGTTCCGCCTGCGACAGAGGCGCGCAAACGTTGTTGTTCATCCAACATTTGCTTTGAAACAACAGCGTTAAAGCCGTTGATATCATCGGCCGTGTATTCCACAACTCTGCGCGTGCCATCAGGTTCGATAAGGGAGTACTATTTTGAATATTTCAACTGAATTAAATATCTGCTGATGTTTTAAGAACAGCATCTCTCACCTGTCCTTGTACAACATCACCATCGCGTTTCTCTTCCTGTTGCTTGTCATCACCGGTCAATGAATCTCTGACATCATAAGCGAAGCTGTACTGGGGATGAGCATCATAATCTTCTGATGAGGTAACAGTGGAGCCCAAATCGTTTCCCAATTCCGATGAATCAGAGTTTTGTTCCAACGACGAAGAATGCTGTTGGTCTTGGTGCCCCAAGGCAGCTTTTTGTTGGGCAAAATGTAACGCGTGCAAAGCTGGATAAGAAGCCCTGACAATATTGCAGCTCAACGCACTCAAACACAAACAGGCTATCAACTACGAAGGAGACACAAGGACTTGTTTTATTCTTAATAGAAAAAGATTTAATTACTTGAAAACGTTTGAATCTCAAATTCACGAATGAAGTTCATCAGCGCAATAATATTTTTGTTTTGCAAAACGCTCAAATGGAAATTTATTCCTTATCTTGGTTTGAAGCCTGAAAACTGTATTTTTAAGGAACGAAGTTCCCAAACGATAAACTTTTTTAAGATCTTCTACAAGATAATGACTTATCATAATCTCATGCTTCGATCTTTTTTTTAGAATCTCTGTTTTACTTGCTGTCACACAAATTACACTGGTTAACACATCAATTTTATTTGTCTTATTTAATGCCAAACGTATTCGGATCAGATAACAAACAAGTGAAAGATGGATGCGGAGTTCCTTCAGGGCGTTAAAGTTTTGTTGTTCAACGTCGGACTTTGGTTGGTATGAATTCTCTTTGATTTTAATTTTTGTACATTTTGCAAGAGATATTAAAATCGTTATCCCTACACTCAAGTACCCAGTTGTAAATACATTTTTAAGGACACGTTGTCATTTGCATTTTCGTCTTGAAAAGGATGTGTTACATTTTATATGTTTTCTTTTAAATTATATCCCAATTTATTTTGTGTGAAAACAAATAGTTTCTTTAAGCGAGAATTTTACCGTAAATTACTGACAGATGGACTTCATCGTAAATTTTAAAACTCATTTTATATCCTCGTCTGTGCTCCTTCCACATACCCACTTCATAGTTTTTATTGAAAACTTAATAATTTGTAAAAGAGTTTAATAAACTTTAGGAAAGTTAACGTGTTTAACACTTCTGTTTTGCTTTTCCTTCTTGGCAAGAGTTAGAAACTATTTTCACTTTAGCACGCACACTCCGGTAATAAAACTTGATTAAGTGAGTGTTGTGTGTGTAACGGATACAGAAACACTCACAAACTTTTTAATAATCCTTTTGGTTTTTTCTTGTACTTTAATTTCTTTAGATGGTTGTATTGAACGTGATTATTTTACCACACGACTGCCTGCGTTAAATACAATTAAACTTGTGATGACTTAAGAACAGCTTCTGGTAGCTTTTATACCAAAATATTCGGCCAATGCCCGAGACGGCAGCCGGTAATTCAAGATTGCATTTAAGCAGCTACTTAAACTCGTATGTGTCTCAGTGAAACACTAGTGTCTGCTTGTTTCTTTAGCCCTTTTGTCTCTATGCAGTGCAGAAGATATTCAAAGCATGGACAGAAAAAAAAAAACACAAAAGACTAGATGAAAACTTTCAAATTTGTTAGATTAAAATTACACATGACCTTCTCAAAATGTAGTTGACCAGTATTTTAGCACCGCAAAAAATATTTTTGCGTTCTTGTGGCGTTTTCAAGCTTAAGCTGGTTTTAAATCAAAGACTGCCTTCAAAGTGTATGATTTAAGTTAATGAGATTATTAATATGACTTGAGGGATATGAAGGCTTTCGAACCTGTAACAAAAAGATGTCTTTTAGTGCATCTAATGAGGAGCTTTCAAAAGCTCTCCGACAGTCTTCCTGTCATATTTGTCTTACTTATAATTATTTATCCAGCAGGTTCCAGGTACTATTGAGAAATGAGTTCAACTTTCCAAAACTATTTTAATAACTTTTTTTTCGTTCGAAATGCGATGGTTGGAATTACTTTTGTTCGCATGACACAGGCGTTTGGAATTTCAAATAACTCCTGAATTGTTATCAGTCAATGAATGAATGTCCACTGCATGTCAGCATTTAGTTGGTCTACTTTTAAATTCTCATATTTCTGATGGCTTGAAGTGTTTTTGTTTGTAGCCTAAATTTTATGCAGACAAAGATTTAGCGTGTTTTAGTCAATTGCAAAAACTTGATATCGCATTTCAAATTCCACTGGCAAACTAATTTAAAGTTGTTGCAGGCAGATGTTTGTGCGACCATAGAAATTTGATACGCGTTTTGTTGATGTCTGCTTGCAATGGGTGGCTACTTAAAACCTTCAGATGCTGTAATAGCGAGTTAATTCATCACAAGCTGATGAGTTGAATTTATAATTTATTCAGCATGCAGCCGTAACAGGTGTAACATGTTTTTAATAGCGCTGCAACTAAATAGACAGTAATTTTGTCATTAAATTGTCTTTTAGTAGTTGGAAGCATTTGTAGCAAATGAGAGAACAATAAAAGTCATCCCAACAGGCAAATAAAGAGCCAAGAAAATATCAATAGAATTAATTATACCGACTATAAAAATTTACTTAAAATTGTTAGAAATTTTTATATCAATCTAAATTTGTAAATATCGCGGGAAAAGTTTGTAGTTTTCTTTATTTATTTATTTAGAAAACTATGAAAAAATCTATTTTTTTACATCCTCCAGTCGTTAGAAGGAGCCAATAGAAGTAGGTTTTTACTGAAAGCAGAATTAAACTGTTCTTTTGCCTTGATATTTACCTACTGGTTTTAAGGTAGAGATACGATCTGAAGATCTGCATTAACAGCACTAGTCAAATACGCATCATAACCAGTTAATTATCCCTCAACAATCATTTTAAGTTCTATAAGTTATTTATTAAAAATAATCGCGATTGGCTAGTTGACTTGCAAATAGTCTATAAAATGAATGGCACTGAGTGACCAATTATCTAAAAGGACTATAAAATAGTGTTGTGAAATATGAATATATACGAGGTGTGGGCTTATAAGTGTGCGAAGCTGAAGGTTTGTTGAATATCGATTGGCTGATCCCGCACATGAATGAGTCATGAATTTTTACAAATTAATCGGGAGAATATCTCATATAAAATTAATAAATAATTAACAGAAATTAATGGAAAAGAAAAATTCTCGGCACCAAAACGCAACAACCATGAAATAACAAACAAAAATGAAGCAGCCACCAGCCATTTATTTGCTTCGCAGACAAACAATTAAAACAAGAGTGTGAAATATTTTTCAAATGTTATGTGATCCGTCCCTGAGAAATAAACATTAAAGCCATGCACTGATTAGTTGAACACCATGAAGGGAAGAGGAGTGATTCAAAACCAAAATTAAAAATTTTATTTTTTTTATAAATTTAAGTCAACTGAAGACAATCTAAACAAATTTAACTTAAATAGTTGCATCGCTACAACAACAAGGTGCAAAGAGTTAATTGTAATTGGAAACTTCTAGAGAAGGTAACAAAAATGAACTTTAACTGAATAACCATACGAGCAGCAGAACGTGTCCAATCGTTTCGTTATTGTCGCCCACAGTCCCATCCAGAGTGAACGGTTGTGCATTGAAGCATTTTGATCATGATAAATGCGTTTTCTGTTGACGGCAAATTTCTTTTTGTCGTCCACCGGCAGCAAAAGCATGGCCTGTCCAATAGATTTGTCGGTGGTATTTGTTTTTATGGTAATAAAAGCTGCTTCCCAAGCAGAACATCTGCGTTTTGCAGCAGAGTCATGTTGAGAACGATTCATGTTGGACACAAAGTATCAGTTAACCGAAGGTCAGTTGCAAGGCAGCAAAGCCTCCATATTTTATTGTGATGATTTGTCAAGACTTTTTTTCAAAGATTTCTAAAAGTGTTTTTTTTATAAAGCCTGGCTAAGACGTAAATAAGCAAAAGACTTTTCTGCAAAGCACAAATACACGTGCAAGTTTTTCATCATTCCCGATCTTTCTTTGTATGAAAAGAAATTTTTCCTTTTTGTTCCTTGACATTTTTTGTTTGTTCTCAAAAAGACTCAAGCGACCTTTAAATGCCACATTAATTGAAACAGGAAACGCACAAATTAACCGGCAGTCTCGTGTTGGTATTTCAAGTCTCTTGTTGTTGTCAAGCGTAGATTTAGAGGACACATTGTTGTGGTGCTGTGGACACTTTCGTTTTCGTTTTCATTTTTGTTTTATGTTTTCCATTTTGTTCAAAATCTCTTTAAAAAAAAAACGCGTAAAAGCTTTTATGTCTTTTGCTAAACACGATGTACAATGTAAAATAGACTCCAGAGAAAAATGTTATTCCCGTTGTACACAAGCCTCTACAATAACAGACAATTACACGTTTGCCTATGCATGTCCTAGCAATTGTCCTCAATGCCAATAACAACAACAATGACAATCGACAGGCAGAAGTCAGCAGTTTTCATGCCATTTGACTACAGTTTTGCATCATATTTTTTTGTCAACTTGCATTCTTCTAACGATGAAAGTACCGGGTGAATAAGATTCTGTTGGGGGAAATGAAAAAATTACTTTCATTGCATGCATGCAAACATTCTCTTTTCATACAGTTTCGCTTTCACTGTCATGCGTGCACCGACACATAAAGTTAAATCGTATTGATCTTAAATTGTTGTATAAATTGTTGCATAAAAAATATTTAAAAATATCGCATTCATCGGTAACTTCAACTCCATTCCCAAGAGTTCTTCACATAATTTTATTGTACATTAAAAATAGATTCTGTTTGCTCAAGCTGTGAAAGAAACATTTAAAGTACTCTAGAGATAGACTGGCGAGAATGATATTCTCATTTGTCATTAAGAAATTGCCACATGACATGGAACTTTTTGTTTGTTAATAAAAAGCCAAACCTTCATGGAACAATAATAGATATTTGATTGAAAGTCAACAATCAATTCGTTTTATTATCGAATTAATTTCTCGAAGCTTATTTTTATTTCATAATAAATTAAAAGTATTATCTTTTATAATCCATTAACAAACCTCATAAAGTTGACAATTACGATTCATTAAACACATTTCAATTTAAATGCGTTAAATTAAATGTGTATAAATCTTTATAAAAATATGGAAAATAATAACGAGATATTGAAATTGTCATCAACGGCAGGCCATAAATGGTACAAAATCAAAGCATTTATCAAAACTCAGGTCAATTAAAAGCTTTAGAAGCTTTTTGCAGATTATATATTTATTTCTCATACAATTTTTATTTGTTTATTTTAAATGCGATTTTTGCTGCCACAAAAACTTGTTAAATAGAATAAATTCATAAAAAACTGACGTAAAATCGTTGAATTCTATTATATTTCAGGTTTTTGTTTATATTTTTAACAATTTCAAATAGTTCACCATCCACCGAATATTAGAATCAAGGCAATTTTTCTGTTTTTGCGTTAAACGCATTCAATTGTTTTATGTAAAAATATTTACAATTTTATCCCAAAAGCAACAATGACTTTAAAATTGGAAAAAACATATTCATTGTTAAATTGAAATGACAGTTTTATAAAAAAAATAAAGCCAAAAATGGCAAACAATTTCTGTTTTAAATATTTTTTGCTTCCACAATAAAATAATAAAAATTTTAAAAAATGTCATAAATAAATTGTGTACGCCATTTTAATGGCAACACATGTCATGAATAGGTGATTTAAAAAATGTCTATTGTTCTAGGACAATAAATAATGGGAACTAGATAAATATTTTTTTATTTAAATATTATAATTTTCTAATATACTAATTAGAGCTGCAGTTGATTTCAATACTCAGCAATTTATTCTGGATAACTTTTACTTTTTGTCGTAACATATTCAATTCTTGTTTTTACAAAATGTGCCTGAGTTTGAAATACTCGTATACGATCACACGAATCAGAGATAATCAACATCAACGTAATTATCTAAATTGTTCAATTATGTAACGGGTGACAGAATATATTTCAAGTGTGAATAAAGTGGACGATCTTCTAGCTTTTGAACTCTTTTTTTAATAATAAAAGCCATTAATATTTCCAAACTAAAGATCTCTAAAAAAATATTAGATTATTCAACAAAATCGTTCATATATAACAAACTGTTTTTAATTAAAAGCATGATGTATAGAAAACCAGTTGACTTTTAGTTACACCAAAGGTTTTTCATACCGAATACTCTTCTGGTTTTTTCTGTTTACTTTTACTTAAAATGTGATATCACACAGAAAGTCCTGCTAGAAAACAGAAGATAAATAAACGATATATCCAGCCGATCATCCGACATTCCACATATTTTCATACCTGAAGTTCTGTTGTATACGCACACATACACACATACAAACAAACTAAACGCCGCATAACCATCTCCTAAGAAATACATCTATTTCCAGTCGTTATTACTTCAGCATTATGCAAATCGAGTGCATAAGTAAACGATTGTTTGAAAATGGAACGACAGACGAATACATGAAAACACACTCTGAGATAAACGTGCGTTCGTGTAATTTACATAAGAATCAGTGGTACGAAGTAGACACTCTGCCACACGTTGTAAGGCAGGCACTCATACGCTGTAACACATGCACACATACACCAACACCTGTGAAAGCGACTATCTTTTATGTTAATGCAGAAATTCATTTCAATCTTCATCCATCTCTGTTACGCCTGACGAGTGAAGTGCGCCCCACACTCGTATATCCCAGCGACCGACACCTTCGCCATTGTGTTTGTGAAGTATTTGTACGTGGTTTCGTTGACACACGATGCTACCAGGTGTCATTGTAAATTTTATTTGTGACATTGTGCCTTCAGTTGACGTTAGGAATTGTAAACGCAACAACGATTAGTTTTATATTGTAGAAAAAGTCTTATGAAGCAACATTTAAGATGCGGGTTTGCTTTCAGCTATGATTGACATCTTGAAAATGAATTATCTGAAAAGGTTTCTTTGAAAGTGTGAAAAAGTGAAAGCCCCTTTAAATAACTTTAATAAAAGAAATTTTATTTTATTTCCGCCATTAAATATCTATCAGAGAATATAAAAAACTTTGATTGTAGAAATAGCCGGTTTTTCCTAAAACACATGATGGACAACGAGACATAATCTATTGAATAAAATCATTATTTTTCTGTTAAGACGCCTGGTCTTCAACTTTATCTGCCGATATCTGGCTTTGTGAAACTGCAGTGTGGAGAGCAGCAAAGAGGGAGAGAGAGAGAGTTGAATATCTGCAGAAGAGTTGCTGTATAACTCCCACAGAAGTCAGTATAGAAGTCATTGTATCGAAGATTTAATCGCACAGCGTATTCATCAATCAGACACTGTCTTCTTGTGATCAATACAGGCATTTCTAATTACAGTGGGACGTGCAATATTAGACCCGACTTTTCCGCCAAAATATTTCTATTATAGCCAACAATTTCAATAGTGTTTTGTAATAAAAGATAAATTTAATATTTTCCCTAAAAAATACTTCAACATTTTGTATTCTTTTTGTGATCCTTTTTAAATTGTTGCACACACACCCATACAGCGTCAGTTATAAACAGATTGTATTTAATTTGTTAGTTTCTTTTTTACCCCAACCAGCAGCTGAAGTTTATTTGGTTTAAATAATTTGGAAACAATTTGTTTTTATTTAACGGAAACGGAATCGGAATTTTTTTTTCCTAATTTTTTGGTTTATATTTTTATTAGCGCTTAAAAGCACTGCTAAGTTTGTTATTTTAAATATTTGAAGCCAAGTGGATTATTTCAATTTACACACGAATATTTAAAAGTTTATTTTTGTTAATATCGTTCATTCTGATGCGTTCACCGACAAAATATGTAACGTATGCCGGGAACTGCTGCTGCATTGAATACAATTCTTCCGCTGTTGTTGTAGAAGTTTTCAGTTGCATGCAGCAACGTACATGTGTGCACATTTCAAAATTTAATTTTAGGGCAGCAAATAGGAAAATTATATTCCCCCTTAGTTACTCATGCTCTACTTTCACAGAAGTATTTAAACAGCATGTTTATATTGTGTCAATTAAAAGTCAATTTGGTTTGAATCAAATGAATTTTTAAATAACTTTTATGGTTTTCAGTTACAAAATATTATGTCCTCCACGCTCTTTTAGTGTCTTGTTTAATTTGTTTATTTCAATTTATACTTTAAGGCCTGCAATTAAAATTAATTACAGTGTTCGGTTACAAAAACAAGCTAATGAATTTTATTAAGGACACAGGATCCCAACAACAGGTTTTTAATTTCAAATAGTTGTTTCGTTTGTTTGAAAATTTTACAGAAAAAAGTTCTTTCGCAAATCCTCAAACTTCGCAACGATCCATTTACTCAGCGTGCCCAAATATTTCGAACGACTTAGAATGAATATTTTCACGCTTATGTAACTGATCATGTTACTCTGAAGATCAATCAATTTTTTTCAAGATCAAAAGCATATCTGAAACATTTTATTTAATATAACAGGCAAGTTCCATTCCAGTATGCTTTTGAGGCTGAGGCTTTAAGAACGTATCAGCTGACCATCAGTAAGTCATTTCTATAACTGACGTGAGAGCTTCCTGCATCGAAAAAATTGTCGTCATTCCGCGAAACGCAGGATGAGTCAGAATATATTTTCTAATTTGTTTATACTTCATATTATTCTTTGGATCGTTCTACAATATATAGCATGATAACTGATTTTTTCGTGCGTCGGAAACGAGGCACAGGCATCGTAGGAGAACCATATTTGCTTGAGGGCATTAAACTTTTTTTCTTGCAGCCTTTGCAACAATTGCTTTTTCCAACTGAGAGTCCTTCACCAAATAAGAAACCCTTGAAGAATTAAGTTATTAACTCAACATTTAGTGAAGTATTTAAGGCCGCTGGCAGGTTGGATAGTTCACAGTCAGTCTTAGCAGTTCAGAACACATGGCTCATTTAGACAGCTATCGGCCGGATAGTGTTGGGATATTTAAGCCTTTTTGGCTGTGTTGGCAGCTGCTGGGCGTGTTGGCATGGCAGAAGAAGGACATTGGAATTATATATGACATCTGCATGAATTTATTTGTCAACATTTGGTACCCGGTTCATCTGACTGTCGGTTTGTTTCTGCTACCGATGCACCACGACATCTACAAGAACATGTCGATGACTATAACCTGCATAGTTTGCACTATGAAGCACTATTGCATGAGATGGAAACTGAAGTCAATCCATGAAATGATACACTTGTTTGCCAAACTGGACGGTCGAGTGCAGTGTTTGGAGGAGCGCAAATATTTTGCTACAAAGAATATGAGGATGGCCAAGCTATTGGCTAAATTGTATTTCACTGTGTATATGGGAGCAAACATGGCTGCCTTAATGGCTGTTTTGCTGGATGCAGAACGAAGGTTGATGTACCCAGCCTGGTTTCCTTTCGACTGGAGTTCTTCGTCTGTTTTGTACTACTTGGCCCTTCTGTATCAATTTGTGGGCATCACAATATTAATTGTGTTGAATTTCACAAACGATGCCTTTGCTCCCGTGACGCTGTGCCTGTTCAGTGGCCAGGTTCATTTGTTGTCAATGAGAGTGTGCAGGCTTGGTTATGACGAAAAGCTCTCAAGTGATCAACAAGAACACGAACTCAATTTGTGCATAGAAGATCATGTTGATTTAATCAGGCAAGAGTTTGAAATTTACTTTTAAAAATTAATAGTTTTATTGATATTTCAAATTTAGGTTGTTCAATTTGATGGAGGACTCTTTGTCGTATGTTCAATTCATTTTGTTCTTCTCTAGTGGCCTCAATATCTGTGTTGTGCTGGTGTATTTATTTTTCTTTGTCGACAACTTGTTGTCCTACATTTACTATACGACTTTTCTGGTCGCCATTGCTGTTGAGCTGTTCCCCATTTATTATTTTGGTTCGTTGTTAGAGGAAGAATTCAACGACCTGCCGTATACCATTTTTTGTAGCAACTGGCCTTCACAGACACGGTCTTATCGGAAGAGTGTTGTCATATTTACTGAGATGGCTCTGCGCAAAGTGACTCTGATGGCTGGCGGTATTGTGGGCATACATTTGGATAATTTTTTTGCCATTTGCAAAACGACCTACTCATTATTTGCAGTGGCCATCAGGATCAAGTGAAGTATTGTTTTGTGCTAGAAAACCCGAAGATTGATAATCTCGTTTGAGTTTAATAATAAAAATGTTTAAGCTTATTTATATCACACGATGCTATTTAAAAACACATAAACCTATTTAATTATATTTTAAAATCTATAAAATAAATCGTAAATAAATAGTTACACAAGTGTAGAAATTGAGCAAAAGAAAGAAAAGATATTGCGTGAGGCGGATGTATTTAATTTAGCGATGACTTGTGAAATCTATCGAACGTGGAGTTCGTTTGGAATGGCATCAACATGTAGAATTCTCGTTTTGTTTTTGAATAACTCAAAGAATGAGCAAGCAAATTTAATTGAGTATCTGAACTTTTTTTCAAATCAAATATAAAAAAATTTTAGTTCAAAAGATTTAAACGAAAATCTGAATGCAAACGCGAATGATTTATTTTTCATGACTTCCACATGCATCATTCGCCCTGTACCGCGTTTGTGTGTTTCCAACAATGAAACTGCAAAGAATTTTAAATTACAATTCCTCTTAAATAAATAGAGGAGAAATAAAGGAAAGAAACGTGGTATGAGTTTCATTTACAAATTTAAAATGAACCTTGAGAACCAAAAATAACACATACAAAAGCACCAGCTACAGAAAACCTTAAACAAAATAGACATTCGAATGAGAAAAGTATTCATTCATGTTAGTGAATGCGGTGCTACAAAAAGTTGTGCAAATAGAAAAACAAAGAGCTTTTGCAGGCACTTCCCCATGTGATGAAGACAGTTCGTGGTGCGTCTCATGAAAGACTTTTAATTTTCGTACTAAAATTTATACGTCATATAAATCTTTTGAAAAGCAGTTGCAGTAAAGAAAACACTTGATAATTATTAAGAGATTTTGCACAATGAAAGTGCGGTAAATAAAACTGCAATGAAAAGAGGGTGACCTTTAAAGTTTTTCTTGTTACTGGAATTGAAATTAGCATGTCAGCACTTGAATGTTGTTGCTGAAAGCTTTCCTATTTCATAATTTATTTAATTTTAATACACGGAACCATAAACAGCATAACGACTGCAAAGAGATATCTGATGTTTATTAATTGGATAAATATTTTAAGTATTGGAAAATGAACAAGCAAAAATTCATCAGACTTTAAGTGGTTTTCGAGTGAGTTTGTTTAATTTGATGCACGTCAACTCGACAATATGCAAATTCACTTCTATTTCAATACGAAATGCCACAAGCAGTGTTCTATCTGCTCTTAACTACGAGTATAATGACTGTGTTAAGTTTACATTAATTAAATGAAATAAACATACGATTTCTGTTAGAGAGAATTTCTTAGCCTGGTTGAATAGAAAATAAATAGATGGAATGGATAATTAAATCAACAAAAGTTTCTTTACACGTTGGGCTGTAGGAAACTGCGCTGAAAAGAGTTTGTTTTATTTGCAAAAATATTTTATAAAACATCTGTTTAAGAAAATAAACAGCAGAACAGAACAGTTGTTTTCGAAAACCGCTACATTTTCATCATCAGTCAGCTGAGTTTATCAATTTTTATGAATAATTTTTCTTATTCAATTGCAATTAGCAAAGCAAAACTTTTTTTATATAAAATTATATTTTTAGGTAAACATATTATTTATACAAAGAGCTTTCTTACAAAGAGCAAGTATTAGTAAATAGACAACTAAGAACACGCCTACAGACAGTAGATCGCTCAAGCCTTCTTGGGGAAATCATGCAAAAGTGTGTGTTTCGCCATTTGAAATGAAGTTGTCAGTGCGAGACTTTGTCCTCTTGTGAAATGCTGTTGGGGAATGCATTTTGAATTTGATTTATTCAGCCTTAAGGAAGTATACAGAAAAACAAAGAAAGATATTTATAAGTTATTTCGATACGGACAACATTTTATTTAGCAAACATTCAAATTAGAAACATAATCAAAAATATTGAAATATTTCCACATAAAGCAACGTCTTATTTACAGGAAGTTTTAACCATTTTTTGAAGTATTAAATCCAAATCTTTTTATTGGACACAAAAACTGTCATCGCAGGAAAAGGACTAGAGTTACTGACATGAATACATATTTTTTATTTATAAATTTCCCAGACAAACTGAATTATCGTTGTGGTATAATTGCTGGCATCTTGAATCATGAAAACAAAATTAGGCCACTGGAGAATCTCTTTCCATTGCCAATTAGTATTGTTTTATTTCAAATACACCATTTGCGTTGCTCCTCCAAAATATTCAGATATTGATTTACCTTCAACTTGTTTTGTCAGCGTAGTTTTGATAAAAGAAACTTCAGAGAGAATAGAGCTGCTGAACTAGAATGTATTATTTCTTATATAAAATGTTATGGAAGACGGTTGGAGTAAACCACGACTGTTTTCCTTTTCAATTTATATATTAAAATGAGACTTTTTAATGGGCGAATTAGACTCGCCGTTTGTTTTCTGCAAAAAAATGTTGACACTCAACAATCATGTACTGGCAATATGAAACTGAATTAAAGTTGTGACGAAAAGAATGTTTCCAATTATTCAATTATGAGTTTTCGGCATGAAAATTATTATTTAAGAATTGAGAGTGAAAATGGTGTAGGAAAACGTATTGAAAGTGAATAAAAAATATTAAAACGTTAAGAGCCAGTGCGTGCACATTGAGAAGTCGCACTGGTGACACAAAAATGACATCATTTTGTTGTATGCAGACAACACAAGACACTTCGTCGACACTTTTGCTGTTTTTTGCATTTTAGCCAAAAATAAGGCAACCATTCGGCAGAACAGCACTACGAACGGCGTTGTAAGAACAAAAATTTACCAACTCTGAACAGAAAACTAGATTTTAACTTAAACGGAAGCTGCTCTAAAACATGCACGAGTGCTTTTGGAATATAAAACAAAAATAATGGTTTTACCGAAAGTTATTTTGGTTTGGCACGCCAAGACTACTCATGTGATGCCTTAATAAGTTTGATGCGTTATAACACGTTCAGTTAGCAATGAAAAGTAGTTTTTACTTTTGAGCCATTTTGTACAACTAAATTCAGAATCGATTTGAAGGATTGTGCGTTATTTATTTGCAAAAAAAAGATTATGAATATACAACATCAGCATAGTGACTGGTCCTTGAAAATGTTCGAATAGACTACAAACTAATTTAATACCAACTACATTTTAGTTTGTATTAATAAAAATAAAAATAAAATATTTTATTTGATTTGTATAAAAATATTTTAAGTTGATCTAAAATACGTTAATATTTTATTTGAAAACTATTCAAATATGCTTTCATTTAAAAAAGGAAAGCTGAAAAATTCATTGGAAACGAAAAACTAAATTCGAACAATTCGTTGAACTGAAGCAAAATAGTTTTTGTTTTTGAATAAGTAAGAAAATTTTTTTTATTTATTATGGAAATAATAACAAAAATTCATTATTAAATGCGTACATATTTTTATAAAGCTGGAGTAGGATGTACTTTTAGTGCAAAATAAGTTTTTTCGTAGTTTAGGAAATAAATAAATAATAATTTCAAACAAAATTTACTAGAATTAAGTTGTTTAAGCCACTTTTTCGTTTTTTTTTTTGCGATGCTTCTTCAGCAGAGTTCTATAAAAAATTGGTTTGAGCAGAGTAGAAATAAGTAAAAAGAATCTGCATCTTTAAAATTTTAAGGTCAGTTAATAAAAGCTCACAAAATCCCATAAATAAGAAGGAAGAATATTTAAATAAATCATTTTTACTCCACAGAATTATTTCCTCTTTCAGTTCAATTTTTATTGGCTTTTAAAGGCGATTATTCAATAGTTTAAGGTCACAATAAAGATTCAAATTTAACCGCAACTGCTGTATGACTGAGGAAAATAAGAAGAAACATAAAAACTTTATTAAAAGCAGAAATTATTCCAGCAGGACAATCGTCATGCAGTACTTTTGTTAGTCATAACAAAGACACAGACTGAATTCAGTTTGATGAACAATTGATTGTCTTTTTTTCTGCCTTGACCACAAAACGACAGACATTTCTGAGATACTTCAGCTTCTACGAATGTCATGCGGTCTATTTACTCCTGATATCAGAACAATTTCGATAGTGTGCATGTGAAGAAATGGAAAAACAGTTTTTACTTCAGTATTGCCAATGGAAGAACAAGGAAAGTAAAAAAAAATATTTTTCCCCTTAACTTCTCAATAGCTGAAATTCACTCATCTGGTAACAATCGTTGTGTGAAGAAAACCTTAAGGCTATACACAACTTCTGTAGCAGTGACGTCACAGTGCTCCAGTTTGTTTAAACTTTCAAACTTGTATTTCTTCTCCATGTCCACAGAAACAATAAAAAATGTTTAAATAAAAAATATATTCATGATTTATGATTAATTTTAAAGCCCAACGAAAATAACTTTCGTTGTAAATATATATCGTTGAGATGGCCATCTTTACTGCGCTGTAACCAAGAAGTTGTGCACAGCAGTTTAACGTTTTAATAGTGCACAAATAATTATATATGCAAGTGTTTGTGAGCAACATCAAACAGAGAAGGATGGCTGTCTAGTCTGCTGTCAACTGAAAGCGATAAAAAATCCATAAAGTTAAAATATAAAACAGAAACTGAAATGCTATTAAATACAGGAGACAACAATTGTTCTCCGGTGCTTCAAGCACATCAGAAGCAAGAACAAAATACTTTTACGAATGCAAACTTTTAAGGATGAATTTGCACAGAGTGACTGATTCCTTTTGCAGGAAGCTTATCGCGTATTTCGCACGCCGCCACATAAACACACCGACTCACAAACACACATTATTTTGTGGGTTATTTTCTCTCTTATTGTTCAGCTCTTTCACAATAAAAAATACCACATCAAACATGCCGCAGCGTAGGCAGCGAAATGTGTGAACTTTTAGCAGAAATTGTTCACATTTTAAAGGCATGTATACACACACACACACACACTTCTTTTGTACAAGAAACACATACTTATCGTGGGAAAGATACGAGAGACGTAACCAGTGAGTGTGGAGTTTATGATTGAATGAGTGTTTGGCATCGAACACAAGTGTTTGTGGCGAAAGTATCGGGATGTATATGGAGAGTAAAAAAACAAAATAAAATTTTATATCTTTAACGTGCTCAAAATTATAATCCCCTCATAATCACGCAAGTTTCCTTTGATGTTAAATCTTTTGATAATATGTGAGTCGAAATATGTGTGTATGTATTCTTATAAACGTCAATGAAACTTTTATTGGAAACTTCAAAGTGTGTAAGAAATATTTCAACATCTATTATTTCCTGATTATTCTCAATAGTTATTACAAAAAGATTGTCATCACATCCCTGTAGCTTTTTATTGATTAGTTTATGCATTCGGATGAGAAACGATCATAATATATGACGGCGTAGTCTTTAAACGGCTCAATTTCTTAATGTACCATAAGTTGAGCGATTAAACGTAATAATTGCCTTAAGGAATGTTAAGATGCTCAGTGAGCCTGGGAGTCTTCCAATTGGAATATTAAAAAGACTTCATACAAACGTATTCTGTATTTCAGTGACATTCAAAAAGTACAACACAAGCAATGGAATAGTTTTATCGTTATGGAATTGGGACTACCGGTAACATAAATTATTTTAAATTTGAGTTTATGTATGTAAATCATCGTGTTTATTAAAATAATATTTATTGAGTATCGAAATATAATAAATTGTTTATGAGGAAATAAACGCACCGAACGAATATGTTTTATGTTTAATGTCGTATTGGCGTCATTGTCCTGATTGATTTCTTATTTTTAACAAAAGGACTTCAATGTGGTACAAAATAAATACTTAATATTTATCCGAACATAAATCATTTCATATTAAAAAACGACCTACAAGAATCCACACTCATACAAAAAGTTATTTTGTATTTTACAAGTTTTTAGTTTTTCAAGCATTAATTTTCTAATTTTTTACTGTAAACAAGTTGCTGCTGCTCTAGTTTTTCTTTCAGAATGTTATTGATTCGTTTTTGATTAGGGTTTTCTTTTTTAAAATTTCGGTTCTTTCAGTTATTTGTTTTAGAGCTTTTAACGTATTTTTGGATTTTCTTTCTTTGTTGTTTTTGTATTAATTTTTTTTTCCATTTCGTACATAAAATACACAATGTAGCTACTTTTTCTTTCTTTTTGTTGCATGTGTTCATGTGGAATATAATGAAATTATTTACGAATGTGTTCATGTGTTTGTTAAAGGCAGAGGCATGAGTGTATTTTTAATGAATTCAAAAGGGTTACCTTCAGTTTTAAGACTGTTTGAGTTTTTATTTGTCCTACAACTGAGCGTGAAAATGTACTGCAAAAATGGCCGTATTTTTAAGATACACTAAAACTTATTTGCAATCTTCAAGTGGAATATAAAGATGTGTATTCGAATATATGGGATGTAGTTCCTGTATGGGTTTGTCGGTACGTCTATTAGATAATCTATAGCTTTTTCAAGTTTTAATTTTGTTCAAGAGTTATTGTAATACAAACGGCAACCCTTTAACACACCTTCGTATGAGTGTGTTATTGTGATTGTGCGGCAGGAAGGAGTATAAATGAGGATAAGCCTTCATTGTCGGAAGATAAAAATAAAAAATCAATTGGATGCTGTAGTAAATAAGTTATTAAAGAACAGTGAATATTACACGCTGTCAAATTGTTTGGTTATCCACACAAATACATTCACATGTATGAATGTATTGTATTTTAACACATGATTTTAAAAATAGCCGTCAGCGTTTTTATTACTTTTTAGTTTCGGAAACTTTTTCATATAAACTAATTTTGTTTTTGAGCACTAAAATAAAATTATCTGCCACTATTCTACAGTCAAATAATTATTTTTAGCTCACTCGTGCCTGCGTGAAAGCAAATTGTAATTAAATGCACACAAATACACATGCAAATACACACATACATTTATTGTTTGTGATTTAATTGTTTTCCTCTACAAGAATATTATTAAAGAAAAGTTTGGTTTTATATGACGGATCTCTGAAATGTCCTAAACTGCAGCAACGGTACAGTTTTCGTAAATGCTGTTTCCCTCGGAAAACTTTGATTTCTTGCGAAGAACTGTGTACCAGGAATGGAAACTTATTTGGTATGATCAGTTAATTTTTTTTATATCTAAAATTATGTATCATTTTATTAACTGAAGTCTTTTTCTATTTCGAGAAATACTAAAAAAATTTCCTAGACTAGAGAATACTGTAAGGATATAGATATATATATATATATATATATATATATATATATATACATAATTTTTTTTTTACATCATTATGGATTATTATATGCGATGCAACTGAATAAAGCCGTAGTGAAGAAACCTCTATAGCTTCACTTTTAACTTAATATGTTGTTTTGAAAACTTTTATCGAACTCTTCTATTTTTCTCATACGAAATTTTAGTTTAAGAGCTGCATTTTTTTTATTATTCGTGCAAAATCAAGATCACATCTTCCATCCCTGCCTGGTTCATAAAAATAATTTTATTGTTGACAGAAATAAGCAAAATTTTTCACAAATTTGCATAAATCGGGTTGATTTATTTTGACAATGTTATCTATATCTTTACTAAAATATATGCACATATAAACATTATTTGGAATATACAACATGATTTAATTTTCAATTTCAATATGTTTAATTTTACGCTATTTCATTTCACAAATTCGACAGCGAATCTTTCAGATCGCATCTCGCACAAATCGTTACGACATGAACATATTTGTGCATACTCTTAGGCAAATGATTACGTATTCATTTTGAAT
This sequence comes from Linnaemya vulpina, assembly GCA_963675445.1. Classification (NCBI taxonomy): domain Eukaryota; kingdom Metazoa; phylum Arthropoda; class Insecta; order Diptera; family Tachinidae; genus Linnaemya; species Linnaemya vulpina. Next base: position 117,643,837 of record OY776276.1, on the reverse strand, counting down.
CGCACTTCAACATAATAATCGAGCTGGTAACATCCAGTCAAGCATTTAAATTTTATAATTTTGTATGTGATAATTTTACTTTATTTAATTTTAGTTTTAATTTTTTAACGGAAGCCAATTTCAAATACTTTTTGCTTCACTCACAGACGTATGCCAAGAGGGCACAGTATATGTACAGACATCCGCTCATATATCGAACAAGTTCGAAAGCAACTTGTTAGTTTAAGAAATATCCGCATTATTGTGCACGTTGTCGAACCAAAACACGGCGCTCGGCAAGAAAACATGCTGCCGATTCATGTTGTGTTATTTTCCTTTACATTTCGTTGTTTTGCTGTTGTGTTTTTCTTTGCTTTCTTTACAATTCTTTTACATTTCACTTCTCGGTTCACACAAATCAGTTGTATTGTAGCTTTTGTTTGTAACGGTTCACTTTGTAACGAAACGTTCGTGTTCACATCCATCTGTTTGTTAAGTGTAAATGAAAATAAAACAAAACAAAAAAAAGGCAGAGAAAATATAATATTTAAATTCTAGTATTTTTGGTTTGAGAAGCAAAAGTAAAAGAATAATTTGTTTTCTTTTTTGGTATTCTCCAAAAATTTCGGCAAATGGCCATACAAACGACTCATTGCAAATAAGTAACGTTGTGGTTTCTTTTCATATTTTAAATTTCTGTCTACAAAATCTGAAAAAGCGCGGACTTTGTGTGTGTGCGCGTTTTGTTTTTCTGCATCTAAATAAAACTAAAATAATATTTTCATGTTTAATATCAATACATTCGATTATGGCTAACAAACAACTACATATTGAATAGAATGAACGGATGCATAATTGTTGTTTGTTTATTGAAAAATAATAAAAACACAGATTTATCGGAAAAGGCTAAATGAAAAATAAATTAATACATATTATTTCAATTGTGAATGCTGTAGTTTTTGATCTTTTTTTAATAAATGAGTGTTAAATCGAATTGTTAATTTTAATATTCTGGCCAATTCCATGCCCTTGTCATTGCATTGAAATCGCAGGTAAAACTAAAAATAGTTCGTAAGCCAAATCAAAACCATTGCATTGAATCTGAAATATATGGAACATAATAAATACAAACACATATAATGTATGTGTGCTCTTAGTGCTTGTGTTGGTGTGGAAAATGAAAGAAATTTGTTAAGTCAATTTAAGTGTACAATTTAGTATTGATTTAAATGAAAATCCATTAAAGGAATTTTTAGTCATTTAATACGAACACGCTCACTTTTACTCGTACTGTATGGAAAACTATCTTGAGAATGTCTTATTGATTAACGTTAATACCATTCCACATGTTTGATGACCCGTAACTGATATCTGTGCATGGGCTGGCTGCCTTTTAAAAGTTTGAAAATGTGGGCAGAATGAATGATTGATTGTCTGCTAGAGAGGGTACAAAATATATATGCACTACATGTGTACTGCATATATAAATATATATATAAATATAAATATATATGTATATATATATATATATATATATATATATATATATATGTATATATATATATATATATGTATATATATATATATATATGTATATATATATATATATATATATATATATATATATATATATATATACATATATATAGACAACCTGAAGCAGGTACTTTTTCCTATCAACTCAAACGGTTTGTAATTGTGGAGGATCACGCAAAATATACCTCGAAGAAGCACTTCCGTAGTGTTAATTCACCTCAAAATGTTTTTTGAGATTTTTGTGGTCTGCAACTCTAATTCGTCACTGTCGCTTCTGACGGAAGGTAATAGATGAGCATCGCATACCGGTGTTATACTAGACGTTGTTGTTTTAAATAAACAATTTTCCCAATTGCGTTTTTTCTTTCGAATCTGCGTAATTCGAATTTAAAAAGTTTTTTGTTAAATCAAAGTCCGAAAATTCGATACTCGTGAGAAAAATATGAGTCGGCTCGCTGTCATACACTTTTGCTACTGCGCAGTTTTATAACATCCAGAATATTGTCTCCCTAGTCTGTTTATTTGGCCAGGTCCACACTATTACCCTAAACGGACAACTCGCGTCCGTTGTAGCGAACTTTTTCGTGGCGTAACAATTAACTACACTAACAAGCTTTTATGAAAAGATTTGAAAAACTCTTTTCTTTTGAGATTTTATTTAGAAACTTTGTTTCTGATTACAACTTTAAAGCATCCAACAAAAATTCTTAAATACGTTATATGACATATAAAATTGATATGAGACATCTTTGAATCCGGCAATTATAATTCATAATTCTTTATTTATTAAAAAAAATCGTTTATTTTAATTAAAAATTTTGTCGAGAGCGATGATGAGTTATTTGTGTTTTGCGAATACAATTTTTTCAAAAATTACTTCTCGGCTAGAGCTGAAGTTCCAAATTTATTCTGACCCTGGTTCTGAATCTCTTTTCGATATCTTGCAACTTTCTGAATACACCGTCTCAAGTGCGATTGTAGTAGGCATTTAAATCTCTACGAACAAGACGATAAATGATATCGTTTTGCATTTTCAACTGGGAAACATGTCGTTGTACTCAGCACGTGTCAGACAATTAATTTGTCATGAACTCAATACGTAAATTTCCGCTTTTTTTCATTTAAGTATTTGAGAGACAACAAACGGATGTGGGGAAAGGAAATTGGCAACAGAATTAATCAAAATTCAAGTGCATCTATTGGATACATCAAACATGTCAAGCAACAACTTTTAGCTAATTTTCTTAAGTCATGTGTTTCTAACTAATTTTTGTTTGTTTCATAATTTCTAAAACGGCCTTTAAACCTCTGGCCAATGTTAGTTATTACACAACTGCTCACAGATACGAAGATGGGAGGCAATTCATTGATTGCTTTGGTACATAAAATATACTTTTGCAAAACAATTCAGTTGTAGTCTTTTATTATTTCTAAAAGGAGTAAGATTTCTTGTAGTCCACAAGAAAAACTACTACTTGTTTGACCCAACTTTCTTACTTATCAATTTGTTATCCCTGTTTTATTTTGAAATAGAATATGGTCACAAGCGGAGTTTGTTGAACGATGCTGCAATAAAAGGCATCCTTCGCCGGCTTGAGTACTCATCTTCCAAGGACTTTGTCGCTTAAGTTTGGCCTCCCGACCAGGACGTTTGTTTTTACTTGTGCTGGTATTTCCACATTTAAAATCCATATTGAAATCAAGTGTCTTGATCTATCTTTAACAAACCTTTCTTTAGTCGGATTTTTATGCAAAAATATTGTTTAACCAGCACATGAAATTCAAAAGTAAATACACTTCGCTGGATATACAAACTGCTACAAATGAATGGATCTACCCTCGTTTGTATGTTTTACAACTAACAATTACTGTAGAATAGATATTATTCCATAAATGCCAACACATAATACAAAATCAATGTCAAATCAAAAAAAGAACTGCATGAGAGACGGCCACTACAATAAACACGATAACAAAAGAATTTTCCACAAATCGATAAATTTTTATTTGGCTGTTTGAATAAACTAAAACGGAACACCAGAGTAGCGCCGCAAAATAGTACAAAATAATATGACAATTAGTACGACAATTAGTACAATTAAAAAAGTTAATATTAATAAATGGAAACTGATAATTTGTAACTTCAACCATTAATTATAGTGTCCATGTATTTTAGTGTGAATAGAAAAAGTTAAAAAAGGGAATCAAGGTCGTTAACAACTGCTCGTGTGTATTTTGTTAACAGGAAAGCAGTTACAGTCACATGCACGAATTTCTCACATCAAGTTTTAATAAAATTCCTTATAATCTGTTATATTTTAATCAAATAAAACTTTTCAAAGCAGCAAATGGCAGAGGTAATTATTTAGTTAGTGTTCCTGTAGTTTTCATTTGAGGCAGTGGATGTAAAAAAATTTAAATGGATTTCAAAGTGATGAAATTCAAATACTGGCTGGTCCAAAATTAACCAATAAAATTAGTTTTTTCCGGGACTATCTGAGCCGCGTTTTATTTAGACTGCACTCCGGAACTATGAAAAGAGGATGGTATGGGGAATACAGATGTAGAAACACGAAAGGATGTAGAACTTCCTGCAGCCAGAAATCAACTGAAGAAATATATTAATTTCATTTTTCATAATTTTAAGCATCAAAAAAAGTTGAGAAATAAATTCATAAAAGATTTTAGCATTTCCTGAAAGAAAAACTTTCAATTGAAAAAAAGTGTTCTTTATTTTGTTGATTTAATTAATGGAGTCTTGAAAATAGTTGAACAAAATAATAAAATGCTGTCCAGATGGCATGTCACTCTGTTATCTCGCAGCACCAGCTTGAATCCTTAAAAAAAGTATTTTGACTGCAAATTTTGTCAAACTGGAAAAGTTAATTCCTTCAGTGAACTTTATTATTTTTTTCTTGTGGAAACTTTATTTTTAATTCGTTTTTTAGGAAACTTATTACACCAAGCTTTCAGAAATTTAATTTCATAATTTCTTGCCTCACGTTATTATTTCGTTTTTTGCTATCCTCCACAAGAATGCATAAGAAAACACATACACACACACACACACTCACAAAAACAAAATATGAAACTCTATAGAAGAAAAGAAAGTTCATTCAAATCCCCTTAAATATCGCATGGCAAAATACTTTTTGGTTTTTTTTCTTTTTGGTTTTATGGTGTCCCTTAAGAATTCAAATTAACACTCGCAAAGAGTAAAATGATATTCGCTGGTTAGTTGAACTTCTGCTGCAGGGAATAATTATAATGGGGTGGAATGGAAGTTGTCGATAAAAAATTGTGATGTAGGTCAACATCGAAGGGTGTCTATTTTGAGCTTCTTAAGCAGTTCGTCCTTAAGACCAACAGCAAAAATTCGTTGAGAAGGGTGATTGACATGCACTTTAACGTTTTCTTTAGCAACTGGCGTCTTTCGTTTTCCAAACTTATGACGATTTGAGAATTCGTGAGTTCAGGCCATAAGAATTAGAAAGCTGTCCAACGAACGATTATTGACTTTTAGTTGCGCTTGATGGAAGTTTAAGTGTCAATTAAAATTAATCGAAATTGCTGAGAAAAATAGTCAAAAGCCAATTATATTAATTTAAGCGTTACTGTCGGTTCCAGTTGGTCTATGATTTAATATCTCTTATCAGTTCTGCAAATATTTCCTGTGAAGAATATTATTGAGGACAGACATTCGTTTTTACTTTGTTTGTATAAAATAGACGAAAGCAAATGCTTCGTTGTACGAAAGATATTGATTTTAATTTGTTTAGGGGAGTTATCTTTTTTTGTATTGGGATACCACTCAAGGGATGCTGCCTACATATGTGACGAAATTTTCCGGTACTAGAAAGAAGGGGTAGTGTTTAGAGAACAGATAAAGACAGATTAGAAGATAGAGTTTTTTTACTTCGTCGGTGAACTTCTTGCTAAAGGTAACGACGAAGGAGGGTGCTCTTTATCATACGGCGGCGTCGGGAATGCTTAGCGGCCAGTACTATGCAAAAACTCAGGTCAGAAAAGATTCGAAACCTTATCCATGATTGAGTAGTTGACCTCCGGATTTAACGAGCCGCATTCTTGTATTAACTACCACATCCAGCGGTACCTTATTTTGCATTTATCAGAGGTTGTGATAAACAAAGGATATCTCCTAAATTCCAATTTGACATTCACTTATGACAACACATCTGTTGTATATCAGGTTTTTTTCTTTATGAAATTGACTTTTTTATCTACTTTCGTTCTATATATAAAAAGATCTTCTGCTATTTATATATGCCAGTGTGTATGTAATTCTGTGTTTGCAAAATAGAAATATGTTGTTGTTGCTTTTCAAAAGAACTTCGAATGTTTATTTTACCCTTTTTGAGCTAATCATTTATAATTTTCGCATATCTGCACAAAGATTCCTTTCAAATATTTTATCTTATATAAATATTTGGGAATGACAAGATGTATAAAAAAGCACCACAAAAATATGCGACCCACATTTACATATAAGACAACTTTGCTGTGCTAAATGATTTTTAAGAAATAAATGGAAACTAAACTTGGATGTGGCATAAAAAGATTCTCTCAGAAATTGTCAATTAACAAATCGGTTACAAGTTCAATAGGAACTGAGTTGGTTGAACCCACAAATAGGGAAAACTCTGTGCCGTCATTATGGTTTTTATTTTATCTACTTACTTGAACCTTAATTTTTCCCCCAATTTTAATTCAACCCATTTAAATGGCATTTTGTATAGAGATGTTTGCAAATAAAAATATAAAAGAACATATTCTAATAGATGGGTTTGAGTGTCGTTTTTGATTTCAAGAAAAGAATATATTAAAATTAATTTTGTGTAACATTTCTGGTTGAAATGTTTTCTATAACAAAATATTGTCAGTCTTGTTGGCAGTTGTGAATATTCATTAACTCTGCATTTGATGTACAAAATACTCCTGCCACAAATATTTCAAAATTGAATTGTGTTTCTTCTTTATTTCGTAGTTGTCTTATTTTTCAGAACTCAATAAGGCAAGTGTGTAAAGTAATTTTGTTTGTCATTTTATTTTGAGTTCCATCATTGATTCTTATGTAAAAAGTGAAAAATAATAATAACAAACAACAGAAAGAAAATAACAATAAATAGTTTTTTTATTTTATTTTATTTTTTTAAACAAACGTACATCTGGATGCATACGAATGAATACGATTATGCATACGCAAAATGTATGTACACACGTACACGTCTGTTTGTACATAATGTGCACGTGTCTATATAAATATAATAAAGTTGTTGCAAAGTGAACACCAGCAGTGCAAAATCGTCTTGAATCTCCATAAATCATAAGTTTTTGGATGTTGAGTTTATTGTTAAAATTTGGAAGCAGCATTGATTGTTTGGTATTTATTTTTGATAAAATATTTACGGTCGTATGTGTGTGCGTGTGTGTGAGTGTGTGCATTATTCTTAGCTTATTTTTAAAAGAGACAAACAGAAGTAGGAAGAGCTCGGAAAATGTCCTTAAAAGTTATTCAACAGCATGTGCAAATAGAAACCAGATGAGTAACGAGCACGACAAAAATTTTGAATTTGCTTGGAATAAAGTTGCGCTACCTTTTTGTTAAGTAAACCAACCCGTCCTTAAGCTTCGCCCTACATATTGACAAAAAGTTTTACTAAAATGTCCAGTCAAAAATCGGTAGTTATTAAAATATTTTGATGTTAAAAATAACTTTTCTCGTTACCGAAATAAATGTCAGCATGAACGGTGCAGTTTGTGTCTCAAGCACTTATAAAAAAAGATATTAAACGAGTAGCATTTCATCAAGTCAGTATATCGGATGCCGTAGAAGGCTTGTTAAGCTTCGAACTTCCTTTCGGACAAGCACACGAGCTTCGCTAGTCTCTATTCTTCCACTTAATATTTTTATACAAGAAGCTTTCGTAGGCGATTCGAATTCGTCTAATACCAATTAAATATTTTCTATTTTGCAAATATTGATCTAGTCAAGGAAGGAATTATTTTTATATTATTATATGTTATGCTTTGTAAATATTTGCTTCAACATTTTGTTTAGTGAATCGAGAAATACTTGAATACTTGATGAATTTTTAATATGCGATGGCAAGGAAGCAGTTAAATGAACAAATGCAGAAATAAACTATTTGTTAAACTCACATATTGAAATAAATTGGAAATAGCAAACACAAGCACGAAACTTAAACAGCTTTACTCCGGGTAATGGAAATAGCAAAAGCAAATATTGAAAACTTTTCTAAAGGACATGGCAAATCAATACGCAAAGTTAGTCAAAAAAGGAACAATTCTTTTTTGATTTATTTTGGAACGCCAAACAAAAAGTGTTTCAACTAAATTATTGAAGGGGAAAATAATGAACCATATAATTTTAATTCTTTATCAAATTATTTTTACAACAGATTGAATTGATATCTGGATGTTTATATTTGTGTTTATTTTTTTGCTTTTTGGCGTAGAAAATAAGAACGAAAACAAACCGGAGAAAATTAAAAAAAAACAGACGAACTGAAAAAAATTTTTATTTCCACAACAGCAGACACTTGAACTAAAAACAAAGTTAAATACAGTCGCAATAAAAAAGTGAATATAATAAAAAAATATATATAAAACTCAAAAAGAAGCTCTACATCCATCTCATGGACGTCAGCGCCATCACAATCCGCTTTTGACACTCGTGCTCTTGATGTAGCCGTTTTGCTTCTCTTACGTCTTGTGTTTTGTGCAGAGACCAGAGCCGGAAATAGAACAACCAGCAGCAAAAAAAAAGAAATACTGAAGTTCAGCAGAACAATGCAACCATCCTCCCAAATAATCACCAGAATTTGTAAGTAATTGCATGTTTTCCCACTTGCTTTTGTTGTATTCCTATTTTGCGAGTTTTGAACTGAAACTGAAGCATTTGAAGCATTTTTTCTGTTTGCTCAGATGAATATTTTTATCTAAATTGTCAGTTTTTCCTTTGAGTTTAGGGAAGCATTTTTCAAGGATTTTTTATTAACAAGAAGTTGATGGTTTTTTCTAATTTCTTATTTTTTATTTTTTAATTGCATTGTAAAGTTTTCTCCGAAAATATGCGAAAAATTGTTCAGAGTTTTATTTTATTAAAATTTAGTCCTCTTAAGAGACATGCTTTTTCCAGTTTCATTTGACTTTCTTAGAGAATAAATTGTGACTTGATAATCTTTATCTTTTTTTATATAGTTCCTGTTTGAGATTTCCCTCAGGGAAATCTACCGAATAGTTGATGGCATTTGACCGAGAATTATTTTATAGTTTTATGTGTCACATCAATAATAATAATTATTTCTATTAACTGGAAAGTAGCATTTTCTTTGCCATATCACAGTGTGTACTGCCTGAGAATTTGTGCCCTTAAAAAGGTATTTCAGGAAAACTTATATTTTTCAATTAATATATACGATTTTAGTTTTTGTTTCTCGTAAGAAAAAGTTTTTTCTGTTTTAATTGCGCTGAATATTCCGTAAGACGAGAAGAAAAATTTACGCTTTGACACGTGCTCATTGCGTTAGTTATTTATTAGTGGTCAGCTTCTATTGAGCAGAGTGGTTGCTGTGACCTATTTAATGAACAGCTACAAAGTAGACTTAAAAATTCTAAAATATATAATAAAAACAAAACAATGAAGCCAAATTGCAGGCACAGCGCATAAATTAAGAATTTAATTGTTCATCGTGACGTATGAGTGTTAAAAAGTTTGTTGGTTATACGCAGAGATGAATGATGTAATTAAGCGGCCATTGTTCGAACGAGAAAGCGCCAAAAGCAAAATAGAGCAAACAAACAAACAAACAAACAAAAAAATCTAATTAATCATCATTAAATGTAAAGAGAAACTAAACGAGACCCAAGTTTTTTCTGTGCAGTTAATAAAATGTAATAATTTGTATTGTTTAAATTCGTGGCTAATGGAATTCTGCCCATCATTCTTAAGAAGGCTTGTAAATGCTATTTTGAACACATACACATTCTTGGGAAAGTAAAGATCCCCAGAAAAAAGGCTAAAAGGGAAAGAGACACAAATGGAAACTGTCAAACAAGTTTGAATAGCTGCGTTTGCAACCTCAAACGCCACATTTTAGTGCAAAATACGTTTGTTGTGCTCGTCTGCAGTAATTAAAAGGACTTATCGGGTCGTTAGCAGGCCAGAGTATACGTTTCTGTACGTTTACTAGGCCAAAAGGGTTGGGAGTTTCGTTTCAAAAAACATCGTATATTTTTAATCTCAGTGAAACTCAATTTATGGAATGCGGCTTCTCATCGTCCTTTTCGCATTCGTAAGAAACAAAATACTCTGTATTATATTAAATTTGTTGGAGTTATCAAAATAGTTTTATTCGATAAAATATATCCATGAGAAATGATTGTGCACAAAAAGATGTTTCTAAATTTTATCATTAAAAAACTAAATTTATTAGTGGCGGGCCTTAAGAGTGTTAGTTTTAGGGATTTCTCGAATGCCGCCAAATTCTGCTCCATTTTTGTTTATCACAAAAAACACTGACGTATGTTTTGGTGCACACAAACGCCCTCAAATTACTTTTTGACTGTCAGCTTTTATCTAAAGAAGACATAATAAAAATGATAAGCCAAGAACAAAAAAAAAAAAAAAATAAAAAAAATTATAAAAAAGAAGAAAAGAGATCACGAGGAATAGAGTCATTTATATTTGGACGCTCATGTACAAAGAAATATGCGGCCGCACAGCGCACAAACACTTAAACAACAGATTTTCGCATCGGTCGTTCGAAATGGAAGTTGTTAAATCCTCGTGACAATTTCCTTTGGAATGCGGAATTACTTGCAAGTGAAATGAATAGGCTAAACTGGTGAAATTTCCTCACAAACGCATGAGTGACTTTGCCTTTTTTCGGCCTATTCATGACGCCTCTGCTGTAATCTGCTTAATTCAATTCAACGCTCATTGATGAACTTTTTTTTCGTATTTTGTGTCTTTTTGTGGAAATTATTTTATTACATTTCATTAGGCGCAGTTCCTTTTGCTTCCTCTTTTGAATAGTCCTTTTCATCATTAAATAAGAGATTTATATTCGTCACAGTTTCTGTTAGAAAAAAGGAAATATTTTGTGGAGACTGTGATATGAGATCCTGTAAATAGTTTCTATTTGCTTCTAATTGATAAAGTGACACATTTCATGCATGTGATAGCAAGTTGAAAGAAAAAATATCACACGCGCAACTAAAAATACACTGAAATAAATTTTCGCTTACATCTTGTTTTTCGCCGGATGATTCCTTTTTCTTTTTTTTTTTTTAAATAAAGTTTAGTTTTTGAAAACGATATTGTGATCGTTTTCTTTGATTTGTTTCTATATAAAACTCGCAAATTGTTGTTGTAAAAATGTTGTTCCACGAGTGGTGTGAGGCACTGCTTCTGGACAGTGGGGTTTTTTATTTCGATTCGAAAAAAAAATTGTTCGAATATGTTTTCTTTTAATACAGAGAGAGAGCCCCGAAAGATTTTTCTTTCGAATTGAGTTTTATAATAACCTTCAGGCGTCTTTTCTTTCACGTTTAAGTCTGCCGTAAACATGTTGGAAAGAATCGCGCGAATTCGTGGTTGGTGGTTAAGCGTTTCTGTAATACGATATCGTGGAATTGATTTCCTTTCGTATTGCCAAGTTTCTACGGCAGAACAGTTAAATAGAAAGTTGTTTTTCCATTCTGTCAAATAGCAACTACAAGAAATCCACTGTCAAGGCCACATTTTCAATAACATGAAATCGATCTCCAAGAAAACTTTTCAAATCAAAATGCGATCTTCAAGTTGACACATCAAAATTTTTAAAATTTCCTAACGCTGGTCTAAATCAGTTATTGGTATCAAACTGATTATCTGACAAAGAAGAAATATTAACTATTGGAAATATTTTTTCACATTTTGGAGAAGAAATTTATCTGTCAAAATAATGAATATTTTGTAGAACAAAATCAGCACCGAATTCTTAATAAAAGTTTCTATCTGTTCGTTTTCGCAAAACAATTTAGTACAAAGAAAATTTAAGGAATAAAAAACGTACAGGGGTATTTTAGATGCCAAAACTAAACGAAGCAGCCGTCATATAAAGCAATTGAAAAAACAAAACACTTCTGCATCCCACATATCCAACTGAATACCAACTGAATATAATAAATTTTTTAGTTCTTTTCTCCTGATTATAAATATTTCACTTGTACTGCAAACGTAATTAAATATTTACTTTAAGCCTCGTCAGTTATGGTCTACTAATTAAATATTTAAGATAAAGTGACAGGCCAGAGTAGCAACGTGTCATTCTCATGAATAAAACTTGTAAATTCATGTGAAATTTAGAATTGACTGAGATGAGTTTAAACACACATTTAATGGCTTCATCTGGAGTCAAGTGTTTGCTGCTGTACAAAGTGATTAATAAAAATGATGATGACGCAAATCGAAAAGATCCCTGTGCTCTGCTTTTCCATACCAAAAAACTTTTATAGATGCTGATACGGGTGGTGATGAGAATAACGACAGACACACAGACAGACAAACAGACACCTACAGCAACCCTAAAACATGACTAACTATAAAGAAAAGCCAAAGAGTGTACAACTCCAAGCCGCATGCAATAGACAACAAAACTTTTGGGTGGCACGAAGTCAGGCTGCTTAAGTTTTCAGTGTTAAACAAGCAAACGGGTATTTTTGCTGGCAAAAATAAACTAAATCTGCTTGGAGGTAGGAAAATTCTCAATTGAGTTTTAAAGCTGGTGTAAGAAACTCACATAAAAATAAATAAAATCCTGTTAAAACCTCTTCAGCATTTTAGGTGACATGAAGAATGTGATTAAAACACATAATTCGCCAGAGGGGGTAAAAGCAGTTACTTACTGATACAAAATTACTTCACGTGTAGAACTCAATCTGGCACAGCTTCGCAATTACAGCTTCCAGCATTTTTATTTTAACTGTGGAAAAAGTGCTTGAACACCAGCAACATTTTTTTATTCACTGTTTGGTTTTATGGAAAGTATTGGAATTAGAGCTCCTTGTGCGCTTTGTTGGGCCGTTTAGATACTGATGTTCCGTCCGCAAGATTCTCAGCAGTGAACCACAAAACATGTGGGGGCTTATTAACATATAAAAAAATTTCATTTGTAGTGATCGCATAGAATTTGTGGTACTTCGATTAAAAGTTTTGTGGAATCAACTTCAAATCCAATGAATATGAATAATTTCTTAGGAGTATTCGAACTTCGCCCATTCAGGAGATGTCAGTCTAACTCCGACATTTCCTTGAAGCTCCAATTTCACTTCATGTTGGTGCTAAGGAAATGGCTGAGAATGTTGTTTTCCCCTAAATCAAGCTACATTTCCAGATCATTTGCAAAAGTATTTAAATTTCCCCATTCAAAAGCACTTCTATTTCATGCATTTTGAAAATTATTTTTAAAACGAGGACATCTTTTAAGCTTAACGGGCTGCACCAGCTACAGCACAAGTATTTAATTCTTGTTTAGAAAAACAAGGCAGGCAAACATCCAATTAAATGTAAGACACAATCCCAAGAGGCCCTCATTCTCAAACTCTGAGCAGTTAAGTTTGGGTGTGTGTGTGTGTATGGCTGAGTGAGTTTTTGTTTGAATGCATGTGAAGAATGTAAGTGAACTGTAGAATATGACTATATCTGGGCCATATTTTCAAAACGCTTATGAGTAGAAGACAACATTAAACATAAATAATAGAGCATTTTCATACCAGCAAAACGAAAGTGTTTTTCGTTTGTGATGCAAAACGTTTTAGCACATGAATAAAAAGAAAATATTTACATATTCTAAAATACGATGTTCTACGTACTTTTTAATGTGTGAAATTAAATCGTGCGCAGAACGCCTTTTAATCTTCTCCAACAACCTGGAACAAAACGTTTTATGAATACATTCGAGGGAAAGCAGCCAAACTGCTGACTACCAGTTGCAACATAATGGATTATTAGAGAGATGAATTTCAAGTCTATTAAATTTCGAAATGCCGAAAATAATTGTCTTTTTAATGCAGACATTTAGGAATATTAACAATAACAATTAAGAAACACAACGTGGATTAATAAATAATTTTGCTTATTTAAATGAAGTGATTTTGCAATAGACTGAAGGAACAATATAAACACGATCGCTTTAATTTTAATTATGTTCTGATTCTTTTTTCCCAAAATCTCACTAAAAAATTTCTTTGATAACTTTAAGTTTTCTTCATAGAACTTCTTGTCGCATGTCTTATAAATATTAAACTATTCGTACCCATAATGGGGCTCCATGGTGCTGCTTTTGGCATCTCTATTCAACTCTCACATTTAAATTTCCTACGCAACGATATTAAATCACATTAAATTTTCCAAACGCCTCCAACACGATTAAATATTTAAGACTCCATAATAAAAGCAATTTAAATAAGAAAAAAAAAAAAATAAAGAATTCATGCTATTAAAAAGCCCTCTTGATAACTTTAAATAAATAAATAAAAAGATACGCGTGGATGTCTGTATTTGAGAGTGTGAAAGGAAACTTTAAACAAAGTAAAAGGCGAGTTAAGTGAAACAGTTGCACATTTCATTTAGTTTTTTAACAATAAAAACAACACAAAATAAAGCACGATTTAATCGTATCCTCACGTATACGCCTCTAAATGTTAAAGAGGTTTGATTTTCCGTATGCGGTACTGAAGGAGTTCATACTTTTGCTGACAATAAAATTATTTGGTACAAATTGATTTGATTGGAAGCGCATTTAAAATGGTTGCAGCGTGTTTTAGGTTAAGAAATAATGGAATAACAAGACTTGGAAAGCCGATTAGCCAAAATTAAAAAGCCAACAACATGTGCCTGAGGTTGTTGAGGTTGTGCGTTAAACATCTCCTGCCACCCTCTTTCAATGACAAGGAAAACTGAATAATATTCTCCGCAGGATTTTGTTCATTTTGTTACAGAGACAAAATCTTAAAGCTTCTTAAGTTGTACTGTTTACTGTTCCTCCCGAATGTTGTTTGCCTTGAAGCATTTCCGCTAAAAGCAATAAAACGTTTAATTTCATCTTGTGAATTTTTAAGGAGAGTATTTTGAAAATAATTTTATTATATTTACTTATAATAACTTTCAGGATGTCAAAGTAGCGCTTCAAGTGTGAATAGCGAAACGAGTCTTTTTGCAAAGAAAAGAAAAATATTCAAGTTGGAAGAATTAAAATAAAAAACGAGTGCGTTGTTTAATCAATACACCATTTACACACAATATGTTTAAATGCTATTTAATATATGTAAATGTTTACATGAATTTACTACTTGAGTCCAAGGGCTTGTTGCCATGGCCCTTTTTATCATGAATAAGTTATTTGTAGTTATTGTGCAGTGGGTGGTGGATAGACAAATAAATAAAAAAAATTTACTTAATTTTATTTGCTTCAGATTAAGATAATAATTTTTATTTGAAGAACTTTTTGTTGTTACATGAATGCCACCGATTCGTGAAACAAACAATTAATAATAAAATTGAAAAATTGAATCATTGAAAACTTAAACATTTCAGATTCCTTCACTCGGGGTTGAAACCTAATTTTTACTTTTTTTCATTCGTTTTTTTCTTAACAGAAATTTGAAAAATAATAGCATTTTTACAAATATAAGGGTCTGGAAAAAAGTTCTCCAAATATGTAAAAAAAGTGTAAAATAAAACATTAAAAGGGGCGGTCGACGTTCCCATCTTTTAAGATTTATTACTTTTACGGTTGTCAAATCCTGCAGAGTATTTACTTTCTAACGAGTGATTTTTTAAAGCACCAATTCTTTCAAGTTGCTTGTTGTTGTTACCGTTAGAGTTTTTCCAAGTATTTAATTCTTTTAGAATCAAATGCAAAGAAAACTAAAACGGTGTATCACCAGATATTGACAAAGAAAAATGATCTGACAGACAAAAGTGCGGCGCAGGGTTGTTTGTATTCTAGTAGTCAATTAGCGTATCTCGTCTGTTACTCTTTTTGCAAACTCGTATTCTGAAATATTTATTCTGTTGCCTTCTTAGTTCGCGTGGTTGTTTCAGGAAGCAAGAGTTCGTGACAATAAAAAATGAAAATTCGTTTCACAACTTGTTTTGATTTTACAGGTTTTATAGAATTACATTTTTGTTAAGCCCACATTCACATCTGTCGAATATTTGAAGGAATAATCGAAACCATTCTTTTTCGACAAAAGTTTCCTTTGCCCGACAAATGCAACCATAAAAGAGAGTCCTGATAAACTAAAAAATGACGAGCTAATACTTCAGCTTAAAATATTTATTATAGTATCTTGTGTGTTTTTAGATTAAGACGCAAATTTTTAGTAAATTCGTTGAGTACACACACACTCGTTCATAGATACATTGTAGATGGGGCCCACTGTGCAGCAATCAGTCTCTTATTTAATTATTTTTTGTTTTGACCTTTTTACTTATCCGACAGACAAAAAAAAACTCGTAAACATTTTGTGATAACAGGCGGATTAGGGGGTTTAAGGATATGGATTTATTACGCTGGTATTTGTGATCATCATCTCCCTGGTGGGGGCGTTATCAATAACAAAATGTTGTTGAAATTGTTTTGGTCCTTTCTAGCAAATGAACTTGTGAAAATTAAGAACGCTGTTCGTGATGAAACTGCTAACAATCTTAATTAGTTTTGTGTAATTTGTTTATTTAACTTGTTTCGTATTTAAGTGGCAATTATTTATTTGATGCAAAACGTGCCGAAAAGAAAAAAAAATTGGGTGGTTCTGCTTTACATTTTCTAATTACAGTACATCTGTTTAGTGGACAAACTTTATTAGCTTTTTGGTTAATGGCTGACGTTAGCACGTCTATAACGGCAACTAATTTAAATACTTTGGAAGAATGATGGTGGTGTGACATTTCTAACATCTTTTCTCTTTTGCACTGAACCGGCAGTTGGAATATATAATTTTAATTTAGTGCTTTTCAAACCACTTGTGAAACCTGAGGGCACTGCCGTAGGTTGCACAATGGGCCTGCTATTTGCAAGCGTTCGCCCGTATCCAAAGCAAATATGTCTCATACTTAATTGTCATCATTCACGGGAATAATTTCCGGTGTTTTTCAATATTTATTGAAACGCAATAAAAACTACAACATCCTGCGTTGTAACAGAAGACCGACGACCATTAATGCAAAAGTATGACATTGAAGAGTCAGTCTACTTCTGAAATATTGATTTATGTATTCTGCAGCGTTTGAAAACGGCATACGTTTGTATGAGTGTATGCAGATGAGTCTGATTGAGAGAATTTGTGTATGAATGGGTGGTTGAGTACATTTTGTGCTGCCTGTAAAATGCAATCAGCCGCAAAATGATGAAACACTGTTCGCAATTTCACGACTAAATATGCAGGAACAACAAAACCAACAGCGCCAGCAACAGCAGCAATACAAACAAAAATTGCATTTACCACAAAACAATTTCTGGTTAGCAATCTACAGGCAACAACAACAACAACAACAACAACAACAACTACGATAGAGGAATCAATACCGTAACAGGTTGCCACATCTAACACACTGTTGTCACTGACAAAATCGAATCACCTCGTTCTTGATTTGATGAAGGCTCGTTCTCAACGTATTAACATTTTGTTTTTAATTTATTAACTGGTACACAAATACGTACCATTTATTCTTATTTAAAGTTCAATCTGTCACCGATTTTAACGAATTATTGTTCTCAATTTGATACCAGCCATTAACAATTTAAGAACAACATGTTTTCCTTCTGTATGAGATTGAATTAATGTAAATGCAACCGCTGCTGTTAGTTCCGATACTTCCTAGGAAATTTCGTTAAAAAATATAAAAAAGGAAAGGGCGGATCGGAATGGGTTTGGAAACATTCCGATTTTCGTATTTAATAAACTTTTTATGATTTATAAAACTTATTCTTTGCATGTTTTGTATTATTAATGTGAAGTGACCACTTTTGCTGTGATCCATTAACTGGATTTACTTGGCACATGCACCTCGATTTCTAGTTTTTTGTATATTTAAAATTCCTATTTCGATTTACCGACTCTGCAAAATTTGTTTCACATGGCAGCCCTAATTGTGCACACAACTTTGTTGTCTACTACCACAGATTCGATTTTATTTATATTTGATTTGTGAAAAAGCTGAGGGCACATGAATGCCGAGCCATCAGGTCTGCTTTATGACACATTTTCAAAGCGCTGCGTGCTACTCATGTTCACATTGTATATGAACAAGATGATGAAATATTGATATGAAAATAGAGAAATGAAATGCGAACAAAACAGCGGCAGTTCTTCATTAATTCATGCGCTCAAATATTTTCGGTTTTTTTTCTACTCAGTGATTGAAGCTACTGCATCGTTTGCATAAAACTTTTTACAAAAACACTTATTAATTTATGAACAGGAATCCTTCTCGTCAGTCCACGTGGAGCTACTTTCGTGTAAAATAAAAGGAAAATAAATAAAAATGTTCATGCAGTTATTGTATTTGGAATCGATGATGTTAGAAATGTCGTTGCAAATAATCCTCATTTTGATGAGGATTATTTTGTAGAGCCGTTTGATTTCCGTCATCTAGAGTCTGTCAGCTTTTCGTTGCATAATAAAAATGATTAAGTGCTTCCGGCCGAAATGGATTTTTTCATTGTATTTGTAATTGAACTTTTATTACAGTGTCTTTGCCATTATTTATTGCATCGCATTTTAAATCACATAAAGAGATTGAAATGCGAGTTTATTGTTCGCAATAAAGTCAGCAGGTTTTTATTTAGTGACTTTTAAACAGCACTTTAATATTGTGCAACACATTCATTTTTAGTTCGCTTTTATAAGCCACCGATTACCTCATCCCTTGGAATTAAATGATTTTACTTTCTATAAAGAACACGGTATTATTTTTATTTTAATAGTGTCAAATTTATTTTTAGGTCAACTGTAACAATAAAACTGTTTCAACAAATTTGTGTTCTTAATTTCACAAAAAAGCTTTTTAGTATTCCTTCCTGACTCTAAATAAACATAATTGTGCTTTCATGCATTAAGTTGCAAGTGATTACATAAATGCATTGTGGCATGCAGATTTGCATGTCGGTCATTTTCTTGAAGAGAAATGACCTCGTCATGAGCATCTTAAGCAGAGTCATTATTGTCATAATCATCAAGCATAAAAATAACAGTGGAAATTAAATATTTACTTTTGACGTATTTTAATGATTCTGCAGGACAGTTTCACTGTCTGCAAAACGTTTGAGAATTTAATTGGTCTTTCCGTTGAATTTGTTTTTATACTTAAAAAACAGTTACACATCCTTGAAAATCACCCCTGAATATCACGTTTGTATTATTAAAAATATATTAGAATTGTTTTCAGTGAAATAGGCTTCTGTTAAATGAGAGATGTGCATAAGTTTCGATACACTTCGATACGAGTGTCGTATTTCTTGCTAAAAATAAATTGATTATTAGTAAATGCACTTTTGCAATTATTTAATTTTTTCATTTCATTCTTTACATCTTTGCACTTTATAGCAGCAACAGCAGCTGCGGCAGCTGCTGCTGTCTGCTTTTATGAGATGTGACAGGCACAACAAACGAAATATTTTAAATATCGATCTATCGATTCTGCTAAAGTTTTACTAAAAGAGAATTCTGCCCAACTGAACGTCTCGTTTAAATGTTTGAGCAACGCTAATTTATTTTTCACTTGTAAATATTATTCAATTCTTAAAATTGTTTTAAAAATTTGCTGGCAGCTGTTTCCATTTCCGTTCTCCACATCGTTGTGGTCCAGCACATCCACTTGGATGCTTGTAAAGATAATGTTGACAACTAATAAGTAAATCTTGTTATAGATAATGGAATATAAAATACTGACTGATGATATCGGATGTATGAGATTTGAAAATAAATGTTCTTGCAAAAAAAAAAAAAACATACATTTGAAGGACGAATACACACATCTTAGTCAATATAAAATTTTTTGCAACACATTATTTTCACACGTTTATTATTTCCTATTGAATTTAGAAAACGTTTTTGCTTGTTCTTTCAACACTCGCGTCGTTGTTGGATGGATGTATTCACAGCAGTCGCTTCATATCTTAAGACAACTTATTTTTTGATAATGAATAGACGCATACTAACGTATTTATTGAGGAATAAGACCGCATTTATAGTGCATTTACACTTGCGCGAAATCCAATAGACTGCGATCGAAATATTTCTTCCAGATTTATACTGCTTACACTCTTACAACTCTTACTTGCTTGTATGGGGACTTAATTCCAGTATCAACAACTGCTGATACATGAAATTGTGTACACGTGAAAAATTTAGCTTCGTACTTAAGTCATTTGCACTAGCAGTATGTCAAGTAAGTTTCTTCAAAAGCCAGGTATTTCCTTGTTTTGTACAATAAACATAATCACGAAAGAAATTTTCAGTTGTACTTTTTAGAAGCCTTTTTTTAAATTTTAGTGACTGACTAAAATTTGTTTTTAATTCCATATCAAATGAAAATCTAAGTTTGGCCTGAAATTTTGTAAGTTGATATGGTTTTTTTAATTGGTTGGTTCCATTAAACCAGTAAATGAAAACTTTAAATACTTAAATGCCAAGAAATGCTGCAGACTCGCTTATATATATTTCCGTACAATAATCCCAAATGGCATCGCTCCTGCAGTCACCATTTATGCGGGTATTTCTAACATGAATATATATTTTCAAATTATGAAGTTTAATTAAAAAACTTTCCTAAGAAAATATAACGGCATTCACTCACATCATAATAGATTTAAAAGAAATTTAATTAAATTGCGAATTTACATGAGAATATTCATGTATTCGCATGCCCTTCTGCACATAAAATTTTCCTTCACATGTGCTTGTTTGAAATTCATGAAATGTTTCTTCAAAAATTCCGAGCACATAAAAAACAGAGCTGGTGGTATGGCAAAGAAAGACCCATGACTCCTTCTGCAAGAATTATTATGTGATGGGGCGCGAGTGTGCACAAGTAACACACACCATTAAGACTGAGTACGATAAATGAAAGCTTTTTGTTTTTAAAAACTTCGGTTTCTTAAATTTAACTTTTTTGTTTTCTTTAGTTTTATTTTTAAACTAAATTATAATTAAGTTGCTACTACGGATAATAGCACGTTGCTCAAAGTCCTGCTTTTATCTGTTTCACTTCACTCCACTCCACTCCAGTTTTTCTATTTTTTATATGCAGTTGCTGCACAGCAGTGCGCCAGTCACCGATTGCCATTAAGAACAAATTTATACTCTCTGAAGAAAATCATAGCAAAATTGCATTAGAACAAAAACAATTTCACAAACAATTGAATTACTTTAATGAATTTAATTCCCAGGTGGTGTGTTCAACTTTTCTTCCACTTACACTTACGAAACTTTACATATACTGACATAATTTGATGCTGGCTGTCATATAACATATCAAGATATCACCGCATGTGTGCATGTGTGTGCGGCACAAAGTTTATGATTTTGAAATGACATCTTATTTATAAACAGGAACAGATAGAATGAAACTGATGGAAAATCCAAAGTTAAAATGGGAGAGGAATAAAATAAAATACGGTTTGCGTCATGGCGTTTGTCGTCTATCGCACCGTTCAAGTTTTCCTTTAAGTTTTTAAATAAATTTGCGCTCGAATTTTACTCAACATATGCACAGACATTTTCAAAAGTCACACACACACACATATCCATATTCCTTTTGAATGCATGGAAATCTTTTTATATTTATTAGATATTAGGAAGCAGTTTTCCATATAGAAATCTATCTGCGAACACATTTTTTGGTTTTATTTGTTCTTAATGGAAGTAGAATGTTTCAATACATCATTTCAATAAACATTCAAAAGGTCGGTTGGTTTGAGAAATATTCTTCACAGACCGCCAGAACTCTACTGCGTATTTAGTCCAGCCGAATCTAAAATGAAACTCAGAAAAAAAATTGTGTTGGGCAAAAGTTTCTTCCTCCTCTTTCCCCTAAAGAAACCATCAATCATTTCAGTATATAGTCAAGTGAAATGCAAAAGACCTCATTACAAAAATATTGACTATGATTTAGTACGTCGTATTAAATATTTACAACAACAAAATTAAACAAATCGAAGTATTAGCAAGTGAATCAATCTCACAGAAATGTGTAACAGAAAATATCTAAATACTTCAGTTAAAGAATTGGAATTTGCAAACATTTCTGATTTATTTCATAGAAATTTTTTAAATCTGTTATTTCTTTTTCAAAAATTTTCCGAATTTTATCACTCATACGAAAGGACTTTGTTGCATGACCTTTTTTAATTATATCTTGGATTTGTTTTCGTGAAGTGACTTAAAAATTTGATGCAGGATAATCGCTGTCACATCTATTTCAAGAAACTGTACACACTCGCATCGTATGGTCGTTGGCCATAAGGAATTGAAGGTGGGTGGACAGGAAGTACAAGAGCGGAAGTTAATTAATCAAATTCTACTTAAATTCTAAAATGTCTCAATATTATGGCATCACAATAGCATCTGAGTTTTGAAGGAATAAATATTCTATAAAGAAAGCAACGAACGTTATAAATTACATGAAAATTAAATAAGAAGGACATGTTACAAACTGACAAGAAGACAAAAGCATATTTATTATTATGACCTCATACTTGAACTCCGTTTCAGCACATCGCCATCACCAACACAGCAACAACACAGCAATCATCAACCTCGGCTTCCTTGTTGTACCGGGGCAGATGATGATGGTGAATGGTTTTGCTATAATTTGACTTGGTTTATGTGGTTGTTAGAATCACAAGTGCGATGTTGATGATGTTCATGATGCTGCTGTTGCTGATGCTGATGGTGTTGGTTAACATTTTGTTTGTATTGCATGTACGAGTATTTATTTTGATTGTAAAGGGCTCGTAGCACAAGGAGTTGTAATGGCTGCTGCAGCTCATCATGACATCGCAGTGGTGGTTGGCAAAATCGGAATAGTGAAGAGAACCATGATTTGAAATTATGACAAATTCAGCATCATCATGTCGTCAGAGATTTATTTATAAAGCAACTCAAAAATAATTAAATATTAAATTTGCCTATTGCAGAGACAATGATTTCGCTACGAAATTATCATGTTATTCCAAAATGATTTTTACTCAAGAAAGAATTTTATTATAATTCTCATTATTTGAGATGTTCATATTTAATTTGTACGCTTGAACAAGTTGTTATTGCGTTTAAAGTCTTTGCATATTGAAATCATTCCAGTGCGAGATATTTCATAAGATCATGGCAAAGACGAGTTGTTGTGTGTGCCAACAACATTATTTTAAGTGGCTGTGGGACACACAGTTTGATGAGAATATACTAGATGTATTCATACGTGCAAGCAATCTAATGCCCTGATGTCATTATTGCTGGTTTTGCTGCCACTTAATGGGGTTTGGTCAAATTGTGTTTATTTGTTTTTGGATAATTTTCTCATAACACGAACCGACCATGTTGGAATTGGCAAAAGGAAGAAGGCTCTTCTGTTTAAAAATTATAAAACAATATAAATTGTTTGATGTAAAACATTTTCTTCAAATCCATTCAATTTGAAGAAACAGAGTGATTAAAATTAAATTGTAGTTTGCCGATGCCAACTACTGTGAAGTGTTTGCGCCAATTGTCTACATCATTAACTTTGATCGAATTAAATATGCGTTCATCCCCGAGATAAATTTTATGGTGCTAAAAAATACCACAGTCACAGCTGAAAACTTTTGCGCGTTTATTGTTCCCCGATGTGGCACAATAAATTCCTTTTCATCACTTTTTATCAATCACCAAAAATTTATCAGCAGTTAAAATAAAATTAATGTTTGATTTGTGTTATTTGCACACGTTTCGAAATATTTCCGAAAGAAAACAACTCAGATGAGAGGATGTATTTCCAATTCCCTCTCATTAAGGATTAACAACGAAACATGTCAAGTGTTTGTGTGAGAGTATTCTGGTAAACTCGACAACTAACTCTTGGCTGAAGCCACATATTTTATGGTGGGAACGCAATCAAGATTTCATTGCTTTAAAATTTTCCTGGCGTATGAGTTACTCGCACAGAGAAGTTTTATAGCACTTATTTTTTATCACTCTTATTTATTGATTGATGTGTAAAAGATTCACAACCATCCCGCGCGATGTGAGAAATTTACAATCAGAGTCATGTGGGAAGTCACAACTGCAGGGAAATACTCATTGACATTCAAATGTTGGAACATAAAATCGCTTTCATGATGAATTTTACAACTTGCGGTTAAGGAAAATGTCATAAACTTCATAGCGAAATGTAAATTGATGATGATATCACTCGTGTTTTCATGCAGATGCTCGAAAAGTAAATATTTAACTTCACATGTCAGCTGCAAGATTATATTTCAATGAACTCGAGTGTGTACAGGAAGAAGCAATTCTGAGGAAATTTCGATTTCGCTTTTCAAGTGCGACTTTGCATCAGTTGATCTTAAAGCAGAACAACATTTTTTATTCATAAACTGTTTCGGTAAGTAAAGTTTCTTATAATATTATCAAAGATTGTATGTCCAGATGTCTGTTCTGTTAAAATGAAATATTAAGATTTGGTAGTTGGGTAGAATATAGCTGGTGAGCTTTCTCTGTGCGATAGATTTGGTATGCAAATTAGCAAAAAGTGAAAATATTCGAAGTTTCAAGTGCACAAAGTCGGGAAAGAACTGAACACATGCCTTCAATTCACTGATTCAAAGATCTTAAACTATTATGATTTGAAAGTTCTCACAGTCGAAGAAATGCTGTATAAATAAAAGAGTTTGAAATATTTTCCAGCGTCATCGTCATCGATGAAGTCATAATGAAGTTCAGTTATTTCGATTAACGTTAAAACCTTTTTATGCTCTCTCGGATGGCTTAAAATTCAGTTTATACAAATTTATTGAAATGACTGTGAATGCGAGCTTCCTGTTGAATAATTTCTATTATTTTTTTACTATTTTTTTTAATCAAAAATAGCTGCCATTTCACATAAAACATTTTCATTTTATTATATTTTATGTACGAGCAGCAAATTCAATTTAACGTCAATTAGGTACAACATTCCCATCATTTTGACGTTATTTGAAACTTTAATTTTTTATTGCAGCAGCCAACAAAAAAGAGGACAACAGCTAAAAGCTTTTACTCTACAGATAGTTTTTTATTCCTCTGTGTTGCATATAAATTATTCTCCAAGTCAGCGCATGCATGCTTTTGCAAATTCCCAAGACAATAAAACGTCTTCCAGCACCTAAATCGCTATTAGCAGAATGAACGAAAAGGAAGGGAAAAAATAAATACGAAACTTTTGTAAAAGTTCTATATGGATAATAACATTAAAGTCAAAAAGTGTACGAGAGTGAATCTCAACCTTCGATTTTGTGCAGCCACTGAGTGGAATTGAAAACTAATGGACCCTCTCAACTATAATAAACACAAAACTTATCCGCATAGAAAACCAACACACACACACATGCATACATACATACATACATTTATACATGTTGTACAACCCTGTAAGCATTTGCAGGATTCTTCTTTGTCATACACATCATCTCGTCTAAGTTTCATAAGGAGCAGAATAGAAGGAGGTTCCTGAGAAGGCTTTTGATTTGAGATAACCCAAGGCCGTCGTAGTTATTTTGAGATAATTTTATTAGGACTTATTATAAGAATGCTGTTACATTTAAGGAATATTTATTATGAATTCTCCGTGTGATCGTGAACTCTGGTCAATATAAATCTGGCTCTTAAGTGATGGCTTGCACTTCTCAGTTACTGCGGTTTTGTAAAATGTTTGCAGGGCTGCTTAGTTTTGGCTAAAATGTTTTGTATGAAAATATTTAAGTACATTTTCAGAGTTTCCCAAGCCGCAGTGAAAAAGTTTTGTTATTATATTTCGTGGCAAAGTAAATTTTATATTCAACAAACAAAACTGATTGATTATATAAAATTCTATCATTTCGCAACTCATTAAATTTTAAGTATGAATTTTGCATAGTAAAAACGTCTTTAAAACACACATCAACTTTAACAATTAAGAACGTGACCCGTTTTTGGTATGTCCTAAAAGCTTTCCTGAATAGTTCTCGAATTCATAAAAGAATATAGACTTTAGTTAAGTATTTATATGGGAGAACGAAAACCAAATATAAACGCTGCAGACATCTGATTTGCTGTTAAAACGTTTAAGAATTTTGGGTATCCCTGCATCCAAAAGACTTTTATGCGACATATTTACATGAAGCATCTACAGAAACAAATTCCAAAGCACACACATCTGCAAGTGTGGGAGCCTTAATTGATGGATGGATATTTAAACGGAAGTCGACATAATATATCTTCTGTATTTTGACTTAATAGTCTCCTTATCTGTCTTGGGAAGTAGACGTTGTTAAAGTTAAATAAGAAGAAACGTTTTTTAACTTCCAAGATTTAAAATTGTAGACCAACAGATATTTTTGTTACCAAGAAGTTTCTTGCATGTTGTTGTTGTGTTTTGTTGTGCGTATTGAAGCAAAGGAACGAGTAACTCATTCTGGTTTTATCTTTTTTTGTTTGATACATGAAAACTCATTTAGCTGATGCAATAAATTATTAAGATTTGATTTGATTTCATTTGATTTTAATTTAATTTCAATAAATTCGAAAACAAGCAACTGCTTTTATAAAATAAGTCATCCAGGGAAGAATTTGTTCTCCTGTCTGTTCTGATCATGTTTGTCGCTGACAAATAAAAGTCGATTGTTGTTTTCAAGAAACCGCGCTCAGTCACAGAAATTGTTCGGAATGAATTTAATATTTCGAAGTTTTATTTCCACCGATTTTGTTTGACATTTAATATTTATCAGCAACGTTGCCGGTTTGATTATTTTTATATACAAATTTTCATCAACGTGTTTGCGTGGAATATTTTCCGTTTTTGTTGTTTGATTAAGAGCCGAAATGTGTGCATGTGGGTAGGGGAGATATGGAAGCGTTGGTTTTTTAGAGAAAACAAAAACTAAAAATTTCAAATTTCGAAATACTTAATTTTATCCCGGCTAAAATGTAAGTAGTTTTCATTCAGTATCTTCAGATATCGGATATCTCTTTAACTAACTAGAGTAACTGCGAGATTGGAATTTTGGTCAGAAGTATATTTTCCAAGAAAGAAAAAACTTACATTTGATTTCATGTTTTCCTCATTTCGTTAAATCTTCAAAAACACATTTTTGGTTACCAAAACTTTGTGGTTATGGCAACACTGGTTGTGAGTAACAGCTGATTGATAAACCAAAAGGAAACAAAGAACTGCACAAAAACTTATTAACAGGAAGAGAAACCCTTTTTTCGATAAATTTTGATGTCTTTTAATTCCCTTCTTCAAATGCAACTAAATTTAAACACGCCATTTAATCTCCGTCAAACCGAATTTCATTCTACCATAATTTTCGGAAAACGATTTGAGTTTCGGTTTGACCTTGCTCTTCGCAAAGCAATTTTATTTTTTGCTGCTTTTTTGGTACGATTTTACTGTCTTAACAAGATTGTGATGAAAGTGTTGGTTCCGATGGTTTTGGTCCGTGTTCGATAATCTTTTTCTCTGCTACTCGTATACAATCCACACATCAGTATGCGAGTATGTATGAGTGAATGTGTACCATGTAGGAATAACTACCTACAACATCCATCACTCACTCGTGGCGGTGCCTTGTTGCTTTCGTTATAGTTATTTGTTGTTGTATTATTTTTCATTATTTTCTTTCTTTCATGGCATTATAAATTTTCTGCCGAGATAGTGGGATAGAAATACGAGCGGGTATCGTACTTTATTATCATTGTTCAATCTTCCGGAACGATGGGCAAAACGTGGGGAGAAAAAATGGGAAAGGTGATTTGGAAGTGGAAGTGGAAGCTGAAAGCACAGAGATAATGCCGAGAGATTTGTTTTGAAATGTATTTCAAAAATGTTAGCCTTGACTTTGTTTTTATTAAATCATAAAGTATTATTATTTTAATTAAATTATATGTTTCTGTTCTATTTCTCATTTACGTTTTTGCCAGTACAACTGCTTTTACTTTTTAAAATGATATCGAGCAAAGTTGTTCTTGGAAAGTTTTTAGTTTTTTGTTTGAAATAAAAAGGTGGATGTTTGTGAGAGTGGCCAGGTAAAAGTTGCAATAACTTTGAATTCATGGCATTTGTATGGCAAATTTAAGGATTCTGGTCATTTTGGCCGACAATACGTGTTAAATTAAGTGAAAAAATATGTGAGCTAAAATATATCCAATAAACCTGGCGTAGCAAGGCTTTTTTCAATTATCCTTCTTATCCTTTTTAAGGCCGTCCACAAAGTGATTGTTTCTTGCTTGATTTTTTTCGCCTAAATTTTTGTGTTTGTCATTAATAACAACTCAAGTATAACGTATTTTGTATGCGCTTAGTTCGTTATCGAAGAAAAGCTCAGATTTTCGCTATAGTCGTTTTTTCGTTTCGCCGAAGTGAAATATTTTCTTCATGTTTTGAAAATCTTATATTGAAATTGAAGGAAAAGCTCATACCGCTCTTTCCGACTGCCTTAAATTGTTAAAACTTCCACTGATTTCTTTTTTCCAAAAATCCTCTTGAACAGGTTTTATGAGTTATAATTTTGTCTCTTACGGTCTATCGAAGGAGATGTTGTTATTTAGAATGTCTTAATAGAGGAAAAGTAATAAAGCTTAAACGTAAAAAGAAAACGTAAAACGAACGAGCATTATGGTTTAACGAAGAAGTGACCATAAACTTGGAAAATAAAATTAAATACCTGCATATTGAAATGGGAGGCCAAAGAAGTGAGAAGACAACGACTTCTGTCTTCATAATGGGCTGTAGGAAAATAAATAAAATTTTCAAATTTGTTTTACTTTAACAAAACAACTATTAAAGCGTACAAATCCTCAACTACAGGTTTCATATTATCTCTGGTGCTTTAAGTTTGTTAGGGACAGAGTGGTAAGAAGAACCACATAAATCTCAATCCAAATAAAACTTAAGCCAACTTCAGAAAACTTCTCAAACCATTCTTTTATGTGAAGATTTGGTAGAGATGAAATGGCACATGCCCCCCTGGGATATTTTTTTAAATGCATGGAGCTTTTAATAAATTCAATGAGATAAGCCGAATCTTAACTTTATTAGGTCACCAATTTAATGGAATTTAATGATTTCCAATGGTATCTGGCATACGGTCTCCACTATTTCGTCAATAAAGCGGCGATTGCCCGCTTGCTGGCTGTCAGAATAGACAAGACCTACAAAAAGAAGTCATACGATTGAGGTGGGCAAATGAATAGTCAATTTCGTGATATAATTCGGCCATCAAAAGGTTTGCCTCCACATCGTGATGGTGTGTCACGCTGTTAGTCTCTGCAATAAATATTGCTGACAAATAGTTTTCTAATAATTAAAAAAACACGTTTTTGATTTAGTTACCGATTTGTTTCCTGGGCTACTACTCCGCTTTCTGATATGCTTGGGGAAAAAAGAAGAATAAAATAAAATTTCACATTCCTTAACAAGAAACTAAACATGAATATAATTTTCTTTTATTTCTAGAAAAACAGCAGCAAGACAAATCAAACGGAGAAAGTACAACACGTGTAAGTATCATTAATTTCATCTGAAGTTTTTGTACAAGAATTTTCTTTTCGACTTTGAGTACGAGTGTTATTGATAAGAAGTATTCAATATTTGCTGAAAAGACCACAATTGTAATAATAAAATAGCAAACAGAATAGCAAACCAAAAATAGAAAAAATAAAATAAAATTACCGTGATAAACAGTTTCTCTGTTGGCACTTAAACAAGTTCAGAAAAGAAATCATTTATAGACTCAATAAATGAACAAGAAACACTGAGTTAATAAGCGAGTAAAGAAAATTGACTAAAAGACTTCCAAGTTAAAGCAGTATAAATGTGTGTGGGAGTGTGCAAGTGTGTGTGTTTGCCAGCACATCCCACAACAGAGATACTGGTAATAACGGGAAGGCAGCGAGTAGATACATTCTCAGTTATGCGTGCGTCACATACAATCGATTTATTGATAAATTTCATGGTTAAACAACTGCCAGTTTATTTAATTTACAGACGGACACCAGTTTCTGCTTTCTGACGAAATGGGCAAACAGCATTCACAACACGATTTGTATGGCATGTGAAATTATTTGATTTAATTCCGAGCATTTTGTTTTATTTCATTTTAATTTATTTTTACATGCGAGTCGGTAGGTCGCGGGCGAACGTGTGTATCGAAGTTCTACCTGAACACAAACTTGAATAATTCCACTTGCGTTTACTTTGAAAATGAATAGCAAATGAACACCAACCAGCCATTTCATGTTGGCGAGCGCAACAAAAACAAAAACAAAAAGAACAAACAATAAAACAGTATGAATTATGAAGTGAAGGAAATACGTCAGTTATTGCGGGTTCTTTTACTACAGTCTTCGACTATAATTATTCACCGACGAATTTCACTTCATGCAGCCCAGCCGAAATACAACGAATTCGGTAATTGATTGAACTACACGTTTATGGGGAACAAAATTTAATTTTTTTGTCTAATCTTTAGTAATTGGAATATATATTTTTTTTATCGGAATACACAAACAATTAAACTTGTGTTTTAATAATTCAAAAAATATTTTCGCTTTTCCTTGGCAGTAGTTATTTTGCATTTTTTGTCAGAAGATACGTGACAGTAAAATTATTATACCGGATACAGCCGCATGGAGTCACCGGCCACTTTCCGAAGTGTTAGTTTTTAGTATCAGCAGCATTTTAAAAGGGAGCACAAAAGTGGTGGTAGCACAGTCACAGTGGTGGAAACTTGGAAACTTTCTATATAATTTCGGATTTTGATACTAAAAAGGTTTTATAAGAACTCGATATAAAAGCTTCAGCTTTTTCTGCCACCAGGCACGCCTACAAAGTTTGAAATTATAGAATTTATTTTGTTGTTGTTTTACGTACATGTTAAGATTTATTATTTAGCATGTCGATAGATTGTGAAAGGCTTTTGAAAAACTATTGGCAGCAGTTTCATTCAAAAGCACTCAAGTCCTCTTGTAATATTCTTTAATAATTATGTGTTAATGATAATCTTATATATTAAAACAAATGGAAGACTCTTTCGTAGACGAGTAATTATTGTTCATCAGTGTCTGCGTTGTTGGGTGTAGTCGTCATACGCCACACATCTGACAAACTCACAGACGCTACGTCTGCTCGTATGAAACCAGACGTCCATGAACTTGCAGCAAGACGAAGGGTGCATGGGAATGCATGTGATGCCTACAATTAATTTTGTTCACATTTTATTCCATCTATTAATTTTGTAATACTGTTAAGTTTTTCTATTCAAGGCTTCGTATCGAATGTTTCAGCAGAAGAGTATGCGAGTATGGCAGCAGGCCTTTTGAGAGGAGGCAGCATTCGAATAATACATTTTCTTAATGGAAATATTGTGTCGTTGTTGTTATTAATTGCGTTTGTGTTTTGTCATGAAATGGCGGTTAGTTAATCATGGCTGATTTATTTAATCATTATTAAACACAAAAAGGAATAATAATTTTATAAATTATTGTCAGGGTGGCTGGGTAGACAAGGGCAGCAGTGATGGGTTTGATTCTAGAAGTCTTTCACCGTTTTTTTTTTATAAAAATATCTCATGAAGTTGTTTTTAATAGAAGTAAATAATATATTTTAAATATTGTAACTGAAAACTCTTGTTAATCTGTCAAAGTTGACAGCTGAATTTAAATTAAATCTCATTTTAATAGTCTTTCGGAGTCGTTAATTCTGCATACAATTTCCTCAGTGTGAACAGCTGTTGTTTGCTAAAGTGATTTATTAATTATCTGAAAACAGGCTTCACTTCACGTGTTGTTGTTATTATAATTAACATTTTCATTTTTTGCAAAATAATCGATGATTAAGCGATCACTTAATTTCAAATGTAGTTTTAAGTTGTTCAAACAATCGCTCTGCACGCACCTTTTCAGCAGATAAGAATTATTTATTGCACAACACCTGATATCCTCTGGTACTCTGGTGTATAATAAAATTTTAATTCCCTCTGAATTAAAGACTCTTGTTCGTGTTGGTGTGGCTGCTGCCACTAATTTGCATTATTAATGTTGTTAGCGAATTAAAATAACTGGACGAGTTTTTTGTTTTTTTTTTGCTGCAACATCATTATGATGACCTGTTTTGCTTTCATTATTATTATCTGCCACTCATCATGCATGTGTGTGTGTGTGTGTGTGTTGAGGTCGTAGTATTTTTGTTTGAGTATCGGTCACGGCCGCTTCGTCTGTCCGTTGTTGACAATAGTTGTTGAAATAATATTTTTTTAAAAATAAGTTTTTCTTATTTTGTTTTAAAAATTTCAATATCTTTTGTTTCATACGTTGAGTGCGCAGTTTTAAAGAAGAAATCCTGCTTTTTTACTGAGTTCCACTTCCGAATTAATGAGAATTTCGACCTGCAGAAGATATATAACATGAAACTGTTGATCTCTTATCGTTCGTTTTATTGAAAATATATTCGGTTTGTCGTGGTCTTATTAAAATTATTGTTTTGGCTCTTCATGGCAAACGCACTGCAGCTTTAACTCAAAATGTCTGATTGTTGCCTCCACTTTTTCATGGATCTATGAACACTTTCAATATCCTTTTTCCCTATTTACAAAAGTCTCCCTATCGGGTGAGATTATCCGCCATATTATTCAAAATTGCGGTTCAGATATCAGCAAATATGCTGGGTGTATTATTTTCAGGCTTTGAGAATTTAGTGATAACAAGAGATAAATTTACAATATAATACAATAATGGAGCCTGATGTCAGTGGAAATTCTTAAGATAGAAATATGTGCGCAGCGCTCAACTCTAAAAATGGCATGTGTTCGCAAACAAAAAATGACAAACACAAAAATTCATTCGAGTGCATGGAAGTGTGCGTGTTGCTTTGAAATTTTTTTGCTATCAATCTGCTGCATGCTACTGATTATTATGTTCAATAAATGTTGTGGAAATATTTATAGCCTATTTGTCTTTCAGGGTTTTTATTACTGCCTTTTCCCGCAGCCAAATACATTTTAATGTTAATGCAAAAGCTTATAGAGTGCAAAGGAATGTGTTAAAGCTTAAAGGGAAATTGCCCTTTAACGTTGTGTCGGAAAAGCATGTTATGCCAAGACTTACACATTCTCACCTCATCCAATCTATGAGTGTATGTATTATAATGCCCCCAACTACACCAAAGCGGGAATGGGCTTGATAATGAATTGTGTGTATATTTTAACGCTCAACAGGAATAATAAATTATGTTCTTCTGCTGAATAATGATCATTTGTAATGTTGGAATTAAGATAAGAAGAGCAGAAGCAGTAACGCTGCCACACACACACTTTTAGCCACACTGTATAATAAAGAGAATGTATTACAATTCTTCTTGAAATTGAAACACTCTTATTATTTTAGAAATTTTGTGTACGTTTTTAATTTTCCTATAAAACAGATGAACTGCTTTTCCGCGAATTTATCCACTTCTGGTCAACAGTGCGGAATACCATTATCTCTTCAAATAATGCACAAATTGCAGTCTTTTTTATCTCTTTAAATATACCTGAAAGTATGTGGGGCTTTTTGGAAAACTCTAAGAAACATATTCCACCAAATAGGTTTCACGGTACGATATCAATCGAATTTGTTGAAGCTGAATCAATAAGTTCTGCATATGACGGATGAATGAAGCAAATAATATTTGAATAACATCGTAATCGAAAATTGATTAGAAATGATAAACTATGATTCGTGGAGTGTTGTATTCAATATGATATGTATTTCAGGAAAAAAGTGAAAGGAAAGGAAAGGAGATTTACACAAAAGAGCAGATTTCGGAAGTCACAACACTTCTATCATCAATACTCGCATGAGAAAATGAAATACGAGCAGTGTATCAATACTAAGCTAAAGTTGAGACTAAGTTCCGGAGCTACTGATTTATTATATGATTTCTTTAAGTCATATTAAATCCATGAAATCGATTAACATTTTATATTTTTCATTATAGATAACAGATAATTGTTGTTTCGATTTCGGTTATGTCTTTTTATATACTTTCTGGTCCCACATATTCTTATCTTCTGCAATTCATTTTATCCGTATTGTTCTTTCATAAAGACTCAATAAATTATTTATTCTATTACATCAAATCCATGAGTTGCCGTTAATTTATTTACGTCATCAGGCACTTCTTCACTTTTTCGTCCATTTTTGTACAGTCAAGATTTTTGTGTTGCGATGTTTTTTTTTCAAATAAAATCTTGTGCAGAAGTTAATCAGGGCACATGTTTGTGTAGTGTGTGGTGCGCGATATGCGCGTTTACGTCTTACGGTTGCTAAGAGACTGATAATGTTTGATAATGGCCACTTTGCGTGGAAAATGATTTCATAATTCATTCATAAAGAATGTAACACAACTTGCGCTGGGGTAATTACACACACGCAGCCACTGTATCTCTTAGATATTATTTTGTTCTGCTTTGAAGCTGCTTATCAAAACAATCTGTCTTTTATCTTTATCCTTCCTCCTACAAACTTACTTTTGCTCACTCTATTAGAAGACGCAGGATGGGAGTGCAGAATAAATATCTGCGGCAAAAAGTTATTATGTTTTAACAGAACAACATTCGAATTAATTTTATGAATACGCATTTCTTTTTGTATTCAGTTTTCTATTTAAAGGTTTTTATCCCGTGTTTGCAGACAATAAGCAAATGGGAAGCGTTTATTATCATTATTGAAGATAGAATTATATTTTACATCCATTTTCTTATAAACGGTTGGCGGAACAGAAGTTATTTAGAGAAATTGCTTTGCGATATTAAGCGAAAACACTTGAAGTTAATAAAGAAAACACGAATGTGAAGGTTTTTGTTTATTTGCTAATAGATCCCTAAAAATAGATGAAGATTTAATAGTGATTAGAAAAGCGATATGATACAGACTTATTCATGATGATGAACAGAACTGTCGTACACGTACAAAAAATGTTATATCAAACGAATTTTTTTCTTGACTATGACCACTTTTGGTGGCCAATTTCTTTTCCGACACAACTTTATGTGAATTAATCAGAAGTTCTGCTTGCGGCCAACGATTGAAATTCTAATTTTGGCACTTTTAGAGTTTCTCAATCTGAAGTTTGTGCAACGTGTATGCCGCGCATTTAATTTTCTTCGCTGTTAAGATATACGTTATCGGATCATATAATTATATAGTTTTGTGTGGCAGTTGTTCCCAATTTTCATCTAAAAAGTGTTATAATAATACGTTTGAATTTTATGTGTTCCAAATAGTTGTCTTGACGCCAGGTATGGGAATATTCTATTTGTTAGCTCGACTTGTAGAAATATTTGATAACCAGCAACTGAAAGTAACATCTTTTTAGTTTGTGGAAATGAAAATGACAACATTGTTGGTCGAGAATTGGTAAGAACAGAAGAGGAGTGAAGTATCACTGAAGCAGTGACTTCTTAAATATATTTTTGATATTGTTGTAACCATTTGCAATTAGTCTAATTAAAGTCAAGCACTTTGTTCCCATGTGTATGTTTTTTGTAGTCTTGTGTGCACTTTCTGGTTAAGAGTTCTTTGGCTTTTTGTTTGCTGCCAATTTTCTGTTTTTTTTTTTTCATTTGAACAGGCAAGCACTTGATTTTTAAGGTAAAAGCAGAAACTGTACGGAAGTATGAGTGGAGTGCAGGATTATATTCTTAAGGTTGGATGGAAAATGTTTCTTTTTATTTGAGTGTTAAGCACACTAATTGTTGTTATTCGATTTTATTATGTCACAAATTTAATCCTTTAGAATTTTTATATGATGTTTTTTTGCCTTCAGGCGCTCAAAACATATTTTTGTTTCAATGCGTTGCGTTAGAAGATATGATACGATTTAAATAAGACATTCTACAGATATGAGAACAATTTGGTAGAAACCAGGCCACTTAAGTTTTGCTAAATTAAGAGGATGTGCAGAGAGTTTTTCTTATTTCTTTTTGGCATAATTTATTTGGTTTTTTCTTGCAAGACCAACGACGGTACATTCAGTGGCAAATAATTGACTTTTCCAACATGTTTAAAGTTCTATAAGTGAAACGTGTTAAAATTTTACAAAATGTTTCTCCTTATAAAAGGGTTTAGTTTTATTATTACAAAATCATTAAAGACCCAAGAGACACTAGAGAATGTTTTGCAGCGTTGTGATTGACCGCATAAATTTATGTTCTTCTCTGTACAACTTGAGAAAGGAAGGGACCTGGGGGCTATTTGCTTTAACAGCTCCCAAAGGATCACATTTGTAATCCATCATTTTGTGATATTAAAAAATGTTTCTGCTTACTTACATGTGCTTTCATATTGAAGTCAGTCTTGTCTGGAAAGAAAAGAAAAATAAAAAGTGACGTTAAACCTTTTTTGTAAGAGAATTTGTTTGCTGATTTTTAAATGTAAAATAAAAAAAAATAAAAACGTTATCAATTTAATTTTTTTTTCAAATTCAAGGGAATTTAAAAGAGTTTAATTTGTGCTTTAATCGTATATATCTTTTCTCTATATTGCAAAACGTGTTTCTTATCCATCTTCAATGTATGAATCGATTGAACTTTCGCCATGAAAATGTTAATAGTGCTGCAGGATTGTAAAATAACGACATGCGGGGTATCAACATGCCCAAGGACTGTTTCTTCTACTTAAAGATGAAATATTTGTTCATGTCATGGTTGCAGTTTTATTTTACTGGATATAATGATATCGAAAGAGTTTTATCTTCCGTTTCTTTTGCCTTTAAACGCAGTTTTATGAAGCACTTAATTATTCGAAAATATATGACATCAAATATGATGTACTCAAGCGAAACTTTAAGACTGTAACATTTAAATATTTAAGTCAGCCATAATGTCCCTTTTTATACTCTGAGTCATGACCGCCGCAAAAAAGGGGGGCACATCAAAAAACCAGAGCACCCTATAAACAAAATTCCTTCTTCAGAATTGTATTAAAATAGTTTTCGTGTTATTAAACTTGAGATTGTCTTAAAGCAAACCAACCCAGTTTCATATTTATGTTAGTGAACCCACCACAAAGACAAGTTACGGATCAGTTTCATGTCTAGTGCTATAGTTTTCATATTGTGTTGGCCACAGGTAAGACATAAACTTTAAGAAGCAGTTCATTTCTAAAGGCGTTTATTACTCACACTCAGCCGAAGCCACAGTAAAATACCAGCAAAAGAAGTAGCACGGGAGAACTTGAAAGTGTGCAAAAATAGTTGGGCCCAAAAGATGCTGCCTTTTTATGTCATATTAAGTTCGCTTCCAATGTCATCTGCCTTCATGTTGTTCTCGACGTATTTACTTTTGCCAATTTGCCACTTGCACAGGAGTACTTTGGGCTTCCTCATGGGAATTTATTTGTTTTTCCTCTCTCCCTCTCTGCAATTTCTTATGAGGCAAGAGAAACTGTAAGACAGTTGTATTCTTTTCATAAGAAGTTGTAAAGTTTTATAGCCTCTTGTTGTTATTTCTTGTTTATGTGTTCAAATATTAAAACGGCCATAAATTCAATTATACCAGCAAAACATATAAAATTCATTTTTTTTTTTTTTGCAAAAGCCGAAGCTCAAATAATTCAATGATCCTTTTGTGCATTTTAGTGGCCATTTATCTTTATGTGCGTGAGTATAAACTTGATGATAAGAAATAAATGTGGAGCTTTCGCGACGAAATGTAAAGAAAAGCTTTAAAACTTGGAAACTTATTTTGTTCAGACAGTAAATGTTGGGTACGGGCGAATCGTACTTATTGATTTTAATCCTTTTATTACTGCTGCATATTGACGTGAATCGCATCAATTTACAAGTTTAAATTATGTTAAAATATAGCAAAATTCGTTTGTACTCTTTATTTACGAGTTTTGGAATAGATTCGTTTCGAAAACAATATCGAAATTAAAAAATATATACATTTTTATATGAAGAAGTAATACTGAACAACAGAAAAGGCTGCGTATGAGCAACAACAAAAAACGAATCAAATACTCATACGCCGCAGCTGAATATTCTGAATAAATGATATACGAATATGCGAATAACAAACGAGAACCGTGAAAATCTTTTTGTTGAGCTTTTAGACGTGTGAGCACCCTGTAATTGCAAGTAGCTGTACACATTCAAAGTTCATGTTAAAATTGTAACATAAACGGAAGCAGGAAGCTTTTGTGCAGTAAATAGAAAAGCTCATGTCGGGGGTTTTCAGAGAAAAAGTGCAAACAAAAAGAACGACAAAGTATAACTGTAATGAAAGCTTTTTCTCTGGTACAACTGAACCGGTGACCTTGACAAACAAAGAACGAACGTCAAACAGCTGATTTTACGATTACGAATCAACAATTGTTTGTGTTGCAAGCAAACATTAACCCAAACAAACAAGTTGTTGTTGTTGCAAATACGTCTGTTTTTTCGCTTCAAGATTCTTCTTCAAAAAATAACAAACAAAAACTTCTGCACATTGTTGCTTTTTGCTAATAAATAAGAGAAATGAGCTTTTTTATTACAAAATGTCTCCCTTAATTTGGGAATTTTAGCTCTTTAAGAAACTTCCGAGGGTTTTAAGCAGCAGTTAATGCAGGAACTACGATAGCTGCGTAGCTGCTCTTTTCTCTTTTCTTTGTTTCAGGTGTGCATGTTGAAGGAAAAGTGTTTTCCTGCAACTCAGTTTGGCTTGAGTCTTTGTAGGCGTTTGTTGTTGGCGCCACTTTGTAAGCGCAACCACAACGTACAAGTGGTTTTTGTTTTTATTCAAACTTGACTATTCACACAGACTAACTCACGGTATTTGATTAAAATTTTTTACATTTCCTTTCCATCAGTGTTTGCGAGTGTGTGTGTGTGTTTGTCTGAATACAATAATTTTCTTTTAGCGAAACTTGTTTATCTGCGCTGAAAGGGAAACAGACAAGTTGTTGCGGCGTACGGAATTAATAGTGAAAACTTGGTTCCGTTTACTTGAGTGAAACGAAAAACCCACTCTGGCCGCAATGTGGGACATGTAAAGTTTTCCTATTTTTAGAGCATCATCAATTATAAGAAATATGTGCATGTTGTTACACACGGCAAGTGTAAATGCAAAACTGGTGATGCCTTCAAGAGCTACAGTTGTTGTATGTGTGCACTTCAGTGTGTTTGTGTGAATATTTAATAAGTGTTTTGCAAACTTTTGGAAAAAGCAACGGTTTGAAAATGTCTAAAATTGTGTGCATTGAGAAAGGAAATTCTTTAAACTTTAAAAAAGTGTTTGCAGAAGAAAATTAAATTGATTTAACATCAAATTTTTAAAAATAATTAACAAAATATTTTTAAAAAGTTATTGAATTGTGTATCAAATAATAATTGCATTTGTGAAAAGAATGTTTATTTTATAACTTCTACTTAAATGTGTTTCTTGATAAAGTTCTCCTTCGAAACTTCTTTAACATGACCTCAAAGCCATGGTAAAAATAAGTAAAAATATATAAATTAAGTCTGCAAAAGCTAAAAGAAAAACCTCATTGGAGTACGTGCAGTGTAATAAAAAGAACTTGAATTTCTAAATGAACCCTAAAAAAGCACATCTAAATAATTAACAATATTAATATTTTAGAAATTGAAGCAGGGAAAAATACTTTAAGCCTTTTGCTTCTTATTGAGTTCCCAATTGTGTTGAAAATTTTTCGAAAATCGCAAAAAAGTCTATGACATGCAGTTTCAAAGTGAATCATGAAAGAGCTGATATAAAAAGCATTGAATGTGACTAAAAATGAATTTAATTATTTTACAAACTGTATCCCACAGGACTTGCCACATACATGAGACACGGAATGTTGTGGCCGCTTAATTCATTTACAATTTAAATTTCAAATAATTAATTTAATTCAATTATAAATCCAAGCGTCTTTTTACTCCCTCATATTCGTAAATTAACTCTAATTATATCAAATATGCGTAGGCCCTTTGTGATGGTGTGACCATTGTAGTTGTTTTTTTAC
Source organism: Linnaemya vulpina (assembly GCA_963675445.1). Classification (NCBI taxonomy): domain Eukaryota; kingdom Metazoa; phylum Arthropoda; class Insecta; order Diptera; family Tachinidae; genus Linnaemya; species Linnaemya vulpina. The sequence goes on along the minus strand of OY776276.1, from coordinate 117,604,039 downwards.
TTTTTCTTTTGTTACAAGTAAATGAAACTCTAATTCAATTATCTTTTAGAATTGTGGTTTTTATTTTAATGGTGCTGATGCTGGTTTTTTCTTTGCAAGTAAGATTTCATGAAAGACCCTGGAAATTTTCGGAAGTTAAAATGTCGAGTTGTCCCCGAATTAGGTTTTTCTATAGTAGACTTTTATTGCCGGGAAACAAGTTAAAGCCCGATTGCTTAATTAATTTCTATACATAAAGATGTGAATTGTCCTCCCTGGCAGCACTCTTTTCACACACATGCATACAGATGTGCTGGCACAACAGGATATTTTATATTATTCCATTTTCTCTTGTACTCGTTTTTATATTTTATTTCGTTTTGGGAGACATTTATTTTATATGTGAAATATCTCACATCAGTTTGTGTGAACGAAATACGTTACGTGTAATCGGATTAAATTCATCAAAGTGTTGATTGTCCTTATTCACACAAAAAAATCCAAAACGAGCTAAACTCAAATGGAACACCAGTTTTCACATCGCATTCAATGTTTAACACTATTTTTAATAAAATTACGAGTGTTAAACAACTTCAAACAGAGTGAAAGTATCTTGAAACAAATTCCGCCACTTAATAGAATTCATATTTGCAAGCATAACTAACGTATCCTCACATTCTGGTATTTATGAAACTTTTTTTATAGAATGAGTTACACATTTAGAAGTTTCAAAATTAAATCGAATATTTGCGGGTTCGTTGTTTACGTTGAAAGCAGAATCGTTTACTAAAGAAAGACTTTCAGGCTGAATTTTCTATTTGGTATAAAGAAATCTCTAAATCGTTTCAGATAACATAAAACGTTATTTTATATATTTGAAAAATAAAAGCGATCCCAAAAGCCCTTCCACAAAACTTCCAGCAATCTAAAGGTATCCCGGAAAGTCAAATAAACTTCGATATTTCTCGAGCAGAATACTCGATTTAGAATCTGTATGTCGTTATCAGACGTTGTTTTTCAATTACAACTTCTCTTCGCTTTCAAAATTAAATGATCTTGTAGTTAAAAAAAAAGCAATTTTGAAAAATTTCAATAACATTATGCATAACGAAAGTTGATATCTAAGCAATTCTGTAACTTCAGTTTTGATTAGTTGATCTATTCAAAGACTTGCGCAACATGAAAATCAGAATGCCATGTCTGAAGTGAGAGAAGTGGCGAAATGTAGCAAGAACTCAAGAACTCAAGTGGGAACTTCAAAATCTATTTATATCGAATTCCTTTCTAAACCTGCACTTACAGTATACACTTATTTCTTCAACCCCGTATTCTTTATAATATCTTCTCTAGAATTCAGTTCTTACATCCCTAAAATCCCACTGGTTGACAAAAACTAGATGGCAACGCTAGACCTGCCTACAGCATTTGCAGGACATCGACTTGCATGTGTGTGTCTCAGTTGCTGGTGTGCATAAAATAAATTCAATATAAACGATTCCATGAAAGTCGGCTCTTTTTCAGTTGCTTTTTTATTCTGCAAACTTTTTGTTTTCAAATGAAGGCGTTAAACTGTGAGTGTAATTGCGTTCAACGAGGTCCTTTGAATTCGAAATGTGCTGAAAATTGTGAGAGATGTGACAAGTGAAACATATAATTAAATGTAACGTGACAAACACAAATAGATGGCACGTAAAATTAGCATTTCGTTTATCTGCAGTTTTATTACTCCATCAGTTTTGTGTTGTAATTTTTATTAAAGATTTCCCTTTTCCTTCCAAATGTCCTTCAGACATATACAAAATATATGTGACAATTGAGCGAATTGCGTGAGAAAAATAATAAAAGCAGAAACTGTGCATTATTATTTCAAAAGGATTAAAACAGTTTGTACGTGACTAAATAAGTTGGAACGAAATAAGTTATGACACATTTTAATTGAAATTAACTTTGAATTTCGGCCTGAAAGCTAAAATTTCGCAAGCCGACAATGGCGAGGAGTGTAGCGCATGAGAGCCGGGGGCAGGAGTGCCAATGTCCTATGACGACAAATATTTTTCAAATATTCATTCTCAATTCAAATTAATAAAACTCAAGCGAACGATTGTAATTTTAAACTAATTTTGTGACAGATTCGAGTGCAGATATATCGCAACAGGAAGTTGGATCGATGACAGGTTGTCCCATTTCAACAATTAAAAAGGATGCAAGATATTTGGCGTGAACAGTTATTTTTAATTTTTTTCTGTTGTTGAAATTTTCGTCAGAATCTAAAATATTTTTTATTTTAAAATGTCTTTGTCTTATCCTGTCAGCTTAAGAAAAGTGATGTTTCGTCCTTTAAATTTGAGTTCTCCCGTATTAAATTGTTTGTATGACGTTATTAAATTTTTGGATGAGTGTGAAGGATAAAACAAAAGTTGCGTTGTGTAAATAAAGACGTCCAAAAAATAGCAAAAAATGCGTAAAATCTGTTTCATTTTCTGTTTATTTGTTTTACACTTCTTATCCTTTTTTCTGGCCCTAATTGACATTTATCAGTTGGCTGAAAGTGAAGGCTAATATTTGAGATAAGCACGACTAATTTGGGGTGGACTGCATAATTTTATGCCTCATTTCCATTGTCTTTTGCCCATTTCAAAGGGACAGCCGTTTCTTTTGTATTCCAGTTCTAGAATTCACACAACCGTTTTGGTTTCTTTCATGACACATTTTTATAACTTTCTTTCTGTTTGGGGCTGATGGCTAATTGGCGAGAGCTCAAATATGTTGTTGTTTACTTTCGTTACCTTTTTGTTAGACTTTTTTAAGTTTTCCATAAAAGTTAACGGCAGGATAAGGATTTTTGTGAAAGAAAATTGATAGAGAAGTTTCTTGAACGCGCACTTACTCGCATATTATTTTTATCATGTTTTTTAAAAGCTCAACAAAAATTTGTGTTAAATTCTTTGCATTTGCTGTTTGTGACGTTAATTTTAATTGTAAAAGCGGGTATGGAAAAAGGCATGTCTTTTAGTAAATTTTGTCACAATTAGTACACCCTTATCTGCATCCTTTTATGGCACTAATTCTTTCTATTTTCAGCAGACCTTGAATACGTTTATGAATTTCATTCAGACTGAACAGAAATAAGTAGATAAGCAACTAATCGTATTCTGCTCTCCACTTTTAATTGAATTCTACACCTCCCTAAAGTCTTTATGTGATCTAACTGGCTTAAAGCAAAAATATATTTTATTAAAATCTTTATTATAAAAAAGGTGAGGTTTTGCAAAAGTGCTCGTATACTCGTGCTCGTGAAATGTGAAAGTAACATGCGATTTAAATATAAAACCTCAAATACTGTGCGACGTTGGATAATTTAATGAATGACTCGTTATTCTTTCCACTGAAAACTGAAACTAAAATGTTGAAAATAATCTTGGAATATAATTAATATTAAATAATAGAAGAGCATTAAGAGCAGAGCTTCAAATAAATGCGGATCCAAGTGTATCGAAATATTATTTTCTTAATTTTTTGTGAATAATAAAATTTCATAATTTTCTTTTACATTTTAATTTATTTCACAAATTTTAATTTGTGAATTGCCTTCTTTCCTTACCGATATCGAAATAATATTTAAGGATATCATTTAAATGAGTGACACACATCGGCAGGATAATCAATTAGTTCTCTCCGGACGTGTTTTACTCGAAGACATTTTGAACGAGAGAGAGCTGCACTTCAAACCTGAAGTGGCTTCTGCTACTTAAAGCCCAATTTATTTATATTTTAAGGCGCACATTAAAATAAAATATAATAAATCTCAATATGCGTACAACTGGTTCGCTTCTTGTTCTATTTCTTAATCGATTTCATATATTCATATAGAGAACGGAAAGCATCAAGCATTTTCCTTTTACTGCGATCTCAAGTTGCAGATCATAGTGAAAAGAATATTCAACAAAAGTGCAAAATGAAGGAAATGGTCATTTCACCGTAAAAAAAATAGAACTCTACTTTACAAAAGGTCCTTCTTGTCTTTTGAAAGCATGTGCGTCATCTGACAAACAATAGCCAGGCCACTCTGTGGGCTAATAATTCCTAATGATTCATGTTGTTGCTGACAGGCAGCCAGCATATAAAATTGAAGTTTACTTCATTATCCTTTTCTCAGTTAATGATTTTCGCAATTTCGAATTGAAATATCTTGTGTAGCTGTCATGTTTGTGTTTACAGAATGTTTTTGAAGGCTAATCCTTCGCTTTTGTAAATTATATCTGTTCGTGGAAATTTGAAAATGGTCTTGAGTTGATTCCCTCCAATTTATTAGCCGCAGCAGAGGAATATGATTATGGTTCTGCAATAAAAAGACAGTTGGATTAACTGTTAATTTTAGTCATGGTATACAGTGCTATAAAGTGGAGGTATGCATCAGTGAAAATTTAGTGGCACTAGATGTTAGAAGGATAAAACGGAACGGTCTGCTATCACGTTTAAAAAACTAACGAAACGTTGAAAAATAGTTACAGAACAAAGAGGAAACTATTTTTTTATATTCGAATAGATTTTGTTGTTAAAAGTGATCCACATTACAATTAAACCCCACTGTACTTTATTATTTAATAATATTGGCGTCTTGCATGAGTAGAGAAAAGGAAGTTTGCAGTGGGTAGATGTAATCCCTGTCCTTCATTTGCAATCAGCACGATCAAAATAAATATTCGATTCTCAACTGCGTTATAATTATTCAGTCTTTTACTTGCTAAAAGCGTTTCTTTCCCATTGAAGTAGGATGATGGCGTTGTCCATGTGAATACGTGCAGGCATAAATAGATATTCAATTGATTTTTCGCTTCCCCAGCGCCAATTTGAAGATATTATAAACATACAATTTTTAATTATCAACGGTTTTGTTTGGCGCGGTTAAAACTTTAACTCTAAATGCCGTTATTATTTGCACATACACACATGCAATGGGAAATTGATTTGTTAATAAACAAACAGCACATCTATCATTAATAAACGGGTATAAAATAACTTATGGAATGAATTAATGATGCATGACAGGCAACCACAAACACACGCGCATAATTAAAACAACAAATGAAAAAATCAATGAAAATAATAGAGTGCAAATGGAAAGCAATTTATATGCACTTCGGCAAAATTAAAAGCAGAGCGATACAAAAAGTTTTGTAAAATAAGTAAAAATATCAAAAACAGTCTTGTGAGCGAGTGCGGTTTCTGGTTTCAACATCAACATGTCCCACACGGACACGGCCTCGCTTATTTGCCAGCGCAATTCGGTAACCGGCAATGCAACACAAATACACTCTACAGTGCGGACTTCCTCGGCAAACACTTCAACTTTAACTCCTGGTGCAGCGGTCTATAAAGGTTTGCCTCAGCAGCAGATATCGCTGCCCTCCAGTGGTACGACATCGACGGGAGCATGTCTAAGCAAGTCCTCATCGTGTCCGGATTCCCCCATACGACGGGTTTCTTCCACCTTAAGAAACTCTGCTGTTGGCCTTGCGACTAGATTTTTCAACAAATGCCGAGCGGCTACATTCACAGTCGATGGTGCGACATACACAATAGGTAAGACATGATCAAGAGTATGTTCTTTCGGAAAATTAAGTTAAAGCAACTTAAAGGTTCCGATGAGAAGGCAAACTTTAAGTGACACGCAAGCCCAATTGCCACTTTCACCAACAGTTTAAGGGAGCATTTTGGTGATATTATCCTTGAGCTTTTTAATTAACATTTTATTTTTATTTTTACTATTGAAGGTTGTGGGAATACCAAATTGAGTCGAATAACATATGAAATCACGTTTTATATATTCATTTTCTAGTACTACACATTTTAAGATCAGTTTGAAGACAATTGAACATCAACATGACAATTAGGATACGAGCAATTCCTAAAAAAAAAGTTAACTGAATGCATTCACACGTTCATCCTTCAACTCGAAGTTTTTTTCATAATCGCATAACAAAATTATTAGATTTTGGCTTCAATTATTTGTCGGAAATAAAACAATAACATCAAATATTTGCCACGAGTGCCCACACCTTAAGAGTATGTAAGAAAATACTTCAACGTGCTGACATGTTTATTCACCTACCGAATGCATGTTTAAGTGGGATCTTAAACTATTTGATTAATGCTGTTCTTTATCCTTTACATTTTGTCATTCGGTCTTAAGACATCTTCGAATAAATAAAATAAGTTTTTTCATAATAAATTTATATTAAAAATTAAGTAAAACATTTCTAAAGGTCATGTTACACATGTCTTGAGCGAAATTTCTAAGGGAATGTCGTACTCCCAATTAAACAACTGCGAAAGGATGGTGTTGGATGTACATAAAAATTTTACACACGAAGAAACAATCTTTATATCAGTTGGTATCTAAAACCAACAGAACTGAGAGAAATATTTAGAATACAAAAACATTAAATTAATTTAAGCAAAGAAAAGGATATGAAAGTGTGTATCCTGTTTTAGGAAAGGGCAACAAGTGTCCAACACTTTCGCCTTTTCTGATAACAAACGTTTTCTATATGTTTTTCCTTTATTTCATTCTTTCACGCCACAAACTGTTGTGTTCAGCAAAAAGCGAGAAACAAAAGGAAATCTCCAGGGACAAATTGACAATCAATGTGTGTGACATACGGACAGCACACTTACACATTCTCACTGTTTTAAAAGTTAAACAAGAATGACATGTTGTACCAACACAAAGCCAAACAACACAGACGGATGTGAGAGAAGAAAAGTGTCTTAAATCACACTCACACACACACGCCTAAATGTTGTCAAACATATTGTTGTCTTGTTTAACTGTATACCAGCCCGTCCGAAACTGAATTTATATCTAAAAAATTTAGCTGCTTTTAATTTTTATACAGTTTGAACTAAAAATAGCAGGAGTATCTACAGAGAATACACACGAAATATTATTATGGAATTGGATTTTCGAAAACTGCCACATAAATCTCTACGGTTACGGGCGACTTATAATGAAATACTCCCTAGTAAAAGTGGAACAATTATACGTTTTTACGTTTCTAGTTTTCAATGGATAATGATCCATTCCCTGGTCCTGGTTGATCTAGTCCAGATCTTTCGCAGAATGACCTTCAGATGGTTAAAGAAATATGTGTTTTACGTAAACGAAGGCATCAAACATTTCAACAACACGGGCCCATTGAAATATTCTACTGACGCTCAATAATATTTATTAGCAGCGCACAAAGTCTTTAAAAACAATTTTTGTTTATGGCTGAAGAAAATATTAAATATTATTTTAAAAGAAATAGAAAGTAACTCAAAAGAAGTCCTTTGCAAAGAAAAGACGTTCACCGACAAGTTGATGGTCAAGACTACAAGTGTCAGCAAATAAAGCCACAAGACAGGGATAAAGTGGACACAATGTATTCGCTTATTTATGTTGACAATGTACACATGTCCTTAACAAGGATTCGATATTAAAAAACAAAACAGCAAGAAAATATTATAAAACATGCCGCTCTGCTGCCTTCGTTCAGAAGGTCCTTTCAAACTTAAACGTAACAAACACCAATAAAGAGCTCGGCAAATAAAACAAAATAAAATAAAATATTAAACATGTTCAAGTGCTTGAGACCGTTTAATATTGATTCTTGTTATTTATTTATTATTTTTTCTTACAACAAACAGGTGTTTCCATTGCAAACACTAGATTTTCTTTTGATTAGTTTCAAGCATTTTAATTTATTTTGCTGCCCAGAAAGTGTTTGATATCCTGTTGTTTGCCTTGTACGTATTGTTATTTGATTAAATTGCCAGAACGATTACAATTTTAATAAGTTTTCTTAGTTTGTAAGTTCATTCGTTCCTCTGCTTCACTTGCAACAACTTGTTGTTGTATGTTGGAGCAAACAAAGTTTAAAGGATATAACAACATTCTGTTGCACAGCTGCGGTCAAAGTTTTAAACTCAATAAAGGATATTTTAAAAAGTGTTTTAAAAGATTTGGACTGACACAAACTGGACATTAAAATATTTTTCGGATTTGAAGCGAAAATATTATGATTCAATATCCTGTGATTCATTAAACCAATTTTACACCATCATAATTTTATTCCCTTGAATAGCTTGACTAATTTGGCAGTTGGTAAAAGAAAATGTGCATTAAACTTTTTAATATTTTTACAAAATCCATATGATCATTTTACAGGCTATTAAATACTTATTTTTCACTGTTGCCAAAGCAGATCTTACAAACATGCTTTTGGAAAGATGAAAAATTTTTAAATTCTAATTTAATTTACAAAAAGCTCGACCGATTATATTCATTCTTAATTTAAAATTGACCAGTTTTTAAGTGTACGTGCTATAACTTGAGGCATCATCTGCATTGACCTTCAAGTAGATGTCCTGAAAAAGGAGCAAAACTAAAAAACTGCACATAAAATCATTATTCTTAAACTTCTTTCAACTTAAAGAGTTTACAAGCGTCTGAATTGCAAACTTTCTTTGCAAATTTAAAAACTCGTTAGACCATCACGACTGATAGTGAAAATAACGCAAGAAACTTTTATCGATTGTGCAGAAGAACGCATGAGTTAATAAAGTGTGTGCACTTCCCCTTCTTGTCTTCGTGCTGACTTCAACGAACAGATAATGAAAAATAAATTACTCTTCGTTGTTCGGCCAATTCATACAGAATCACTTTCCTTCAGTTCTTTTCCTTAGATTTTCAATGTGATTTGTTGTGGTCTACTATTCTTTATTAAACTTTGTCTTCCTGTTTTTCTTTTTCTTTCAAACTATTAAATCGAGAGCATAATAGGAGAAGTCAAACAGCACAAGCAAATTAAAAAGGAGAAATTTCAAAAGAAATAACGACCACATAAAGCACTGCTGTTTGTATTGATGTGTTGGTGTTTATTTAATAGAACAATAACAAGATTTTGTGCATACAAACAGAGATAAGATGAAGCCAATTCCGTACTCATGTGTAAGTGAATGTATGCATACAACATAAGTACATGAGTATATGTGGGCTTGTGTGTAAGCATGTGTGTGTACCTAAACTTTAAACAGTATTTATAGAGACGTAGAAGAGACACTTGAAGTAGTGAGGAAAAGCAAAATGGTCTTGGCGTTCCATGCATCCGGAGAAATGGATTGCACATTGAAATGAATAGATATGCAAGCATGTGCTGGCGTATGTGTATGCGGAGCACATGACACAAGGAAAAGTAAATCTAAAAAATAGTTTGAAACTGTTTGCTAAAGAAACGGATGACAAAAGAGAAGACTTGGAAGTAAATATTGCAGTAACTTCAATTGACAGTTAACACGTTGTGTGAAAGATGTTTGACATATTCGAGAAGCTACAAAAACATTCAATACGAACGATATTTTAGCTACGGCCAGAGCTACCGGTGTGACGATTTCTATCAAAGTTGGTGATAACTTTCTTAAATGCGCAGATGAATAAATTTAGGGACTTTCTCTTCCAAGTCCGACAGAAGAGTATATTTTCTAATATTGATGTATAAAAATTCTAAGAATTTTGTTGGCCGAAGAAACTGTTAAAATCAATATTTTCCTACGCAGCGAGCATATATTAAATATAATGCAACTATTTATTAGATAAATTATCAAACACTATTTTGGTCTTTGTAAAGAGAAAAAGTTCAACATAAAATGTGCTCTTCAGAGGACTTCAATTTGTTCACGTAAAAAGTTTCATGTTAAAAAAGTTTATTTATTGACTCATTGAAAGTTATAGTTTTCTTTTTTTCTTCTCATTTGATTAAGTTTTTTAAATATCTATTTTGACAAAAATATTTGATAGCGGCAACACTGCAACATTATCCTTTTATATTTCCAAGTTCCAGTTTTGATATATTTTTCAAACGCAGTGCTGAAAAAGTTGTCTTATCCTCTCAATTTATTTAGCGTTTGTAGCTGAAAGAGATTTTTTCTTCCTTCCGAATTGTGTGGAAAAGAAAAACGATATAAAATTCGCTTACTTTTTAAAGACTGCAGGGAAAAACTTATTGTCTTCATGGATTGTAGCGATGGGAATGTTTAAAGATTTTTACGAAGATTGAATCAATTTTATTTAGATTTAATACAACAACTGATTTCATGTAAAAATCAAATTGCAAGTGTTGGGCTTTTAGTAGAAGTTTTGTGATTTTTTTTGTCTTGATTAAGTTTCATTGTACCACATTTTTAATTCAATATGACTTATTTATTAACTTTAAAACTTATTTATATTTTATTTAATTTGTTTATTAATAATTTAAGAAGGAATCAACCCTTCAAAGCCAAATATGACTCACACTCTACCCATTTGGCACATGTGTAGCAAAATACTATGAGATAAATATTCCACAATTAATCTCTTAAATTATCCGAAATAGTCTGCCATTTATAACAGATTTTTTTGTGCGTTCAGTATTTCAATTATTTAATTCAAGCAAACGCTTTGTTTCATTTCAATCCTAAATAGACAGGAAAGTAAAAAACTATAGCGAAATGCTAAAGATAAATAAGGATGTAGTACGTAAATGAACACCTGATACAAGTTAAGGTTTTTATGATGAAAAATATATTTCATTACATTATTGCGTTACCTACTCCACATCTAGTTTCTGATTTTTTCATAATTTGAAGTATTCCCTTCAACACACTGTTTATTTATCCAAAATTTTTTTTTGTTTGTTCTAAATAATACTTTTGCCAGTTATGGTTTTTCCTTTAAATATTTATATTCGCCTTTCTATTTTGTGACCATTAACACATTTAATTACTATTTCTGGAAATACTTTTAGTGAAACAAGATCTAGTCTTTTACCGAAAATGTGAAACTAAATACAGATGTTTGGGTTCGACGCACTTTGAAAAGTCATTATCCTTAAGATGGAATAGAAGAATTAATCAAAGCAAACGAAAACAATTACATTCCAACAAATCAATACCGTGGGAGCAATACAATCACGGCAAAATGAATTACGGTTATTTATTTTAGAAAACAAGAATAACGAATACAACGAAATATAATGAAACAGATAACAAAAAGATCAGCAAATATAATTCGACCCCAAGAAACAAAAGAAAAACAAACTCTTACAATACAGTTTACATTAAACATCAAGCCAGTAAATTTGTGTGTGTGTGTGTGCGTGTGTGTACTTTTTCACATAAAGGAAAATCTTTGTGAGCAGAAGTAAAAAGGAAACAAAATGGAATAAATCCTTTTGTGGATGCTTTCAGGGCATGATTGTTTACGACTTAAGTATGCGTCACTCACGCACATTCACACAAACGCGCTAAATACATACAGCAGACTTTAACTTTCATCATTGAAAATGCGTTTTAACTGTGAACGGGTGCTTTCTCCTCATAACTAGACAACAATTGTAACAGCCACATCCGGATCTGCGGGCGCAATATAAAATTAATTGACTTGAAACTTATTTCAAAACAATATTCTTAAAGAATTAGTTCAGTAATCCTGCCATTCCTTCTCAATAAGACCATGGGCAAAGTTTGTGGTTGAATCTGATACAAACACACAGTATTACATTCACACGCACGCACACACACACACAAACGATTAATGCTTTGGATTTACAATTTAATACCTGCGTTATGGTGTTTGTGTTGGATTTCTTTATAATTATTCAATATTTGCCAACTCTTTAAGAAATGTTGCTTTAATTATTTTGAAAATAAGTTTTTTTATTTACGAAAATGTTTTAGCGTTTGCACCAACACTTTAGCCATACTTGAGAAATTTTCGTACTACATTTATAAATTTAGTTTGCAATTGGGCAGCGACAGAAACCTTTAATAACGTAAAATGTGCGGATGGCTTTTTGCCAAATTTTGTTTGAATATTCAAAGTGATCAATTGAGGGATCGTCAGCGAACCTCTAGCCAATATTAATTACAATTCAGCCTGAATGAAAATCAATCACAACAAGAACTAATTGGTCTTTTCTCTATTTTTCTTCTACTTTTTGCTCTACATTAGCTGGCTCTTTTCCAAAATTCGTTTATATCTTTTCAACTAACAGGCAGACAGTCCCATTATGTTTCCCACTTCCAGATAACTGAGCCGCTAATAGTTATTTGGTGTTCATTAAGTAGCAGCTACACGTCTTTGACATGAAATATGTTTAACACCCTTCAAAACACGCAACAGTTTCCGGTATTAGAAAAGCAGTGAAAATACATGCGAACACTCCTTCATAAACGAACTCAATAATGAACTTTTCCATGGCAAAATCAATAAACGGTTTATTACACGTTTTTTGTGTGAAAAGGAACACTTTCGTTAGCAAGATAACAACACCAACACCACTCTGAGCGAATAAAATTATTTGTAAAATTTAAGCCACACAAATTATTTTCAATTGCAGACATACAAAAGTACTGACTAAAGCCACTTTCTCTAAAAATCCACGCACTTACAACTCTGGAGTTGCTTGAAAATTAAAAAAAAAGAAATTACCGCAACAATTATTTACAGCCAACGTCTTGGTTGATACCCAGCGGTTTCGATTGAGCAATAAATTCAAACTTGAAGTAGACGGTTTAGCTAATTTTAAACGCTTTAATTCAGAAGTTTTGCGCGTCAGTTTCAATTCAGGAAGGTTTAAATGGAACGACATTACACCCTTCTCCCGCCTTCCTGAACCCATTATCCCAGTCCCAGCGCAATGCATTGCATATGCAAGTATCGTCTCCTGAGTGCTGGTGCTACTCATAAAAATAGTCAATAAGTTCTACAATAACTTAAGAAGCGTTCGGGTAAAATCGCAAACTCTATCATGTATTTTCTTTTAGTTCAATATGTAATAATCATCAGATCTGCTGGGGATATGCGTACACGCAACATAAAGTATTTTCTTGGTTCATTAAATCGACGGAGGCATGTTTGAAATGCGTCCTCCACGCACGAATAGAACCAAAAATAAAATTTCAAATCACGTAACATCCACGAACGCACATGAAATATTTCAACGCACACAACTGCCAAATTAATACACATAAATTTGTAAGGGCCAGTGTGTGTGTAAAAGTATTAAATAGCTTCGGGTTATGTTGCTGTTGATTAGAAGCTGCACGTTATTTTATTTGCGCAACAGTTCTTTCTATTCACTTGAAATCCAAGTCAGATATCAGCAGTCATATTAGGAATCGCTGTAAAAATTAAAACTGATTTCCCTTTTTGGGATGAATAGACAGTAAATGTGTTCTTGCAGTAGGAAAACTCTTTAAATCTCTTCGTAAGGAATTTTGCATGCTTTTCGATTTCATTGTATTTTCGTCAGATCAGCGTCTGCAGCCCATTTCATTACAAATATTGTTTCGATTAAATTCTTTTCTAGGAAAAGCATAATTAAATTCTTTTAACCAACCATATGGAAAGACTTTCATCCGAGAATACTCTAATATGAAAACCAGTAAAATTTCAGAGATTTGATTCAGAAAATAGTTGCCTTGTCTGATCATAAAAATAACTATAGAAATAATCAAATTAAAAATACTACGTGGAGCAAATTTTCAAACTAATTCAGATAAATGAACCGTAACAGAAATTAAAAGTTCTGACTTTAAAAGGACGAAAGGGACCAGCTTTTCCCGCGTATTTATGTTTATCAAAGTCGATAATTAAATGCTAATACGACATAAAACAGGCAAAAGTAAAATCAAAACTAATCCAACAATAAAACACCCTCTTATTTGCTATTAAAGGGAAAGGAGAGATAAACCGTGACGAACGAATATCTGATAAGTATGCAAATTTTGTTAAAATTGATTTTATATCGCCTTTTATTGTATTTAAACTTTTTGAATTTCAATCTTTTTTAATCTTTTGCCCCCAAACATTTTTGTCTCCAAGTTATTTAGTCTACAAACGACGCATTTCGTTTTCATAAGCAAATCAAATCAGTTTTTGGTTTGTAAAACGGAGAAAAGTCAGTGTTAAATAAACAACTTCTGCTTGAATAACAAAAACTATGAGCTGCAGTGGCTCATGCCAACCTTTTAAGCGCTTGTTCGGCTTCCGTTTTTAGTCTCAACTGACTACTACGGAAACCATGGGGAGATGGGTTATATTAACGCCTGCAGCGACACGACTGTTTGTGTCTGTGTCAGTGCGTAAGAGAGTATTTGTTTGAGATTTCCTTTTTTAAGATAAATTTCTGATTCAATTAACACTTGCAGTTTATCTCCCTGAAGCATAATTTCAATGGTTTTATTCAACAAGTTCGCACAAGAAAATGCCAGTCAGAGCTTTAAATATGCGTGATCATTTAGTTAATTGACTGGAGATAAATTTGCAGCTACAACAAAGGTTTTCTGAGAAAATACATCAAGTAAATTAAGAACTTAAGTGAGTCTTAGGAAAGTGAGAGTTAAAGACGGTTGCAAAGCATCTTTTGTAATTCGCTCTGTAGGCGCAAAATTTATTTGATGTGTTTTAATAAATAAATAATATTGCGAATATCTTTTTTGCTGACTGTGTCCTGTTCACCTCAGCTTAAGTTCATGTAGTTATTTGTAATAGAAACGAATTTATCACATATTCAAGTAATAAAAAATTATTTGATAACTCGAAAATTTGAACTTTAGCCTGCCTAATACTTTCAACTTAGTAGTTCGATATATAAAAATTTCGAAGACATGCACGCACTTAAGTTTTTAATAATCAGAAATAAATGATTTGATTTGATTGATTTTATTGAATTTTATAAAAACGAACGCTAACTAAATACTCATAATTATAATTTAATTGTATCAATTTTTTATAATGAAATATATTTAGTTTCAAAAGGATTCGTTTTCTTGGCCGTGATTAAAACCCTTGAAGACATTAAGTTTATTATATAAAATGACTCCTTCTTAAGAATTCTGTAACTGACTACAAAATTATTGAGAAGTGCATAAAAGAAAAAAGCAGAAAACTGTAGAAATACATTCCCAAAACTCTTATTTAACTTCTAATCAAAGCTTTTGTGAAACAACAAATTATTGGCTAAAGTAAGTTGCAGAGTTATGAATACTGATATCCGTTGATATTTAAAATATCATCTCAGTTCAATTCTTTCTGCCACGAATTAAAAACAATCGCTGCATCAAAAGCTTTAATTGCGATCAGTATGAAGAAGTAATTTTAAATGCGCAGAGCAGACTTTTCAAAATGCGAAAATTTTCAATGATTAAGAGTCAAGGTTGTTTTGAATAAAATCAGTATCTGAGCCATGATTTTTACGGGTCAAGTTTTATAAAATTTCAAATATGCAGAGTCATGAATATATAAAAATATGTGGCAAATTTTGCTTTAAGTTTTTTTGTATATAATTATTTAGCTGGTTTCTTAGCTGAAGGAATCAATTCAGATTCAGATTTATTTTGTTTGGAATGTTTCTAAGAAACGTTTTTGCTGACTCCAACAACATAATTTTATTAAAACAGTTTGCCAAATTATTTTAGGGAATTGAAGAATTCCCAAGTGACATTTCAAGACTTCACGTACGACCAACAATTTGTTTTGTATGGTTGTATGAACGAAGTTAAATTTCGTGTTATTATGAACAGTTGAGTGACTCCGTTTATATTAAAAACAGAAGGCAAAGTGGCATCGTTTACGAGGAATCAGGCAGTTCAAATTACCTGTTTTAGGAGCACGTAAAGTGTTTTTATTAGTTCCTTTATTAGATTGTATTGTTGTTAACTGCAAATTGATTTCTTTCAATATACGAGTATTGACAGTTTTGTTTCACAGTTTCCATCTGGTCAACAACTTAACAAGGCAGACTACTTGATGCAACGTTTGTATATTAAATATTCATCTCGTGTTTGACTCTTCTCAAAAACACATTAAAGGACATTTAAATATGAAAATATTTTTAATGAAAATATTATAATAAGCACACACACAATCGAACTTCTTTCATTCATATTTCAATCGATACTGCCAGAATATTTATTAATCCATATAACAGGTTTTCAAAAGTAAACAGAAAAATTCCAAAGTATTAAAAATTAAATTCTCTCTTCAGTTCGTTGTGCGCAGTGTGTGTGTGTGTGTATGTGTTTCTTATTAGAATTACCATTTCCAATGTCTGTGCTTTGATGTCCTTGACAGCGTTGCAATTCAATCAATTTCCTGAGTGTTCATGAAAATGTTGTAGTTGGAAAAGGATATTACAAATTGTCTGTTTAAAGAGACATGTTTCGAGTACATGTTGTCTTAGAGGTATGAATGTTTCCATGTTTATTATAGAGCCACTTGTATGCGGGCGTGTACACACACACACACATGTGCAAATATATAATTCCATGCGGTCTTGCCAGTTTATCTTGCAATTTCATTAAAACTCTTTCTTAGTGTTATTACGATGTGGATGGGTTTCTAAGGAATGTCTCTTCATTTAATTTAATACGATTAAATTTTGATAATTTTCTGATACTAAAAGAGAGAAGAAATACTTCAATTCGTTTTTGATTAAATTGGGGCTGAACAAGCAAATCGCCTGGACAATTTATTGCTCTTCCAAACGAATTAGAGTTGATAGTTCGTACTTGACAGACTACTTCAGTCAGGACAATGCAGCCCATATCTCTTTGTGGCCATTACTAAGCGTTAGACTGTGCATTACAACGTGTATTTAACTAAATAGAATGAGGGATTTTAGTTTTTATTTCAATTATTTAAAAATTAATATAAAATCCCTCGTCCCTGATGACTGTTATTCCAACTATTTAAAAATATGGAAATGTTTAGCAAACACGAGCATGAGTTATTGTAAAAATCTTTAACGTCCTTAACAATAAAAAGGACACTTTCGTTAGCAGTTTTCTTGCTCAAGTTTCTCAAACATGTGGTTTTTAGTTTGATCTGTTTGTTAATAAATATTTTCTTAAAACTTAAGCAACTCAATCAAACTTCAGGCATTTTTTTAAATTTCAAATTGATGATGAAATCTCGTTAGAATAATTCTACTAAAATAAATTCTCAAGCTCCAGGAAGAATTTCATATGATATTTTCTTAGAAATCGACAATCCAAATTCACATACAGCATTCACGCGAATATTTGTGAATACATACGCAAACAAAAAACTTTACTTCTGTAGCCGTAGAAGGAAGCTCCTGTTGAATATGCAAAAAACTAAAAAATAAAATGAAACTGATGCAGTACATCTCTTTGACTGATATTTACCTTAAAGCCTTTTCTATAAAATTTTTGGCTTAATTCATTAAAATTTCTTTCTCGAAAAGAATCATTTGATTTGTTTCAGTAAAATGAGAAAAATGCACGTAAGGCGTGGAGTAAATCGCCATAAGGAATATTTTGGCCTTGAGCGTGTAGAGTTTCTATTGAACCTTTTCATCATTCTAACAACATAATATAAAAGGCGCACATGTTTCCTTCTTTCCAACTTATAAAACAAATTCCCTTTCATGTCGATGATTTGAAAATCATAGAAATTGCCGATGACACAAAATATTTCAATTGAAAAATTTATAAAAATTTAAGCGGTCGGTACTCCCCATTTTTTTCGCATGTCAAAAGCGCCTTGAACAGGCATCAATGACTTGAGGAATTCCTTTGAAATTCTTTTCATCCACGTTTAAATTTGCTGAATGTGTGTGTGCAGAAATGATAAAAAAACCACACACTTGAAATTACCAGCATTATAAATTTAATATAGATATTTCTATCTGTGGGCCTTCGAAATGATCCTTAAATTGAAGGTTTTCCAGAGAGACATTGTGAATTTGAAGCACTTGAAGATATTTTGCAGTGCGAAATTTCTTATCCCCTTTTTGAAACAAGAAAATGTTGGATGAATGCAGACGTCAAAGAAGTTCTTTATCTTATCGCCACTCAACTAACACTGCAACCATTTTGTTATTATGTGAGACTTTGCTCTCTCCAGTTGATTAGTTTCTTGAATAAGAAAGACTCAATGACATGGCCGATTGGCTTCTGAAAAGCGGTAAAGCAAATTTGCTTTAACAAAATTGAATTGAAGCCAAGTGGAAGAGAATAGCAGGCCAAAGGAATGAATGAATGAATAGACGAACGAGACCAGTCATGTCTTTAGGAGTATTGCGGCAATCGCTTTAGGAAATATTCCGTTCCCTATTTCTTCTTGTTTCCTTATTCCTTCTGTTATTTGCATGCAAAATATATCACTGAACTCAAGCGGATGCATGCCCACACATGCACCGACTAAACAGCAAACAGACAAATTGAAGATACAATAAATAGTGAAGCAAATAAATAAAGTTAAATTGATTTCCTGAGAAGAGTTGTGAAATAAAATATTGCGTCAGAGGAAAACTCTTCAAAAGGATATTAAAAATAAGTTTGAAAGTAAGAAAAGCAAAATATTTCTCTTATTCCAACATACTTTCTTCACTTTCTGCACTTTCAACAATTCTGATAACTTCAGTTTGGCGTATTATATTTCCGTAATGTATATTATTTCTCCTATTGTTGTTAACGTTTGCTGAAAATGTATTATTTCAGCATTTAACCTCAATTCAAACTCCACTTCCTTTTGGCGCCATGGTCAAGTCAACAAGTCAGACAAGCAATTCCCGTTTCCAAATCACCACTATTTCGCCAACAACAGGCAGAGTACGTTCTCAATTCCAGTAAATGTTAACCAAACGCTGCACAGTGGGGCTAAAACACTTATTTTACGAATCAATTAAAAGGTCACGTACTGAATGTGTTATGGGCAACTGTTAGAATTAAGTGCAACTTCCAATGAAATCTTGCAGGTATGCAAATCCCATTTGAAGTAATTATTAAAGTCCCTAAAAGTTTAATCATGTTATCGAATCGCGTTTTTAGAATCACTTGAGAATTATATGATTTTTCTGCAATTTTTTTTTTAGTTTTCTACCCCGACATTTAATTTTAAGGCAGCACCACTACCTATTTGACCGACTTCTTTTTCTTTCACGGTATTCTAACTTATTTTTGTCATTAATCAGCGATTTTATTGCCTTTAGGCCCAGTGTGCGGTATTAAGTTCCGCATAGATACAATTTAAGTTTGTGATGGCTGTAGTTTTTTGTATAAAAATATAGAATTCGTCTATTCGTTGCATTTGGCTCAAATTATTGCGGTAATTTATTCTGCTTAGCCGCTGGTTATGCAAATCGTGGTACAGGATTTAAAATAATAAAATTTAAACAAAAAATATTCAAAATTAAACTGATAGTTCCTGAAGTGTTATCGAAGCAAATGTTTGGCAACAAAATGTTACTGCTTTTAGATACAACAGAATGCAGTAAAAACAAGCGTATAAACGGTGCGTTAGCAAAATCATCCAAATCAGGTAATTATTTTATGTTTTGGCATAAACTTGATCTTGGATATGTTCATCAGAACGAATCTTAAATAAATATTTAAGATTTCTCTTTGCCAATTTATTGATCAGTTAATTTAAAACCTTAAAATAGTTTACGGAAATACTTAAACCCTTCGTAGCGCACACATTCTTCTCAATATAATTTAAAACTCTTCTATTTAATTTGAATTATGGCCAGAATGTGTAGGAACGCCAGCAATGTCAATAAAAATTATATCCGTTCTTTCGCACGTTCACATTTTAATATTTTCATTTAGCGCTAAAGCCCTCAACGTTTCTCCAGTTAAGCATGACATTTAGCAACGCAAACAAGGGGGAGGAAAATGAGATGGAAAAGAGAGTAAAACAGGTATTTTGATGACGCCTTTTTATATTTAATTCTTTTTTTAACTCTGTCCGCACATATTCTCGATAGGAAATGCCCGTGAAATTTATTAATTTTAATTAGACACAAACATGTCTCTTATCGAATGCAAATTGCCACAGCTGGCAGCCAGTCAGACAGGAAAGACCCAGCGCAATTAACCGTCGATTGCCCAGACACGAGCTACAACAATAAGAATTATAAAGAGGACAAGAAGAAGGGCAAAGGGATATTTTTAAAACGTGAATACATTTCGAGTAAAAGCTTTTTGAATTTACGTTGCCATTGTGAGTGACGGAATGTCACATTTAATCGCATCCGATTTGGCATCATGCAAACATCACTAGCGGCAGTCGTTGTATGAGGACAAGTGTTGAGGGGCAGTGTGTGCATGTGTGTGTGTGTGAGTAAGTCTAATTATTTATTTCGGTGTATGTGTCTGTGGGTTGCACTATTTTAGTGGTTGACGCTAAGAATGATGTTGTGTTCATCATTATTATTACTTTTTTCCCTCATCACAATAGCAAATTGTTGTTGTTGCTGCTGTTTGCATCTGTTTATTTTTGCACCCTCCGCTGGCAGTGACATTCATAGTGTGAACTGGCAACAACATTACACGCACACGTTTCTAAAATCCGCCAACGACCCTGTTTGTGAAACGTTTATTTTCGTTATATTCCAACTCTCAAACTGAAAGTGAAAATGTGCAGTGCCCTCTAACAAGCCCAGTACATGTTTTGGTAATAAAACTGCTGCATAGTTTACAAAATGTCCTTGTGCTTGCAAAATATTTTAGCGCCACTTAATGAAGGCGTTGGTATTTTTCACCGATTAGAAGGCTATTCAATGGGCGAAATAATTAAAACACCTACGCTTTTTGCTCAACTTGAATAAATCAATAGATATAAAAATAATAATAATAATAATAATGAGAGATGGATGGTTCAGAGAGCAGGACACGACACTGCATTTTGTGCGTGAATCCAACAAACTAAATCTTCTTCCGGCCAGGCTGTTAACGTAAGCACAGGCCTGAAGCGATGTCGTTGTTCTTGCAACTTTTTAACTAGCGAATATGAACAAAATAAATTATTATTTTTTAAGGACAATAATCAGTAACGTTGTGTCATCCTGTAACTCTAAATATGGGGAAAAAAATTTCTGTTTTAACAAAACAAATAAGGATTTATGTCACGAAGAATCTGTTTAATTTATAGCGGTTCAGTGTTTGAACGCAAACAAAATAATTTCATTCGATTATCTTGTGAAGCTTTTTATGGCATCTGTTTTTATGGTTTTCTGTCTCCTGCAATTTGAAAGAAACTGAACGGAACTCCTCATTTTTCACATTTTTGTTTGCTTATCTGTAAACCCGATATATAAAAAACAAAAATGTACAACAAAAAAAGAAACGGAAATTAAGCCTTTCGAGATAACTGATTTTAAGACAAACCAACGTGGTTTCCTTTTGTTTTAGCCTGCTTTTATCATGTGAAATACTTTGTTGGATATATCAGGGCGAATACATATAAAAATTCAGAAAAATATAAAACATCTCAATATTTTAGGCCCCACGAATATTTCCTCACTCTGAGAATTAACTGCTACAACAGAAAGTTTATGAATAATGCCTTAAGAATTTCGGTATTGCAACTTGGATGTAAAAGTGAGTCATTCCGAATTTCATATTCATATTGGCAGTTTCTAATATTTATTCCAAACAACAAGAAATGTTCCTTCTTTAAACAAAACTCTGGTTATTAAATTGCCAATTTATTTAAGTATATTTTTCTTTTGAAAATGAAAAAGTGTGAAACAAGTGGGGGAGTTCTGCCTGATTAGAAAAAATTATTTCGAATGAAAAGCTTTACCAGCTGTGAAAGGCCTGCTGCAAGGCGATTTCATTGTCAAATATGCCCCGCCCTTTATATATCATCTGTATTCAGATACAACTTTATGTGAGTGTGTTTGCAGCATGTCTTATTGTTGTTACTACATCGTTTGTTTTCATTTGAATATCTCATTTAACGTACAGCGATTAAGACTGTTGTTTCGGTTGAATCCCTGCTGTGCAGTTTCTGTGCTTTAGCTTCGAACAAAATATCCTAAATAAAGCACAGAGATTTTCATTTTTAAAAATACATTCAAACTTTTTTGTTTGCTGATTTCCTGAATTTAAGACCTGGACATAAAATCTCCGTGAATTTGCAGCAACACATATTTTAAAACTCCTCTCATACACGTCGCGCAAACACTTGGCTAAAAGTTGAATTTATTCAAATAATAGTTAATAAATATCCCATCCCACGAACCATTTATGTGCTCTGCTTTCATTTGCCTTTTATATTTGAAATTCAACCAAAAATCACTCCAACTGATTGAAATGAAAGTAGCAGAGAGTGCGGTAATCAAAGCAAATAATCACCCTCATCAATTTTGTTGCAAATTGTTGCATTCAACACTTCATTGCAGCGCAGTTAGCAGATGGGTTTGCAAGAGTTGAAGTATTTTAAGCTGCAACACAAGAATATTTGTTTTACTTTCTACTTTCACTTGCCTGCAGCTACAAACACACACACACACACACACACATGCACCGATGCAATGAATGCAAGACAAATGCGTTACAATTATTTTTAATTTGCATTCTCTATCACATTGTGAAAGTTTAGATTGTGATAAAAGTGCAACGAGCAACAAGCGAATAATTATGTTACAATTTCTTTCGATTGTAATTGAAGTGGAAAAAGAATTTCTTATGAGGAAGCGGATTATTAAGAATTTCCTTTCCCTTTTAATGATATTTACAACGTTTTTTTATTTGTTTTCTCATAAATTTAACTGAAAGTTTTAATTTGTAGGAGGTATTTCAGTTGATAAATTTCATGGCACAAACGAAAACTTTCACATCGAACTGAATAATCATGGATTAAAGTTTTCTTTATGCGATAATAAAATGGAAAATAATTCTTACTAAAGTTGTTAAAATTTTGTGTTTTCAGATTTAATTTTACGATACCAAGAAGGAGGATTGCAATATACACGTGTTTGTTAAAAAATTTCGTTTTTGTTTTATTACTTTAATAAGAGTCGTTATTACAACTTCATCTTAGTTGAAATTAGGATTTCGTTGAACGTATAAATAGTTTTCAATTGTTGCTATTTCACTTGAGTCTGAAAATGTTACGCTGCGATATTGGCAAACGTTTTATAGATGCGATACAAGAAGACACTGAAATAAAATAAATTCTCAAGTTGAAAAAGAAAATTCCTCTTTGATAGTCTTAAATTATTAATCGGTGCTAAAAGCAATTGCGCACACGGTTCCGCAAGCACTCAAATAAAAAATGGTTTTTATTGAAAATAAATATTCGATTTGATCGCTTGAAATATTCAATGAAAATATTAAAGTTTGTGGCCGTAAATAATGTCGTACTGAATGCATAAAAACATCCGCACACTCGCATAAAACAATTTTTATTTAATTCTTTTGCATTGAATAAAAAGTTGTATTTTAACGATTCCAGCTTAACATTCATTTTCCTTTTTTCTATTAATAAAATTTTTATTATTTTAATAATTTGATAAAACAACTTGTTCATGCACGAGAAAATTGTGCTTTTATTGTTTTCAGTCTAAATATAAACAAAATGTAATAAATATCAGCATTATTTTATGTTAATGTCCTCCACGTCTGGTATGTGAAATAAAATCCATGTTCTATTCACAACCACACACACACACACACATAAATATTCGTACTAACTTTGTATGAAATACCCCCCGAGCAGTTTGACTGCTGTTGCTGATTATATTAATTTTGCAACAAGACAAGATAAGAATCTTCTAATCCTGATTTATATTTGGCAAAAGAATGTTTGTGCAAAAACGGGAAGTAAAAAAGCGAAAGTACACAAGAGGGTTGACAGAAACTGTTCCCAGAAATCTCTAAAAATATGTATATGGGTCTTGTTTTTAATCATTATAATGATTGGAAATATCGTCTGACTTCTGATCACTTTTACTGTCTTTCATATCAGCGTGAGTAACCGTTTCGGCACCTGGTGGTTTTACAACTTTTAAATTACACCTTCCGCCAAACTACTCTCTCTCTCTTAAAGAGGTGTTTCCGAACTTAATATCAGAGTTTGGATTTTAAATCTTCAAAGGAAAAGCCACGTTATCCTAAACGAATAACGTCTTCTCAAAGTTATCGCTTTGCGTCAGTCCATTAAGTAACGCATTGAGTCACCTCGAAAAATGCAAGTCTATTCCGAGAAGTACACTGCTCAACACCCATTTTCCACTTCCTTTAATTCGAATCTAGCAAATAGATATTTTGTTGTTCTACACGCAAAACAGGATGAAAACTGTTTGCTGGGACGTCCACAAGGTATTCACAAAATAAGCAAAAACACACAAAAGAAACATTTTAATGCTTTATTGCCTTTTAACAATGAGGATGTGTTTGAATTCAAGTGTTGACACACTCTCCCAGATCTTGTACAAATACATTATCATCGGATTGTACTCGGGCATGAGTATTTGCAAAACTATATTTGCTTTTGCACACCAGTTGGCCACGTTATCATGAACGAGGCGTACAAAACTACGACACATTGCCGGGACTTCCAACCGATTCAAGAGTGATGTTGTCCTGCAAACAGCTGACTTTTTTTTAATATTTCTACGACTGAGAAAACTTTTTAAGTTTTGTCGCAGGCAAATCATAATTGTCCTTAAATCATCATCTACTGATAGCTGGTCAACTGGGATTGGATGTGATTATAATTGAAAGTACATATAGAAACACACACACACACACACGTTGAGCCAGCAAATACTCATTCAAACTCTCGTATGTTGGCTGGTATTTCAGTCATGTTCTGTTTCATGCAGTTGCACCTGGTTTATTGGCAGATAAAAATGTGTCGGTAGGATGCGTTTAAATGAAATAAAAAATATTTTTTAAAACAACAATCGAGATAAACAAAAATTATATGAAACTTGTAAAGAATGTTTCAACGATGTATCTAAAAGCCCCTGTTGCATGTGTCAGTTGGACGAAATAATAATGTAAGAATTTTTGAAAAGAGATGTGCAATTTATGAAGGGAATAGTTTCGTTTACTTATAACACGGGAAGGGGCACTGGTAGGCATTCGAGTAGGGTAGGCCTGCTCTGCAATAAGTTCCATCTCTCAGTTGTAGCGAACGAAGCAGGGAGGGCGCAGTTGCCTACTTTCCTTGCAAGTGCACAGCTGTGCATCACAAGTTCTACGGCCAGATGAACCCTGCAAATAAATTATTTCTTTTTATAAATGGAAACGTGACTTGAAATGCTTTGAAAATGATTCGAAACAAGCAACTCGTCAGTCTTATGCCTTCGTGAAAACTATTAGAAATTACACACTCCAGCAGCATCCTCAAAACTTATTGATATCTTTCGAAGCATATTATGTTATTTGAAAAATTACAAGATTAAAATTTATATTCCATATGAAGTTCTTTAACAAAACGTGTCATTGCATTAAGTAAAAGTTTAATTGGTTGAATATGCTGCGGCAAGATTTTCTTTCGGTGTAGCGTTTAAGAATTTTTACATGAACGCAGATAATTAACAACAGCCGCTCATACTTTAGTACACTTCCCCTTCCGCTGAATGTCGTGTGTCTATCGCAGAAAAATCAACGTCGTTCTTTGCTTTAATATGATTTTTCTCTAAAATAAACGAGCTGTTGAAAATAACTCATACATAAGAAATATTTCAGATGCAGTAAAATAACAAAAAAGCACCATAAAAACAAAAGCGAAAATAATTGCACGAAACGCGTCTCGGAAAATAAAATCCTGTAAAATTACTTTAATAAAAAACAGCTGTGCCAGTTAAACAGCAACAACAACAACAACAATTTACCAGATAAGCTCATTACAATAACAATTAAATCAAAGTAAATTCTAATGACGTCGAAGTGAGACGATGACAACGTTGCGTGGTCGTTGCAGTGCTTTCGCCCCTAAACGCATTTCAATTGGCACCATCAAATAAGAATTTATTTTTTCATTTTTATCGTCTTTTCATAAACGACGTTTCTAAAATAACGATTTTTATTTTAAGATGACATCGAGCTTAAAATAAATGACTTCTAGCGCACAATTTTTATTTGATTCAGTCGATATTTTTATTTGGTTTTGCTTCAGGTTCTTCATTTCAACTGAAATCAAGAGCACTGTGCTACAAATAAAAATTGTACTTTATTATTTCTCTAATAAGATGGTTATTAACACAGGAAAAGTTTATTCGAAAATTTCAATTCTGAAACATGTTGTTTGTTTGTTGCGGGATACCAGCGAGTCTAGATAAATGATGAGATCGTTACCTCATATACATACAAAAAAAATTAAAAATATTTTTTAATTATTCTACTTTTTTGACCCCTTTTTTTAATTAACAATATTCACTAATATTTTTACGAGTATTTATTACAATTTCAAAACTGCATTCGTAGCACAGTGTTATTTTCATCACACATTTAGTGATGAATCGCAAGGCAGCTCATTTACATTTGATTGGCTTGATGGCAAAATGATTTTATTTATTTAAAAAATGAACAACAAACAGCCAACTAAAGTGATTGAAATTCCGCGAAGCGAGATGAGAATTTATGCGGAAATAAATAAAAGAAGCAGATCCAATAAATTATATTAATGATGCCTCCTATTCCACAACACAAGCAACTTTCACTTCACATGTGGGGCATATCTCCAGCTTCTATTCAACATAAATTTCATAAGTAAAACAAATGAAAGACTTGACTTATTAAGAACTGAAGTAAAAGTACGTTTCATTTTCGCATCCACAATAAACATGAAATCGCACTGACAAAATCCTTTTTGTACTCGAATTAATGAATCAAATTTTATTTTATGGGATTAATTTCCCAAAAGGAATTTTCGGATAAATATGCCAGGTATTTGAAGAGCGTTCAAGTCTTTTATCTCTTAAGTGGAAGCTTTGAAGAGCTGCTTCAAGGCTTTTGCAAGCTTCTGAAAGCTTTTGTTTGATATGTGTGGCATGCTTGCTGAAAGCTTTACAAACTTAAAAAAGCAGTATAGCCCAGCTTTTAAGAGCTTAAAGGATACTGAAATAAAAGTTAAGTTGTCAATATAAAACACATGAACTTAATAACATGGTACAACTAAGAGAAAGCTTTTCCTGAACTTGAGCTTAAAGTAATGTGAACATGTTAACTGTTTGGCAACAATACACTGACCTGATTGTTAATGTTATCAGCCAACATTTACAGATTTCAACTTTCCTCGGCTTTTAGTCATTTAAAACCAACAGTCTAATAAAAGCTTTTGAATAGAAAAATCCCAAAAAACAAAATTATTAGCAACTAAATTTTTACATAAAAAGAGAATTTTTTTATTTCATTGCTGCACTCCCAGGTTTTGTTTAAATCACATTCCAGTCAAGATACTTTAACGACAAAAACTCTACCTTCCACTAATTATTTTCGATTTGCTTTATTAATAAAATTTCGAATTTATTTTGTAGTTATTAAAAATTATTTAATAAAAGCGCACACGCCGTCTGCGATTCTTCATTGACTGGCAAATAGTGCCGCCTAGACTTTATCAAGTGTAACTTGTTTTGCCTGAATTTTCGCTCGTAATTGATTAATCACACGATGTGTCAATCGTTGAGTGAATTATAAAATAAGACTGGTATTTAAGAATTCGATAAAGTTGAGTTTCCATTTGGTGGACAAAATATGTGGCTCAAATAAATTTATCAAAGTCTGCAACATGTGCAAGAGGCAACCAACAACTGGATGCAGGAAAGAGCAAATTCCTGGCTCAAAATTAAACGATTTTATTCACGCCGTGGTGAGGTGATACTAATTTTAAAAGAAAATGATTAATTTATTAATCCGTACAAGATCTGACGGTGTTAAATTTTATCAGGCCTTTTTTTATGAAATAAAAATATCTTTCTGTGGAGATGAAGAAACGCAAAAATTCATTAAATTTGATACAAATCAACGACAGCCAGAGCAACGACAACTGAGAGAAAAAAGTGTAAAAAGGTGTTGATTAATGCAGCAACCAAAACAAATACCGAAAGATAAAAAAAGTCATACATCACAAAAACATTTACCACCTTTCAGACCATAATTGTGATTTTGGTATCGATTGACAAAACAGGAATCAGCAATTAAGCTGCGTTGTTGTATCAACAAAATATTAGAAATAAAACAAAAAACGAAATAAAAAATGCAACAACCAGAAAAACAAATGCAACATGTTTGAAATCGCATGATATGAGTGCAGACACACTCGCACACAAACCAGCAAATGTTAGTGCGTACGCAATCGATTCGACATTTGATTTATTACTCTTTCGCCAGTCAAAGAATGAGTGAAGGCAACCAGCCAACGAGATACCGGCTGAATGCATCATGCCTGAATGCTGTTGACTAGTACGAATAGTTTTGGCTTGTTGATAAACAAAATGTCACTCATACTCGTATCAAACGTTGTATTGACTCGTTCATCATTGTCAATTGCACAGACTCAAAAAGCTACGCAGGCACTGTACGCCAGCAAACATTCGTTTGCTGATTAAATTATGATTGTGCGTTATTTTACGCATTTTTGTACCGTATTTTTTCGTTTCTTATTTTCAAGTCAAAATGTTTTATGACATTTACACTTTGTTTAGATGTTGTTGCAACAGCAAAAAATAAGAAAAATTCCTGTTATATAAACAACGAGGAGGGTTTGAAAAGTTATTTCACATAATTGTAATCAAGATTACTGATTTGACAGTTCCAAATTATTCACAGCAGTTCCATGAACTTTGCGGTTCACACACTTCCAGTTTTCCTGCTTAACTTTCCTTATGTCTGCAAGAGAGACGGGGATTCAGTTTGAGGTACGGAGTGACTTGTACTCGGGCAGCAATAGTTGAAGTGTCTGAACCGGGATTTACTGTTAAAGAATAAGAGTGCCGACTGCGGGAAAATTTCTTTATGCCAGGATTCACCAACATTTAAAAATAAGTGATAAAGACGCAACGAAAAATAAAGTTGAATAGCAGAGCACAACAGCAGCTTTCGATCGCTGCCACAGCTCTAACACCAGTTCTCATGTGTGTTGACAGTTATGACCAGTCAACGTAATAGAACCTTTCAAGTCCGTTTAATGACTGAATAGAAAAAAAATCTTTCTGTTACAATATATCCTGAGATGTTGTGTTGTGATCGCCTTCTCACAAGCATTCGCAAGCCATTCAAAGCCTTTCCTCGTATAACACATTTATGAAATTAGCCTGCCAGCACACATACACCTGCACGTATGCTGCGTATTTGAAGCTTAAGTGCGTATCTGTGCGAAATTAGCCATCATGCTGTTTCGTGTCCGTAAATTGCGTTGCGTGTATCAAATTGCTTTATGCTGTCTCTGCTATTTTTGGTTGTCGGCCAAAATGTAATGTTAACTGATTTGTTTTGGTTACATGTCCCGTATATTTTTTGGCTTTTTTGTGGTTCCTTCAATATTTCTAACAAGCAAAAACTCTAACGTAACATATAATTCGTTGTGAACTCTGAACAGGTTTCAATTTGCTGCAGTTCGATTCATTCGATTCATTAAACTTTGTTGCTCTCGTTGTAATATAAATTAATAACTTTTTTTTGATCCACAGACTTGTGACCTGCTAAAAAGTTTCCGCTTATTTAAATGCGTTCATTTGAGAGCAAAAAAATCTGTACTTTCAATTAAGTTTACGCTGCTTTTTGTTTTTGAAGAAATAGTTTTGGTTGCGTTGTCGTTTTCTTGTGAGTGGGGGTGAATTTGGGGGGATTATGGGCATATTTAGCGGGCTAATGTATGCGCTGAATAAATAAATCAAGTCTTGCACGCTGTGCGTTTTGTATTATCCGCTGAGTCTGGCCTGAGTTCCCATTATGTTATGGCCAAGAGAAGCCAGCGGCTGAGAAAAACTTTACTTCAGGTGTGTGTTTCAACTTATAAAAATGTGGAAACATTATTAAGCGGAGAAAAATTGTTACAGTGAAATACCCCCATGCAGAATTTTAAAATCAATTAACACTTTTCAAAATATATCTGCGAAGTCTGCGTATCTAGAGTTTTTAAAAACCTCAACTGTTGCCAAAGTGGTATGGATTACACAGTTTCACCCTGACTATATTCTTGTGCAGCATTTTGATTGTATCTAGACTCGCTTTATTAAGATCAGTTGCTACTGATTTGACAATAGTGAAATTAATTGAAATCGCACAAAATATTACATTTAGTGTCCATTATGGCGACCTTCCACAGTCAGCTTATCTTTATACAACCTGCAATTATCGAACACAATTAATCTACATGAGAAATGCATATTGTTATTCATGCATCCAGCACACACAATAAGCAAAATTGCACAGCAACTTCGGAGCCAAACCGCGCAGAATTCAGGCAAATAGTCGGTCTTTTTTTGTGGCAAAAACAAAAACCTAGAAAATATTGTCATTCATGTTTTGTCTAAATAACAATTTTTCAAACAAAATTTACAAAACAAATGATTTTCGTTAAAAATTATGCCACATTTTTCACTTCTAATCGTTGGCAATTATCGGTCTTTAGCCAAGAATGGCAGCAGAAAAAAGAAACAGCGACAGTCACAAGTTGCTCCGTTTGTTAAATTCACATTTTGGGGGCTAAAATCCAGATTGACATACACTGATGAAGTCTGTTCAAAAGTGTGTGTGTGTGCGTGTGTAGTTGTTAGCAGACATACAGGTAAAGCATATGTGTGCATGCATGAATGTGTGTGTGTGTGTGTGTGTGTGCTGCTGTACATGTTCAACTGAAAATTTGTGATTAATCTTGGCTTGGACGCTTGACCACACTTTATTCGCTTTTCAATGGTCTTTTGGCAACCAGAGTGTTCGAAAGTGAAAATGGAATTTTAATAAAAAGGAATTTATTTTGCTAAATTAATTTAGTGGAAAAAGTGTTTTGAGTTTTCAAGTGAGTTGCGCCAATTAACTTTTAATATTTCCGGAACGGATTTATTTACTTAATAAATTAACAATTAATTGTGTGAGAAAAGTCAGATGACTGAAAGTCGTAGCGAAGTGTTCATTCGTTGACAAACAAATCATTTTGTTTAATTCGTATTTGTATTGAACTATTATCACTTTGTCGTTACCAATTTGATTGCCAACTATTGAAAAAATCACTTTTTATTGAAACAAGTTCGACGATAATAAAATTCAAACAATTTACAAATTAAGATCGCTTTGCTTGCTTCCCGGAAAAAAATTTTATACATTTTTCTCGTACTGGTCTGTTTTAAGCAAAAGTGTTGTTGAAGAGTTTGGGGTCGTTTTCCTTAGAAAAGGTGTCCTGAGAACATAATTTTTGATATTATTTTGCTGTGGATAAACGAAATAAACCATCTTTAGAGCAAAAAGGATTTTAAGGTACTCAAATAATTTAGCAGCTGCTGTTGTTTGTATCTGGAGCTGCTGCTCACAAATTGAATTTTATTTCGTACTTTTGATAGAAAAATATTTAATTGAAAAATAAAAAAAAATTAAAAATTTATACAAGCAAGAAGTTTTTTAAAGAGAGTATTTAAGTTTACAAATTATAATGACACCGAGATATTTTACAAAACCGTTTCACATAAAAGTTTCAGCTAAAAAAACTATAGGGATATCCTGTTGCGTAGGAGCATATCCAGCTTCATCGTCTGAGGGTGAATTTTGTATAGAATAAACCAGTATTAGTTTGCTAAGAGCAGTTTGTTCATATAAATAAGGCAAAATTTAACTGATTCTATCAAAAGCTTTCGGAAGCCGCTGGAGTGAATCAGCCTTCAGGATGGCAGGACTACATCTTCGGGCTGTTCTACAGTCGGATTGGTTAGGTTACAAAATAGTCTTCAAAATCGTTGTCGATTTAAGAAAAGTATTCAACAGAAAATGTTATCACAACTTAGAATATCTGCATAAAGCACTTCACAAGGAAGGATGTTAAAAATATTTTAAGACTACTGGGTCTACACTCTGAATATTAATTCCTTTATTCATTTTACACCAACAAAGATAATAGAATGGAGTTGGAGTGGTTTTCCCCAAACACCCAAACTTCATACATAATTTAAAATATGCCTGATCAATTGGAAAATGCAAGTTCGATATAAATTAATTGGAAATATTCAACATTTTGATAGAGTATTTTTTTTTGTGCAGCTATTTTTGGCATGTTTAATCGTTTAAGATCCATAAACAGAAAGCACCGATTGCTTAGTGAGAAAAAAAATTACAATAAAATTACAATAACAACAGTTTTTTCCTTCAGAAAATTACTTTCTGCGAGAAGGCATTTTCTACTTTCGGTTTCCGACCCTTTTCTGAAAAAGAAAAATGTCACAAGTCACAACCAGACTACGAGTGGAAAAACTACTCGTAATTTTGGTTAGACAGTTTAGCATGTTTGTGTGTGTGCACGTATCACGCACACTTGCACACATAATTTGGCATACATTTTTAATTAAAGGAACACTCAAGCACATGCTTGAAAATAACAACGCTATCCATTTTGCTTTTGCTTCAACGGGGTTTGAAGATTTTCTATGAGGGTCTCGTAAAAGGCGTGCAAAATACTTCTTCCACTTGATCATTTACGTTCCACTTAGTGTTTTGCTTTCGTTTTTTTTTTTAATTAACTTAACCTGAATGCACCTCAAGTTCTATTTATAAATAATTTCGTGTTCCAGTAATATTTTGCATCTACTATTTTTAAAGTGCATTCGCATGCAAAATGCAGTCTAATACATGCATACACACACTCACACACGTATGTACATGGATACATATATATGAACATAAATCCATATAATTCTTGACTGTCTGCTTGGTGGCTGTTTGTTATTTTACTGTTACTGAAGTTTTAATTTTCCCTCATAATCAAACATGTTATTTTATCATGTTGATAACGAAAATTCATGTAAGTGCATTGTTTTTCCAGGAAAACCTCTTGGTTAACCTGTTGACTATTTTGAAAATGATGTCGCAAGAGTGGAGTTGGGCTTATCATTTTGCGGTTAAGCCTAAAAGTAAACACTGAAACTCTCGACTGCTGCTCTCCTGTTATTCAAAAGCAAAAAAATAAAATTAAAACTGAACTGAGAAAGAGGTCTTGCTGAGATACAGAAAGCAGCTTTTAGATGTTATTTTTACAGTTAGAAATACACTGCAAAAAATCCTTAAGCTTACGAGTGAAAGAGTAAATATTTTATTTTGGTTTTCTTTTCAGGTACGTATGAGTGATATTCGCCTTCAAAATTCATTCGACACTTAAATAGTACCGGGTAAGTGTTACCATTTTGTTATTTTGTTATTGAAAACTAATAATAAGAAAATTCAAGTCTTTGCATTATGTGACCAACGATTCAGCAATTTATATGTCACACTGATTTTCACAGAACGGAATTGATCCAGATCTCAAGAAATTCTCGCTTAAAAAATACTTGATTAAGAACAGCTGCAGGATTATAATTCTGGTACTTGCCTATTTTTTAATTGCGTTATTTTTTAATATCCAATTATCATATGACAAAAACAATAATTTTTTATTGATACAATTTTGGATAGAAGTTAAACTGACTTTTAGTGGTTAAGTTGGTTTAGCGTTATTTTACTCACACGAATTGATTTTGCGTTTTAATGAAAAGCTTTATTTTAACCTAAAAGCTTTCTGTTAAGAACGAACATCATTTATATGACTGTTAAAGAAGACCAAAAAGAGAATAAAGCAAAATACACGTGAACAAATAGCGGGAAAACGCAAAAGAAGTCATTCCCATTCATATTCCCGTGCATCTCAAAACAAACAAAAATTTACTACACACACTTTCCACCAGCACATGAAATTGGTTGATATGTAAACAAATATTGGGGAATGGTTTCCAGAAAGCGGCATGATACAGTGGGGATATTCATTTCGTTTTTTTTTGTGGGAAAAATACAACACATAAGAAAAATGTTGCCACTAGGAGGAGGTGGAAACATTTGCCAACCCTCGCTAAGGGCAGAGTGTCGCTAGATGAGCCAAATGGACGCTCGACCCAAAACATTATTGCTTCTTCAGTCACTAGGGTGTCCCACTATAAATTATTCTAGTTTATTTATGTACGTGTATTGCTAATTCTGGCCTAAAAAATAAATTCTTGTCTATATAAATCACTCGGTGTTTCGAGTTATTAATAAATTTCAATAGTTCAAAATGGAAACTTTTCATAAACACCGTTTCTAACAACTTCGGAGAAATAATTTTATATAAATTATTTTATTTACCAGACAAATTGTTATTTTTTACTCTTCAATTTTAATTATGTGCAGGTTGTTTTTTCCCAAAATCTTATTAAAAAATTCAATTTGATCAGTCGAGGGGTTTTGGTAGTATTTTTTACTTTTTTGGTACGTTTTCCGCGGTCACTAAAAAGTACTTTGACCAACAATTGAATCTGTTTGTAAATAAAATTTCCCAAATGAACACACCAGAAACAAAATAATATAAATATAGAAAAAAAAATCCGACATGTGTTTTGGTGTTAAAGAAGAATAATAAAAATATTTACAAAGACTTGGAAGTACCATCAGGTGTGAAATGTTATTCCTGAATTAGTTGTGGGTGGTATCGGAAACACTCATTTAATTAGACAAAAGCAGCGTGTCACAGATTTGATTTGGCCTAAACATGTGAGAATCTCACAATTTTACTCTCTTTAAGGTTGTTGTTGTGCTTCGTTGTCTCTGGCTGGGGTCTGTTAAGAAACAACGCAAGCAAAAATAAACAAAAGTTCTGTTTTCTGCTGTTGTTGGCTCAGCTTTCAGTCTGTTCTGTTAGTGTGAAATGTATTTCTTGGTGCTACAGTGTGTCTTCCATATACGTGTGCACACACACACACACACACACACACAGATGCATATATGTGAGTATGTGTGACTTTGTTGTCATTTGTCGACATGTAGTTTTACGCATTGGCAGCGATTTGGCAAACTCCGAAAATCCAGTTTATCCCAAGAAGGCAAAATGTGCGGACGTTTTTAACGGTTATAAAATTGAACACTCGCAAGAAACTCCAAACAAAATCTCCGTCAGTAATCAACGTCGGACGTTAACGGTTACAATGTAATTTGCAGAGATTTTCTGCCAAAAATTCGTTACGTGTAAACAATTATTCCGCTAATTATTGTTCCTCGAAGTAAATAACTATTTATGCAATAAAATTGTTCAAAAGCTTGACGAGATTCAAAACAGGTTTTAGTTGTAAACAGAAAAGTAGTTACTAAACGATTTTTCAAAGTAAATATTTCAAATTTAAAGCCGATAATTTATTATAAATTATTAATTGAAATTTATTGTGTAGCACTGGAATATTAAAACTATAAATAAAAAAATGTGACAAGTGAAGACATCGAAAACAAAACTTTTTGTGTTGAACAAATCTTTCACTGCAACTATCAATTCGGAAAGGCTTTTGCCGAAATCGACGTGTAAATAACACTGGAGTAATCAAATAATAAATACGTTCAAAAAACCTAAAAATTAGTTTAAATAAAAATGAGATCTTAATTTGTGACGAATGCAACACTAGAACTGTTGGGAGGAAAAACTTCAACAAAAAGTATAACTTTGACGTTTTTATGGTGCATTGAAAGGAACACAATTTTAAACGAAATATTAACAAATCGAGTCCTAAAACAAAATAATTTTGTGACAATAAAAATATCAAGATAATGTATTAAACTAAATACTCATTTGCAACGGACTAAATGCAGAAAACTCTTCTTTGGTATAGTCAATACTCAACCCTGCCTCTTCAGCTCCTCTACTTGCTACTCCCATAAAATATTTTGCTACACTTTTTTATGTCAATTGAATGAATGTGTTTCACGGAAAATATGTTCTCGGTTCAGAATTTTCCTGTTTCAGTGTAACGTGCACAATGGGTCACATTGAATATTTAGTTGGTAACTGTTATATTTCCAACTTAATCAAGGCATTTCTTTTCGAATCAAAATATGACTTCCGTTTAAATGCTATTCATTAATCCAACTAAGACCACAAAATACAAAATATTTATTAATTTTTGAAATTGAATTAACGCACTATAAAAATATCTGAATGCAACTGAAAACAAAACCAATCGGTTCCATGTGATGGAGACTATGAAATACTTTAATTGAGTGAATTAATAAACAACACAAGCAAATCAATTCAAAAGAGTCACACAACGAGATTAAATAAATTTAATAAAAAAAATCTATAAAACGTGGAGAAATTCAAAGAATGAACTCGGAAGTGTCATAATTTTCAATAAAACCAAAAAGTTGTTTAAAATTAAAAAATTCTTAGAAAAAGTGAATAAACAGTCAAATAAAATTATATCAGTTTCCCAACAACAACAACAAATCAATAGTAATAATTTATCGTATTATTTATTTATTTAAATTGGGTTTATCAACTCTATTTGAGTCTTATCAATATTCTCATGAACGCCTTTTATAAAGATTATTTAAGCGCTAACACGCCCTGTTTGTTTTAAAGCTCCATGAATTTTTTGTTTTCTAATTTAATTATCAATGACGCTCATTATTCAGCCGTTAATAATTTTTTCAAATAGAAACGCAAATAACATTTTGGTTCGGTTGTATTTAAAAGACATTTTCGGAAAACTCACACAATTCAAATTAAAAAACAATAAAACGATCTAACAGCTGTTCCCAAACTGTGCTCGATACCCTCGACAAGCCCAAATAATTGTGTTGATTTCTTCATATGAAATAAATTTTCTTAAAAAAAATACTTTAAATCTGCTGATGACGCAAAAGTTTGAATTGTGGCGCCAACTTTCCATTTATCTCACAGATGATCGAATCTTATGTCACACGTTACATGCTGAAGTCCAAAATTCTATTAGAATTTGACGTCATAAAATTAAATATTATCACTACTTTTACGCTCTCGGCTTTATAATTTATTTGTTTTTTTGTTTTTGTGAATGAAGCACTTTTAGACATTTAAAAATAAACAATAGAATTGTTAGTTGATTTTTCTTCTAATTTTTTGTCTTAAAATATAAACACACCGAACAAAATTGAAAGTTTGTTGAGAAAAATAAATATTTGAAATTCCTCTCTATTCAAATAAAAAATGCTCTTCAAAAATATATCAAATAAAATGCGATTTTCACTTCCATCCTTTTAATTTGCAACACCGTTTCCTTTAGAATATCTGAAACCTTTTTGGCCTTTTGATAAACAAATATTTCCTATATAACAATCTAAGATTCAGCCGCAGTTTAAATAAAAGATAAATATCTGATGCCAGAATCATGCCACGAATTCAATCAGTTCTGGTTTTAGCACGACCGATTTGCTAGACCAAAATAACACGAATAGAGGTATTATTTTCGAGATTGTGTTCGACTTTTCAAAGTACTTATTTGACAAACTGTACAACAGCTGTTTCAGTTTGCGTGCGGGACTAATGGCGCGTTATTTTCTATAAGAAGGTGTCTGAAAATTGTTACATGTGATTTGGCAAGATTTTTAAATGTTTACCAGACATTTTACATTCACAAAAGGTCACACGTTTTGGTATTGAATATTGAAGTTGAATTACAATGAAAATCATTGAAGAATATTTTCATTTCTTTTCTTATTTTTATTTTTTATTTTATTTTTGTAAGAGGAACATAATTAGAAAAGATGGGAACACAGAGACGCATAAAAGGTAGACTAGAAAAGAAATCACGATGAGTCATTTTGCCAATGCGCAAATAGTGGGTTTTATATCTTCTGGCATCATCAGCTGTTTTCAAACTTTAAATTTAGTGCAACAAAGACAAGGTTGTATTTTATACAACATACTCAAATCGCATTTAGAGAAGGTTGTGAGATAGTTTTTATAAAACTATTTTGCATATAAATTCAAAAACATAAATTAATGTGATCAACACATTCTGAAATGTTATTTTATCCACAAACATGTTTCCTACTCGTTTGCACTTTTCATTTCGTCTTTAAATTTTTTCTACACTTTTCAATTTTAATTATTGAATGTCAACAGTCGAATTTGTGATAAAACACTCAGGCAGACACTCCAGCTTTAAATTCACACGAATTAAAAATCTTTCATGCATAAAATTTCAGTAAGAAATTTAATTAAAACGCGCTGCACTTTTGCACGTACCTGAAGTGATGTCAAGAGCAAGAAATATGTCATATGATATGGTATGATATAAAGCGACATTAATTTTCTATTCCAATACAGACCACCGTCAAGTAAATAAATGAAGACTGCGCGGGATCATCTAAGAGTTTTGTTGCGAGAAGCGTTTCCAATAGTCTTGTGATCGCAATTCAATAAAAATAAAATCAAACAATAGACTCTTGAGCTGAATTTGAATAATTGGCTCCAATACTTCATGTTAATATTTATTGCTTTCAACTTTCTTATGAATATTTCTGTCTTTTTTTTTTTTTTTTTTTTGGTGCTGTTATGTTAATATCTTAAAAAGTGATAAAATCCAATTATTAAAAAACCAGTTCGCAGCATAAATACTTCGGAGTTAATGTATTCATTTTGAATCTGCACTAAAATTAAATACTTAATTTATGCTGCCTACTGCTGCTTCACAAAAGTTCAGGAAATATAACAAATTGCGTATTAATGGCTTGAGTTCAAATTATAGGGAAAACGATTATTTCGCTTAAATAGTGTGCGATTTATATAATAAATTGACGAAGGCAGAAATTTAGTTTGAGAAAATTATTATTAAGTTTTCATTCATTAACTTAAAAGCGGAACTGGAATCAAGCAAATCAATTTGACAGTTTAGCTGTTATTTATTCTTTTATTTTACCCCACTGTGCACTAGGCTATTAAAATTGTTTAATTTATTTTTTATTATTTTATTGTTAAGGGTGGGCAAAATATTCTCGCCGAAAACAAAATGATTTTTATTGCCAGCATTTATTTGTTTACACCTCAGCGTTATTAATGCAGTTTAAATTCAAAGACGCTGCAGAACAATTCTTTTAATTTGTGGTCATAATTTGTTTCTTTCAATAAATTGCGAGTTAAAAGAAAACATTCAATGGGCATGGCTAAATGGTGTTTTTATCGGCTGCTGTTGTTTTTATCGATAAGATGTTTTGTGTATGTGTGTGTGAGCAACATTTTGTTTTGTCCGTTTTTGCTTGATGACTTTTGCAATTGTTGTAGCTGGTGGGAATAGTTTTCTTTATTAGATTGATTAAGTTTTGGCGATTGATTTCATAGACTAATTTGTTTTAATTAAGTTTAATGTTCCAGTTGTGAAAGCGTGTGATCTCCATTTGATTTTTCTGATAATTATAAAATACCAGATAAATTGTGATTAATTAAAATCTGCTACTTGAGCAGGCATCTAACGAATAAACGCTATAAACAACTGATTTATTTGGAAAATTAATGAGAAAAACAAATGCTGACTTGAAATGTCGCACATGCAGGCAATAAAAAACTGTGAAAAATTAAAATATTTTCAACTCAATCTGTCAATTCTCAATGACGAGACACG
This sequence comes from Linnaemya vulpina, assembly GCA_963675445.1. Classification (NCBI taxonomy): domain Eukaryota; kingdom Metazoa; phylum Arthropoda; class Insecta; order Diptera; family Tachinidae; genus Linnaemya; species Linnaemya vulpina. Next base: position 117,564,644 of record OY776276.1, on the reverse strand, counting down.
AAACTGAAAGCTGAAAGCTGAAACAAATTGCACACCATAAAAGTTTTAAGATCTGCCCCTCTTTTTATTTTCTTATTTAATCCACTTTTGAAAAAACTCGTCCTCTTAAAATAAAGTTTTTATACGATTATCAGGTTGTACCATTGAAATGAAATTAAGACAGTCAAACGCTACAATATTTCCGTAACGGGGCTCACAAATATTCTTCTCGCTTTGTGAGTTATCCAGTAACGCGTAGGAAACGGGGCTACAAAAGAAGTAGTTTTGCAATCCCATCAGTATCTCCAACATGAACAATTTCTGATTATATTTTTCAATTGTCTAAAGAAGAAGCGTTTTAAATGTCCAATTAAAATAATAAAATAAAGTTTTGAATTTCTTTCCATGTATGAAATCCATGATCTGGATATATAATATTTCAAATGAACTTTGTTGACTTCTCCTCAAGCCTCAATAAATTTGAATTGAATTGAATTTATTATTTTACGTATATTTTTCCAACTTTTCACTTGAAATGAAATTAAATTCAGATGTAAACCTTTTACCACTACAAAATTCCAACAAAACATTTACACGGCAACAATTCAAATATATTTTTATTGTTACTACGTTGCATTCAATAGATAAACAATAAATAGAAGCCAGAGAGACTTAAAACAAGTTATTAGATAGAAGTTAATACTCAATGTGCGATCGTTTCTAACCGATCAAATAGTTCATTCACTGCACAAGTTCATGCGAGTACATCTTCGAGCGCACAACAGTCGATGAAATATTTCTCATATCAAAGGAATTTAAACAAAAAATTAGAGCAAGATCCGACACTTTCACTCTCTGGACTCAGTAAATCTCTTCTAAAAAGGTTGTCACATGCATTAAATCTTGAAAAACGTGTTGATTATCAATCAAGACTACGAACGTGACAAGTTTTAAGATTTTGAACATCAGCTGGATTCTAAAGCTTAATTGCCCATTAAAAATCTCTCCACCCGTCTCATCATAAAATATCTATATTAAACGTTTGCACATAAATACGTTAGTATGTATATCGTTACCTAACACGAAAATTGGCTTGTCTGGTAAATAATTTTAAGTCGACCTTTTTATAAGTAATTCAGCACAATTTTAACTTCTCAACCCTTCACTTTGCAATATTATGAAAATGATGATAGGCCGTTTTGGGTTTCAAGTAACGATATGCTACAGATGTCGATATTTGCACACATTTTTTGTTGATTCAACATCAAACAAATACAATTTTCTTCGCCACCATTTATATGTCTGGTATTAAACAACGCAAATTCTTGTAAATCGAATCTTGTAAACTGTCAATCAAATGAAATTCTATAGAATCGGTATTAGTTGCGTGTGAAATAAATTAAATTAATTAAGGGAAACAACTGTAACAGAGACAATAAAATCGGCAAAATAAATAGTACATGACTTTTCGGCTTAAAAGGCTCTGGAGTATTCACTCAGAGAATGCTGCCTCAAGTTAAATTGATTTTCAATCAATTAAATAAAATGTTAAAACAGATCAAAGGTTTAATTTATAAAAACTAATTTATGTTTATAAACACATGAGTTTTGTTTAGAAAATTATAAAGAAAGCCGGTAAAATATTGTCAAATCATTTGGTCTTAAATAAAATATATATTCAAGATCTCTTTATTGCAGATATTTTAATATCACGCCCGTGGATTCGTTGATGAGTCATGGCAGCCTCGTAGCTGTTGAGTGTTTGTCTTAAGAACCGACCAGTTTCGCTCAACACAGTATTGGTTGTTAATTTTTCCCCATCACAAGATTGTTTCGCTGAACAGCTAATCAATCGTATAGAGTCAAGCACTTCTAAGACTAGAAAATTGAAACAGTTGACGTCTTATGAATGCGCCCAATGCTTCCACGATTGCAAAATGATCTCTTAATGTAGCAGTCGATTGTTTGCTTAAATGTGTTAATAATACTAATTTTGAGGCATAATGAAATATATAAATTTAACTGGAAATATTATTAATTGTCAAACAAACTTAAAGTTCATCGAGATAATATGACAGCAAACTTTTTTTTTGAATTGCTTCATATTGACAAAAGCGACTGTGTAAACATGCGTGATATTGTGAAAAAGTTAAATGACTGAGGAGGTGAATTGTTATTTTCCAAAAGGAAATAGAAGCAAAAAAAAATTGGCTTTAAAAACTTTTGGAAATTTAATGAGTCTCAATCAAAGAAATGAAAGCTCCTCAGCAGGTACTGTATCAACAATTCTCAAAATTAATTATCTTCTAACTTCTTCGCATCTTTCTTCCAAACGCCATCCCCTCATTTAATCATTCCGGCGGAATGCGTGATATTCGACGGAGTCATCACATGAAACCAAAATATTATCAACGTTTTCGTTAAATCCAGTTTGCGACTGCTGCATAAAATCGTTCAATAATGATTTAAAAATATTGATTTTAATTCCTCAAACTGACTGGCTTTTAAGCATCCGTGTGCTTAAATGCAACATTAACTTACACGATTGCAGCGACAGGCCAGACAGAAAGTAATTTGTTAGTTTTCGCTAAAACAGCTCAAACAAAAAAAAATAAAAAATTAAGCAGCTTTAACTGCTCTCGTGTGCATGTATCCTTTTTGGTGTTGTTGTTGCTATTGATTGGAAAAACGAAACCGGCAACATTTGCAAGTATAATTAACGCCAAGAGGCATCGTTAACGTTATTTACATGCAAAATTGTGTGTTGAGATCTGCCGGTTTTTAAAGTCGTGACTTATTTTTTTTCTCTCGTTTACTTGGCATCATAAAACAACAACAAGTTACAGACAAATTCGATAAATTCGTTCAGTGGCCCAAATATGTTAATGTGCAGAGATAACGTTCAATGATTATGATCATCGCACAAACACCAGACCTTAATCCGCCATAAAGGGCACTTGAGTTGGAAAGCAAAGCTGACGTATTAAATACTTCATCATTTCTTGTTGACTCTTGAATCAACGCGATGACGCTGCAAGTGCTGGTGGCAGTGCAGTTGGTTGGTGCCGTTGGTTGTGTTCCACGAACATGAAAACAAGTTTCAAACTCCAACTGCAAACAGATTGTGCTGATGCCACCAACTACAACGGCAAAGCCGGTAATGACAAAGAGCCAAATGCCAGGAAAAACTTGTTAATTTTGCATTTTTAGGATTCAGTTTTCGCTAAAACAACAGAAGATTGCGAGTCAAAAATTATTGATGATTTTTCAACGAAACTTTTCGTGTTATTTATGCTGCAAAGTTTCAAGTGCTCTACACCAAATTAAAGTTTTAAAGAATAATTATCAGTCATGTCACAGAGTTCATAAGCGAAGTTCATTCCACATGATAATTAGTTTTGATTTCTTTAGCAGACTCGTTTCTGAAGTTGAAAACGATGGACGGATGTTCTCTAACTGTCATAAATATTTCTTAGCATCGCACGATCCTTCTTCAATTATAAATATACGAGTATTTCTCTTGGACAAAATAATAAATTTTTGAAATAAATATTCTTCTTTGCAAGACTTCATTGGCCTTTCAATTTCAAAAAAATAGAAGTTTTTCGTAGGATTAAATGGTTTCCATAGAGCCTAACCAGGTCGACTTAACTCTTAAACTCGTAACCATGACCAGTTCTTCAGCAACTTGACTTCAAACGTCCATCGTAGAGTGATAAATAATAACTGATGTGGTCAGTGGTAGCCGGTTTGAAATGTTAAAGACAAAATAAATATGTTTCGTTTAACGATATCGACCCAATAAAAGGTATTTATCATTAAATTTTAATTAATATTTAATGAATTCATAAACATTTTTGTGACTCGTTAAAGCGATCATGGATCATGTCTCGAAAGTAGGTCATCGTCGTAATTACAAAATTGTCTCAAGAGGTATTTAATACCTCTTGATTTGCAATCAAGTGCACATGGTTTTAAGTGTGTGTGTGTGTGTGTGTGTGTGTGTGTTTTTTTAAGAATTGCTTTTCATCTAAAAGTGGGACCACACAAACAAAAGAATTTTGTTTCGTCCAATAAAAAATAAATAAACTAATTAAATAATATTAAGGCATTAACTGCCAAACCAAAATCAGAAACATCAATAAAAATGTGAGAGAGCAAAAACCCAGACAAATAAACAAGCAAAAAAAGTATCTTTGGAATACATCTGTACGTTCTCGCAGTTGCTTGTTTACTAAACGTGCGTATAATTTGCAATAGCCGACACTTTAAAGGCACTCAGATACACACAATTATGGCCGTAACAAACAACAGAACACAACAAATAATTACAACAAAATTAATAATTTATAAAAAGAATGTTGAATTTACAAGCTGACAAATAGTTTTGACAACAAAAGCAAAAAACCATTAGACTGAAACTAAGAAAAACTCTGTTGCAGGCGAATTTTGAAAAAGTCTGCAGCCAACTGCACCATCCAACTTCTGATTGCATGGACCGCAGCACAATGGGGCGTATCATTAAATGAAACATGCAACTTTTCACGTGACAATCATGTTGATCAGATTTGACGGTCTTTCACAAAAAAAAATCTTTTTTTTTTTCGGTTTTCAATTTTTTGGATTAGAAAATTATGTGTTTTTTATCAGTTTTAAAAGCGATACGCACCATTATTTTATTTTTAAAAGCCATCATTTTGTACTCAAATCGATAGTAGAATCAAAATTATTAACTTCAAGACTCAAGTAATTTTGATTTGAAAATAAAGAATTAATTTTTGTCTTTCCATCGGTCCCATTGTGCACTACTAGCCTTGTCTGTGTCTGGCTCTTTTCTTTCCACTCCATTCAAATCGTTGACCGATCTAGTCATCCGTTGGTTTGTTTGTTTGCTTGTTTTGTTAGCAACTTGTTTCAGTTTCTTTTATCTCGAATTGTATCTGTTCTTCAAAAACACCTTTTAGTCACTAATCGCTAGCAAACGCATCTGATTGCAATTGTTGTTTCACTATGATTAAGTAGCTCCGCACTTTTGACTTGGTACACGAAGTCATTGAACAGAATATATAAAAATCTGTATTTAACAAACGCTGGCTATAAGAATATGATTGAGAGCTACTACGATGGCAGTTCATTTTGCTCACATGCAATTCGCACTCCTGTTAAACGTCATAAACAAACCGTAACCAGCTGCTTGTATTATCTTATACAAAGTTTGGAAGGCATGTGATTCATAAAAATATTATCGGGAAACCAAATCGCATTTTCACTATCAGTTTTCAATTCACAAGGCGTTATTTCAATTAAGATCTTCTACATATCAGGGCAGCGTTTTTCGGAACTACAACTGAAACATCCACAGGAAAAATACCGACAAACTACAACTAACTTTGTAAGACTGTTCAGATTTGTAATTTGCAGCATTTAAAACGAAGAAACTTCAACAAAAACGGGATTGGCAAATAGGCTTCGCTTGGCTTACGTTCTTGAGTAACAAGTCCATAGAACTGCACTTTAAAAATCACCAGCGTTTTTCAATTCATAACGCGTAAAAGGTTGTCCGCCATCTCAGTAGAAGGTTGTCATCTTAATGCGAAAAATGTTAAAAAGTATTTTTCAAGTTTGATTAATTATGAATTTCAAAAGAAAAAGTCCTTCAGAAAAGCAAAAAGACCTGCATAAAATGCTTTTTAAATTAACCTGCCTTTTGGAAACGATTCAATAATTTTTATCACAATTCAAAATGAAACGTCTTCAATAAATAAAAAATGAAGGGAGTTTATCCCTTGAAAAATATGAAAAAATAAATATCTACAGACTCTTTTAACTTATTTTACAAACATTTTATTAATTTTCCTTATTTTTGCCTGAATAATTCCCTCTTTACTTTTATTCTTTATTTCAATAATTCTTAAATTCAAACAAAAACAACATCACAAAAGAATTAATATATAATTTCGTCTGTTTGTGTAACTTTTTGAGGGTATCAAACTCAAGTATTAACTGAAAACAGCCTCCGGCTAAAAAGTTTTCAAGTGGAGTTTAATTTGCCATCCGCTTGATTTCTCATAATGGAAAAGTTGCTTCGTTACATTCGACTGTTTGGCTGGAATTCGTTGAGGGTGTGGGATGCTGAAGGAGGTCTCACTTGGTGTCAGAGTCGTTAAGCTTGATTTCAGTTACATTTTTGTTTCATTTGAGCTTAACAACCACTCTTGCAAACACTGCCGCCATGGCTGCTGGGCAAGACGTCACTACGAGTGTTTGAAACAAAAATTAAATAATTTTGCCCGGTGTTAAATTGCAGTCACTTGAATATTTGAAGCCGATTTTTCATTTTTGTAAAAAGTATTTGTCTTGTTCATGAAGCCAAACGGATTTAATGCGAATGGGATTTTCGAACGCGTTAATATAAGGAGAGATAGACAAGTTCGTTTATGGTTTTCATAAGACACACATTTTTCATTTACACCCAGAAAGATTGATTGGATTGGCTTGATTTGCAACAGTGAGAGAATACAAAAAAGCATTTTAAAAATTCCAAAATATAAAACAAACTGATACCTGAATCTGGCATGTGAGCAATTAAAACTACAACGTTTTATTAACAGAAACATATTCGAGCACAAAATTGTTAATTACAACGATTGAATTACAAATGCGCACTTGCAACAAAAAGTTGCACAAGTCATGTACTTAAAGATTAAATGTTTTCATTAAATATCTGCACTGTGGCTGCCAAGGGGACACGCTTGTGATGTGCCGAATGTCGATTTCTGATACTCGCGTATTCGAGTGCGGGTTCTATTAAATCGTGTGAAATGATTAATGAAAATATCTACTAAAAAGTGTTGTAGCACTCGATGCATCGCTCCATGCCGATTTTTATATATGTTTTATCTTTTTAGAAAGATACAATTTTAGATTTGGAGATATCTGTAGTCAGACTTGGGCCATTCATTCGCTTATTTTACGCAAAAGCTTATGGTCATTCCACTGCAAAATGTTTGCATAATTTTTCTTTCAGTGTATTTTCAGTACTACCTCTTTCAGCAACAACCAGTTTTTGTTACCAGATATTCAATCACTTATTTTTTGCAACTTCTGTTAATGATCTGAAAACTTTTTAATTCACTCAACTTAAATAGACAGCATAAACGAAAAATTAGTTCCAAATTATATCAACTCCATTCGCGGTAATCGCAGACATCGAGATAAGAAAGAAATAAAAACGTAGACAAAAACAATTCAACGTACAAAATATATTATTTGGAAACAATTCATATAATTATCAGCTCTTTATTACGTGAATGATTCAAAGAAAATTATTTTTTACAAAATAGTTCAATGCCATTCAATTGGATTGTTGCTTAACTCAGGCACTCCCTCTCCCTCTCTCCCTCTCCTATTTTTATCATTAAATTTAATTATTCAGATAAACTGTTTTCGAACTCACGTGTGTCGTGTTCGTTAGAAGTGCTGCAAGAGAGAGTCTGATAATTATGGCTTTCATGTGTTAATTAGCATTTTCATCTTAATGTGCAGGCTCATTTCTATAATTGACTTCGTTAACTCGTAATTATCCACATTAAATCGAATCACTTCTACATTATGAATTTTATTATTATTTTTATTATTGGAAATCTTTGACAATCGTAACAGTCAAAATAAGTGGACGTGCGGAACAAGTGGTGGGTGTATTTCTTTTCCGATTTTATTTCAATACCAGTAGTGGGTGGCCAGAACTATATTGTGCATGTTTGTGCATGTGTGAACATGTTTGTGTTATTTGTTTTATTGCCCTAATAAATTATGGACACAAATTAATGATCAATTGACACACGCTGTTGTTTTCGAATTACATGGCATGAGTTTCATTAGCATTTTTACAAAACTATTAAGACTATTAAACAATTCAAATGATGGAAATTTAAAGATTTATTTCTAAAAATTTATGATAGAGTATAAATTTTTTTTAAACACATCAAATTAGATAAATTATGTTTTCTTCAGCCGATGCCTACTCAAAGAATGAGATATGAGAATGAGAATGAGAATGCATTGAAAGAACCACATTTTCTTGGAGGCGACTCAGGCCCAAAGGAAAAAATTTATTACAAATTTTACAGCAGAATTAAATTTTATAAAGGAACAAAATATATTAATTTCTCTTCCTAAATCAGCACTAAACTTTATATCAGTTGCAACTTCTGGGAATTGTAAAATTGTTTTGTTATTAATTTCTGTTGTTGACCAAAACAATTTTACGGCTGCAGCTAAAATTTATTATTTAAGGCCAACATAAAGTTACACCTGCTTTGATTTGAATAAAATTCTGTTTTACACTTTTAATCTTTCAGCATTAACAGTTTCCCTGTCACTTTTTATTGGTGCTTAAAAGGAAAACTTGTGTTCATTTTAAAATTTACGGCCCATTCAGGTTCCTTTTTATTTTTTAACATTTTTCTTTTGCCTTCAAGACAACTAAATTTAAATTCCACCTGGATTTCCCATTTCTCAATGGTAAATACGGGTATCGGCTTTGGAATATATTATCATTTCACCAAATTGTTTTATTTATATCTTAAAACTTCGTAGGTACACGTTGGAAATATTCAGTTTAGGAATTTATTTGTTAAATAAATATTGACAGTTTTGTTTCTTCTTAACGAAACTTGTCCCAACAACTGCCTCCAACTATAATTAACTTTTGCTGTCTATAACGAAACTAAATAACTGATGGATATTGTTTTACGAACAGAAAAAAACTTCTTAAATATTTTTATATTCTCTGCAGGAGCATAAAAAATCCTTCGACAGACACTAAAATAAAAATAAAGAAAACAGCAGCCTCCATTTCGATGTTCAAGGCCGTTTTTGTTTTTATGGTGCCAATTTTATTTCTTTAGTGCTGGAATAAATGTGACAGACACACACTTACATACAAACGTAAGAAGGTTGGTGGTGTGCGTAAGATATTTTATTTGTGCCATTTTTCAAAAGCACATCCTCCGCTTGGCTAAAAATATGTGGGCAACCAGCATCAAAAAAAGGGTTAGAAGTACGAGATTTGTAACTTTTCAGGTTAAAGAAATTTGTAACTAAATACTGTTCTGCCCGCTTTCCCTTCCTCATTATCTTTCGCTAATACCTCATGACCGTTAATGTCAAATTTATAAATCGGAAATGTCCTGATTTTCTGCAGCAACTGGCCGTGTTAAAATAATGAATATTTAGGGAAACCCTTCCTTTTCCACAAGATTTTATTACATCTTAAGGAAGTGGACTTTAAAAGGGTTGCCGAGTGATGAGTAGTTCTTGTCCAGTTCATTATATCCTTGTTGGCAGTTGTCAGGAATATTACACGGATGTAGAATTATATCATTCCTTTTATGGAAAATACAAGTAAACCAAATTACAATTTATTTTTATTCGTATGCCAAATTGTTTGCAGTCCTTTTTATATTTTATTTCATCTATTTCATACAATAACTCTTAAATGCTAGAAGAAACTAGACCCAAATGGAATACCGGCGGCTAAGAAATCAGTCTAGAAGTCTATCACATAAATTAATTCCATATTTCATATAAAGTCGTTGCAACCGATCGGTGCAGATCGGGAGGTGATAGAGTTATTATCTTTAAGACAGTTGCTGTTCCCTATTGTTTTTTAGGTATTTACGTACTCGAGGGCAAAACTGGGACGGAGTTTCGCATGATCCATTTTTGCTCGACTACAAGTACCTCTTTTCTCTTTTAAAGAATTTTAAGTTCTGCTTTTTTATCAAAAGCTTTAAGCATAAAAGCAGCATTTGTATTGTAACAAAAACCATTCTTTTTCCAAAACCGTGAGTCAATCTAATAAAAATAGCACGCCGACCGCAGGAGGCGGCTTCAAGTTTGTTTGCACAATTTTATCGATAAAAGCTATTTCCTTTGAACAATAGCTTCGATGCCGCAAGCTATTCGGTGTTACCCTTTTGTCTGCCACTCAAGTCAATTTGTTTTGCTTACTTTTGTTTTTATAATTTTCCATAATGCTCGCAGAAGGCGAGTAAACACAATATTTATTGTTCGAGAATGGCTTCGCCAGCATAATCGAACAGAAAGCAAGAAAACTTACCAGCAAAATAAAATATTTGCTCATTATGATGATGGCGCAAATGAAGGTGTATCCTTCAGTGGGTGTGTTTGTGTGTATTGATTGAACACCCTCTTTCTTTAAGTGTTTGTGCAAGAACCGATGAGGTTTCCTTTATGCATCGCAAACCGATATGTTGACACCCATTCGCGTTCATTTGAATTTACAAGAAATAAAACAATTGATGCCCTTGCGAATTTCTTCGGTGACCATCTTCGTTCCAAGAACTTTAAATGTTAAAAGTTTATTTCAGACTAATTCTATAATGAGAGTTTGAGGCAACGATTTAATATTTCTAAGCGAACTATAATTCAAATACCGAGCCCAATTTTGATATGGCGATTTCGATTGCCTACCGCAAATTTTTATAATAAAATTTAAAATAATTTAGATAAATTTTGTTTTAGTAGCATCAAGTGAACAGATGATACTCAAGCGCTTCGATTTAAAGATTTACAGGTTGTTTCAGGCATGGAGGACCCTTGTTTTTGCTTTTCCCCTATTTTCACTCCAAAAAGTATTACTAAGCGATTTCTTCCCATCCGTGTTGTTTGTGAAATAATATCGACTCTTGCTTTGTCATTTCTCTTTTCATCTTTTAATTTATTAACCACTTTTTAAATAAATTTATTAAATCAAAGAACATAAAATTGTAGTTCTCCTCTTTGTTTGGTCTCTCATTAGCTGGAAACAAAACATTCGTCCAATTTGAAAGCAGATATTCTGAAATATTCTGTCTTTTCAACCATCACTTTCATGTCTTTTGTTTTCTCTCGTTTACTCGCACAATGGAAATAGAAATGGAACTCAGAAGTTACAACGAAAAAGTACCTTTACAAAGTTGATTGAAGCGCAGCGGCGAAACTAACTAACAGTGACACGTATCGTGGAGAAAGGGATAGGAAAAAATGCTAAAGAACCAAAGGATACTCGTGCAGGGATAATGCACCAACAAAAAAGAGTATCAACTAAGAGCCGCAAGTGTATTGAATGTTAAAATATTTTGTGTGTAAAAAATATTGTTGCAACTTCTGGTTTCAACTACCCCTCCCCTTTGCTTGCACTCCTTCGATACATTTAAAGCTTCAGTTGGGCTAAAAAGATAAATTCGTTGCAAATGAAGGTTTTTTTGTGAAAAGTAGAGGAAAATTTGTTTGAGCTGAATTCTTTAATACAAAATATTTATGCAAATTTATGGTCAAAAAGGAAACGAAGCAAATCAAGTGAAAACAAAGAAAAACCAAAATATGAAATCAAACTGCAGGTATAATTTTTAGCAAAAATTTTGTTAAATTTGTGCAACGAACTAATTTTAACAGGGAAACAAGTCGTATTTCTTTGCTTGCCAACAGTTCAAAGTAACTATTTTTTTAGTTTCGGAGTTTGAATTTAAATCGAAATTTATTCGAGTTGCGAATGCAGGCAAGTGTGCATAATAAAATAAATAAAAATTACTTGCCAGTTATATTGCAAACGAAACTTATGCGGAAACAGTAACCACATTTCCGTTGGTTATTTCAAAAATTATTTCAAAGACTCCTGTTTGCTTGAACTTCTTCTGTGCCCTCATAAATTAAGGCCTTTAAGTAGAACAGTTTTATTTTAACTTTACGAATTTTTTGTCGAACAGACTCTAATCGTGTATGAAATATTTCATCGCCGATTTCCAAGCGGACTTTTTTACTTCAAATAAAAGTTGTTTTATAACTGCAAGACGTTTATCATAAAACGTAGTCAAACGTGTTGCTGACCTTTATAAAACTTTTTATTTAGGCCAATAAAGTTCTCTTGGAGTTTCTAAATGTTTGTAAATATCACACGGGGTTTTAATGGATGAGTTACGGCATTTTATTTATTGTCTTAAATAAATCCAAGAATAACAAAACAAACGTCAACGCTGCCGCCGAACAGAAAATTGTAAACAGCTGAGCACAGTAAAGCAGAGACGACTTAAGGAATTGCACTGAAAAAAATTTCAGGAATACGACAATTCTTTTTTTAGAACGGGAAATTAGCGAACAACCTCAACTTGTACAGTTCCAATATTATAAAGATGAATGATGAAATGGAGGGAGAGGATTTGTAGTGGCCATTTTAGCTTTCTTTTTTGTTTATCAGGCGAATTTATAGGGACAATAATGAGAAAACGCGACATGTCTTCGCAGTTTGAACAGACCGGCAACACAGTCGACCACTAAAGCAGAGCAGTAACATCCGGTTCCATGACTGAGTGCGGTATCGAAAAGCTTCAGCTTCGTAGTCTTCAAGTTGTTGATAGATTTGCGCTTAATAACTTATTATTTATATAATTCGAAGGTCCTTCTGATAAACAGGACAGCACTATTCGAAACAAGAAGCTTCGCGTGGATTTTGATGAAACTGTAAACTTGTCTTCCACCCTTTTCCGAAGGACTCCCAACAACATTTGACAATCATTTTAATGTCTGAAGTTCATGGTCAACTGCACTAACTCTCATATTTTCTCAGTGTATATTAACTATTCAGTCCAGCCTTGAACTCACTCCTCTTATCCGTTTGTTGGTTATATTCAATATTTGTTGCCAGCATTTATTCCCATTCCATTTTCACTGTCGTCTGACACATTTAAGTAAATTGTTTTTATTTAACGCCGTTTTGCAGCTGTTTGTAGTGGTCTAATTCAATGCTTGGGGCGGTTTGATCCAACAACCCGCAAAAGAAAAACAATCATATTTTTCCCTATTCATCCTGCATAATACATCAACAAAAAGACAAGATAAAAAAACAGGGAAAGAGGAATAATATGACAGGCAATAAAATAGAACTCAAATAATAAAACAAAACTAAAACAGGAGAAAAACAAAGAGAAAGAGAATATAAAATCGAAAAAGAAATTTTCATTTCAACTTTTTCTTTGTTGATTTGCATTCTTCCATGTTCCAGAATTTGTACTTGAATTATTGTGAAATTTATAATGTCGACATATTTTCTGCGCCACAAAAAAGGACACACAAACTTGAGATGTGAGCCGTGATGTCATAACACTTGTCATTAAGTTATTAACACAAATACCAACAAGCAGACACTCCATACATGTGCATGTGCTGGCGTGGTTGGTTATGTGGAAATTCTTTGTTATCTGTGACAAGTTTTATTTCATAAAGTTAAAAGTCATGCCTCAAATAAAACACACACTCAAAACCATTCATAAGGAGGCAGATCAGTCAAGCCATTTTGATTGTTCATTTACATCAGCCACAAAACTTTACAGGCTATAAAACGTGTTATGTGAGATAATCAAAACTTTAATTACATCAAGTCTACCATAGACGACTTAATCGTTGCAAAATTAATAGCAAATAGTTCCAGTACAAAAGGAGCTCAACAAGATTTTGGATCTCTGAATCGAGAAATTTCATGGACTTGCCATTCCAAGAACTTTCTCGTTTCGAGAAAACCTGTACTTTGGAAATGTGAAGAATGTGATTTCAGTAAACGATTATTAAATTGAAATTTTACTGGCATCTTTCCTCACATAGAGAAAGAGCATCTGTGTGCCACATGTCAGTGTATTCAAAAGTGACTAAGACTTTCTACGACAATTGTTCTATTAACACACATTCTTTGTTGTTCATTGTTTAATTTCACAACCATCTGTGTGTGTGTGGTATGAAATGAATGTTGTGTTTGCCTTATTTCATTATTTTGAGCTTCTGAGGTTGATTGTTTCTTACCCCCACTTGAAACCACAGTTGCCAGTGAAGAGCTCTTAATATGTCCTCAAATTAATTTTGCTAGAAAGAAATGACTTGACTCAAGCAGAATGCTCTTCTTTCATTTCCATAATGACTTTCGACGACTCATGCCGATGGTGGTGTGTGTGTGTGTGTGTGTTAGAGAGACCAACACAGTTAAACGTGACTTGCTAAATACGGAATATAAAAATATATTAATTCGAAACTTGCAACTTCACACATGAAACAAGCTTGGAAATTTCTTAAGGCTCTTGACGACGAAATCTTGGCTGCTGAGCTGTCGCGAACAAGCAGACAAACGTTTACTGTCTGCTAAAAAGCAGTTGCGAACTTTCTTTAATTCTAGTAAATTATTTTATACCGCCAAGAAATGCAAATAAGCAAAAGTTAAGTATTTGAAAAAGAAAAACATACGAAAGCGGCAGGCGTTAAGGCATCACCTGTGGAAGCATATCCAATTTTGTACAGAAATTGTGTTTAACTTTCAAAGTAAATAAAAAATTTTATGATTTTTCGCTTCAACAAATTTGCGTTAAGTTTCTTAAAAACTTAATTATGAGATAATCATTTCATTAGCATGTTCACACTGTCAACGAAACCCTTTTACTTGCTAATAGAAGAGGAAAAGATTCAAGCTGGACTGAAACTTTTCCAAATTTCCAAGAATTTTTTCAGTCCAGCCAATTTCTCGTTCTCCTTTTTCTTCTCTTCTTCTATTAAAAAATAATAAAAGTTGCACGCAGCACAATTCGTTAAATAAATCACGTAGTGTAAATGGTTGTGGAAATTAATATTTAAAATGTTTTTTAAGGGTCCGGCTGAAAAAAAGAAGGTTTTTCTTCAAAATATTCTTGGAAAAATACCAACTAAAACACATTATGGCGTTTATGAATACGACAACATGTCAATCAAATTAAATTTATTAACATAAATTTTGCTTTTAAATTTTTTTTATTTTGTGCCAATTTTCTTTAACCGAATTCTTGCCAACAGAAAGAGCAGACGGGATGGCATGGAAGTAATTCCTTCTATTCTCTGCACTTGTCAGACTCTATCTGCGCCTGGCGAGAGGGCATAAATGAAGCTAAAAGTCCTAAAAAACCTAACGTCTAGTTAATTCTTAACACAAACCTACAACAGCTTTTCTGCCTGCTAAAGTTCCCGCTGGAAATTTTGTACTGAAAGCAACAACATGACTGAAGTGTTTTTTATTCTAATTTCAATATGTATTCGCAAGCGAAATTGTTTATTTTGTCTCCAAAAACAAGCAGTTTCGTATTTAGCGTTAGAATTTATTTCATTTTAAATATATGAAATGGCTTTTACCACCTGGCTCGACAGCAGCATTATTTATGTAAAAATTTTCCTCGTTATTTACATAATTTTTATCTTATGCAGACATTGAAAACGCGCTCCCTTTCCGCCACAACACACACATGCACACACAAGTTCTAGAAATACAGTAGAGAGCAAAATTGAGGACCACAACAATAAAAACTTTCTTTGTAGTTTTTATATCGCAGGCGAGAAGTCGTTTTTCATATGGAAAGACTTTTTGAAAAATAAAAGGGATGAACACTAAATTTTATGTGTTGATTTCGAACGGTGTCCACTGCTGACGAAACAGTTGGGGCCCTATTCTGTAAAACGTAACGCTCAGAGTACATGAATTGTGTATGAAGAAAATTCATGTGGTAAAAGAATTAATATTTTTTGGCATCCCAAACCTATGAAATCACTCCCTCTTTAATGCTTAATGTTTTTATTTGTTTTCTCACTCAATATTTGTTTATTATTTGTTGCCTTATCTGCGACATGTAGTCAGCCATATGCTTAATTTTACAAATATTGTCAATTAAAAGGCAACATTATAAACGGGACAGGACAATTACGAAAACAACGCACATGTGCCAGAACGTGCTTATTTTTCGGACTGATAAGCTGAAAATGTTATTCCAAAAGTGCTTAGCAAATATTTCCCCTTCGGCTCTGAAAGTCACATGTGTCATGAAATTAATAAACGCAAAGTCCCAAAATGATACAAAACAGATCTCTGCAATACTGAACACTGTTTGCAAATTGCTATCAGGGATAATGGTAACCAAAATGTTTCATCACGCAGCAGTTGCTTGGAATGTGCCAATTCGATTTATTGCGTTTCATTTAAAATAAAAAGAATAAAAAGTTGGTTACATGCTGCCATAGTCTTGGAGTGCGCCTACGTGCACAACCCACCAGACGCATGTCTGATGTCGTTATTATTCAGTTGGTTCATGTTTCAAACATTCCCGATGAATAAATAAACATAAAGAAGTCGGGTTTATCATACGACAGCAAATTTAAATTTATAGAAAACGAAGTTGTAGCTCCTGGCCACCGAACTGGACAAAAAAAATGGCTAAAACTAAAATGGGCTAATAAAATGAGTGCTAATAAATTTGACATATTTGATATAATAAGTTTCTTCATCTTTCATTCACATCAATGAGCCAGATTTAATATTCGTTTCAAATAAACAACATAAAAGTGTTTAAAAACAATAAAAATTTAAAATTAAAAATTAATTAAAGAGATTTAAGAGGACGAATTCGCGCGTATGAAATTTTTTCCGTTAATTTTAAACTTACGAGATCACACAAAACCAACTTTGCAATTGTGTGCACTTTCCAACCCGGCGTTTTTCATTTCCATCGCTTTAAATAAAATTTTTTTTGTTTTTTTTTTTTGAGTAGGACTAGCACTCGGGGGACAACCCCTACATATGCAGTGCATTGCGCTGGAACTGGAAAGGAGGGGATAGTGTTAGCAGGACAGATTAGAAGATAGAAAGCTGTTTTTACTTTTATTACTTCGTCGGTGAATTTTTTGCTACAGATAACGACGAAGGAGGGAAGAAGGATGAGCTTTTGGCATGTACTTTCGTTGCAGTGTTTCACAATGTGTCCGCTAAATATGCAATTTTTCAAAGCGACAAATTAAAGTTATTTGCAGTCGCATAGTTTCTTAACAGTTCAATTCTTGGCTGTTTGTGTCCTCAGACAAATTTTAGAGAATAAAAGTCAACAGACAATATCTCGCTTAAAGCGTTTTTATTAAACATGCAATAGAGAAATTCAAATGACATCGTGTGCCCTTTTGTGAATACGTAGTTGAAATCGACTGCGTATTAACCTAAAAATTTCATAAATTAGTTGTATATAAAAGAAGAACAAGAAGTTTTGAAAAACGTTTTGAATATCTTTGGCGTGGATGTACCTTTCAATGGAAAGGCCCATATGTAAACATCTAAGCCCTCATCATGTTTTAGTCAAACCTTTTTAAATTAACTTCATCGTCAGAAATTGTTGTCTCTATCAAAAACGTTGCAGAAATTATTAAAAGTCTCCTGCAAAATATTGATTGACATTTGCCAATTTACATAAATTTATTTCACCAATTTTAGTTGGTAATTGAAAACAATTCAATAAATTGAAGCTGCAACAAACTAAAACAAATTTGTTTTTAATATCCAAAATAAATTTCTAATTGCATGCATGTACGAAATAACGATTTTTTTTCTATCAAATCAAATTTTATTTCAGTTGCCGCACTATAATTTTATTAGCGTTGTCCTCTTCATGTCTGCCACAAATCGTGTTGATAAAATCGAACAAAAGCTTTTGCTAAACGCACACAAATTCATTAAAGTTTATTAGTTATTGGAAATAATAAATTGAATTTGTATTGCTTTTGTTTTTGTGTTTTTCTTTTTTCAAACATGCATCGGAGTGAAACTACGAGCAATTGATAATGGAAAAATATTTTCAAATGAGACACATTTACAGGGCACGTTTTAGGAATCGTGCAATAGGTTAAAGTCCTGCAGGGGGTGTGCAGAAGTCACAGAGTGGATATTGAAAATATTTTTTCAAACACCCATTAAATAAAGAAAATAAAACAAAAAGGCGGCATGCAGATAACAATAGAAGATATAATTTTAAGAATAATTTTTTTAAAAATTCCTCTCAAAAAATTTAAAAAATATCTTCAGATTATGCACACGCATTGAAAACAACCCCCCTCTTTTTATCTCAGAGCAACATGCTTTCAGACTCCACATTTAAAACTCCTCTACCAATTAAAAGTATCTGCTTTCCCCCTTGTGCAACGCAAACACTTGCTTCTTTCCAAAACCAACATGCGTGGCCAATAAATTCCGTTAAAAGCTGCGGTGGGTGTATTTCACAAGCATTTAGATTTATAAAATATAGTTTTTAGAAAAAAGTAAAAATTGTTTTATAAAAAAAAACTTACAAAGTGGCTGAAGATATTTTGGACATATCGAACGCATGATAGAACATGCCGCAACCTCAATTATGAATCGATTTGAAAACAACAAAAGCCGATTTTATGATATGAAATTAAGCGCCAATTTATGAGTTGAAAATAGAACAGCGCATTAATCCAGAAAAATCTTTTGAAACTCACATTTCATTCAGGCATTGCGGTCAATATTTTCTGTCACTTTGTAGTTTTCATTTCGTGCTCGTCTCATGACAAACAGTTTGCGGCTTTCGGTTTTAATCCACGATAAACACTTTTTCATAGATTTTCATTTCAAATGAAAATTTGATTACAAACAAATTCTGATTGGATTTAATCCAATAGAAAAGAAGTTGCAACCCATTTATGTGGCATGACGATGTTATTTAAACACACAAATTTTAATTGGTTTTTAGGAATTTAGAGGAGAACGGGCGCAGAGTTCAACAATTTTAATAATAATCCGGTTGGAGAAAAGTAAATATTAAATGAATAAATTTAATTAAGAAGAATTATGTTGACAAGATTTTTAATTATTTTCAAAGAAACAATGTCTGCTGTTGTATTTTAAGTCAAGTATTTTATCTCTGCTTTGAAAACATCAGCAACTGCTTTATGCCTGAACACGCAGAGGAAATATTAAGGCCAAGTCAGCAGAGCAAAAGTTTCCAAAGAAAAGAAACTGCATACAAAATTTGAAGTAAATAAAAATATATAAAGACAAGTTAATGGCTTTGATTTGCATAAATACATTCTCTTTCTATTGTTTCATATTACAGTCACCAGCAATTTTAAATTGGTCTAGAAATAATTCTGGAGGAGACTGCAATCGCACGTAAGAATTTCTCTAAAAAGTTGGCAACAACAAACAGTCATTTCAGTCTTAATATGAAATTGTGTCAGACTCAAACACGTCACAGAGTTCAAATTCGTTCGAAAACAAAACTGACTCGGATGCTCAGAAGCTGACTTCATTCCGAAAACGGTTTCGTTTTCTGAGGAACCAAAATATGAAATTCATCTCGGTGACTTGGCACCAATTTGCATATGAGTGCGCCGGGAACAGTTTAAAGTGGTCAAGTAGCCAAATAGGTTTCTCCTTTCTTTCTTGAAGGTTCATCACAAGATATGCAACATTCTCCAACATGCTTTCACACACACACAACAAGCGTTCTTCAAAATACAAATTCTTTCTTCAATCCAACCCTGTTAGTGTTGCATACTCGTAGATGCAACATTTGCTTCTGACTGTTTCTAGACAATATTCTCTTGCAAATATTTATTTAACAAAATTGTGAAAGATTTTCTTATTTGCTTTTTATTTTGTAATATTTATTGTTCATCAGCTTTTCATTTATCTTTTCTGAACGAGTACACACATGACGGCACAAAAATGCTGAAGTAAATAGCATATCGCCACCAGAAATGGAAAATAACGTACCATAACTTTTCATAAGTTTGCGAGCGAAACAAAAATCTGCTTAAAACGGAAACCACTGGAGATATTGAAATGAAATTTAAAGATCTGGATTTGAATTTATATAAATCCGATAAAAAAAAGACTCATTATTTTAAAGGCGTTTTATATATTTAAAAAACGTTTTTGATTCAGACCAACTATTGTTCCGAAATCATAGTCCCAAACATGAATTTAACGTGTTCAGATTTTTAAATGTAAAATATTGTTTTTATCAATCAGAATGATGAAACATTTTGGGTTGGTGTATTTGAACGGAAGCGACAATAAAAATTATAATTTTTCTTAACTCAACGATATCCGATGTTATTCTGAACCCTAAAATAAAACAAAAACAATTTCAATTACTTTCCTTTAAATGATTGATCACACGTTATTTAGTTTAAGAAAATCATGACGCGTCGCTTTACATTTTAATTGACGATATACTCCAACATACTTACATGCTACGTCTGTATGCATCTGCACATATACGTGCACATGTATTTATATATGCATAAGTAAATATATGTATATAAAAACAAGCTGGATACGTACGCATCTATACTAAATGTAAAATATACACTGAAATTAAGAGAATTTCTTTACGATTTTAATGGGCGAGTTTCTTATTTTTAGTACATGAATGTACTCACAAATTTGTATCTAGATGCACGGGTCTGTATATATGCTCAGAGCACATATTTGGCTGACATGGCTGGTGTCAGATGGTATAAAATGTTTTAATCTGCAGCCAATCAAGCCAACTGCTCCTGGAAATTTACTGTTGATATGTTTTTGTGTGCTTCCGGAAACTCTATCGAATTCACTTTGAGACTTTTCGATCCGCCACACGTGTCTTCTACTGATAATATTTCACAACTTGTGTCTGAATAATTTTCACAGTATCTGAATTTATGAATTCATAAAATATGCGAAATGTTTCGTTACTAACTGCTGCAAGAATCGGTGTCTCAAGAATAGTCGCAAGATTTTTTGTGTTCAGTATTCGAATTTTATAGGTTTTTTGCAAATAATTTTGAATTTTATTACAGTCTTTCAGTGCCAATAAAGCACCATGAGAAGTACCAGAAAATCGGAGCATATTTTCTGCTAAGTCTCTTAGAAATTGGCCAGTAATAGATGTCCTTTGGAAAACATACAGAATTTGCGAAGATATTTCACTGAAGTTACGAGGATTGTGTAAGACAAAGGAAAGCATTTTCGTTACTGTGGAAAACTGGGAAACATGAGTGTACTTCAGAGAAGATAATGAAGCCACCCACGTTTTCCTCCCATCCACTTAAAGACTCATTCCTTTTTCTTTCTCCTTAACAGAAGACAATAAATATTATGAATGGCTTTTTAAAGAATCATTTCTCTTCATGACTGCCTTCCTCGCAATCCAGTTTTATCATGCCATGATGGCAGCGTCGATATATTATGATGTCATATAAAAAAAGTCATTTTATTTTAAATATATCGAACGTATTGAACTTATAAAATATTTATTAAATCACCATCAAAACCATTGTTTACTCGTTTTATATTCGCTGTTCTTTGGCGTGTCAGTTTCCTTCTACAGCTGCTAGTAACCCAACAAACAACCGCAGTTTAATTTGTATAATAATTCTGTTAACAATTTTAATTTGTTAAATCTCTTAAAGCTCGTAAGTTTGGAATAATAATTAACACAACGAACTTAGGACATTAAGCTGATGAATATAGTGAGAACCATATTAATTTTGCAACAATTTTCAAAAGCATTCACTGTGTTGTTGTTTGGTTTTCAGAAAACCGCTCGTTTATTATAAAATAGAAAAGAAACACAATCCTCTCAAAGGACTATTTTAGAAACTTGCCATCACTGTTTGTATTCTTAATAAGAGGCAAATAGAGAGTTCTCTTGCAGAATAAAAGTTCAATTGGAAAATATACAAAAATAAAATGAAATTCCTGAAGCCATTCGAAATGGAAAAATATTTTTAGGATTTTCTTTGCACCAAATACAACTGGCGGCGCAACATAAACAAATTTAATAAACAAAGAAAACAAACACCAGAAACCTGCATTCACAGTAAATCCTTTGCAACAAAGTTTCTAGAGAAAACCCTTGTTTAATGTCACTGTATTTAGATTTTAGAATACCAAGAAACTTCAACAAGCACTCGATCTATTCTTCTACAAATTCAAAATCCTTTTAAGCAGCCAAGCACAGACGAGTACTTGGCCAATGTTGTGGCTGAAACCAACACCCTAACACCGAAGTTATAGTGAACACGAATGCCCTTTAGTTGATTATTATCCAAAGTTGCTGTAGCTTTGGTGCATTACACACACAGACACAGGCACGAAACACTGGTTATCATAATAAAATAGCTTGCAAGTGTCTGCAGTATCATTCCAGTTGTTCTCGTATTCCATATAAAACTATTTCTGTGTCAAATGAAATTTTTTTCGTCATTGAAAATTTGTGAGATCAAGCGACGACTCCTGTTGAAAGTATAAACTCGTTAATTATTGGAATATAATAGACCACAGAAATGCTAAATAGTACAAAGAAAATGTTTAAGTTGGTTAAGAGATAAAATTAATATTCAAGCGAACGCGCACAATGGCCTGATAAAATTCAACTTCCCTCTTGACCTCTTTTCTTAATTTCTATTCTCATAAATCTTTCTTTGCTACTTTTGAGTTATTTTTGGCACAGACGCTGAACATTTCTTTTTACGAATTTAATATAAAATAGAGAAGCTCATCTTGAATATAATTTGTTATTTAATCAAAACATTTCTAGTTTGGTTTTAATGCCAGCGACTAAATTTCAGTAAAAGGTTTCATTGTTACCGATTTTAACGATACATTTTTACATGATTATAGCAGCGTATATTAAACTAAACTTGCTCTTGGAAATATATATTTTCCATTCCTATACGATTGTCATAAGTCTCGAAAAGTATTTACCTTTTCATGAGGTAAACTTTTGGCTGACAAAAACAAACACCTTTTCTCTGCTGTTGAACTTGTTCATTCGTTTTCTTTTGCTTACAATTATGCAAAATAGTCGGATGGATGACTGGTAATAAGTAGTTTCATGTCAGTGACGTACTCCCTTAAAATATTTGTATTGTGTGCCAAAAGTGATCAAGTCAGTTACACTTTTTTGTTTCTCGCCAGTGACATGCATGTGTGTACTATTTGCACACTAGGGCGGTTGCCTTTTCTATAGGCGACAACAAACAAACGCAAGTAAAGCATGTCGTACTTCATCTCATTAGCAATCAAACTCATTCCCTGCAATTAACAAGACAAGGAGTCACGTGTAGTTGAGATACCAGCTGACACTATGATTGAGTGAGTCCTTAACAACAACAATTTAACCTCTTTCACATCATGATTAAAAGCATTTCAATTCAATTAATAAAATAGATTAATTTGAGAAATCGTTCCGAAAAACTCTACGAAATTTAACAGCTTTCCCGCGGTAATTTTCTCAACTGATTTTATTTTTAATTTGTGATCTCGTTACTGGACACACAACACAAACTCCCAGATGCTCTAATTAACACACACACACATAAACTACCAAAAAACATCAGCCCTTGTGCATGCACGATACATGTGCAAATTTATGTCTGAACATGAGGATATTATGAGAGTGTCGGTGCTACACTCGCATTCGCCCGCTTGCATGTTTTGGTTGGTGTTCTTTATGCACATTTCACATGAGCAAAATAGGAAACTTAAAGTTGATTTTGATTTCGTACAAAATTCAGAAGCTCAGAAAGAGTTTAAGAATAAGTTTTCTTTCAGTATTTCCAAAATCTGTTTAATGCTGGAACATTTCGTGCTCTGCAGGGTATTTTACATAAGAGAATGTGCGCTCATGACGATTTCGCTTTGTGTTTGGGTGTTGAAGCAGTTTATCAAATATATTATATGCCCGTAGATGCGTTGGACTTAGTTCAGTATAAAAGTTGATTCACACTCACACATACAAACAAACACTTTTCCAGTAGATACTGATGATTATGATAGAATACATTTAGGGAAGTAGAAACAGATGAAATGGAAATTTCAATTGTTGTTGTCTGGATATTTCATCATTAATTTAATAATTCTAACGATTTTCTCAACATGAGAAAATACGATACACACGTAAATTTCAATTTTGATGGTTCATTAAGTTAATGAAATTTTAACTTGTGTATTAAATTATCTGCCAAGTAAATTTCCCCCTCCTTAATGGAAATAGCCATGAAAATAACTCAACAGAAGCATTTAATCAAAATTAATTAATTTTGATATCATGAAACATGTGCATTAAATAGTTAAAATAATTATCAACTTACCCCTGAAGTCGATTTAAGTTTATCAAAACTTGTTTGCGGTTGTGCCGTAAAAGTGGATGAGGAAATCTGCAAGAAATTAAAATGAAATAAATTAAAATTAATGTCATAAATTCATAATCGAAACAGAGAAGAATTTTAAAGTTTTACTTTTTATTGGATTTGGAAATAACTTTATTTGAAATTATTTATCGATCAAATAAGCATTCCAAACATCTATTGCACAGTGGGATATAAAATGTTAATTAAATATATCAGAGCAAAAGTGTAATTAAAAACGATCCATTGGGATTTCATAAAGTTTTATTTGTTTAAACAGAATCTGAAGATGGAACTGGGAAGATATGTTTTGCTACGTCTGTGGGTATTATGATTTGAATCTTTTCAAATTGTAATTTTAATTCTGGTTCTTTCCAAATAAGGACTCTTCGGCCAAAGAACAAATTCTCCCTGTAATGCTTACAGCGATTCGTTGAGGCATCGAGTACCAATTCATGTTCTGTGGATACAAAACGCGTTGGGAATATAAAAGTTTCGGGTTCGGGTACAAGTTCCCTGATTCCATTAGGGCACATCCCATTATAGTAACGATACAACAACGAAACGCACCCCACATTGGGACGATACTTAAGAGAGTCCGTAGAGTTTGCTACCCCACCATCTCCGAAGAGCTTCTTCGCTCTCTCCACAGTCGAGTAACTTCAAAACAGACTTTGAAGCACTAATTTATTGTTCAAAAAACACACTAAGAAAAACAATTTTGTTTAGATTTTTAATTCTGAGGACCCCCAGGTTCCATGCTTGCAGGACATTCATTTTGCATCATGCCTCATGAGCTCATAATAACAACAATAATAAATCTCACAACACAACATATTTTTCATTGGAGGCTAAAAATGAAATAATATTCTCTGCAGAGCCCCAACTTCTTTTCTTACAGGCTTCAAATTTGAATACAAATTTCCTCCGCTTTAAGTATAAAATTATGCTAATTTCCATTCAAATGCAAAGAAAAAATTGAAATAAATCTTGGAAAAAAAATCAACATAAAATTTCTGTCACAAACACTGCGCAGTACAACACCAACACTAACACGAACTTAAATCGGTCAAGATGCAAACACCACACTAGTCTACTTTCGCCAACATGTTCTATTAACTAACGACCGGAAATATAAAATGTATCGCATTTCTATGACGTCAAACAACAATAAACAAACATGTAAAAAATGAATATCGCATTTCACATTTGCGTAAGACACACGAGCAAAGAAAAGGACTTTTATTGGTCATGTGGTGATACAAGTAATACAAAAAGGACTCTGGGCAACACGGGCTGTTGCAGAGACCCTTTAAATAAAACGGAATTGATTTAGGGGATAAGATAAACTGTTTGTTTTGCAGTGGTGTGGGTAAATATATTTCTTGCAGCTGCTCGCAAAACACTTATTTTTAGTTGATGTAAAAACAATTTGTAGCATTTGCAAATCTAGAATAATAAAACCCGGCCCGGCCCTCTTCTCATCTGCTTCATCATGTTCATTGTAAATTGAAATTGTTGAGAGCAATAAACTTACAAATAATGAAATAATAATACTCGTTGCAATCTTGGAGATACAATTGTGGAAGAAGAATTTAAAACATAAAAAACAAAAAACCATAAGAACGAACGAAGCACGATAACATCAGAATGTTGCCCTCATTTGCAATGCAAATGGAAACAGTCTGGCCTGGAAACCCACAACGTTTTCAACAACTGAATCACAACAAATCCCTACAACCGAAAGTTAAATAAGTAAAAGCGAATGTTTTAAATTTGGAAAGTCGTAAGACATGATGAGTATTTCAAGGATCACGGAAAAGTCAAACAGCAAAGCAGAAAAGCGGTATTTTGAAAAGACGCTTTGGTTTTTCATAAGTTTTGAAATCATAGAAATGTGGGTGCCTTTCCAGGACGGACTGCAAGTGATTTAATAAAATTTCGGCTACCCCATGTGATTAAGTTACTTTAATTCCTGGAGAAATTTTTCAGCTCCACAAAACGTTTGCTCTGGAAAGCGCCCAGTACAAACTGCTTCACTTCAAACTACTCTTGTAAAGTCCTGCTTCAAGAGTGCATTTCTGGAAAGTTCTTTCTTCAAATAGAGAATTATACATTATTTGGAAGCAAATCATTATTTACACAAGTTGAAATATACAAAAATGTGTTTGTACAAAAATCACGTTCACATAAAACAAAATACGAAATTTGAGTCAAATGCCATAGAGATGTTGTAATCAATTTTAAGGATTCTTTATGTTGCAAAAATTTTATGCTCCAACAAACACATTCAAGTTGTCGGACATGTGATGCCCACAAAGTCACAAGGAATAGTAGTTGTAAATAAATTGACTTTAATGAGGGTCTTCTTGGCAACCCCATTGTAAACTACGGCCTAATTTTATTTACAAAAAAAAGATTTTAAAAAAACAGGAATATTTTTAAACATTTCAATACCAGCAGCATTTAAATTTAAGGCTTCAAAACTAACGTCCTTATTCACAAACGATTGTTAAAGTTAATAAATGCTTTAAGGGATGTTTAACCATCAAAATCCATACTTTAAAGCAACTTTAGTTTTAATAATGTTTTATGAATAACAGCATTCTATGCGACTGCCAAATTATTGACTCATTTGTGGTCATCCTGGAAACGTAAACGTGGATTAATTTTCTGGTGGCTGCAGCGACATTAATACTGCTGCTCCTTGGAAAACAGAAACTATTTTTTTATAAATAAAAGCAAAATTTTTTAGTTTGTACGAGCAAATTGAAATTCCATTTCTTGAAATACTTCACAATATTTCCTTAACAGCGCGTGCAATAAAAACCCCTTAAACACTTTAAAAGTAATAAAGAATAGAGTCAAAGGAAACAAAAAATAGAAATTAATAATGGAAAGTTCTTCACATACTTATGGGCGCCATGGCGGCGTCAATGCATGTTGTTGTTGGTGCGGACGATGTTGATGAGAACAACAGAGAAAATAAAAGTTTTCTTGATGATGATGTCGGTCTTTGTGACGGGTGATTCCTTCAATTAAAAATATCAGAAACAATTATTTTCCATTTACAGAATTAAACTCAAACAAACCTCGAGGGGGAGAAACAGGAACAAGTTTGTTCCTTTTCTTGGATACCTCTTTCATGCTCTTACAAAATTGTTATTTTGCTCATGAAGTCTTGGAATTAACTCCGCTTTCTTCAGCTTATTTATAAATATTTTTCCGATTTGTCTTGCACACCACATCCTAACCAATTACGTGCCTGCTATACGCGCGTGGGTTTGCGGCTGGCAGGTTTCATTGTGCGAACCTCTTTTGCCAACGTTACAATAACAAGACAAATAGATATTATTTTGCAGTGATTTAATATTTCACTAAATGTAAGATGGAGATAACATTTTCTCAAACTTTTTGCTTTAATTTTCCTTTCAATATCAGCCCACACCTCATTCTTTTATTGGCTAATTTTCAAACTTGTGAAAGTCATATTTCCCGAAAGTTGAAAGAATTATGAGCAAAATTTATTTGATGTCTTCTCTGTATGCAAATATTTCGGGAGGAGTTGGATTGAAGTTGGCTTAATCTGAAACTTTTTATTTATCTGTTAAACTTATTTATTGCTTTCATGTCTGTGCGTGTATTGGCATGCACATACGAGCTTCTTTATCGCATGAGTAAATCACAACTTTTGTTTTTTCTTTCTGCAACTTTTACATTTATGACAGATGGTTTATTGTGAATAAATTAAAACTTGGGATAATAATAGAGTAAGATTCCTTGAAACTTTTATCTGTTTAGGATAAATATTTAAAATATTCAACAGCAATCACAAGCTAAGAAACCTGCACGCACAGATGCTATAAAATTCTTGTTTCGAAAATCGATTTATTTGAAAATAGTTTATATAAGCGAAAACTCCAGCAGAGCCTTAATAACAGTATTATTATCTGCGTATTTTGTGGCAATAACTGTAATATTTACGTAATTCCCATTGTTCGAGTGTTAATAAATGAAAATTTATTGTTTGATAAATTAATGAATAATTTTAATATCCATAAAACAATAAACTCATGCCCATGAACTCATGATGTCTCCATTTGGAACCAAACAACTGATGAATAAAACAAAAACGGAACACCAACCAAAAGTTACGTAAAATTTTATTTAACGTATTCAGCCACAAACTCTCGCAGAACGGCAGCAAACAAAAGAATTTACATATTTTCCTATTGTCTCCATATTTTTGTCAAAGAGAACTGCTTTCATGGTATTAAACAATAGACAACGTTAATAATATTTAAAGAGCACAACAAACCATTCCCATGGGAAATATTTAAACTACAGAATTCATGCATG
Source organism: Linnaemya vulpina (assembly GCA_963675445.1). Taxonomy (NCBI): domain Eukaryota; kingdom Metazoa; phylum Arthropoda; class Insecta; order Diptera; family Tachinidae; genus Linnaemya; species Linnaemya vulpina. The sequence continues at coordinate 117,536,285 of OY776276.1, read as the reverse complement.
TAAATTCGAAAACTCTCAATAATCGTTCCCTTTTATGGCGCGAATACACGACTGAATTAAAGTGACACGTATGTGCGAGTTAATTAAACAACAAAAACAATAGCAAATGTTCTGCATGTGTGTGTGTGTGCGTGTGTTTGTTTGTGGTATTTCACTTTTGATTATGTGTTTGAGAGCGTGAGAGCAGGGCTTTGCGTTTTGCATACTGTCAGGGGTATGAAAATAATGGCTGAATACAACGTGACGTATGATTATTATTAATAATTTAAAGTTCCCCGTTCACAGTGAAAATTACTTATACGTAATTTGGCTTGAGGCAGTTGAAGGGAGTTTCGCAACAACCTTCAAGTCTTTATGGAATGCACTTACACACACACACACATTTATATGTGCGTGTGTTTGTGTTGTGTGTGCAAGCGTCTTTACAATATCAAGTTAACAACAAGTGTCACTTACACGTCTTGTGATTTGTTTATGAAAACTCCGTCGTTAAATTTGTATTCAGCTGAAAGAACAAAATAATTTCGCCATCAGCTTCATAATTTTGTCCACAAGATTCCAAATTTATTAAATTTTAATGCAGTCAAAATGAAATAGTTCTGCACAAGGTTTTTTATAGTAAAAAGCAACTGAATGACAATCGGTGTTACCACAATCGAAACGACTTGGTAACTTAACTTTCCTCATTCTTTACAATTTAAAGAAATTTTTTTTATTCATATAAGAATTTAAAAAACTAAACGAAATGAGCAAGTTTTGCACATCAACACAAGAACGCAGCGACTAACCACAACGGCAGCACTGGCGGTGCTTTTATCTGACTTTAAGAATAAATTTACATACTCCAAAAGGTTATTCGAGTATTTAATTGTGTTGTTCAACTAAAATAAATGAATATTTTACAAGTTCTTTGACCACAAACCCAAATTGAATTTTGATGTTGCACTAAAGTCCGATGCCACTATTCAAAATAAACAAGACATTCACATTTTATTACAACAACAAGAAAATACGATAAACAAAAATGAAATAAAATTAAAAATCTTTCTCCATCTTCTTATTCTGCTTGTTCTTCTTAATCGAAGCAATCTCAGGAATCCATTGAACTTTTCACTTGAAGTGCTTTTCGCAGATAATGATCCCAGCGTTCGGTCGTTTAAGCCAACAGCTTTATGAGCAGTCACCCGCCACTTCATTTACACAATTCTTTTGCGTGCATTTTTTCCTTTGATGAGAAAACAAATTTTCAAATATTTACGAGCTTTTGTCGTAAAAATAAAAGATGATATTAAAGCTTGCCAGAAAGCGAGAAAAGATTGCTGCGATAAAGTTATTTTTATGGTTCTGCATTATAAACACAATCACAGTTTGTTAAAAATATTCATCACAATTCCTTCCACTTGCATTTTGTTTTTGTGCTTCAGAAAACTCTGGCGGTACTACTAAAAGGATAAAAATAAATAAAAATCAACATAATCAGCAAAAAATCGAGATGAAACAATAAAAATCTCAAGTGTTTTAATAAACTTTTGCTGCCACAACGTTGTCGTAACGTTCAATTGCTAACGTCGTTTCAAATCTTCCTAAATTTCAAAGTCTTTTTCTCTCTTGCGCAGGAATAATTTATTATGAAAATGTTTAATAAATTTCATATTGAAATTCCTCTTGAGTTTACTTGTGTGGCAGAAATTACACATGCACGAGTATTTGATGCGATTAAGACTTCTTGTAATAAAAGTTGTCCTCAACACAATTATAAAATGACATGAATGCGGCTGTTATCTAACATTCAGACACAATTTGACGTGTGAGGCAAGAGAATGGAAGTTTAATTAAAAATTTGCCTGCTCGACTGTGGTCTTTGTGCGGCAGACAGAGAAGCCTTTTTGAAACACTCGAATATTAAAAGTGTAATTTTATGGAGTCGTAAACATTTTTTAATTCCTTTTTCTCTTCCCTGTCAGCAGGAGGTTATTAATTTATTAAAACAACTGGAATTTTCCATTCGCCTCTCCCTCCAATCATCAGGGTGATTAATATTTACTTTGAAATTCAAATGCTTCTCATACGCTGTGCAGTTTTAATGACGATATTATTGTTGAAATTTTATAACTTTCAGCAGTAAAAGTTTTGCAATTTCGCCAGCAAAACGATTGCACTTTTCGTAATTGCGAAAGAAGTGTAATTATTTATTGAAAGAAAATGAAAATGAAGACGAAAGTGAAATCAATTTGATTGGTTCGCTTGTGGAACTTTTTATTAAGTGCGTTGTAGAGCATTTAAGAAAATAAACGGATGTTTCCATCGGCTAACGATGGTCCACATTTTACACTCGTCTTTTAATATTAAAAGTTTTAAAAGCAAATTCGTCCTGACATTTTTATAGTGTTTTTTCATAAAACCTTCACTTTATTTCAAGGGATATCTGATGGCAGTCATGTTTCCAATTAAGCGAAATAAGGCAACAGTTCTTTTCGGCTCGAAAATTCAGCTCATTTAGCTTTTTGAAACAATTTTTGATATCCTGATCTTTCACACGTTTTTCCTTTTACGAAGAAGCAGAGTACTGAATGAAATCGATTTCCAGAGGAAAGTAAATCATGACTGAGAGATCGATTTTCCAGAGACAGAATTATATGAAGCAAAATCATGATGTGATGTTTTCAAAGATCCTTCGAAGGCTTTTGTTGAATAAGATTTTCACCGGAAAATACGTTGAAAAACTTTTGGTGCAGAGACACACGCACATAAAATTCATTAAAAAGAATATGATTGTTATAAAAATAAATAAATTCTACTTTCTCAAATTTCATAATTGATTGTGCCCAAAATATTTTAGCAGCTTTTAAGCAGGAAAAGCCACTGATTTAACTAGTCTTGCAACGCATGTTGACACGTTTAATTTGATTTTTTTAGTTGCGTCATTTTAATTTCATCACTCCGTTCAAAATGCAAACGTCGTTTGTAATTTGATTTTCAACAGATTTTTGTTATTAATTTAAAAACTTTGAAGCGAAACTTTAAAAAGCATGTGACGAACACTTCAACATCATGAATAATTATTCTCAATATCAATCAAAGTCAGCAACAATAAAACGATTGTACTTTTTACGGGTTTGCAGTGGCAGCAAACTAAATGGCAGAAGGACTCAAACTGCAACATTTAAATGTATTTAAGCCATTTTATTTAAACACCAACACTTGTTTGCGAACAGTGCGAGTAGATAAAAAACAATTCTAACAAACAGTCATTTTTTAGAAAGACCCAAAAAATAGTTTAAATAATTTTTATTTGAAAAATCTGTAAAATCTCTCGTCTATTAAAGACTGTTTTACTTAAATCTTTCCACCAGAATAAGTTTCCTGAGTTAACTCAACTTGACGAGTTCAAATGAAACGAGGCTGCATGCCAACACCAGCACTTCTGCCTGTCAGCCTGGGAGCAGGAAACATTTTCTAAAACTACAAAACAAACATGAAATTGTTAGAGAATGTGAACATGCTTGTTTATCTCTTAATACTCGAACCACTTTGCCTTATTGTGTACTTTGGGGCCTGCTGGGTGCGGGGTACTGCGAGGAAAACCTTAAGTTTTTCCAGTACGAAGGGAAATCATTTTTAAAGTGTTTTCATTTCAGTTTTTGTGTGCGATACACACGCTGTTTACACATTCTGAATATGGCAGCTAAAAGTGTGTCACAAGGACTAACAGATGTTCACCTGACTGTGGAATTTATTTTCAGTTTCCAACTCTGTTTTTGTGTTAAGAATGTGTGAGTGAGAAGAGTTGTAAAGAAAGAAAGCAGCTGAAAACATTGTAAATAAAACTCAAACATGCTGTTTCAGAAACATGTAAGAAAGTCTTTTGCATATGAAAATAGTTGAGAAATTTGTAATAGTTGCTGGGTGTTTCACAATTTATACTTGAGTACTGAAATAATAATCTCCGAACAAAAGTTGGAGCCAGTCAACTGAAGCAGTTCCGACCTGCTTCAGTTGATTGTTTCTTTTTCTTTAGAGTATTTTTGCTGCAAGACTACTGCGACCAGATGCTCCTAAGCACCCCTTCTTGTTTTTCCTGATAAATATTTTTTCGCTTTTAAAGCGAAAAACAGTCGAAAATCATTTTCAACACCCAATACCTAAAAAGCATGTGTATATTTTGCTCCCATGCTGTATTTGAAAGGCTTTTGTGTTGGCCGTGTTTATGCATAATAAATATCTGAGAAAAAAGATTTGATGAAAATAAAATGAGTTTTCTAGGAAAATTATAAGAATAATAAAATAAAATAATCAAAATAACCTGCATTTAATATTGATTGAAAGCTTTTACTTCAAGGCAAAGCTGCTTGCAAATTGGAAAATTTTTCTTACGTCTCGAAACGAGTCCCATTTTATTGAACTCTTTTATTTCATTAAATTTATTGAGTTGAAATATTTTTTCCTCAATCCAAGAGTTAAGGAATACACAAACGTGAATTTTAATATTTCATTTAAGAGTATCAATTGAATTCCCAAAAAAGGCCTCACGATTATGTTTCTATTAAATTATTTAAATAATTTTGAACAAGAAAAACTCGAAATTTTATTGCATTTCAAATAAAGTTCCGATTCGTCCATAATATTGAATATTTCAAACTGTTTATTTATACTTTTTCGTTTCTGTTATCACACACACACACACACTCGTTGTGCGGCGTATATTTTTACAACATTTTTAAAATCGAATACTGTTGGGTTGTAGTTGGCTAAAAGAAGGATCCGTGTGTAAGCAAGTGTGTCTGTTTGATGTTTTTATTTTTTATTTTTAGTTTTTTTCTTCCACCTAAAGAGGTCTTAAGTTGTTTATGTCGAGTATTTATTTCAGCACACATGCACCACACAAAGCACAGGCACACACACACACGCACACACACACACAGAAATATGCAAATAATGTTACAATAGTTGTTCCAACATATGGCAGGAAGCACGTTCCAAGTCCTATTTACATGCAAATAGGAACGGAGAAAAGGAGAAAATAGGAAAACAAAAGCTGCTTATTTCAATAGTTTCCTCAAAATTTGCATTTTAGCTCAGGCAAAACGTTTCTTTAAAGCAGCTGCAAATACTATTTCTAGCAATTTGAAGAGAAAAAATTAAATTGATGTACGGCACTAAGAACGGGCTTTAGTAGAGCTTTTGATCAAACTGTATTTTTAATATCATTCGAAACGAATGTTGGAAGTTTATTTCAAGAAATTACATTTTGAAAACGGCAGTCGATTGAAACGATCCGGATGGAGAATTAGGAGGGATAGAAAATGTATATCAATTTCTGTGCTCCATTTTTATCGCACTCGTGTCATTGTGTTCTGCCATTTTTTACTTTCAAATTATGCGCAATAAAATATATTCATTTCGTTATTTCGTTGAAAACTATCTGAAGCATGGAATTAATAATTAAAAGAAAAGGCTTTTCATTTGAAACAATATCGAAAAAATCAAATTTAAGTTCTTTCTTTTTATTTTAGTTTTTTAATTTGTTACTGAATATAATTTTCCCTAAAAAACTCAAAAACTAAATCATGAAAACAACAATAAAATTTACAAACAAAAAGTGAATCGAATCCAAACAACTTTCAATCAAAGACTTCATCAGGTGTTAATCGACAGGTGTTTCATAAATTAATTTCAAGGGCGCAGTAAATCGTTAACGAAATAATGAACGTCGGGATGAGAGTAAAAACTTTTTCAAACTTTTCGTTTTAACATGCCGCCGGCAAATCATCCCTTGATAATATGAACGAGAAAATGGACTCCCTAAAACATTCAACGCGTCGCGAAAAGCCCCAAACCCTCGATGGCATTGAAGCTACAAAAACTCTAAAAGAATCGTGTTGTTCCGAATCGTCAGTGAATAGTCGCGTGGACAAACGGTCATCTCGCAACCCTCTTCGTAGCTCCGAAATACGGTCGCATTGTGAACATTCATCGGACGGTGTAATTACAGCAACGATGGCCGGCTCAAAAACGGATGTGGAGTTGGGGAACGAACTCGACGTTACGGTTGGTGGTCAGCGTAGAGAAAGTTTCAATTGTGATGAAAACAGTCCCAGCGGTCAGACTTCTGTTACCAAATCATTGCTGGGCAGATCAACACGATTGCCCAGCATGGTCGCTGGTACAACAACGAGGAAATGTGTTTTAACTTTAGATGGTTACTCGTACGTTATTGGTAAGTATCACATGTCATATATCGTCACCATAAATGCCAAAGGACTTGACTGAAGAAATATGTTAAATAGACTTTTTGCTTGATCATGATAAATTTTTTTTAATTGCATCATGCAATCGTTGTATTATTTGCGTTAATATTTAAACTTCTGAAATGTACAGAAGTTTCCGTTCTGTATTATCGGTGTTGCAGAAAATAATTTTCAAACTACAAGTCCCAAGAACACAATTTCAACTACTCATTTATCATGCCGATAGATCAGATCCATGGCAATTTTCCACTGAACATTTTAATGCCTTGAATTGAAATTGATGATCAAAATTAAAAGAAAAATGTTCATGCAGCTTAAGAAGAAGAAAAGAAAAATAATTTTAAAATCTTTCCATCATACAAACAACAAAACGCTGGTTTGAAGAGACGGACTGCAGTTCTTGTATTTCAATTGCATTAAACAACCGCTTCCATTTTGCCAAAACGGGCAAAAGAGGACAAGCAAAAAGAGAATAATGAAATTCTTCTATCGCATGTGCATTAAAGTGGACTGCATGCTGTCAGATAAAATAAAAAAGCAGTCGATTTCACGCAAAACTTAATGTTAAATATTTGACGCAAAATTACATATAAAAATACCATAAAATAATGCTGAAATTGCAAGTAACAAGAAAAAAACACAAGAGATATTAATAATATTGAATTTAATTTAGCTAAAGACACCATCCGTACTTGTCTGTTTTGCGATTATTCACACATTTTATTTTAAAGCAAAAGCACGACCTTTAAAGAGTCCTTGAAAGCTGCACTTTCTCTAATGCCAGTAAACAAACACGTACTGAGCCAATTCCGCTAACACAACAAACACAACAACTTGAACACCACAACACGTACTCATTGACGCAGAACGTGCATCGTTTGGACTCGACATGATTGATAATAACCAAGTCCTTTGTGAAAACCCGTTCTAATTTGTTGGGAAATACTCAGCCCAGTCGGCGAGCCCATTAAGAGATGTTGCACAGCTGCTTGACGTTTCTCGCCTTGAGAAACTGATGCCTGCAAGTGGCCGCCAGCTTCCACTCTTATAAAACCAGTTTCTTATGGTGGGGAGATATCATCGTTCCAAGAGATCCGATTCTGACCAATCTAAAATGTTTCATATTCACCAAACAATTCAACGCGAAGTAGATCGATGGATCGCAATCGTTTGTTTGCTGTGTTGGACTGAATAAAGAATTTGTGCAAACGCGGACGATACCGACTACAGTTATTTCCGTTATTGTCTGTCAACTTGTACTGGTGTGCCGTGTGGTCTGACGATGTTTTTACTTCTGGCTTTTACATTTTCCTTTACATTCCCTCTGTCCGTGTCTCACTTTACTGGTACTTAATTATTGCGGTTAAAGCATTTCGGGCGCCTAAATGTTGAAAAACCATAAATAATTCAAAAAAAAGACAAGAAGGAGTGCAGAAGCGACGCGAAGGACTGAAATGGGAAATTGTTAAAAGCCACAAAAACATAAAAGTTTTAAAAGCAGCAGTAGAAATGCATGAAGAATATTTCTGGCAATAATTCTGGTTAAATGAGTTGTGGAGTGTGTCATTCCATGTGCGTGTATGTGTGTGAAAAGGGTTCACCGTTCCTCCAATAAAATGGAAAATTCAAAAATAATAATGAAAATATTTTGTAGCAGAGAAATTTCGTTACGTTTTGGGCAAAACACCGAACACAGTGTGTCCACAAGTGATTGAACAACATTCACGAATAAATAATTTCCTCACAGATTGGCAAAACGCTTAGTAAAACTGATAGTTGTTGTTAAACCCCAAGCATAATTGTGTAAATCGCGTCACTTCGGTGAAATGTCAGAAGCACAATTTCGAAGCTTTCCAAAATTCTTGCTTTTGCAAATTTAATGCCTCATTATTTTCCAAAATATCAACGACCACTCCATTCCAAAAGCCGCAAATTCAATTAATTTTATCATCCCACTGTTTAATTATTACCCTTTTCAGAGTGTGGCAGTTGCTACTGATAAAGTGCGCCTCAACTTACAATCACGTTTCATTGTGCAGTTGTTTTAGTAGTAAAAAAGGAAAAGTTTAAAATTTTTAATTAAAATTCGCTGTACGTTATTGACAGTTTTTTGAGTTTTTAAATACACCTGGACAGCTGCCACATTTTACAACTTCCATTCATCTGTAGAAGCGCAGATTCCAACAAACTTTAATGTTTCTGCCACGTTAATGGATCAATAAAAATTCAACTTTTTGCGTTTTAGCTGTTCTTTCAAATCACAATCTCTGTCGAAATCATGTTGAATGTTTATAAAATTAAGTCATAAAAAGACAAGCAATAAAGACGCGATTAGATGAGGATTATTACTTTCAACCCTTTAATAAATTATAGGAGGCATTATTCCATAAGGATAAACAAAAATAAATAAAATGTCTTGCAACTTCTCAACTGACAGGTAATAGAAGTCACACTGTTGCCACAACGTTCTTTGAATTCGAATTTCATTCCGAAATGATAAAATTGATTTAAGACTGTTTGAGCAACACTCCGCGCCTTTCATTGATTTTACTTTGAAGTCAGTCAAATTTAGTCGAGTGGTTCAAGAAGGAATATATCAACTTCCTCAGAATAACACAGCGTGGGATCTGAAACCGTCCGTCAACCACAATTGATCTGACAGACCAAAACTTCCAGAGTCGCAGAATGGAGTTTCATATAAAAAGCAGTAGAATTGGTGCAGGAGACATCCCTTCCAGAACACAAGTTGGCAACTAGCGTTTTTTCACTGGGTTACTTTGGCGAGTAAAACGTCACGCTCCAACAGCGGCTAATAATAATAATAATCCAACAGCCCTAATAATTCCTGGAAGCCGTTCACACAAGAGATTTCTTAGGCAAAACTTAGGAATACAAGCCGACAGACAAGATTTTCATCTCAGCCAGGAAATAACTTTCTGAACGAGTTTCACTACCGATAAAAAAATCTTCATAATTTTTTAAAAAATATAAAATTTTGGTTTCGGAAATAACTTTATGCAAAAATTAATTTTATTAAGATGTCTTTAGTCATTTTTTTATGGAGCCAAAGAGTTTCTGAGAAGGTTGTATTTCTTTCCAGCAATTTTGTTTTAACTCCCACCACACCATTTTGCCATTTATGCCACAACGAGTCAAATTATAATCGAATAAAAATAAAAGTCATCATGAACTGAATTGGAGTGTGTAGATGTCACAGTGGGACAACACCAAAATACTTGGGAAACAAATAAGTCAGTACGATTGAAATTAAACTTTACACACAAGGAAAATAAAAAACTTAGTTTGAAGTGGGAATTTATTCGGCACCAGTGCAGAAGGGATGTGGCCATGCCACATTTGAACTATTCATACGATATGAAAAAGGACTCTGATTAAAAACCGCAATATATCTGCGATAATATTTGAATGCATTTTTAACCGAAATTGGAAATTTTGCTTCAACGTGCACTATTTGACGCAAATGTTTCGATTAGTCCAGCAAACACTAATCGATTGCGTAGTATCAGAGGGTAGCACTGAATTCCAAAGACTGCAACTCAGACCGAATATGTGTTCGGACTTTATGGAGGAAATTGTAAAAAATTAAACTCAAATTTGTGGGCTACTGTGCCATTGTGCATGCTCACGCACGTTTTCTCTTGTATATTTTTGCATTTGTTTGCTATTCCCGTTCGTATTTGTAAAGAAGGTCCCATTTTAAGTTGGAAAAAATAAGAAAATCATCTTAATAAAATGTTGAATGCAGTATTAGAGTTGAGGAAAAATAAGTTTAAAAACGTTATTTCTTGAATTCTTTTATGGAAATGAATTGAAGCTTGAGATGAGTTTCAGTAAAAAGTTCTCATATCTTTTCTAATGATTAAGAAAAAAATTCTTTTGATATTTTTATTCTCTCAATGGAAAATAAAATAAATATCTTGTGTAGAATGAATCTCCATCAAATCATAAACATGATTTTCAGCCCGATAAGCAATTTTAATTGGCGCAAGTGCCATGCGGATGGTTCTACTGTTGCCAATTTACTTTGACGCTGTTGCAAAATTTTAGGGAATTTAACTCGGTGATTCTACTTGACATTATTTAAGATCCAATGGAAATCATTCGTATTAAATTCAAAAAGAATGATCTAAAAATTCAATCACGCTATTGTTTTATCAATTCTTTTAAATTTAAGTTAAAAACCAACGCAATTCTGTTCCATTATCTTCAAAGCGTTCGCTGTCTTTCTTATAATTCCAAGAGTTAAATCCTTATGAATTTATGCACACGCACACAGCCACAACACACAACATGCGCTTTTTTAATGCAACTGCGTACGTGATCTTATTAGGATAACAAAATTAATTTCAATTATTGCTTTTGTTGTGGTATTTGCGTCAAGAGTTTTTTCTTGCAGCAGACAATATGAATTCGTTTTTGTTTTTCCTCTTAACGAATTTTATTGTGTCATAAATATTCAATTTAAGTGAAATATCAAACCGTTTGAATTAATTAATTTCAAGCGTTTTTATATTTTTGTTTATGGTATTCTCCTGTTGGCACTAAAAGCAAACAAAACAGAACATCCCTTTTCTCATATATTAAGTTTAAAAGTTGTTGTTGCTATTGTTGTTCTTATTGTAGCGAAAATTCTTGTAAACGTTCTTTGAGCATTTAATAAGGAAAAGCTGAGAAGGACAGCAACGATAACAGCAATTAATAATCATAAACATAATTTCTTTGGCACTTGCAACATCTACTCGAGGGTAACAACAGAGCCAGTGGCACATTATTCTAGATGTACAACCAGTTACGACTTTCCTTTTTGTTCTCTTCTTTCCTTTTCGTAACCAACCAATTCATTTTAAAACTATTTTTGCACTAAAGAATCATAATAAATTTGTTCTTATTATTCGCCATTTCAGTAAGAATTTTTACGTAAACAACTTAAATTTAACGACAAAAAATATTTATTCAAAGAAGGCAAAGCAAAGGGAAAGAGAAATGTTTTGTATGCAAAAAAAGGTAAAAACTTGTACAACAACTGCAAGTGCAGAAGACAAGAACACACAACGAAAATTAAAGACGCAAAGTTCCGCAATTGTGTGCTGTTGGCTCTCAAGGACTCAAATGTCATGCTCATTTTAAAATCTATATTTTAAAAGGTTGCGTTTATAAAACTGGTAGAAATACTCTACCAGTTGCCAAGTTTCGTGTTAAAAAGGCAAAAAAGGTTTCAGCAATTTGTGACATCAGTTCTTACTAAATTCAAGAGCTTCGGCCATCTCAATAACATGTGGAAACTGAGGAAAATATTCTCTTTTATTGGAAGTTGTGATTTTTTTAGAAAACAACTAAAAATTCTATGCGATTTTCCCAATCTACGAACAGAACAGATTGTATGGGCTGACACAACCAGCGAGATATCCCCAAATGAAAACCAGCTCACCCAAGCGCAAACTATTATTTCATTGATATTTGTTCCGGAAAGCCAGTGGTGACTTTGACGACCGCCGAGTTCCGAACATGGGAAGTGTATTTGCATTTAGCAAACACTTTTCTGGTCACATGATATTCTCACAAATTAATTTACCAAATTCGAAATAAGGAAATGGAATAGTTTAACTCAATTCAGTCCTTCCTGGACTGTGTACTTTCAAAGGAAACCGCCATGTGTGTGGCAAACAATATATTTCCACCCACACACAAACAAAAATTTATCTCAATTACCAGCAGATTAATTCTTATGAAATTCGAGAACTGGCACATGTTGAAAATTGATGGTGGCCCATGAACAGCAGCTCTGACAAAGTTAAGAGGCAAACGCTCGTGCACGGCACGGAAAACTGGTTTTTTTCGCTCAACGTTTGTAAATTAACAATCTCAAGTTAGAAGCAGTTGAAACTTGAGAATTTAACTTCGCATTATATTTTGCATAGAATCTGCATCAAATTGATGTGAAATATTTGGAAACAAGAGTAATATAATAGGAGAACTTATTTAGTTTATTATATTAATTTATTATATTATTTTAATGGTTTATTGTATTATTTATTTATTTATTTAGTCTAACGCGAACGATAATTTTTACAAGCATTAACTTTCAAAAAATTTAATGTTTTTATTAAAATTAAGTTTCGTCCATTTGTTATTCCACAGATTGTATATTAAGAGACCCACCAAAATAACATTCGCAGCTTTAACAACTGCCTTGACTAAAGCGCGTCGTTCTCTGAAATTGAAAAAAAAAAAATAACGAGAAAGAAGTCAAACAAAAATGTAACAAATTTATAGCAACTAAAACAAATACATACGCTGACAGCCCAATAGGAATACGACACACCAACCCCTGTTGGCCCTTTAAACTCACGCTCTCTGTGTGATTTATATGAATTTGGGCGCTGGATGAAAATCATAATTAAAATTACAATTTGGATAAAGTCAGCATATAAAATCGATTCAAGGCCAGCGGGTATAAACACAAAAACATTAAATAAAAATAATAATAAAACGTACCCGTGCATTCGATTTGCTTGTTAGTGTCTGTCCTGTCAGATCTTCAGACGTTTTTCAATTTGAACTTTGGATTTTTACGCAATAACTGCTTTACTTGAGTGTTAAACTTAAAGCGCTTTTTAACGCGCTCTTCTGGAAGCTTTAGTTTCCCTTCCATTTACTTTTATATTGTCAAAATACTTTTTTTTTTGTACGATTATCAAACTGTGAAGCTTTTAAATACAAAATGTAATTTTTTCTATATTTAAATTTCACAAGCTGAAAGTCGTAATATTGATTTCAGAAAGATAAATATTCCGAAAAACAAAGGAAAGTCAACATCAATTTAAATATAAAGATAAACAATTAGAAAAAGTTATTAAATTGTACATCTAAAGCGCTTGAATGTCTTTAACAAACAATTCAAAAAGTAAATTTCATTGTTGATTTATGAAAGTTTATTTTTTATGCCGGTACAGTCTGCACAAAAGCAATCATGTGGCATTAATTCTGTCTGAATTAAATCATATTTACAGTTACTAATTTGCTTCATCTTTGATGTTGATTATTTTAAGGTTTCCATAAAGAAGACAAATTAAGAATTTTGTAACAGTTTCCTAGACATAAAATAATTTAAAGTCTTTTAAAAACTTCTCTGTTGTGCATTTCATATTCATTTCGAGTTTAAACAAAAATTTTATCCCAATACAACTGCAACTAGAATGTAATCGTATGCATAAAAAATAGTTTTACACACACACACACACACAAGTTATTTGAAAAAAGAAAATACTTTGATAAATAACAACAATTTGTTTAAAAACATAAAATTTTCCTGAAATTCGTTTTCAGGAAATTACCAACAAACACGCAACCATAACGGGAGCAAAACAACAGAAACTTTCTTTATAATTTAGCCAACAGAAACTGGATTTGGAGGAGAAGAGTACTAAAATTTCTATGAACTGCAATCAAACAACACAAAAAGTCATGAGTTTTTAATTACTTTTTAAATGCAGTTAAAAATAACAAACTTCAGCTGCAATTATATCAAACACTCATGCAAAACTCATAACTGTGAGTGTGTGTGTGTGTGTGTGTGAATGGCTGAGCTTCGTTCCGAAAAATGAAGTTATACTAGCAGATGAACCGGCTAAGACCAGACAATGTGCACACGTAGGTGCCTGGACTTTTACAATGAAAATGGAACAAAATTTTTATATAAAAGAAAAGACTGCGGGTAGGCACCGAACAAAACGTACAGTTTTGCATTTTTCATTAATTTCGAATTGGTTGGCTCAAGATTTGTCAGGGCAAATCTCTGCCAAAATTTTGACTTCGATAAGAATCACTCCAGATCTCAAATAAGAACACAGAGCAAAACATATTTTTTTATATACTTTTAAAAAAACAAATTTTGCAACTACATGACTTTTTTGATTTCATGTTTGAGGATCAGATTTCAATATTTCATAGTATTTTTGTTAAATAATTGTATTGATAAAGTTTATTTTCATGCAGTAAAATATTAATAGAAAAAATTTATAAAATTTTGTTTAAAATTTTATAAATTGCAGGGAAGAAAGCACTTTTTCGACATCGTGCAATTAACAGTTAATAAAACCTTAATAAAGCTTTTTTTATATTAAATGGCTAAAAAACACACACAAATAATTTGAACACAAATCAGCCGAACCCGAACGACGTTAGAACTCAACCCAATTAATCCAATAATTTTAAAATTTTTAATTTTTATTGGCCAAAATAAGAGCAAATATTTTGCTGTAAACACAGTCACTCTCGCTCACTCTCTCTCACTCTCTCTCTCTCTTCCCAATTATTTAAATTCGCTTCATTTGCTTTTAATAAAACACTATTTCAATTCCCAAAATGTTAGTCCCTAATTGTGCCTACACATGTACCACATTTCCATTAATTGGCTTTTTGACCTCTTTGCTTTTCCTCAGCTTGGCATGCGACGTAACCATACGACAAAAAAATTAAATAAAAATAAATTGCGGACATTAATAACATTTAATAATACTTCCCTTCTGTCGTGTTACTAATCCTTTCGTATGTCATTTAGTTTAATACGAAAAACAAAAGACTTCCCGAGGGAAATTAAATTAAAAACATTCCCTTTCTTATCGTGTTCACTGGTCTTCTGATGCTATAATTAGCGCTAATAAACATACAATTCCAATTGTTATTCATCGTTATATCCAAGTGATAAAATAGGATTAGCGCGGGTGTATTTTTAGGAATTGGATTTTTAATTGTAAAATTTGCAATAAAATTGGTTTTCGTTTAATGAGAAATTTTGTTGAGGAAGAGATCAAATGTTGAAAGCAACCGTTGAAGTTTGTAATTCAGATGATGGTGACAGCCAAAGAGAACGATTTTTTTTGAGCTGGAACCGGACACTCAGGGCAGGATGGTGTGGAGAGTACAAATCGGCCATCAACAAGGACAGCAAACACGAATTAGTACTTTACTAAAGATATTATTTGAGTACAATTGTACTCTCCTCCTCCAAATCTAGAGGGAGATGGAGGAGGAGGAGGAGTTGTACTCAATTTATTGTTATACTTCCCCCGGAAATTTTTGTTATAATTCGAAAAAGGAAGTTGATTCAATGCGCCTTTTTGGTGCAAACAGCATAACAGCGTACTAACAACTTTATATCGTTTTTATCTTTCATTTAGTAAAAGTTTTCATAACCAAGTTTTTTGCCAAATTGTTTAATGATTATCTCACAACTTCGTTGTACTCCTGAAAATTCAACTCAATTTGCAAAGAAAACTTCGTGCGAATTAAAATTTTCCTTTGAAGTGAGTAGAGCAACAACAAAAACATACTTCACCGAAAGAAAAACGTTTGTAAGTCAAACGTTACAACGTCAATGAAAATGAAATTAAACAGAAATGAGTTCTAGAAATTCAAAGAAAATCATTTAATTTTATTTATTCGTCTTCCAATATAAATCCGCACTGCGCACTCCAACCACTCAATCATTTCTAATTTTTTGCTAATGCATGTGTACAATCGTTTGTCCGTATGAGCCGGGTATTACTTTCGTTTCTTTTTTTTTTCTTTTTTTTTTTCTTTTTGTCTGTTTCATTCAATCATGCAAACAACAGCTTCCTGGGGTGCCATAATAAAATTTGTAAATTCTTCCAAAGCCATAACAATCCTATTAAGTGGCATAGAAAACAAAAAGATTAGCCAAGTCGCAATAAAATAAGCCCATGCATTAAAGTAACGTAATAGGATTTGAGGCTCTCAATAAGTTTTGCTGGCTGCTGGAAACGAGGATATCGAAGACGCAGCAGCAAATTACTTACCCCCTTTCGTAAATGGAGTTTACACCGGATATGAGGACTGTTATCTGATTGACCTCTTCCAGAATTTCAGTCAAGTCGACTACTTCCTCGTCAGGGCCCACATTTATCAGAGTCATAATAGAGTTTTCCCCCTTCAGATATCTTCAGGTAAAAGAGCACAAAAATTAGGCAAAATTGCAAATGGAAACTATTAAGTATTGGAATGACTGTAAAAATTCACTCTCGATCTACACTCTCTATTACCTTATGATGGCAAACACATTGCGATTTACAACCTCCAACCGGGTGAGACCCTTCTTCAGAACTTCCGATTCCCTCAACTGCACCAGTTCCTTGTAAACCTTATAATGACTCTTTTCGGCCGACTTTTGTGACTCCAAGTTCAGTTCTTCATAATTGGGATGAACGGGCAACCAAGTCTTGTCGGCATTTGAAAATCCAGCATTCTTTTCAGAACTCCACTGAAAGGGAGTTCGTTCAGGGTCACGAGAAGCCAATTTATAGTTGTCAGGACCAGCATTTCGAGCTGGGGGATCGACCGTATCTTCCCAGCTGATATCACGGAAATCTTCCATGCCGATTTCCTCACCCTTCAAGACACACTAATAATTAATTTAATTCTCAATCGAATACAGATTTAAAACACACATTGTAAGTAACTGCCACCCCGGGCAATGTCATAGTCAACATATTAATGGCGTCCACACTGTTGATCCTGAATCTAGAGGCCACACGGGGGTTATCATGATTACCCATGACCCAGTTTGCCACGTGATTACGGGGCATATAAGTCAGCCATTTTTGTATATTGAAAACAAAATCTCTGGCGTCTGATTTATCGTTTAGATCGGTGAGCAGTATGAAATTAAAGGGAAACTGGGGCCCCTTAACCCCCTCTTTATTTTCATAATAATCCATTAAAATTTTCAAATCCGCATAAGCTTCAGTCATCATAATGCGTGCAGGACCGCCGTGTGTTTCCGAGTAGTTGTCCAACAAAGCGCGCCAGTGATACAAAATGTCATAGACTTCAGGCTTGATAATTTTTACCATAAAATTTTAATTATTCTCTCTAATATTTTGAAGAAACTTTATTACCAAATCTTTAGTGTAGATGTGGTCAGTGTACTCATGGGACTTGGGGTCATTAGTTTTACCGCTTGGAGGTTCATCTTGCTGCTGCGGATCTTCAAACAAGTGATTTACGGCATCCACACGAAAGCCACTCACGCCTCTATCCAACCAAAACAACAACACATCATCCATTGCCTTCACCACCGCTGGATTGCGATAATTTAGGTCCGGCTGTTCCTTGGTGAATTGGTGGTAATAGTATTGTTCCCTTTCGGGATGCCAAGTCCAAGCAGATCCATAAAACACCGATTGCTGGCAAGCATTTGAATATGATTAGAAATATTTTGTGTTACCATTCAATGTTATTTACCCAATTATTTGGCGGCTCACGTTCCCCATCCTCATTTATCTTGCCATCTGACCAGATATAGAAGTCATCATAATCTGCTTCTCTGGCTGCCGATCTCTTAAACCATTCACATTGATCGGAAGAATGGTTGGGCACAAAATCTAATATTATTTGGATGCCGAGGCTGTTGGCCTGCAGTATCAGTTCTTCAAAGTCGTCCATGCCACCGTATTCATTGTGTATGGCCATGAAATCGGAAATGTCGTAGCCAAAGTCCACCATGGGTGATTGGAATATGGGACTTAGCCAAGTAGCTGTTATGCCAGTTTCGGCCAAGTAGGGCAACTTGGAGATGATGCCTGCAATTTGTAATAATTACTGGCGACAAGCAAAGCATTTGATAGACAAAAGAAATGAGTGCAGCGATTTCGACAGTGAATTTAGTAAAAAGTGAAACAAGAAAACAATCCAAACTATAACCAATTGACGGATTGAGGCTCTTTAGTGAATACCTCTAATGTTTTCATATAAAACTGTTACCTTGCAGATCCCCGATGCCATCATCATCGCTGTCCATGAACGATCGTGGATAAATTTGATAAAACACTGCGTGCCTCCACCAATCATTGTCCACCTGGGCTTCACTGGACTCTCTGCTATCACTTTCTGCTTTCGTTGACGCCATTGGTCTTTGTAACACTACGATGAAGAAGAATACGTAAATTTCTATCGCACTGAACTTGGCGAGAAACATATTGATTTTCTGTTGTTTTTCTTTTCTTCTTTTTTCTTATTTTTTGCAAGAGATCACAAATTCAAATAATTTTTCTAGTGAAATACTGTTGGCTGCGCACCAACTGAATCTCTTGATGAAAAATATTCATGTTTAAATATTAAAATATTATCAAAATCATCCAGGCAAACTGCAGCAATTAATTAGTTATAAGTGACATTTTTTATTACATTTTTACCAAAAACACTTTTTATTCGAAAAATTTTGCTATTTAAATTGGTTTTATAATTGTTTAGTTAAAAATAAACGATTTGTGTATGTAATTTTTTAGATTTCTCACTGATGTTTGTTTAATTAGAAACAACAAATAAATCTCTTTTAATTATTTTTCCACCACACACACACACACACACGCTATGATCTCACACGAGATCCGCAGAGATTCAAAACACGCCACTGATAGTCAAATTGAAAATAAAAATTGTATTAAAAATATTTACAATTGAACTCAACAAAAAATTTTTCAAAACGATGCCAGACTTGACAAGACAAAAAGCGTTTGAGGAAAATGTTTCTTCCGCTCGTTAATCCGAGAATTCGTTATAAGAAATTTTACTGCCATCAGCCAAAAGAAAAACAAGATAATAAATTTATTTTATCTCAATTTAATGTTTAGAATATGTTCAGCCAGCAAACGAAGCGATTCATGGCCATTATTATGATTTACATGTTCCTCGTCATTTCATTTTCAGATGGTTAATGATGCCTGAAAGTATGCTTTACGAAAATCTACTTAAATATTTACAAAAGCCTTAAGCTAAAGCAACAATAATATAGCATTATTGAAAAAGCAACAACAAATGACTGCTGCCTACAAAAAGCAGACACCACACGAATTTTAAGATGCCCTAAATCTATCGTACGCATCTGATGGATATTCCTCGACCATTTAAATAATTTTACTTTTAAAGACTTCAGCTTTCAGTTTCAAATCTGTGAAATATTTATGTAATTAAAAAAAATGTCTTCACTGCTGCAGCAGGGGTATCCAACAACAGAGTAGAATCTGCAGATATTGAACTCTAATTAGTAATCTAATAATCATATGGAAGTAATAATTGGGGTAGGGTAGTTTGGTCACGCAACATCAAAGACTAAGATTCCTGGAATTTGAGTGTAGAGAAACAGAAGAACAAAAGGTTTGTCAAATGTACCACATCTGCCAGTCCATATTGCGGAGTATAGTGTCGTGTCCACTGTGTCCACAGCAAAAAAAAATGGTTTGTACTTAATAAAGCTTTTAGTTTTAATACAACAGAAGTAATAAAACATTTAAAAGTTATAGATATTAAATAGAAAAGCTTAATTTCAGCCAGAGATGGTAACTCTTGTATGGAAATTTTTTTTTTTTTAATTGCGTAACAAGACTTTATATTAACTGAACTCAGTTCGTGGCTTCCTGCGCACGTTGTTGTCCAATGCATAATATTATTTTATCTTGTTTTTCCGTGTCACTTTTTACCGAAACCCTCCGCAAACGAATTTTGTTTTTTGACTGTGGCTTAAGTTAAATATATTGTTCTTTCAACGCCTCAGTTCCACCATATTAAAAAATGTATTTTCCATGCCTGCAAGCTTTCAAGATTTGCCGTTCACGCCACTGACAATGCCCTTGGTATTGTTGTAAAAACCAACAACGGTTCCACATTAGCACACTTGAGAGCTTTTAATGTGTAACAGAAGAATAATAAACAAAAAAATTAAATTTTAACGAGGAATCTGAACAGCATTTGAGTTGCTTGTAATATCTTTTACGACACACGAGAGTTTATTATGTGTGATAGTGTTGCCAAGTATCGTACAATTTGAATTGTAAAGGATACTAAAATGGAAACAACTTCATTTCATACAGCCACAGCTGAAATATTTGTTACACTTGAGCCGCGTAGTCTCCTTTCTGTACATCAAATTGTTGTATTGCTCGCTACACAAAATCGATGGCAGCGTGCCACGTGCATGTCTCAACTTGCTTCTACATGTTTTAATTAAAAATTTATACATAATCAAGAGATATAAGTATTACGAAAGCTTTCATATTAGTTACTTTTATTTTATACTCTCCGTAAATAATAACTACGTCTCTTAATAATTAATTTTGTTTGGCTAAGCCTTTCATTTATTATTTTCGGTTTAATTTCTTTGATATACTGTAACGATACTCCTTCGTGGAAACAGAAAATATCCCAAATACCAGATAAGAGGTCAATCCTTCAATGCTGCTAAGGATGTATTAAAACACTTTTATTAAAGCACTTATGTATCGAAGCGATAATGTATCTGCACACATGGATAAATGCGCATGTGTGTAAGTATGTAAATATGGGTGTGCTTATTTTCGTATGTAAGAAAAGAAATTTATGTGGTGCTCATATCATTCACGTCCTGCTAATAATTAGAGGTAATTTTTATTGGCCGTAAATTTTATTTCTTTCCATGTGTTTTTTGCGTTACGGGACGAAGGCTGAAGGATTCTGAAGTTCATACAAATAAAATCATATAAACACTATGTAAATGTCATGTAAATTACACATAAATGACATGTCGACATCACGTATATTATATATTATCGTTATGAAACAAGATGTAATTGTCAAGTAAACAATAGACATAAATGCCGTGTGTATGACATGCATCGTGGGATCTGCTAATCAGCACATAAACATCCATGTACACAGTGTGTAAAGGGTGTTTAAATATTTATGAACATAATTTATATACAAGTAAGAAGCGCGTTTTGATGTTGCGTAATCAATGGACGTGACCCTTTACATCAATCAGCACTTCAACTTGGCAACTTGTATCCTCCACATTCATGTGAAGCACATAAAATTCATGCGAAACACAAGAAAAGGAATTGTGTCAGCTCCCGCAATATGAGAAATACATAAATAAATACAAAGAATTCTAAATTCGTCTTTAAAGTTTTCATTTTCCTTTATTTTATCTGGAAAGGATAATAATTTAACTATTAAAATTTAATATGTCGCAAGTTGCAACATCATGATGTACAAAATAAGAGCATGACATTGTTGTTGTTAGCGCACACGATATGAAACTCTATGGCATTGACACTTCGTGTGGTTGTGTGAGCACTTCAAATCAGTTACATTTTTCATCCGCTGGTGGATCGTAGACAGTAAACAAACAGTCAAGATCAAAATAAATTTTTATAAATTTTATATATCGCACGTTTTCCTATACAATCAAACAGGAATTTTGATATTTTCACTTTTTGGCAGAAAACGTTATGGGTGGTCTGTCATATCCATCCACTGTCAAACTCTGACATTAATTAATCTACTGATAGCCCAAATATAAAAAAAAAACTTGAAAACTTGCAGTAAAATTGGTAAAGAACACGTGCGAACGATATAAATATTATCTTGAATATTTTGAGGATTCATTTTTGTCCTCCAGTGTAACAATGAAAAATATGTTTGTGGACATATTTACATGCATGCAGGTCTGCATATGTGTGTGCATATACACACATACACATTTTATTTTATTATCTTTTAATTTTACTCACTGCATGTGTTTTTGTTCCTTTTTTTTGTTTCCGGTTTGTTCTGTTCGTTTGCTTTTGAAACCACGAAATCAGATGCTGGCAACATCCGCCTGACAGTTGATGCATTGTTATTGTAAGCGAAATGTCATCAAAAATTTAGGTTGCCTTCAAGCGAATGCATTCAGCGTAAAACTAAACTTTCCGTCGACATGCTGCGTGTAGAAAATTAACTTTGAATGAAGTGCCACACTAACAGTGTGTGTGTCTCCACAGATACTTGCATACAAATAAATGTATTACAAAGTATTTGTGTAGGGCCGTATGAGTGTGTGTGTGTGTGTTTATATATCTGGCAGCAGATACAAGTACGTTTGTTTGTGCACTTGTGTGTCAACATTGACATGATTAATGGAGTTCATGACAGAGACCACTTTTCTCTCAGAAGTTCCATTGACATTTAAATACATATTTTTCAGGACAATAATACCAGCTTAGAAATATATTTAACTTTTTGCAACAGCCTCAGAGAAAGTGTGTGAGTAGAGGTTTCCAAGAATCTCAGTTTCTTCGTTCACGAGTTTTATTAATATGAATTGTTTTTCATACAGGAGTATTATTTAGGCGGAGATGAGATTTAACTTTAAACGAAATTAATTTTCTTTTGTATTTCACGTTTTGTGGATAAAAAATTGTCTATATATTTTTCCTGAAGAGGCATAAAAGTGAAAAAAAGTCATTTAAAAACCTTTTTAGTTCCTCCTCTCACGACAGTTTACAAACAACCAAATAACGAATTATTTGAAAAACTTTGTCTGCTGTTCAGTTTCAAAGTCGAATTGCGAAAATGTTGTGGGAAATATAGAATCAATAAATAGAAAAAACTTTGCACTTTTTTCAAAGAATACAGATAAACTTTTAGCCCAACCACCTAATTTCGGGCACAAGCATGGTTATCTCTCCTTGTTGTTGGCAAATCGACATAAATTTATATCATTTTTATTGTTTTCTTTCGGCTGCAAGTAACACTGAAAAGGGTTTTGGCCTAAAAGCCGTCTTGTGCCATTATTCCAAAGCACAAAAACGGATATATAAAAAATATATATATCGAACATATTAACATAAAATTCAGTTAAAAGTTTATTAGTTTCACGCTTTTGAAAATTATGAAAAGGCAGATGTTGTCAAAAGAAAGAGTCGTGTGTCGTAGCAGAGAATACCGCTGGCTGTTCTATTCGGCTCGAAATATCTCGCGTATATTTTGAACTGCTTCTGACGTTAATGCCCGTTAAAAACACAAGTTTACAAGTTTAGATAAACTTTTGGCTACAGCAAACGACAATTGTTTCTTAGCCAATTTTTGCTGCGGTTAAAAAATTATATAGAGTTCGTTTGTTTTGCTAAATTTGTGGCAGCTGATGAGACACAAGATTTAATGGTCACATTCGGAGAACTGTCAACGCGTTTTAATTACAAAACAAATTTTAAGTTGAAACACTCTTCTTAATTTCAGATGTTTCGTATTTAAGAAAATACATGAGGTTATTTATAAAGAAAGCAGTTTACGGGCTATCAGATTTGGTAGCTGGCAAAAAACAAATTATTTTATTTAAATTTTTACAATTTAATCCACACCGCAGAGTCTCGTTTGATAAGAAATTTAATTTAATCAGCGACAACATTTTCACTCATTTGAGAGAATGTTTTGAATTTTATTTAATTGCGCTCATAAATTTTATTTTTATTAAAGCGTGATTCATTCAAGTAATTTCTCTCTTAACTTTAGCAAGATAATAAACTTAAGCCCAAATAAACCTAAAAATCAGTAGGGAGATCCACAGCAGCGTTGCGAAATGGGCTCTTCAAAATTAAAAAAAAAAATTCTCATAAAATTTTAATAATTTGACAACAATTTTGCAAAAAAAAAACAATAAGAAGACTTTTTTTCTTGTGCAATTTTTGGGTCAGTCCCTCCTGATATTCAAATAAAAACTAAAACGTATTTTAAATCTATTTGAAGATGAATTTTTTAATTTGGCTTTTTTATCATATTTTAATTGTTGTAATAAAAGAAAATTATTCTGCAACTTTTATTTTATTTATAACATTTCGCCGTTTTAAAAATGAAATACAATATTTCAAGATTTTTTATTTTTTTTCTCCAGAGGGCAGGGACCTTCATTGGCCATATCCAAATTGCGATTCAACTTCTTGTAAAACTCTTGGGATCTCTCGAATTCGTAACGGTTTACGTACGTGATGCCGTTGGAGCCGCAAATTTTCTTACTTTTTTTCCAATTAAAATCGAAAAGACCGGCTTCGGCAAAAGTAAAACAGCAAGTCAAATACAATAAAACAGCAACAAGAACAAATGAAAATTTCATTTTTAAAAAAGATATTTTTAAACTCCACGTCGTACAGAACCCGATAACAGACACTTAAATGAGACGCACTGGAGTGAGAGCTTTTTATATATTCAATTAATTCACTTTTGCACTCCAGAAATAGTACAATTATGGATGACAAACTTAATATAATTTTTCTTTTATTCACTATCTTAAAAACAACATTTTTATTTGCTTTTGTGTGTTTGTACAATTTGTTTTAACTTTGTTTTCTGGTGCTTAACCTGAAATTGTTGTTTTTATCTTTCCCAGTTCAGTTTTCTCAGATTAAGTTGTTCTGTCGCAGCGGCGGGCTTTGCTTTCGTACTTATCCGTGTAAGACTAAGAGTTTGCATCGATCTGCAGTTGGTTTTTACAGTTAAATTTACTGTTACAGAGTCTGTATCTTTTTTAAACTCACGTCTGCTCCGACTTTTAAAAGGCAACAATTGAAAGTGAAGGAGAACTGCACTCAAAAATTACTTCGTTGCATCAAGAGAAGGAGAATTTGTAATCGAGAATGAGATTGTAAATCAATTTTAAAAGTCGTTGTGCTTTCGCAATATAATTAAATAAGAGATAAATAATTAAGAAATTACACCCTTTTGAATTCGAGGTTAATATTAAAGTAGTTCACAGAAATATGCTGCCTGGTGTAACAGTTGTACGTGTACATAATTTGGACTTGAGACTAGTTCTGTTCTCTCTCAGTGTACATATTCATGGCGGTAAAAATGTGTCAATCAATAGAGATCTTGACAATTTTTCCAATAAAAACTACTTCAGAGGCAGTGAAAACAATTAAACGTTCTTTTCTGTTAGCATCAAGACAAGTCACTTTTAAGCGAAATATTTCTTAATTGAATACGAAATTAACTAAAATATTTGTCACAAAAATAACTCATAAACTACAATGTCACATATTCAAGCCCTGTAACTGAAAGATCTTTCTGAATATATCGGACATCCCTATTTTTCCAAAATGATTCTGGTGTTGGAGAATGGTTTGTTTAGTTAAATAAAGAATTCAATATTCAACAACACGATTTCTTTTTCAAGTCACAAAATAAGCATATGAAAACAGTTTCGATTTATGAATTTTGGAAAATCCTTTGAAGGATCCGCCAATTAAACATGCCAAAATAGTTTTGAACTGACAAAACGAATTTTCGGAGAGAAACAGTTTTTTTATTTAAATAATTTCATCACACAACATCTTATGGTTTGCGCTATAAACGCATTTCCCACACCTGACTAAGCAAAAGAAATATGTCGCAACTCACGTCCATAAAGTCAGATGCACACACCCACACACA
Source organism: Linnaemya vulpina (assembly GCA_963675445.1). NCBI lineage: Eukaryota > Metazoa > Arthropoda > Insecta > Diptera > Tachinidae > Linnaemya > Linnaemya vulpina. The sequence goes on along the minus strand of OY776276.1, from coordinate 117,510,777 downwards.
CCTCAACCATGAACAAGTTTAGAAGTAAAACCCCAATTGAATTACTAATTAAATTTTATTAAATTAACATGCGTAACAACAGAGTTTCACACTAAAGAAACAAATATTTTCAGGTGCTAAAGTTAATAACGTGCAAAAATATAATTTGCAAATTTAATTGAAAAAATCTCCTCTTTGTATCGATCGATAAGAATAAATAAAATAAAAATCACTTTCAGATCTTTCGCATAATCGCCACCGGTTGTGGTCATGTGACCTTTAACAAGCTCCCACATTTCGGATGTTCAAAGTGCGTCCCAATTTCTTGTATTCACGCTGAGTGCACTCGAATTCACAGCGATTTTTGTAGGTGACACCATTCGAACCACAAATCATTTCCTTGTTGCTCAAATCACAAGGACAAAATGCTGCTTCACTGCGTCCCATAAAGGCAGCGACTGTTAGAAAAGCCAACACGACAAAAGCGAAAATTTTCATATCGATTTTTTCCGTAATTAATTTCAATTAACAACACCTCTCGTCTGTGGAATAAGTTTGAATGTTTTTTCTAGACTGACTTGAAAATTATCAACTTCGCACTTGAATGGCTTTGGATTATATTTTAAATTCAAAAAAAAAATCTTTTTTTTGTAATTATTTTGTTTCTTTTTTCTCATTCCCTGTTTGCGCGTTTAATTAGTAATTCAAAATAGTTTTACAACTACATATTCATAAGCAACCGAATATAAACAATTTAATTCATCTCACAGTATAAATTTCGCTGTAATGCTGGTTGCTTGTTATCTTGTTTTTGTTTATTTTTGTATTAAATAACAGATAAAATGCAAAATGTTGACTGAGTTTGCTGTGTTTAATGATTCATTGCGTTGCCAGCTGAAACTGACGTCTCCACAAGTCACCTTCGCTGCGTCGTAGATATTTATTTTGAACAGACACTGACGTCTCGACTGATAAAAACTCAGTCAGCGCCGACCTCCCAAATTGATACCAGATTTTTCTTTGCGCTCGTTTCTGTATCAGAGAACTGAACGAGATGTGCTGAAGGCACAAGACAAATTTCTTAAGCATTTAAGTATGTTGGAGTTGTCACCGTCATTATCTCTTTTTTTTAACTCTAACAACCTCAAACTATAGTGTCCATCACAATATCTTCTGGGCATGAAAAGCAAAGGAAATTCTTCATTGATTTTTATTATCGAGTGTTTCGGATCGATATGACCCTGAGCAGAGTTGAATCGTGCAAGGAATGACGTCATGTGGCACAAATTGTGACCGAATATTCAATATATTTCAATAATTTCACGATGCAATTAACAGTTGTGCAACAAACCCTCATTTCTCACATCTTTCGCTTTGCTACAAATAATTGAAACACTGAAGCCAATTAATTCGCATCTCAAGATTTATAAACACAATATTTTTTATATATCAAAATTCAATCAAAATATTTTTCATTCGTATTTAGTGGTTACGCTTTTCTTGGTTATTATTTCACAAGAGTGAATGCAGACATTCTCGTTTTTATTTTAATTATTTCACTTCTAATTTTGTTGAGTTTGCATGAGTTTTACGAGCCTCCAGTATTTTGCAAGGCTGGCAGTAGATGGCGTTTGCTGTCATCAAACACAGCAAAACAAAAATTGTTATAAAAATTATCAAATAGAACTGAATACGAAACATTGTAAGAAATAAAAGGAGCGTCTTGAGAAAAATCTAAAGTTGAACTGAAGAAACTGGGAGATGTCTGACCACCAGTCTGCTTCATAAACACGATTCTATTCATCACAGTAAATTAATTGAGAAGAGTCTTTATTAAATACAATTTAATGGCTGGGCAATAAGAAAGATTTTACACTTCCTATTTTGCATGAGAAATGTAGTTTGTCTCAGTGTATTGTGAGAGTTTTAATTGAATAATTAAGTCAATTAAAAAACGGCGCAATTCGAGAAGACTTTTACTGACACAGAATTTCTGAGTGTAAATAAGTTCATGTGTACCTGCACACATGCATTTGAATTTATTCTAAGATTATTTATTTCTACTCCAAGTTGCCATCAGTTTTATTAAAAAAATGGAAGTTCCACTTTTGCTTTTGGTATTTGTAGTGCATGGGACAGAATCAAATTAATTTATATATTCAAAGTATTCTAAAAATGTATACAGAAAATTTCAATTGATATGCGCCACCCTAATCTGTTTCATTTATATTCTTAACATTTTAGCGTAGCACGTATCTCCAGAGCACTTGTGAGTCACACGTTATTAATATTTTGTCTTTCAATATTTCAATCATATTTTAGGGAGAAACATTGACAATACGCAGCCTTCGGTTTACGCACTCTAAAGTGCGTAAACAATCATATATTTTAAGCCGGCACTTACACTCAAGCGAATGTTAGAGAACCAAGTAAAACAAATTTCGTTTAGTCGTTAATAGTGTTTTCACGCTGACATGGTTTTAATAAATGCTAGTTTTAAAGTTAAAGCCTGGTTCATACGAAGAGATTTTATCAGAACCAACTTAAAACCACTTTCGAATTGGTTTTAAGCAGGTTTTGTGAAATGCAACCTTGTTTTGGTCTGTGCTAAGTTGAGTGCTGCCAAGTTATGAATTGGAAACATCTGATAAGTTCAAAGAACTCATATTTTCTTCCAGAAGTTGCATGATTTTTATACGAAATCATGTGATTTATAAATTGTGTATATATAATTATAAAAGTGAATAAAATTTTTGTAATAATTTTCATAATTTTAAAACGTTCATTTGCAAAATAGAACAGCATTTCTATTTCAGAGTGCAGTGTAATATTTCTAATTTTGTTATACAAACAAAACAGCTGCAAGTAAAATTTGTTAATTAAGTGTTATTAAAAGAAAAGGCAGTAACAACTACCAGAATCCAAACGATTGTAAATCCAGATGCGGCAGAAACTCTGCCAAAATTCTGTGAACAGAATTGCTTTCGATAAAGAAATCTGGCGCAACGAAAATACATTTTGAAAATTCTCGGTACTATTGATTAATGTGTTCCTCATAATCAATTTGATATGATTAAATCTGTGGAAGCGTTGCTTTCTCGTCGTATTTATTTAATTATTTCCATTTTGTTTATTGCCAGTATGACTTGCGGCTGACACAGTCATTTTGATATAAATACACATATTTTTTGCACTAACAATAAATCAAGAGTGGATGTTGCATTCCCTCCTTAAACCGCACATTTTTCTGGTTTTATACTCATATAAAAAAATTTGTATTGGAAGATTGTTCGAACAGCAATAGAAGACAAACGCAAGCAGCAGTTGTGCAAATACAAGACAAGATCACAAACAATTAAAATAAAAATAAAATATTAAAAACTACAGCAGGCTGATATCACTTGGCAAGTACGAAAAGAACTCATGTTTAAAACCAAAAACATTAAACAAAACATTGTTGTCAGAATATATTATTTCGAAGACAACTTTGCTAAAAGTATAAACTTATTCTGTCCGAAAAATGAAATTTAAAACAATAACACATTCTAGAATTTGTTTTTGTTGCGATGTTTTTGATGCGATCCAACGAAAGATAGAGGCCGAACAGGCACTTAAGTAAACAACCTGAATGTGTGTATTTCACACAAATAAGCCTATTCAACCAAGTCTGTATTAATCGCAAATTTTCAAAAAAAAAACTTCTAAATATTCAAACAATCTTTGTAACTGACTGACTCTTGAACTGACTTAATTCACATCAAATGATTAGTGATTTTGATCCAACGTGGTGGTGAATCAACAACGTTTTCTGCAAGTTAAATATAATTCAAAGAACAATTTTATCTATAAATGTTTGCACTGAAATGCTGAGTTACTAATTATCTACTAGACAGAGTTCTTTAGAAATTAATATTTTTAGTAGATTGAAATGAAGGTCGTTAGTGCAAACACAACAATTGAACGTAGTGGATATTGACAAATTTTTTATATTTAAACACATTTTTTTTTAACAAACAAAAAATAAACTCACCCGTCAAGTTGTATATTTCAGTGGCTCAACACTTTAGTTTTCATATACGAAGTATTTTGTATAGGATTCGGTTCTACGGCAACTGCTTTTGCTGATAAAAGCGACCAATAAAAAAACAACTCAATGTTGATAAGACCATCCGTCTGTTCCTACCTTTTTAAAATTCACCACAAAAACTAAACAAATTTAACGTTTGCAAATCAGTGCTAAAACGAAATTAAGAAACTGACGAGAGCAGCCTCGGCTTTGGATGAAACAGATTTCTTGCAGTTAAGTTGTCAATTAATATTAAGGAATAAGACACTCACGTGGTCTACACGTAACATCTGCGTGGTATCCAAGACACCTTGGCCCTCAGAGCAGTTTTGGGACGAAGCCTGGAAAGAAGTCACCTGAGAAAGTATGCGATCGGGCATATTTATGGACGGAACGGTTAGGCTTTACCCACGGTAGTCGTTGCAGGAGCTGTTTCGACGTAGAAGAAGAAGAGTCTGTAGAACATCTCTTGTGTGGCTGCCTGGCCCAGCAGGAGCGCAGGCTCACACACGTTGAAAACGTCCTGTTTCACATACCAAAACCAATTGACTTTAAAATAAAAAATATCGATGTTTTGTTAGAGACAATTGCACTCGCAGCTTGACAACACTGTTGTGGTAAGACTCGAAGTAACAACAACAACATATAATGCAACCCCACCTTCACTGATAAAAAGAACTCAATTCCGACTGATCAGTCAGTCTACTCTCAAAGTTAAAAGAATCAGCATTTCAACTCATTGCGAAATTTGTGTTTAAAATTAAAGGAATACAATTAAAATGAAATTTTTGCACGTTCTGGTGGCCATAGTTTTGGCAATTTTTCTATTTGCGGTCCAGGCCGATGGCTCAAATTGCGCTTGTTTCCGCAACTTCGATCCCGTGTGTGGCTCCGATGCGAAGACTTATTCGAACCGCTGTGAATTCGAATGCTCTAAAACTGAAGTAGAACGCAGTGGAAGGAGTTTGTCTATAATGAGAACCGGCCGCTGCTAAAAAGTCTAGAACATCTCTTGTTTTGGATTTAATTTAAAAAAAAAATTTCTTTGAAATATTATTTGAATTTAGTTGCTGCGCATTTAATAAGGAAACAAAATAAAAGTGATTTACAAAAAAATATACAACCAAACTGATTGATATTTTAGGACTTTCTGACAATTTTTAATCATGGAAGAGGTAAACAGCTTTTAATTTCAATATCTAACGAAAACTACAACAGAAATAACTTTTGATAAAAACACAAAAACAAACAAAAACAACTCTAACGCAAATAAATATCGATAAGCATGAAACCAGTGACAGAACATATCAGCCAGTCAAATATATCAGGGGGGAAATTGTTAAACTGCCAGCAAAGCAGTGAAATTAGGGCCCACTTACCCGACAGTAACGGAATGCAACATCTGATGGATTTAGTTAAGAGCGGCTGCAAGTTGATAAACACTTGAGAAGGTTCTATTTGCAACTAACGTTTTTAGTTCTACCACTTACATTTTTATAAATAAATTTTTATTCACCGATTTCATGAAAAAGAAATTTCCATTCACATTTTTGTTTTCGATCATTTTTACTTCATATCAAAGTGTGCCCCCTTTCAGTTTATCTTTACTTCGTTGGGGCCCATTTCAAACAAGTCTATCTGTGCGTTTGTAGTTTTATTTTTCTTGGTTCTTCCAATTCAAGAGATAATAAAACAATAATAAAGTTGCATTAGATAATGACATCAGTTCACTATTCTTGAAATGTGTGTGTTTTTGTGAAATATTATTCTAGTTGGCACTCCCAATTTTTATAGAAGCAAAGAAAAACGCACCGTAAACTAAACTGCGTTAGATCATACACTTTAAGCATCTGACACAGGCGCAGATAGAGGGGAAAATTAGTAGGTACCCTCTCTCCCCAGATTTATTAAAGTTAATTGAGTAAATTTTCAATTACAAAGATTTTGTTTTATGTGAAACTCAAAGAAGATGATTCCAAACAGATTCCCCGCAAAAAACACGCCACACAAGCAATTTGGAAGCTTTCTGCTGCTCCATCCATTCAAGTCGGACTTTAAAATACTTTCACAATCAATAGTACGATGGCAATAAGGCGGAAGTGCCTAAGTCGGTTTAAACGAGTTTCGGGTTTATTCAGTTTAAGCTCATCGTGGTTCGAACAGCAAGTAAACCAGGAAGGGTGACACAAAGTATGTGTTCTAGAAGCGTCTTTTGAAAAAAAGTGATTTGCGAGAGTCCATGGCACTTAGTCCTTATTGCCACAGATATTTCAAGGCCAATAAGGAATGAGTTATTTAATCTGCTTCCTGTGCCTATTTTTAGCCATTTAGTTTTTGTTAAAATGATTAAATAACTTAAAAGCAACTAAGTAATAAATAAATGACGTAATTCATTTGCGCTAATCTTTTTTTCTTAACCACAAAGCAAAAACAATTAAAGAAATAAACTCCGTGTTATTAATAAGATTAATGCTTTTTGGAAAAAAAAGAAACAAGAGAAATGCAAGAAACATCTAATTTTTTGCACAATTAAAAAGTCAAAAGCTTTGAGAACCCACAGCGAATATTCTATTGTTGTTCACTTTTTACGTGTTAATAAAGTTTGCAGTGAGTCTCCGGATTTATTATGTGCACTGAAAGAGTTTTGAAAAAACTCTGTCTATTCACAAACTCAAATTTAATATAATCACTGCGTATGTGTATGTGCATTAGGGGAGAGCCATTAAAAGGCTTTACAACTGCGTTAAACAGGCGGGAAATGCCGCTTTTAAAAATCGATTTCATACAAAATATTTAGCAACTATTGCAGGTGATCAAAGTTTGTAATTGATTTTTAGTTTCAAAGCCTGAGCGTTTGAAATATTAAAAATATGAAGAAGTGAAATATTGATGCACGCCAACGACCGCAAATATAACTCGGGACTGAAGTAGGGGGCAAGGCTGCTTCACAGTGCAAAACCAAAGGTTTCTAATCCCCTACAGCCCTAGACTTATATGACACTAAAACTTTTTATGGGACCATTTGAAATTAGAGCTTCTCAATAGAAGAACTTCGTCCAGTTGTCAGTTAAAAATGTTGTAGGAAAAGAAGAGGAAAGTATTTCATTGGAAATCACACAAAATCTTGTTCCAACGCCACGAAACAACTTCCAGAAGTTTACGATGCAAATGGAGGCCATTGAATTTTTTTAAATTCCTACAATTTCCAAACTACAGCGCATTTAGGATTTTCCTGGTTTTTTCTCTTCGTTACAGTTGGAATTTTCTTATATTTGAAATTATTTTTTTTCTGATGTCATATCGTCGATGTAGTGGAATAAAATTTAAATTAATATCTTTCTAAAATTAGATCCATTTTGAAAATATTGAGTCTTATAAAGAACGAACTTTACTTCCAATAAAATGCCTTAAATATCCATGATATACCAAAAAAAGACAACCCGATGGGCTTTCACCAGTCATACCCTCAACCTTCTTTAGTGAACAATAATTCATCACGAGTAGTGTAAAACTTTTTTTTAACAACCCCAAAAAAAAAGGTTGACACATTTAGTCATGGTCAATTTGTTGTATTTTATTACTTGCAACACACTCGTATATGATTGGATTCGATTCTTATCACACGTCAAATATTATTTACACTCGCATATTTCATAAACTTTTGGTAAACAATAAGTCCCACAGTAAAAAGATATTTCAAACTGCTTTTAGTCAGATAAATCTGTTTATTGAATATTTATTATGTTTTAAAACTTTCAATTTCACATGAATAGAATCGTTGCTTTAAGGAAATATTTTTCTCAACAGTGGCCTTCATGAGCAAGCACAATTGATTTGCCCTTACGAGCCATTCTCTTTTGGGCGCATTCGAATTCGCATTCATTCGAATAAGTCACCAAATCGTCACCGCAAACAGGAGCCAAAATACGAGGGCATGGGCAAAAGTCTCTAGCTAAATCGTCAGTGGAGGCCACATCAGCTGCAACAAAGGCCACAATGGCCAACAGGAGTATAGAAAAGACAGCAAAAAATTTCATCGTTGTTAACTTGTCAAAGTGTTTGAAAGAACTGAATTTGAAACCTCAAACCCAAATACTAAATATTGTAATAATGGATGGCACTCGAAATTTTGTGCCAGCGATTGGTAGAAAATTTTTGGGTTTTTCTTTTTTTCTTTTATTCTATTTACGAGTTAACAAATGCTGATAAGAAAAGCTGAAAACAAAAATAAATTGTATCGTTTTTATTAAGTAGAAAAAAAAAAGATTGTATTTCCAAACACTACAAATTTCAACCGAGGGAAACACGTAGATAACACTGGGCAACATTAAAACATTAACATTCGATGTGTGAGTTACTTTCCATTGACTTTAGTGTAGAATACCAAATAGATAAAATATTTTTCATAATAGTAAATAATCATCTTTTTAAAATTAATATCTGCCGGCCAAAATGTATAAGAGGAAACAATATGCGGCTTTTGTGGGGCACTTTCGAGTTTCTCATCGTCCTCCAATTTTGATAAAAGTTACATGATTTGAAAGTTGTTGGAATGTAGATATTCAGAATGTAAATATTTTTTCTAAATTCAGAACCTAAAGTTATTAAAAACCGCTTCAAATTTACTTGAAAACAACAGCAAAATCGATCTGTAACGTTTTTATTTCGCAGTTGCAAAGACACAAGACAATAGAAGGTTGCAGAAAGAGAGAACAAGTGCTTCTTGTTCTTTTCTTCAAATATGTTACATAACGAATATGAAATTTCAACAGCCCTAAATTGAATAAAGACTGCACACACCAAAGATTTGTTTCAACTGTCAATGTCAAGTTCTTCTAATGAATTGTGCAGCCATTTAAATACAATTAATTTCATGTCAAAAATATTTTATAGAATTTATGTTTTTTCAGTGCATGAAACTTTGTGAGAAGTAAAAAAATAGCATCGAATTGGAATATGTAATTTTGTACGTCTCTTAGTCGTATTTAATTGAGTTCATACCCTCAACACGTATTTTTTGTAACCCTGTGTAATTGTTATGGTCAAGATTGTAGCTGATAAGCGTATTGAATATATTTTTTCGTCTTGCTGATAAACTTATATTGTTCACAAATCGCAATAATTTTTAATTATTATGAGACGTTCTGGTATTTGTCATGCCTTTTCGTGCAAATTTATTGAGGAACATCAACTGGATAGTTTATTGTTAACTGGATGTTAATCATATTTAAATTAATGCAGGGTCGTCCCGCAAGAATAAACCCTGCAATTCACTTTACGATTTGCACACGGCTGCGATACACAAGACTTTCATTGTATCAGACTTCGTTGGATTTCTTAATACACTTTTATCTTGACAATTGATGCAGATTTTTATTATTATTTTTATTTTTATAGGGGTAGAAATTCACACCCACAAGCACACAATCCGTGAGCACATGATAATACCAAATTAAGTGCAAATTTATGATCAGAATGCGAATGAAATTATTTGCAAGTATACGGTGAACACCTCCTGCTCGTCGTGTTATGAACGCCACTGAAGCACAGTGTGGTTTCTTATCTAACAAATATCTGAAATATATGACTCGAAATGCGATGAGATTGCGGACAATTTATTGCAGGGTTTAGAAAATCGGTTGGAGATCGCAGTAAATCAAATCGCAATACATGGACTGAAATATTGAACTTTAGTTAAATCGAAAGTTCTTCTGAATATTCATTTATTTTCTTGTGTCATCAGGCTATTTTTGGTTTACAGTTGCGGAAAATCATTGCAAACAATTTATTAAAAGAGTAGTTTCATGGCACAGCAGCGCGAAAACCATTTTGCTTACAATTACGATGCTCGCACAATACAACTACGCAGCAGGAATACGCAATTACACTTTTACAGGAAGACAAAATAAAAGGAATTTAAGCCCTCTTGATTACACCATCGCAAATATTAAAAGCTTCCAAAGTTACATAAAACACGATACACTTGGAGTAGCAAACAGGGAATTGTTTGGCTTTAAAGCGAGGAAAACAAGTTAAGGGCACACATGTATTAAAGTTGGCCTCTTAATTGCCGGCATAAACTTTTCTTCAAGTGTACTTTTAGTGTTTACATTTTGGAAGCTGTTCCATTTCATTTAAGACTTTTCAACGTTTCAATTAGATTTGCTTTGTTTTCATCCCCACGAAGCTTCAGTGCCAACATAAAAAGGGGTTTTGAATGACCTGAAACCTGTAGCTTCTTGTTTCAATCTGAATTAAAAGTTTTGACAGTGGAGAATAACAAAACGTTGCAGGTGTATTCAAAAGGCTGGTTGGGTGAATGGAATATTATTTTGAAAAGGGTTCCTTCCACATGTTTGACATTGACAGCAGCTCGAATTTGTTGAATGAACACAGAAAACACATAAATCTTTCAACGGACCGCAAGAGATTTTCTCATAAATAAAATATCGACGTGTGCGTGCTGCTCAATTATTTAGAGAAACCTGTTATTAAGACCAAAAATGGAATGGCCGGCCATTAACAAACTATAGAACCACGTGAAGTTTGTTTATGACTCCTTTTCCTGCCAAATTAGTCAATGGAAATGGAAAATAGGCCGTTTATAATTTATAACGTATCGTTTGTTTGTTTATTTTTTATAAAATTAATTTGTTTCCTTTCTTTTCTTTGCAGTTGCCAGCACCCCAGAAAATCTGCCCAAAAGAGACGATTTATCTTGTTCGAGTGGCAACAACCTGAACACGGGTTTTCATACACAACAAACGGTCAGCAATACAACAAACACGCAACAACATTATCCAACGAGTGATACAGCAGCAGCATTTAAAAATACGCAATCAGCCGTAACTGCTGGTGGTGAAAGAAGTGATACCAGAACCGGCGCAGCAACTCTATTAACACAATCAGCATCGACATCGTCAGCAGCAGCAGCCGCACCAACTGTTTTAGCCACAGGAGGTGGTGCGCGGGACAGCAAACAAGATTTTTTAAATATCACCAGTCCCTCCGGGGTCGATAATATCCAAGAGAGTGGCTGCAGCAACATCTCAATCACCAGTAATAGCTCTGCGTCTTCTATAAATGGTCAAGTTGCAAGTAAGTGTTTGTTGTTGTTCTCTACCTCACATTCACACCTTCGCTTATATATTGTTGTTGTTATTGTTATTATTGTAATTTTGTATGCACAGGCAGTTGTTTATTGTTGACAATAAAGTTGCAGGGTGTTCACATCATCAGAGAGTTTCTCAATTGCGAGTGGGATGCCTTCATTTGAAGTGGGTTAATTTGGATTAGAAAATTAGCCCAAAAGCATAAAATCTTCACTTTCATAGAACTTTAATGTGAATAAATAAGACATTCAAAGTCGCCATCATCGTGAATATGATGACGAATTTTTAACTCCGATTGTTAAATTATTTTGGGCCCTTTTATTTTCTTGTTAAAAATGTTGTTATCAAAATGTACATCCAGGAATCTCTTTCAAATATCTAAAACGCAATTCTCCCAGAACAAACGAAACATGAAGATAAAAATTTCATTGGGTTGCTCGAAATGTAAATTGTTCAGCCACTAAATTGCCTTTTACATACTCTTTTGTTTTGATTTTTTTTTTCTAATTTATTTTCGTTTTTCTTTCTATTAAAATGTTCCAGCCACTTAATCGCCAACCATTTGATGCTCTTAACCCTTCACATTCAGGAATTGTTTAGTTTGCAAACTTTTAATTAATCCCAATAAAACATGTTTGTCATCTGAGTTTCATTCAACAATTTGCCATGTTTTCGGACCAGTAATCGCTTGTGTTTCTCTTGCAATTAGACAAATTACATGGCAAATTGTTTTTAGCACATTAAGACAACAACAACAAAAAAGGAAACATCTTTAAGGATTTAAATATTTATGTGTGTTGTTTTGTTCAATTGATAAATGGTTGCACATAAATCTTTGCGTCCTTAATAAATCCTTTATTTTGTTTGCAGCAGAAATCCAGTTTGAATCATTAACATACACACAGACACACACACACACACACACACACACACACACATTAGCACATGCTGTGAATTTAAAGCAGTTAACAGAAAAAGTTACATAAGAATTGAAATAATTTTCTCTTCCAAAATATGTAGAAGCAAGTAAATTCGAGTTTGACCTCAATACGATTCAGAATAGGAAATGAGTTGAGAACGGTAAATGATGTGACGTGTTGGCTGAAGTCGTTTTATTTTTAATTTTCAAATATATTTTTCATAACTTTTTTAATTTTTTTTATATTGAAATCGTTTTGAAATCACATGCCCGATAATTTTCATAACAATATATTTTAAAACATTTTTTACGTCCATATTGTTTTATCGGACTTTAAAAAAAAGGAATTGCATTCAACTTTTCCCTCGCTTTAGGTTCAAGTACAGCTACAATAATATGAAGGCCTAATCAAGGCCCTAAAAGTTTTGGTCATTCCAAATTTATGAAACCGTATTCCGAACCGATAAATAGAGATTGTTTTCATATTTCTCCACTCTTTCGGCGCAAAGAACACAAAATATGCCATCAACATTTTCGTAATTACGTGTAGATACTCGATATCATACTCGCCCTCTGGTGTTGCAATTTATTGTTGTTTCCCTAAAAACTTCCCTACACACTTCAGTAGTTTTGTTTTCCAATAATAATCAGATAGAAATACTTAATTTACAACAACAAAGCAGCGGAACTGACACAAACTGAAAACCAAATATTTTCCATTTCAATTTTTTTAAACTGCATTTTTCTTCTTTTTTTCAGGGCACGGCGCTCTCACTATTGTACGCCGTTCCAATAGTCGTAAAAGTTTCAGTCATAACGATAGCCAGCATTTACTTTCAGCGGCGAGCACACCCACCCCTCCATTATCAACACAACAAAATTTATTAGGCGATCATACAGTTCGATTTCCACAAGGCGATACTGCAACCGACAATCGCATTGGCGACGCAGTTCGTCAAACTAACACGCCATTTCCAAACGCTGCCACCTCCACTACGACCAAAATTTCTAGCAACAACAACAACACCAGCACCAGTACCAACTCCAGTACATCTCAAGATATCAAAATGTTACCAACTTCACCGAATTCAACTAACAATGCAATAGAAACGGGCGACGATATGGAAAATACAAGGGAAGATTTGTTACCAAACGCATCGTCGGTTTCGGCTCCAACCGCGTCCACGGTCGATTTGACAACGGATAATTTACCACCTGTCGATACACCAGACGCCTGTGACAAGGCTGCGCTAAGGTGAGGACTTTTAATATTTTTTATTATAGTCGCGCGGCAGAAATTTACAAAAAATAAACTACGCAAAGCATTTAAAGACAAAAAGCACTTGTTCTTCTTGTAGAAGCCAATAATAATATTATGTAGACACCATTGAACGTTTATGTTTGTCTTTGCTTTTCAAGCAGAATTCTAAACGTTTATACCCCGTTTATGCTAATCATTTTGTGCATATTTGCATAGAAATACCCTTTTATCCGTTTATGTTTCATCAATATTGCTCGACGACAAGGTAGCTAAAAGTGTGATACTTTTCTTGTTGTTGTTATTAGCATTGTTTCGAATTTTCGACATAAATTTCGAATTAGCCTCGAAAAATTGCAGCTGTTTTCATTTTCAATTGCCAAAGCAAAACGAGATTTTTTTGAAAATAGTTCCTGTTTGGGGTCCCTGGTTTTATATCCATTAAAATTAAATTTTTCTTTTGATTGCAGACTTCGGAGTCTTTTGCACATGCTCAGTACAGGCGAAATACAAGCAGAAGTATTGCAAAAAAATTTGCATTACGCTGCTCGAGTCCTGGAGGCTGTTTTCCTCGACGAATCCAAGTAAGTATTCTTTCAATTCCCGCAAATATTAAGTATTTTGCTTTTTCAAAGCCGACATCATGCTATTAAAAATAATAACATATAAAAATTGTATCCTGATTTGTTGTTAGTAACAAAATATCGCTCCTATAACATTCAGTCAGCATAACGTTATCAAAGCGCCATTGCTCTTGAGTAATTAGCAAAATATAAAATTTAAATCGAATACTTAAATTCTTAGTGATTTATAGTTTGCAATTTGCAAGAAATCGGAAGTAAATGGTGAGAACTAAAAGCTTGACTATTCATTAATAAGAAAAAGTTGCGTAAGTTAAGGTTCCTCTCTCTCACTTTCGTTGCAATGAAATTTCTATGCAGCCATTAAAATCATTTGATTGCTTTCTTTTCTTGCTTTTCTGTTGTTTTTTGTTAATAATTAGCCAGGCTTAATATAAATGATTGTCCATCATCAAAACTCATTTTCAATGTTAAATATTTTTTATATTCTTCCTCGTTGCATTTCCTCATCTCCTTAATGAAATCATCACATTGTTCGAGTATAAATTCTTAATGTCATCCTCATGAACATATACACACATAATCATGTGTGTGTGTGTGTGTGTGTACATATACAATTATATGCTATTGTTCAAGTGTTAACCGTTTCGTTGAAAGCCTGAGAAGCCAGTTTCTCCAGCCAATTGCTTTTGTTGCATTTAATAGGTTTTTTGTTAAAAATAATCGAACCTATTCAACGTTTTAAGTTTGTTTTTGTAAAAATCTTCATGTTACCTTTTTTATTTCTACTTTCAATATCATTTTTGAACAAAATAACAAAATACCAGAAGTCCCACGTCAGGTAAATCAAAGTTAACGCAAAATTCGTGCTCATCTGTCGAATGTGAAGAGTAAGTTTTCTTGTGTATTAATTCTATTTGCTTTTCGTTTGTAGTCATTTTGCCACTTTTTACTTTCATACTGACGTTTTCATGCCACCTCAAGGTCGCTGAGAACTCTACTTTTAACTCTTTTATACAAAACGTATTAACTCTTTGCTGCATTAGGCTTTAGTACGTAGATATTATGCGACATATTTTTATTTAAGCGATAAACACAACAGAGGCTACATGCGACATTATCAATCACACACTTTGACTTCATTAGTGTTGTATAATAAAAATATGTTTCATTTTCAACCACTTAAAACAGTTGGTGCTTTAAAAGATAACTTTCCTACGAAATTTATTTAAAGTGTTCTTTAAACTTGCTATATTTTTTATAACTTGGACATTTCCTTTTTGCAGACAAATACTTTTGAAAAAAAACTTGTTTGAAATATTATTTCTCCATTCAATTAATTTTGGGAGCTCTGAACTGCAGATCAAGAGGCCTTCTGCCAAATCGATAGGCTCTTGCAAAATGAAACCCATTAAAACTTTTCAAATCGAATGGTAGTTCCATATCAATTTTGGGAAAATTATATGGAATATGACAAGCCCACCACTTTGGGGCCCGTTTCTCAAGACTACAAATCAACAACTAAAACACTCCCACACAACAATAAATTGTGTAAATTTGGTGTTGTTTAGTGGGTATTTTCACTTGTAGATTTGTAACTTTTAAGTTCAAGTAACGTGCCGTTGGTCTTAAATTTCAATAATTTATCATGTTTTCGCCTCAACTGTGTTTATTTAAACTTATATTTTTTTTTTCTTTTGCGTTATCATTTTATGGTCGATACTCATTCATGCAATTTGCTCTTTCCTCTCGTCAGCATGTTTTAGTTAATGGATTCTTCATTTATCATCATACAGCATTCATTGTTTGTTGTTCGGAATAATCCTCCTTTTGCTTTTGGCCACAACGTAAATATGTACGCCATTTTATCCCTTCATCATTTTTGTAAAAACCATTTTATTTTTATTACATATTTCCCCTTTGATATAAGACAAGAGATCTTTGTAACACGTAACATACGAATTTGTACATATGTAATTATGTACCGATGTGTGTGTGTGTGCACAAGGCCAGCGAACGAATTTTGCCGAATTCGGTCAGAAATTTACTGATTTTGTATCCGTGATGGATCAAAAACGTTCCAAGAACAGAAACTTTGCTGATAAGTTCACATGAATTCTGAACACAACATATAAACGCGTCGCCAAAATATGTACAGACTTTCACAAATTCTATAAATATATTTATAGTATTTGCTTGCTTATTTATTTATGTGTGAATTTCATTGGAAACCTTTTAATTATAATATATTGTTTAGATAACAGGGATGCATGTGTGTACAACTCGCACATCGATGGCATAAACGTTTTAATCTGTTTCCACGATTTATTCTTGAAGGATTGTAATCTACTCCATTTTAGGCCTATCAAACAAAAACACGCACACACGTTTGTATGTACTCTTATTTCCTTTTATTGCGTGTGAAATTTTATTTCTTAGTATGTGTGTACTCATGTAAGTGTATGTGTGAATGTATGTTAACGGGAACGTTGTATTAACTTGTAACAATTATCGACTATCGATTGAGAGAGTGAGAGAGAGGTAGAAGATGCATTGAAAAAGATATGTAACCCATTAGATTATTTATGTATTTTTAAGTAGTTTATTTCAATTTTCCAACGGATATTAATTTTGAAAAACTTTTATTGTTCCATGTTGTTGAATTTTTAATATTAGTATCCTTAAATACTCAATACAGTGCCTTTCCGGAAACTTTACTTTCATCTTTACTCTTTATTCAAGCATTTTATCTATACTATGGCCTAACTATTGAACTAATTGAATACTGCTGATAACTCCCAAAACATTTAAAATAATTATTATTTATTTTTCCAATTATATGTCAAACAATTTGATTAGTTTTACTACTTGATTATATATGTAAAACAAAGGAGGGCCATGATTCACCGTCAGATCTAGTGGTTGTCACAAACTATTTTATATTTTTAAATTCTTTAAACTGAAGCAAAATAACATTTTTTATTTTATAATACAGTGTGTAAAATTATATCAACAAGAAAAATTTATATTCCCAATCATTAGACTCAAATATCAATAAAAAAAATCGTAACAAGCGAAATATCAAAGTTTAGTTTGTATGTGTAACTTTATTAATGTAACAAAGGATACTAAAGTAGACGTGTCCTTCATTTATTTTACAATACAAAACATATGTATATGTTTATTCGAACTATGTACATCTGAAAGCTACAACTAATAAAATAAACAGTAAAATGATAAACACGTTGTGTGATGGCATCGTTAATCCAAAATAACAACAAAATAAACTAAAAGCACGTAAAATATTGCGCCCTGCAAAACTATCGCATATATGAGATTTACTTTCTACAACATGATTTTATTTAAACTTAATTGCTTTCTATATATTTTCCACTAAATTAATACAACACAGATGCGGGCAAAATTATAGAGTGCAAAGTGCGTGGCACACACAAGTAGCAACTGTATGTGACCTTCATTTGCACTAACACCGACAGAATATGAAAGGATTAAGTTAAAAAGTCCCTTATATTGATTTTTTTTTTGCTCTTCGGTTATACAAAAGCTGCATCTAATAGCAAATTATATTAAATAAAGGCACTGACGGGATTAGCTAAGGAAAAAACTAACAGCTAACGTGGCTAACGTTACTTTTCATATGTGAACAATAAAATCTGTGAGTACACACAGAATAACAGCTAAGGTCGTGTTAAGAAATATATTAATTTATATTATCCTTGCATTCCTTCCAATACACTACCCTACATCTTTCATTATTTTAGTTCATAATATGGGTAACATCTATCAAAATTTTGGTATTTATGTGAAAGGCACGAGGGCTTTCGTGTCCAAAATTTAGCTTTATTCTACTTCTGTCATATATACAAGTATGTATATGACCGATAAACTGATAATTTTCAAAATTAGTTGGATTTAGCTATTCAGTTATTTTTGGTGTTCTGATTAGAAATCGTTATTCCAACAGTGTGTAGATAAAGTTAGAATAGCAGGTAAGAATTGGAAATCTAACCAACGACAACATCACCAAAGATGATACAAAAGACTGTGAAACAAATTTAAAATTCTTATATACATACATACATTAATTATGTATTTATGTATGAAATAAATCATTATATATGTAAGTTCATAATCAAATTTTTCATATCATTCTGTTATCGACGAAAATTTTTCGCTTTTACAGGGATAAGGAAAGAATCTTTAATTAAATCAAAATTTTCTCTTATCTTCTTTACTCCTTTTTTAACTGCTAACAATTTATTTTACTCAACATGTGTACTTAATATAATTATAAAAATAATGAATGCTTTTCTGAAATTGGTTGCTCTTACTTCACTGCTAATTGCTGAATTTTCTGTAATGTTAACACTTTAAATCGTTAAAACAACGAAATCTACAATTAATAACAAAACCGTAAAATGAAATACAATTGACATGAAATAACCCACAATCAAGTCAGAGCAATAAACGGGGAAGTTGCAATGGTGACTGTAAAAGCGTTGATTGCAATCAGCATGGATACATGGAACCCAATGCCAGTGTTGCAAATGAGAATAGCAATGTTAGTACCTCCTGCTCCATATTAGACAATAGCACGCAGGGTGGCAGTGATGATACACTTGAGGAACGTAACAGACAAGGACAAAGCTCGCCCGACAATCAAACTAGCATAGAAAGTCGCACCAAGTGTGTATGTTCAGCTCCGCAAACGCATAGTGGCCCAACAGGGCCACCGCTTGATCAGAGTGATCCACCTGATGCAAATGTAACAGAGAGTGAGGATACGCATAAACAGACCATTACCATTACCTGCTCAAAGTCTATTCAAGCAACGTCGGAAAATGTTAGCAACAGTTCGGTTAGCAGTAGCAGTTGTGGTAATAAAGCAACCATACAGAGGCAGAAACGTCTAAGGACACCGGTCTGGGCCAGATCCATGTCGACAAATAAAACGTACATAAAATTATTCATAATAATCGTCAATTAAATTGTTTAAGTTAATTATATCATTCTCAACTATAACTTGTATCATCACTTACCTCTTCTTTTGTATGTTTTAAATTTTTAACTATGTATATTTTTTTCACTTATTGTTAACAAAAACTTAACACTATGTACAGAAATAAACTCTTTTATTTAAAAATAACACTTATTTAAACAATAATTTCTTAACTCTGTATAAAACGACACATCTTTTTAGCCCGACAATTACTTACTTTGTGAAATCGTTTTTCTAAAGTCTGTCTTCCGAAATTAGATTCTGTTTTATCATTTTAAAATAAAAAACTTTTGTATATATTAAAACTACTTTCTCACACATACACAAATCCATAGTTGTTTATGTATAGACATGACTGTTGCATATTGCATGTCTTTCGAAGGTTTTGTGTTAATTCATAAACATGTGCCAAGTTTTGTATAAGAGTCTGTTCTTGTTTAAAATATTTTTCATTTTAAAGCATGTTTTATTGTTAATATAATAGCAATTTTGGAAAGGGCAACTGAAACTTCATAATATTTTCTGAAAAATCAAACTGTTTAACGAATTCACCAGAGCCCCACCGTGTTAATTTTTACATTAAAATTTGCAGCGATCTGGCATCATATATATACTTCACAATTACAGATCATGTCGATAAGGCAGTGTTCTGACATCTTCTGCTATCGTACCGCCAAAATTGCTGTCATTATTCAATGTTTATGTTTGAAAACAACACATTTTAATATGTGTGTTGTAATAGTTTTGTTTGGTATTGTGCAAGAAGTTTAGTTAATGGCAGCAAAGGAAATTAATATACTGTGTAACAAATATTAATAAAAAATAAAAAACACAAGTCACACAACATGTCCAAAGTAAAAGCAGATAAGCAATCACCCAAAGAAAGTGCCAAAGCAGAAAATAGTGAAAACGAATCAGTTTGTGTAAGTGTTAAATAATTTATATATAATTTAGTTATTATTGCATAAATAATTGTACATAGGATGAAACTGCTAGTGTAAGCACTAGCACCACATCACGTAGCAAGTCACCAGGCTCTCGTGGTGGCCGCCGCAAAAGTCGCCATAGTAAATCACATGTTAATGTACCGGCTTTCAAATATGAGTAAGTTTCATTGGATTATTTGGCACTTAAGGTAATTAATGAACTTTAATTATAGCTGCCATTTAAAAGAGGACCACGGTCAAGCCATTTTCGGTGTAGCCTTCAACCATTTATTGTGCAAAGATCAGCCGAATATATTTGCCACCGCGGGCAGCAACAGGTGCAGTGTCTATGAGTGTCCACGGAAAGGAGGCATTAAATTAATAATGTGTTATGCGGATCCTGATGTAGGTTGACAAATATGAGTCTTGAAAAGCTTAAAACTAATATCAGGGGCAACAGTAGCTAGATTGTTTCAACGTAAAGTGTTTCCAGTTGTTGCGTTACAAGATTTCATTTTCAATAGCTACTTCTGTTGACAAAGCTAAGGTGCATCTAAAGCGATGTTTATAGGTATGTACATTGGGTTAACGGTAGTCAAGGGATTATTAAAGGATATTATGATTCGTACTTGGGTGTCTATTTTTACCGAATTTAAAATCTGTTGCCTTATAGATCTTTCAATGCAATAACTGAAATGAAATTATTCAATCAAATAATTTATTTTGCAACTTATTGGAAGCAAAGACCATAAATTTTTAAACAAATCTATCGTCTTTGATAGAATTATATTCGCTCTGATTGTGTAGTAATTAGATAGATAGGATATATGTATATTTCTTGCTAAAAATTTTAAATTACTTAATAAAGTAAAGAATTATAAACATTAAGCATTGTAATCGGTTCAAAGCAAACGTATTTGGTAGAAGTTTATAGTAAATGCTAACAACTTTGTTCCACAAAGAACAACTTACAAAAAATTAAGTGATAATTGCCCCTGAACAAGTATATACAATTCTACAGAACTGCATTCCTAACTGATTATTAACAATATATATTTCCACCAGCCCGATGAAGTATTTTATACGTGTACTTGGTCGTATGACATGAAATCTTCGGTACCGTTATTAGCTACGGCTGGATATCGTGGTGTCATACGAGTTATTGATGTGCAAAGAAACGAAGCGGTTGGTAATTATGTGGGCCATGGCCAAGCCATAAATGAATTAAAATTTCATCCTCGTCAACCAAATCTTTTGCTGTCGGGCAGTAAAGATCATGCCATACGATTGTGGAATATACAAACTCATGTATGTATTGCCATTTTTGGAGGTGTTGAAGGTCATCGGGATGAAGTGCTTTCCATAGACTTTGATTTACGTGGCGAACGTATAATGTCTAGTGGCATGGATCACTCTTTGAAACTGTGGCGTATTGATACACAGGAATTCAAAGAAACTATAGAAATGTCTCGCACCTTTAACCCCAACAAGTCTCAATTACCATTCCCCACCATAATGCAGCATTTTCCGGAATTTTCAACTCGTGACATACATCGTAACTATGTAGATTGTGTTCAATGGTTTGGCGATTTTGTGCTCTCCAAATCATGTGAAAATTCAATTGTGTGCTGGAAGCCCGGTCAATTACATCAAAGTATTTCTCAACTTAAACCCAATGATGCTTCCTGTACCATAATATGCGAATTCGATTATGACGAATGTGAAATTTGGTTTGTGCGCTTTGGTTTTAATCCCTGGCATAAGATAATTGCATTGGGCAATCAATATGGTAAAGTCTATGTTTGGGAACTGGATCCCTCAGACCCGAAGCACACACACTCCAGTACTTTGAATAACATACGGTGCACTTCAATAGTCAGACAAACGGCCTTTTCTCGCGATGCAAATGTTCTAGTGTGGGTGTGCGATGACGGTACAGTTTGGCGTTGGAATCGAAAAAATGCAGAAGTACATACACCTTGAATATTCAAAAAGATAACAATCAAATATAATTATTTAAAAAACATACATTGTGTTATTAAATATTTTTTATAAAAATATTGCAAAAAAAATTTAGTTCAATAATTAATTATTAACCACGTTGTATGATTTTAAATCAAAATATAAAAATATTTTTTTTTTCTAGTTACCTTTCAAAAGATATTAACGTATAAACTGGGATATTCATACTTTCATGCATATACATACATATATGTACATTCGCATATGTATGTGTATGTACGGATGTACCCAGAAATTCAAGTAATGAAGTTGCTCCTCGGACAGTTGGTACACGTTTCTTCTTTGTGTTTTTCTCTGTTACTATTTTTCTCACCGCTTCCAGAATTTTGTGTTTGTCATTGGAGACTATTCATCAAAGCAACCAGCCATTGTGTCATTGTTAGCCTGCCAGGTCATTTTACATTTGCACTGTTTTGTTGATCTTGAGTTGGTAGTTAATGGGCCCTTATCATACATGTATACTTATATATTTATGTATGTCTGTAAGAATGGACTCAATTGGGTGTACTTGATTTCTTTTGTGGGTTTTTTTGTTAGTACTTCTTAACAAAGCGAGCAGGACAATATGCAAACAAAGTTTCTTCTCGCAGGTATAATAAATGTTACAGACTTTTAGTTGTCCGTTATTATTACTTTAAAGGTTACAAGAAGTTGTATAAGCAAAATTTAAAGTTTTTCTTATAATTTATAAATATAATATACTGTTATTTAAGCAAAAATCGTATAATATAAAAATGTCTTGAAAGATTCAATTTGAATTATCATAAACCTTTTCCATTCCTTAATATTAATTGCAACACAACGAAAATAGCGCCAAGTGTTTTAGATTTTAATTATATTTTTCATTCCTGCAAAAAAAAATAAGATTTGAGAGACGGGGCTCGGGGTCATGGTCTTCTTCACTAAGATGTTCAATTTCTTCGAATGTATTTGTGATCAATAAAAGTTGTCGATATCGTCAAAACACAACCTTGCAACACCATCAATTACCGCCACCGGCTATCATTTGCAACGATAATAGACAAATTATCAAAAACAGCAACAACAACAACAGTATTGATTGTCCTTTGTACACAGTGGGGTTGGTTGGTTTTTGTAAAAGACAAATTGATATATCTGTGGACTCTTGACAAAACAACTTGAATATAATATTCGAAATTTTAGGAAAGCAAAAATAATATTAAACAACTGAATAAAACTTTGAGAAATTGATAAATGTATGCAATTACCTATTTTATTTACAAATTTCGTTTATTGAAAATTTTCATCACTTGCAAAATAACAGAAATAATGAAAAATTTAATCCTCAGAGTATCTGTATCCTTAAATAACGTCTACAAAAAATATAACTCGACATAAGTGCATTTGTCAAAAGTGCACAGATTTATATAATTGTTGAAAACTTATTTGCCTTTTGGATTTATTGGTGTTTAAAATTGTTGTATAATATTCCCGCTTTTAAAAAGTGCAATAAATATTCTTACAAAAACAGCAAAACCAATTTGTCGGAAGTTCAGCAAAACTGCACTCACAAAGTTATTTTGTTGCAAAATATTTTTATGGAAGTTCACTGGATGTTTAATGGTTAAATGGTTATAGAAACATATCTAGATACATAAGTATGTATAGATATATACGTATGCTTGCAAACCTCTCCGGACTGGTTAAAAATATTCAATGTCGTATTTTATGTAGAGTTTATATCAGTTGAAATTTTGAGTTTAAAAATAAGTCAATTTGTAAACGCTATATGTATATTATTTATGTATTTATCAATGTAATAAATATGTGTTTATGTACATATATAACAACATAAAACTGTTATCGAATTTCTTTGTAAAATATGTAGTCGCATTTAAAAGTTTTTTCTCCCAGATTACAAGACAGAAGTTAATTTGAAATCACAAAACGACAAATAAAAATTTTTAATATTATACTTTTTTCCATTAAAAAAAAATTGTATAGAAAGAAGACTACAAGTTTGTTATGTCTGGTTTACATTGTGACAAACATTTTGTAAAACCAACAAACACCCTCCGGTTTAGTGTTCGTTAGTCCCACAACAATCTTGTTAACAAAAAGTTGTTTTTTCTTCTCTTGGTTGCAGGCATTTATTTTGAAATGTTGGAAAAAAAAGAATTTCGTCCAAAGTATTTTTATATATAATCAAATGAAATATCCTTCGTCCTTTGAATTGTTCACATATAGAAAATTCATTAAAAAGAAAATGTTTTATATATATATACATATATATATATATATATATATATATATATATATGTATATATACTTTAAAATAATATTAACTTGTTTTCTAAACAGGGTTTGCATGGTTTGAGATTACAGAAAGACGGTAATAAAAGATTTTGAATTCAAATATCTAATTTCGGATGATAAATTATACTTGCAAAGTATTGTAACGAATGCAAACCTCGAAAAATTACTAGTTGATTAAAAACTCCACAAGTTCAAAGAAAATGTAGTAAGAGCAAAGGACACTTTAGGAGTTTAAGACCAGTATTTTGTATGGAAACACTGAAAACAGAGTACGACAAGTGTTATTTGAATTCATATAATTTACACTTCCCACTACCGCGTCAAAAAGATCATATTGCATTATATTTCGGAAATTAGTTCACTATTGAAGTGTATATTATATGGAAAACTCTCCATATATATAATTTCCCATTTCCCAAGGGTTAATCAATTCCTTTAAATGTTCCCGTTTCCAAAGCTCTATAGTAGAGCCTTATGAACGCACATAAGACAGCATGCGTGTGTGTGTGAAAGGCTTCACATAAAGTTTACAATAAAAGGATTATCTATAAAAAGGTTCACATTTGCATACAGTTAAAAGCATATAGAAATACTGGTATATTTGTAACTAATGATGTAAATATTACCAATTTAATAACAAAACTGGAAATGAGATATGGCTGCCGCATTAAAGTTCAGTATCCTGTCTTACCAGAGGATTCTAAGAATAAGAAGGTCAGAATTTTTTCAATTTTCTTTTAAATTAAATCAGTTTCTATACAAAACGTGCCATTAAATTTTTATTTTGTTAAACAAAAAAATTAAAAATTTACTCACTCACAACAAATCAGTTCAACAGTTCGTATAGAAAAAATTTAGGCAAGAAAATACGATTATCATATAAGTCAGTCGTCAACAAGCGACTTATTTAATGTAACTTATTTTACACAAAAACCCAGTCCGTTTTCGTTATGGCCCATTAAACTTTGTCACAGCCTCTTAGGACATGCATATAATAATGCCTTACGAGTCAGTCGATTATGAATAGGAAGCGAATTTCCTTCTTCAGTCACCAATTGGAAATTTTTTATTTAAGAAGAAAACTATAAAAAGGAACTGCAATTTATAACTTTCGGTTGCCAACTGTCATCGCTCTCAGCCACTCAGTTTCATTTGTTATTAATAATCCACAAACAATTTTCTTCCAAGTGCATGCAGGCGAAAGGGGAATCGACATGACCTTAATAATTAATCAAACCTGTTAAAAAATATTAAGTTTCTATGCTCGCTGACACAACAACACTAAGTGAAGATAAAGTAGTCCTAGAAACTATGAACGAACTACAAGAGAGGAAGTAAAGAAACGTGTATTTTAGGTAATCAATAACCTGCTACATAAACAACCAGAAACGAAACAGTTTGAATAACCTAAACCTGAAACTTTAATAACGCTGCGGGAAATATTCAGTGCAAACAATTTTCAATGATAAATAATAAAGCGATTGTGAACTTTCAAAATAATTTTCAAACATCCGTTTTGTACTTTAACCTGAATAGCCTAAACAGACATGCTTTCTGCCTGATTCCGGTAATAATTGAATTGAAACAATTAAAATTTCTTTGAAATTAGGCCGTCCATCATATCATGCGTGTGTTCTGCTTTTAATTGTCGTACAATTTTAAGGTGTAATTACTGCTTCAGATTAAATAGGAGACATCTATTTAACTTTGAAAGAAAAACAAATTCAAAACAAACACCAGTCAATACAATAAATAAATAAATAAATAAATATGAATGCGTCGAAAATAAATACACGAAAAGATAGATATGAGAAGAAGAAGCAGAAGAAGGGGAAATTGAGCAACAGCAAAAGCAACAACAATCGAGGTATTATAATTTAATTTAAACTTAATGTTTTTTATTGTCATTTTTATTAGTAATAATTAAACCTGAACGTGAAGTCATCTATTTTGTATGAATTCAGTGCTAATTGAATAACCAAACTGTGAATAAAATATGCAGACAAAATAAATTGGAATTTTAATTGGAAATTCAATAATAATAATAACAATAATAGTAACAATTTAACACCAAAACTCATAAATAAATTTATGCATTAAATTTTATTCGAAGCACATTCTGCAATAACCGCTGAGAGGATGTGCCAGAACTGTTTAAATCAAAATAATAAACTAAAAACTTTCATTGAGAAAAGAGATGAATAAAATCGTTGATTGCCACAAATAAAAAACTTAATTATTGCAATTTGAACAATGGCGTCCATTTCCGTGGATGAAAACAAGTAATTATTCATATTAATTAAATAATAATACTTTATCGAAAAGGAATTGAAATAATATTCACTGTTAACTGTTAATTGTGAAGCAGGACACATAAATTGGAAGTGGCCAAGGGGCCACTTTCATTTTGGTCCTTGTGTCAACAGCTGCCCACCCGGGTAGGTTTCTCGTGTATAATTTCACACCCTGGCTTGAAGTTGATTTTGAAACCTACACCGTAAACATACAAAAGTCTTACACCGTTAAAATAGAGATAAATTGCAGTCTACTGCCAAAGTGCAGATCAAATTGTGGCTTTTAAAAAGCCAGCATAAATTAGTAGAATGTGTGTAGCTGATATATAAAAATCAAGGCCAACAGTCAATTACTGCCTGCCTCACGAGGTCTCTTGATATAGTTTTGTCGCACAATTGCATTTAAAACAAAAACAAATCGTACAATTTGTTTCAATGTAATTACTCGACCGAGTGATATCTTGTGCCATCGTCGCAAAAGCAGTGAATCTTATTCATAGTTCGGTCATCAATCATATTCCCTGTTTCGATATTCTATAGCTTTTAGCACAGTCTCGTTGGACTTAATCGTTTCTTTTTTGAGGTGACTGATGCCGCTACGCACTGACACATGCTATTAGCTGTTCTCGCATCTACATACACCTAAACCACACCTCTAAATATTTAGCCAGACTTGGTAATACCACTGTCCTGGTATATGCACGCGCGTGTGTGTATATGCGAAATTAATTTTGTAAATCCTAAAATTTTAGAAGTGAGCACGCTGACGTGGATCTGTTGGATATGTGTATGTGAACATATGCCTTTACATATAAAAATGGCGATGATGCATTGAGAGGGGCATAATGTATTATTATTGCCCATAAGCAGAAACAAGTCCTGATAATAAAATTTTCAATTTCTATATGCAGGGTATGAATAATTCGGTGCAAACTGCTGACATCATTCTAATATATGCGTCTTTTTTTATGGTGTGGAATGTTACAAGCGAATAGTTGCATGAGTTAATACTCGCAGTTCAAAGAATGTTATCAAAGGAAACACACCAAACCTCAATGAAACTGAAAATATTCGTAGAAATTGTTTCTAGTCAATAATACGACAAAATGATTATGATATTTTTAATAAAAAAAATAAATAAAAATAAACAAGTGGATGGGTGCACGAAATTCTCTGACTGACATTCTACTCTCCCATTAACTGAAAGAAGTCACCACCACCACCACCAACCAACCACCTTCACAAGCATTTCAGAATTTCATTTTTGGCTGTTTTCAGTACATGTTCACTCATTGACCTAAATAATTATTAACTGCTTTTGAAATCAATAAATTTAAAGGGACAAAACAGAATATTCGCATTTTTATTGTTACGATTAAGTTGTTCACATGGATGTTTGTTGCAGGACTAACTTACTGGAATTACTAAAAGTGTCCTTAATTGAATAAATACACATTAAATATATCCATTAATATTGAACGTGTTCGCACACACACACACACACACTGCTGCAAATAATTTATTTCCTTTCCCGTAGTAAAAGATATGAAATTTTCTACAACAAATTCATGACAAAATTATATCTAAAAGCAGAAAACTAATTCCCTTTGCTTGGATTATTTATTCCGACTACTCTTTCGCAATATTTTAATTAAAAAATGTAGAGGGTGTATTTAAAGCCGTGTTTTGTTATTATTAGAATTAATACTTTTTTGCGGCCTCAATTAAGGATTGTTTATTGGCAATTGCAATCGAGTTAAACTCAAGCAGGGCATTAATTATGATAAAGCATAAATAAATAGTTTGCCGACGTTGACACGTGTAGCAAAGAACCAGGCAACTGTATCTAGTCGAACCCATAATGCTCAGCAACCACGCGAAGTTGATATCAATTCGAAAACCATTTTATGCCGCACAAGTTTTGTGTAAAGTATCCGTGGAGACGACATTTCCGGAAAACTAAACTTTAGAGGTGAAAATAAAGTTGTTATTTCCTTGTTGTAACACAATCCGTGAGCATTTCCCTGAATTGCTGATTGGGAGCATCGCATTACCACTGCGCTTTGCAAGTATCTTTTACGTACAGATACGACAAATATTTTGTTGCATCCAAATTTGGTTTGAAGACACTCTGCAGGTCTACATTATTTATTGTGAATACAGCAGTCAGTCTTTGAAAGACACGTTCCGGGTAAAAGGTTTTCACACTTGCAGTTCTTCTGACAAACCCAAGGTCCTAACAATTTTAATTGTGAAGAAAAAACAAAAAACCAATTAACTTTTATCCATCATGTTGACTTCGTTTAAGTTTTTAATCCAAGATTTACTATTTAATTAGTAACTTTAAGGGCACAATCTGTGCTTTCCTTCTTAATCAAACTAGACATTCATAATATTAAATATTCATTTGATGTTTTCTTCAGCTTCATTAGAAATAATACAAATTCTCCTCCAACTTTCAGCTGAATAAAGTTGATTAAATTTTTAATTAGCAGAGCAGAAGAACTGAATAAGCAGATTTCACTGAGCTTTTTATTAAGCGTATTAAGAGCCGTGTTCTTTAACTTGAAAATATATTAAACGGAAAATATTTTGGCAAAGTTTTTCAAGTGTCATTAAAATCATTTTACTGACAGTCTTTTTTTTTCTTTCTATTTTGTTTGTATCCGTTTAAATGTTTCCAAGTACTTCGCAATGGAGTTCTTCTGTTCGGCAGCTAATATTTCATTTATAAAAAAGTATTATTTGACACACATCCGCTCGCACAGCAAAAGTGTTTGGCTGGATTGTGTTCAGGAGAATGTCAATTAATGTATTCCGATTTAATGCTGTCGGCGTTGGCGTCATTGTTTTTTCAGTTCAACAGAATATCCGCAAGTACTCCTATTTCGTATCTGAAGGATATTTGTTTAAATAAATCACAAATACACTCGTGTGATATTTGCCATTGTTCTATTGATGTATTTGTTTGGGATTCATATAATATATACATGAGTTCTTACACACACATACACAATATAGATACGGTCAACCTGCCTGCCTGTTTGGCTTATTTGGGTTTAGATTGTATCGCATTCGCAAATGGGAAATTCTTGTTTATTTTGCAATCCGTTGTAGTTGAATAAGTTACATGGCATGCAGCCATTAAAACTGCACGAATTATGTTTTTTCTCTGAAAATGTGTTAGCTAATTTGGTATGTTAGAATTTGTGTGTCAGAATTTAGATACATAATTTAATTCACTGAAGGACTGTGTAGCCTGCAATCACTTTTTAAGTATCCTTTACAGCAGGCTACAACAAAGCAACAGCGAAGACACACTGACGTTACACTCGCATATATAAAATAGAAATCTAGAAATAATTTCCGTTACTTGTTGTATCAGAATAACACGGGTATCGTAATCAGGCCGTCACTACATACTTGTCAACGTAACGTGAAGACAATATCAAAAAAGGCTTCACCAATTGACTGTTTCCAGGAGCGTCTCGAGATATCCAACAAACAGTTGCAGAATACAGGGGAATATGTGGCGTTCTGCAATCGCATTAAAATATTTTTTTTCTGATTCTGAAAAGTAAGCTTGGATTCCCCAAAGGCGGCAATAAACAACATGTTACACTGGCGAGCTGTTCATCTGAATAGTAAACATTTTACATCTTCTGAAATGCAGTAAAAGATAATTTCATGGCTAAGAAATGCACCATAAAATCACTCACATCGCCAGAAAAATAATTAAATGATTTGGCATTAAATAGAAACTGGGGACTTTTTACAGAAACTACTTTCGCACCATTCATCTGACAAACATAAAGACGACTGACTATTCAACGCAGCCAAGGCAGGTCGTTCGTTGTGTCTTTGTTAACAACTGAATGTCTGCAACACGAAAGAACAAATAAAAAAACTTTTGACCCAACATGTAAAGAGCTGATGGCAACTACTCCATGTACACACACACACACACACACACTCACATATAATGTTTGCCGGAGGAAAAGTCATCAAAATAATAGGAGAGCTTAATATAAAACATGCAAATCCTTTGAATAAATGTTAGTTAATGCTCACTCGTACACGTAGAGCACTTCACTGTATCCCCTCGTGAAACCACCCCACAGATATTTCCCTGACACTAGATGTACGAGTATTAATATCAAACATGCCAAATAATCGTACAGGTGAGATAAAAGTATTTATAAACTCAACCGAAAGGAATAGAAAGTAAAGAAAACTGTTTCAGGTGTTTGTGTCTTCTTCTTGAGACTTCCGTTTTCTGTTACGTTTCATCCAATTAATTCTCAAGCAAATAAATGTACGTGTGTACTCGTATATAAAATATAAAACGTATTCAATTTGATATAGAAAAAGGCTCTTGGCGGGGTTTCATAATAGTCTAACATTTGCATAAGTGTTTGTTTGTTTGTTTGTTTGTTTGTTTGTTTGTTGACTTAATACCGAAAGGACAAAAAATTTTAATGCGAAATTCTTGTATGTATTGAATGGAAAAGCTTCTGGATGAATAAAAAAGGAGGTGTAAGAGATAAAAAGAAGGAAAAATAGACACTAAAAAGAAATTGAAATAACTTAATCCTGGCGTGTAAAAACAATGGAAAGGACAGCATTCAAACGAAACACGAAACATTAACTGCGTGTCTTTGCAGCTGATTTGATCTTTAGTGGGATATACTGAACTTGGGCTAATATTATGATACTTAACTAAATGAATCCTTCTTTCAATCGCCTAATCGATAGACTAATTAATACGAGTTGTGGTTTAACTAGTTTCAATCCCAATTAACCGGTTAGCCGATTGATTAAGACTTGCAAGTTCCAGAAGCAGTTTTCCAGCCAACAAACGTTTTTTTTAAATTATCCAAAAGCATCACGATCTATCGTTCCAATCTAACGTCTGCATGACAAATGATCCTGTTCGTTTAATCAATATTAATCAGCACTGAAGATTTCTCAGTCAGCAATAGCAGAATATGTAACGTGCGTCACAAAACCAACAATTTCCTTTTTCCTTCAAATAACTTATTTTACAACTCTTTTCTATGGATCCCTGTTTTAGGAATTAAATTTGTGATCTGTCTACAACTCTACAACATTAAATATTTTTTCTTAGATTTAGTCTGCATCTTTACAAACGAAGTGTAAGCGCAGTTGATATTTTTGCTTTCTTGTGCCATCGAACAAAACACAAATCAGTTCATAGTTCAACCTAAAGTGAAGTGAGTTGGCGAAAAACAAAAAATGTAGTGCAAGACATTAAAGAGGAAAAGAAGTCCTTAATTACCAACAGAAAGCTGAATTGCTGCAATTAATGGGTAAACGATTTTTGGCCGCAATTTAGTTTAGATTTCAACTTGAAAGTAAGGACAACGCGAGCGCGCAAATTCCATTAAAACAGATAAATAATAAAAAACAAAAACAAAATATCATTTCAAATAGTGCAAACGGTCATCATGAGAGCTTTTGTTGTGTGAAAGTTTTTTCATCGAACATTTAAGCACGCATGTCTTGTAATTAATACAGGATAAATTGTCCTGCCACATATTAATTGCGGCATGTCCTGCTAAATGCAAAATATTATTTTAAAGGCAAAAGTTTTACATGTTCTTCCTGTTACTTTCCATGTTGTTTTTTGTACAACAACTACAAACAAAACTACGAACAGAGACAAACAGACAAAAACGGTTTTGTGTTGCTAAAAGGACTTTCGTGTCTTAAACTTCAGTTGTTTAGCAGCACTATGAATCGTTTGCTGCATCTAAATAGACACAATTATATAATAACGCTTGAATTGATTCAGTTTATTATAGAAAGTTTTTCCAAAATGGATATTAAGAAAAGGTGTGAATTCCAAAATCAAATGAAAATGCACTAACAAATTTGCTTATTATTTTGCTCTCCGTCACAAACTACGAGTTTCAAGTGGTTGTTGATCTTGTCAGTTGTAAATGTATCTGCTTGTGGCGTTCATGTGCATAAATCTTCAGTTGAAAATTTTGTTAGCAACAAAAATTAATTATTAACTCAAATATAAATGCAACGTTTTGGCTACAGACTAGTTTGAAATCCAAACTCAACACAAATCGCTACCAAAAGTGCTAATAAATATGCGTCATTCAGGAAGATATTAAACAGTAAATAAATAATATAAAATATAAAATAACAACGTTAACACCCATCGAATACGAGTACACAACCTTAATGGACATTTTAAGGGCGCACGTCTTGCAATTAAAACAGGATCAAACAAAATATTTACCTAATATTTTACACACAAAAACAACAACAATCTCTTACCGCGTCTAAAAATAAAACGAAGGCCAGTGCCGTTTTTCCAGAGAAAAACACAACAAACGCTTTGTATATATAAAAGCCTTTTCGTGTATTGAATTTTAATCCTTTATCGGCGCTATGAGTGGCTTGTCGCATCAAAACAGCCGCAGTAACATAATAACGGTCGAGCTCGTGCAGTTTATTATAAAATATCGTGCCGAAGAAAGTAAAAGAAGGTGTGGAAGTAAAAATTAAACAGTTTTCATGTCCTTTCGTTCTCGCACGTCTCATAAAATATTCATGTGATTGATCTTGGCTTCATGCATGTCAATAATTGCATTTTTGTGTGTGTGTGTGTGAGTGCTTGCATCTTGAGTTGAATTTGCATGTGTTGAGCCGCGCGAAGAATTGAAGCCGTGAAATTTGAAACCGTATTTTAAAAAGAAATTCGTTCAAATCTAAATGTATTTTATCAATTTCAAAAGGAAAGTGTTAAAATTTGGGCAGAAAAGTATTGCAAATAGTGACGCACTTAGATAAATCAAAGTGATTTGGATGCACAAAATTTGCTTAGAGTGACTGGCTGCTGTTTGTGTAGATAAGCTGGTTGTGTATTTTAAAAAAATATATATTTTTTACAGTCGGCAAAGAACTGTGGATCTTTTGCGATTTTTGTTTTTACGTTGCGGAAAAATCCTTTTTAAAGTATTTTAAAAATATTTTAAACTGCAGAACTGGTTCCATCATTTTTGCAAAATCCCGCTAATTACAATTTATTATGTATTGAATCTATAAACCGATCGCCAAACCCATTTACAGATTCTCCTATTAAGCAACATTGGCTTTCACACATTGAAATGGAGAAGAGTTGAGAACAGCGAGTCTTAAATTCTAGAACATAAAAGCGAGGCCGAACAAGGATTGTTAGCAGAATTATTTATTGTTGAAAGCAGAGCAGCAGCATGTAATAGCCTCCAGTTTGTTGCCACAACTACAAAAGTCACAAAGAATTCAGAAAAATAAATAATATTTTCACATTCTTTCTATTTGCAAATCGTTAGATGCACTTAAACAAACAACTCTCGTTTCGCAAAAAGTTCATGAAAGGAAGAAACGTGTTGGGAAAACATAAATTTGTTTTAAAAATCTTTTTTCCTGCAACTTGCAGGCGACCTTTGGCCAAAGCAGGAGGAAAAGCATCGTGCCGAGAAAAACAAAAAAAAAATTCAAGTGAAAGCAAATAGTGAAGTTTTTCTTTATCATGGCTTCAGTTTCGGTTTAAAAGTTATTCGCCATAACCTTAAAAGAATAACTTCACAGAAACTTCTTTATTAATATGTTATATATCGAACGAAATATTTAACTTTTCTCTTGTTTTGAAAATTGTTTGCAACTTTACGATATATTTTAGCTTAAACTCATTATCTGAATGAGAATGCAAATTTTCAATTAATTTTTATAAATTTCGTTTACTACAACGTTAAGCTCGAGAATGAACAAATTTATTACTAAAAACTTCAATTTCGATTCACAGAAGTCTACTTCTTGTGCGTAAATTAAAAATTATCTTCAAGATGAATTAATTCTTTTATTTCTGAGCCTTTTTGTTTACTTCACTGCTGATCAACGCTGCAAAGATTTATTTTTTCTTGTATCTCGTTTTTTCCTTCCGAAAAATCTGCTTGGTTGGCTCGTTGATTTATTTTATCCTTAAGCACTCATTTAGTTAGTTGTTTCTCAAACAAAAACTATAGAGTTTGTTTAAGGAACTAAATGCATTTGGGAGTTCTATTGAATAAGAGTTAAGAAAAAGCCACAGAATTCTTTTAACGAAAGTTTTGACACGCATTTATGGAATCCTTGAAGAAATCAATTGAAACACGTCCTTGAATTTTCCGAATTAAATGAAGGCATATATTTTTAACTGGAACCGGCACTTGGAGGATGATGTCTGCTCAATAAGCAATTGAATATTGCTGATGCGGCGTCACCCTGGTTGAAGATGAAAAGTTTGCAGGATATTGTATTACCAGTTTAGGAACTTCAAAATCATTTCCCTCTTGTTTTCAAAATCTTCGACGGTGCACCGCTTTATTGATATGATCATTTCTCGCAGCCATTCATGTTACTTTCGGTGCGCAATTCTACTCAAAACGTATAGCAATTCGATTGCATTCTGATGGATTTGCAAAAACTGCTTCCGGGAATTGACAGCGCGTATTAAAAAACGTTATTGTTAATATATCTATTGAAATGTGCGCACGAATGCACCATTCTAGTCAACATGCCAGAGTCCGGAACTATGAACAGAAATGTTTGCTGGGAAATTTTAAAGTGGTTATGTTTTCGATATGTTTGTATAAAATTGTTTCTGAATGGAACCACTTTTTAATAAATTTATTTCGCTGATTCTTTAATGTGTAACGAAAAGCGATAAGTGAATAAAATTCGATTTTGTAAATAATTATTTGACTTGAAATTTTTGTTGGAAAAAGTGTACGAATCGATGTGTTAAATTGTACATATTTTAAAACAAAAACAATTAAACGTTTATCTGTAAAAGTCACTTCAAGACAATATCAAAATTGGGAGAACAACCGACTACTGCTGACAGCGTTTACCTATTCTCTAAGGCCAATAATAAGGCTGTTCAAATTAGCCATTTGCTGAAGGAACAGAATATTTAAGTGTCCTAGTTTTTAGTTGACGTGAATTTCTTTAGTAGAACATTCTTGAAGATCAGTATTTTTCAAGTATAACTTTTGAAATGAAATCTGTGCAACAGGTTAATGAAATGGGAGTGCAGCAATTTTTTGTTTGCGAATTTTCAGAGAGTGGACTGGTCGATACGACCAGTTTAAGCAAACTTTGTTATGTGATGCTCTTTTTTTAATATATTCCCCTACATCAACAACTAAATTACTACAGTTCTTCAATTTAACTTAACGGGTTGTATACTTGAAGCTATTGTTTTTGACCAATTTTCCTAACGACAGCAAAAAAAAACCGTCAATACATTTGTTGTAATAGATGGTCTTATATCTGAATTGGATTTTTTGTTAAAAAAAACACACAAAATAAACCGCATAAATGTGAACCGCGTAAAAACGAAAAACGAAAATAGAATTCGATGAAAACGAAACGTCGTAAGAACTATTTCACACACTTCTGTGCTGCAGAAGTCCACATACACAAGCATTTAGAATAGCAACAACGTAACTTGTTTTATTAGAAAATAACTTAACAGATTAGATATAAGGTTGTAAAGTTGTTTGCATGTATTTTTATATTGAAATAATATCACACTATTCGTAGAATCACCAGTATTTCTGTGCTTTTTATATGTTCGTAGTTAGTTGATTAGAAGCAAAATTTTATTTTATACTCCCACACCCTAAAATATTACAAAATTCTTAACAAAAAAAAAACACTCTTTAGCAACATCCCAACAAACAGTTGTGAACAACACACACGAAAAGTACAAACTACTGTCCTGTACTAAAACTCATATCTGTTTGTTTAATCTCTGATAGCTCATGGCAAAGCACCGCCACTCCCTTCACACAGTCTACACACCCAACCAACATCAAACACACTTTATTTGAATAAAATAACAAACGATACTTTTTTGTTACCCGTACATCCACCATAAACATGTTTTGATTTGTGATTTCTTGCTATTGAATAGCATTCTCCTTGTTTTCTTATTTTCATTGATGCTTTTGTCACAAAATCCTGAGAAAAAGGATTAATTGTTAAAGTTTTCTGTTTCTTATTTCAAACATTTTTACTAACTCATTTTGTATGGCATTAGAAAACAGTTTTCAATTTTCGTTTTTCTGCCTCGATTTTAATTTTTAATATTTAATTTCCTTGAAGTTAATTTTATTTTCAGTAATTTAAATTTAAAAAACTATATTATTATGAAATATATTCTCAACTCATTTGCTAATTGAAATTATTTCTCTCTTCTCTTTCCTTCCCTCTCCCGTTCAATACAAAACCTTAAAATCCTCATAATTCCTTTTTCCCCCACAACTCCCCATATTTTTACAAAAATAAAATAAAAAACAGGCGAATTGCTGATGAAGATGATGAACTTTCTGAAGTGCAACCAGATGCAGTTCCGCCAGAGGTGCGTGAGTGGTTGGCATCCACTTTCACACGTCAAATGGCCACAACACGTAAGAGAGCAGATGAAAAGCCCAAATTTCGTTCAGTCGCTCACGCCATACGTGCTGGAATATTTGTGGATCGCATATATCGCAAAGTATCATCCACAGCCCTGCTGCAGTTTCCTCCTGAAGTCATCAAAGTACTCAAGGTAAGTGCGAACTTGGCAAACCAAAGCCTGATTCAATCCAGATATGAAATGTTTATTGGGGCACCCGTTCGAAAGCATACAAGACACTATTTCTTAGGAAAAGAGGATTTCAAAAGGATTATCTCAAGCAAAATCTTAATCAGAAATAAATTTATTTCCCACAGCACACACACACACATAAATATTGTGGAAGGCAATTTATAAATCAGTAGCACGTTCATGCCCACTTTGCAATCTGCCTCTAGAGTGCTAATTTTTAATAATTTTACAGCCCTAAAAAACTCTTTTAAAATGTGCATTTTCGGGATTGTTTTTTTTCAAATTAATTTCATACATATTTTATTATTAAAACAGTGATTTTTCAATAAAAACTTACCTGTTTTTATTGTGGTGGCAGATGCTCCTCGTATTTTTAATTAGCAAAAGTCAAAGGATATACATCCTTGACTTCTACCGACTACTTGCTATGAGAGGCAATGAAGTGTAGTCATATGGACACGCTTCAGCTGCGGCAAGTAGACCATCATGGTGGCACCCTCAAGCCTTTTAAAAAGATACTCAACAGCAGACAAACTCATTTTATAAAAACACTTTTTTCAAAATCGTATAATTTTCAGACTTTGGACGACTGGAACTTCGACGTTTTCGCATTGGCCGAAGCCTCCAACGGTCAACCCGTTAAATACATCGGCTATGATTTGCTCAATCGCTATGGCATCATACATAAATTCAAAATCGCACCCGCTACGCTGGAAATCTTTCTTAATCGCATTGAGGAGGGCTACTGCCGTTATCGCAATCCATATCACAACAATTTGCATGCGTCTGATGTCACCCAAACAATGCACTACATGCTGTGCCGAACTGGTCTTATGAACTGGCTAACAGACTTGGAGATCTTTGCCACTCTATTGGCGGCTTTAATCCACGATTTCGACCACACGGGCACCACCAATAGTTTTCATATAATGTCGAGCTCAGAAACGGCGATTCTGTATAACGATCGTGCGGTCTTGGAGAATCATCATGTCAGCGCTGCTTTTCGTGTGCTCAGAGAAGACGAAAGCAACATATTGTCGAATATGTCGCGCGAAGAGTATCGTGAACTTAGAACTCTTGTCATCGACATGGTTCTGTCCACCGATATGTCTTCCCATTTCAGTCAGCTAAAGAACATGAAGAGCATTATAATGCTCAACGATGGAAACGCGGACAAGGC
The DNA here is from genome assembly GCA_963675445.1 of Linnaemya vulpina. Taxonomy (NCBI): domain Eukaryota; kingdom Metazoa; phylum Arthropoda; class Insecta; order Diptera; family Tachinidae; genus Linnaemya; species Linnaemya vulpina. The sequence goes on along the minus strand of OY776276.1, from coordinate 117,472,492 downwards.
GAAAGTCTTGTGCATGGTCCTGCATTGCTGTGATATATCACATCCTTCCAAGCGTTGGGATCTACACAAGCGCTGGACGATGTTATTATTAGAGGAGTTTTTCCGTCAAGGCGATCTCGAACGTGAGCTGGGCATTCCCTTCAGTCCCCTTTGCGATCGAAATAGTACCCTGGTGGCTCAATCTCAGATTGGTTTCATTGATTTCATTGTCGACCCCAGCATGACGATAATTGGCGACTTGTTAGAAACTGTTTTGGCTCCATTAGCCCCGGTTTGCAAAAATGCCAATGCCAGTATAGATGCAGGCGATGTTCCTGTCGACAAACCGGCTACTTCAAAACTAGATCGATCAGCTACTTGTGACGTCATCGAAGAGAATGAAGAGAAAGCAACTTCCAACGACGAAACGACCGCTATCAGACCCGCAACTACAGTTGGGAACACCAACGCTACCGTTAGTAAGCCCGTACCCCAAATTAGGCAAAAGATCACCATACAAAAGCCATGGCTCTCATGTCTGAGAGACAACAGAAAAATTTGGTGGGCACAAAACATAAAGGGTGAGTCAAAGAGCAGGACATTTTTTGAAACTGCCACTCTAACAACTTCCTTCTTGCCATACTTTCAGATATTGCAGCTAAACCAGCTTTAGCAGAGCCGCAACAAACTGATAAACCAGAAGCTGACAACTAAATTAATCTATCGCTCCCTAGCCGACAACAAAATGAAAGAGCTCAAATAAATATAAATTATAAAATAAATTTTAAGCATAATTTTAAAACAAAAACACTAGAGGACTCTTGAGGACTCCTGAGAAAAGATCTTCAACAAAAGCCATCAACAAAAGCAGACAAAACAAAAGAACTAAACAATTGTTATGTAATAAATAATTAATTAATTAATTAATGAAAAGTAATCTAATTTAGCATTAATTCCAGAATATATTGTAACAATTTAATATTTAAACAACGACGTGATTTTGTAAAACACAACGTTTCTCCTGAAAAGTGCAGACGTGCGAAAACGTGGCGTTTGACAAAAACTGGTCGTGAAATCACAAACAAACAAAAAAACTAAAAACACCACATGAATACGCTTGATAAATATTTTATTTATTAGTTTCTTGATTCTCTTCCTTATTTTGCCTTTAGGTTTGTAAATAAAAAGCATTTATAACAAAAAAATATTGAATAAATTTCATGTTGTTAGCAAATACAACAGAATCAGTGACAAATTACATTGTAATTGTGCGAAATGAATTACTAAATAATTAATTATGGCTTAAATATTCTAGCAAAAGTATTTATATGTATGAGTTCAAATATTTATGTATGTATATGTAAGTTACCAACAAACACATGTGTATGATTGCTGTTTTATACAAAGTAAAAAGAAAACAACTAAAAACAAAAATAAATATCACATTAAAACTGTTATAATTACAATTACAATTATAATTATTATCGGTTTTATTTTTCTTTTTTGCATTTAACTCTTTTGCAATTTATTTAAACAATCAATGCACCGCACACCGACGACGGAATGGCTTCAAAATAGATGTTTAATTGAGTTGATAAAATATACACACCCCAATTCGATTTATCTTCATTAATTATTTAAGTTATTTTGTGTAAATAATTAATTAAATCCAACTCCAACTTGCTGGACAGACCTTGCAACATGTTATTTTTATTTCGATGTTGTACCTCTTCTTTAGTAGTCAAGTATTCATCATTTCATATTTCCCTCATTGGAATCTTAGGGGAAAAGAAAATATTATCGAGTCACATGTCGATGTCAATTGCCATTTGCCATCTGTCAATGACATGCTTTAAAGTTGTGAAACTGTCTCGCACTATGCAGTTGTCACAAGCAGTCAAACGATCACACAGAATTGTGCTTGTGACCTCTTTTTGTGCGATTCGATACAAACAATTTTGCTAAATACTCAAATTCTAAGCCCGAATTAAATAAGTTTCTTTTCATTTATTCACATATAAAAATATCGATTTTTAAACAATTAAGTTTTCTGTTCCACAGATGCCATCACGTTGCTCATACGCCTAGACTCAATAGTATTTCGGTTCCACAGATGCCATCACGTTACTCATACGCCTAGACTCAATAGTATTTCGAAAAGGATTGTCTCGTTAGTTTATCACAACTTAATGACATCGCTGATAAGCCACAACACTAAGAATTTTATTGCATTTTACACTCTCTTTGACTAAAATTCAATTAAACCATTTGATGCAGCCATGAATTATATTTATTGATATTTTTACTGGTTTTCATTAGTTATGCCGCTTCGTTAGTCTCTTAAATTTCATGCGGGATGGTATTGTTTATAAGCTACAAAAAAAAATTAAATGTTGGAATTAATTAAGGTCAAACAATTTAATTTACATACGCAATGATATGAAAATCTATAAGAACAGACAAAGCAAAAGCATAAAATATATTTAAAAAATCCAACACTTGAATGTACGCAATCCAAAGGCCAGTATCTCGTGTTTTATGATACCGCGATGAATTCCAATGCACATAAATTCATGATACTTGTGACATCTTACTTGGCTGGCTGGCACGATGACAATGCGACTGAAGGCTTGTTTAGTACTATTATTAAGAATTGCCGCTGAATGCGAGGAACCCTTTGGTGCATTTCAGCAAACAGATTTTATTGCAAACCCTGTACAATTACACTTGTATTTTGCTCTGCTATAATCCACTATACAACTACAACTACAACTCTAACTTAAGCTAAAACTAAATTTTACATTTAAACCCACTCTCTCACTTTCTCTCTCTATATCTTAAGCTGTCTTTCACTCTGTATTTACTGTCTACTTCTAGGCTTCTTAATTTTTGTTCTTCAACTACGATATAATAGAATATTTGCTAAGAACTTTCATAAGTAGATGTACAACAAGAGAAAACTGTATAAATATTAACCAAGAAAATATATATTTAAAAGTTTGCATAAAACAAATGAAAGGATGTTATTTTTGTACCAACTAAACGCTTGAGTTAAAATATTCTTAAACTATTGATTTGAAGTTTTTTGTTTTAATTTTCGGTTTTTGTTTAAATGAAACAATGGAAAACACATGGATGTGTCTGTTGCATCAAAGAAAGAAGAACCAAGTGTTACAAAAATAAAAACAAAACAAAAACATTTTTCAAAATGTCTGATAGCGGGACCAGTCTTTTAAAATTTATCGTTGCTCTGAATATGCCCAACATGAATCTTAATAGTAAATAGTTAATTTTCTACAGCTGAAGTACATGAATTTAGAACAAGCAGAAGTTTCGCGGGACGAAATTCTCTACTACAACTCTATATACAAGCATTTCTACTCGTACATACAAAAATTGATTTATTTTTCTATCTTTAACTGATAAAAACAGACAAACAAACACGTATATCCTGTCAGAGCAATGGTAAATTTACTTAGCGATAAGGTACCATAATATCAGCTGAAATTGGGATCATAGCTTTATTAAGGTAGTAAACAAATCTATATATACATAAAGAATATATATTATATATAAATAAAAAACCACATAATAATATATACTAACACACATTTATGAAGCTAAAATATAATATAATGAAATTGTATTAAACTATAAATTAATTAAAAAGTCTTCGGTACTTGAATATATTGCAGATTAAAAGCCCCAAAGTAATTTGATTTGAAACGAAATTGAAACTGAAAAACTAACTTTAAGAAGAGTAAAATTTAAAAATTAAAGAGCGACATTTGAAAAGAAACGAAACAAGAAAGAACGAAAGGAACAATCTGTAGCCAGGACATCTTTTTATAAAGCTTTCCGTCTGCACCTTCACTGGAAAATCGAAGCAGCATTTCCTCAATGATAAAACTCACTAGCATAGATCTTGTTCCTCTTGATTTATCGGAAAATTGTGGAAAATATGTCAAGGTTACTCTTGGCACCGAGTTTAACTTTAGAGTGCCTTGACCGAGTCCATTTTATGAAACATTAAAAATTTGCACTCAAGATATGATGGCAATAAGAAAGATACTGAATTTATAAGATTCATAAACGATATCCTAAGCAAAATAAAAATCCACTAACTAAAAATTTTTAATATTTAAAACAAGGACTTATCGCACAAACCCCGCAAAATGTATTATAAGTGATCGACCATTCAACGATATCGCAAGTTACCATCTGATCGCGCATATGAAACAATTGTTAAAATTAAATTTTGCTTTAAATGTTGTTTGAGCAGCCGAACAACAGCTGGCGGCATCGTAGAACAATCAGTGGGAATTCAGTGGTACGGAAGATCAACCATTTCCGTGGTACGCTAATACGAGTACAGCCAGCGTACCGTCCGTACATTCGCTTGAAAACTGTATTTAGTCCAAAAAAGATATCCAAGAAATTAAAAAAAGTATTCGATTTGATTGAGAATACTTTTGAAAATGTTGGTTACCCTTTAGAAACTTCAGAGGCTTAACAGAACAAGGTTGGGTCTCTTCAGCATGTCCAGATCCTTTCAAGAAATTTAATTTACCACTATTGACTTAAGATTTGAGCTAATTATTCCACTCGTATTTTCAAATAAATTACGGAAATCTGAGTCCTCTCACGTCAGAGCTCTTCATATAAATAAAAATGATGAAAGTGTTGCAGTACCTGATCAAGCGTCATTTTTATTAAGCAGTTAATCCAATACACGAAGTAAAAATTATTTGCACGTTGTGTTAATTTATAACAGCAAACATTCCTACAAACTATTTGGAAATGTCTGAGACAAAATTATTAACCGCAAGTCCTTAAGAAGTGGAACAAAAGTAACAACTTTGGGGCGATTTAACAAAATCTTGGTCGTTTTAGGACACAAGTTGTGTACAATTTATTGAACTGAATACTGTTTTCAAATCGAAATACACACAATATCAACCTCTGCAAGTCTTTTAAAAAAGAAAATTTTTTATAAAAGTCGAAATGTACATAAAACAATTTTCAATTCTTTCGCAACTCTCAACAAGTTCTTAGTTGTTCTTTCTCTCCCTTCTTCACACTCTGAAAAAAGTCCTTTAAATTCCTGTTTCTCAGCACCCAGTGCCTCTAAGACTGTGAAAAAATCTTGTTACTAAAGAAAAACTTAATAAAAAAATTAACTACAAAAAAGAAACTTGACAAATTTGAACAAAATAAAAACCAAAACACAATACAAATATTTGGCCCCATTTTAAAGATTCAAATCCTTTACGCATATCGCTTCTTTATATTATAAGCAAGAATTGAAACAAAATATATAACTTTACTAAGCAAATAATATATATATAAATTGTTGCAATAATTATCAGTTAAAAATCAAAGAGAATATTTAATAGAAATATGAAAAGAAAAAGTAGCAGCCGTAGAAATATTAGTTGAGCAAAACATATAAAATGAACTCAAAGTAAATTTTAGTCAGCGGATTAATACTAAAGTAAATATATATAAATAAAACATTTAATAAAAATGAAAATACAAATACAAACAAACAGAAACATTGAAAAGAAAGCAATCATTTAAAATTAGTTGGTTATGAACAAATTAAAATAATTAAATTACGTTAGAGATCATGATATTGTTCACAAGTGAAATAAAAACGCAACCTGTAGTGTGGTTTAGTTGAAACTGTCTATATAAATAGCAGCAACACATACTCGTACTTACATACAAACACTATAACTTTTTAAGCATGTAAAACGAAAACCAAAGCAAATTTATAACTTTCCCAAATAGTGAAAGAAAAATATTTAAGTAAATGTTACGGCATTTTCCCCCCACAAATACTTGATGCTACTAAATTAAATAAATCTTTCGTTTATATATTTTCTATTCCATCCTACTCTATCGATTCTATTATTACCTGACATATAAAATTTTAAAAACAACCAAATAAGTTAAGATTTAATTTAATATACAAGGAGATCCTGTCAAGAATCCAAAATAAAGTTTAAGATCAAGAAAATAAAACAAAATTCAACTGAAATTCACAACCTTTAAGAGAGACATTTATTATCCGTAACTAGATTAAAACAAATACCTACAAAATAAAAAACATTAACTTGTACTAATAAAAATATAATTATTACCAAAACAAACTAAATGAATTCTCTAATAAATACTAAATCATTATTTAATTGCACGAGTTTTTCTTTCACACTCTTTCGAACTATTAACATTTTCCTTTCTTTTGGTGGGAATTAATATTTTAATTCTAAAAATACTCGCATTTATGACTAAAAACCAGAGATGAGCTAAGAAGGAGCTTGTAGAAATTAGTCTTGCCTGCATCGCCCCGCAATTAAGTGGCTTGGAATCAAAAATGAGCCGAAACGTCTCACTCTTTCCTAATCATAACAACCAGTGGAGTTGAAATAGCGAACAATTAATTTCTATTTGAAGGATACGGTACTGCAGGGTAAAGCGAAATATGTTCCAGGTCTCATTCGAATCTGTTTAACAGGACCTTTAGTTAAATGCTTTTTTAGGAAGATGCTATTTCGGAAATATACTACCGATAAATTAAAATCTAGGGAAATAATTCAAGTATTCGGGAGTCCACATAAAACTACAGTTCAGATAATCAATACAGATGGAGAAATATGCACAAATTAGTCATGTTGCACTTGCACTTGTGCAGAACGATTTGCTCTGAACAAGAACTTCAAAAAATTTAAAAAAAAAACACCATATGAAAAGTTTGTTTTTCCGCACCAACTGGAAGCATTTTGAAAAGCAAAGCAACCCCTAAAATATGATCAATAAAGACAAGAAAGTACTTGAGAAAAGTCTCCAGGGCCAGGACATCAGGGTCCTGTTTGTATATTTCCTTGCATGGTAGATTACACTGTATCTTTATATAGAACAGACTAAGGAAAAAGCAAAAGAACAAGCTAACAATTTGTGTGGAAAAGCTATAAAAATATGGTCAGTCCATGTGCAAGCTCCACGCACCACTTGCACAAAAAACGCACCGCCGTAAGAACAGCAAAAGGAACTTCAACTGGTTTCTGCGTGCCACAGTTATAAGAATCACAATTATCAAAATCAAGTCATTTTAACGGCCTCAGATTTTCACAATTTAAATGAGTGGTGGGTTTGGTCCGATGGAATATTTGTCAGTGGCAACTCTGGTACTTCAACACTTTTTGTAAAGGCGGAAGCAGTTTGCCATTTCCTTTTTTATCTAAAGCTTTTGGAGGCTTGCAAGCTTTGAAAGTGCATATGTCCTGCCATTTTTACAGTTTCGCCTTAAACCAGGAAACTAAAAAGCTTGTTGCGTTGTAAAGTTCTGTTAATCGAGCTTCCAAAGGATATTTGAAATTTATTTACTCGTTTACTAATTTCATTGTCGGCGGTATATCTGGCACATCAGCAGAATAAGAAAAACAATTATTTTATAATTGAAAAGTGATTGCAACTTTGAAAAAGTGTTTAATAATTTTCAATGCTTTCAAGCTGCCACTGTAACACACATGTTGCAAGTATTAAGTTTCTTTAATTTATTCTGTACACGAGCTGTTAAGTGGTCTGCTACCACTGCTCGAATGTAGTAAAACGGTGTTAAACCTTGTAAGACAGATTTTACTTTCTTTGGTCAGAGAAGCGTTAAATAAAATTTTTATTTTAAAGTGCTGCACATGCATGCTTTCAAGTATATGAATATTGTTATTATTATTGTTGTTGCTGATTTTCATGCAGTGCATGTGCAGTCATTTGCAGGCAACCAAAACTTGCAGTTATCACAACCGTTAAACAACCGCAAAAGCCTATGAAAAACATGAATGGGAAAATACAAATTAAAAATAACAGTTGAATTATAAGCCTTTTGCTAATTGGTTGTATAAGAATTGGTTATATCTTTCAAATATTTTTTTTTTGTAATCCAACGTGTGACATCCTACTCACTCATATTTCACGAGGACTACGCTTATGTCAGGAATTCGGCCTATAGAGTGATTAGATATCATCTCTTCTCGACATGCTTGTGCATGTGCTTCCAGTTATATATTTCAATCAATTATTTTTTATTTAAATCATTGCAAGTAACGTTTACAAGATTACAAGGCCTTCTCCTCTATACGCGCACCATAAACTGATGTTATGAGAGAGAATTAATTCATGTGGCACATGCCGTTGCTGCAGATACTTCACCATGACTAGAAATGCTCTTTTCTTTTAAAATGCGCTGTTACAAAATAAATTAAATTAAAAAATTAGCTGAAAAAACAATTATAAACTGAGTTTAGAAATAACTCGAGCATGAAATACAAAACTTAATATCAAATTCATTCAGCTTGAATAAAACAGGCTGCCGTTGGATTTAAGGTTTCTTTGTTTTCAATGTTTTCATTGAAACTACCAAAAACAAATACAATTTATTCCTTCTTTTTTTCAAATGCATAAAACGTTTTGCAGTTTTTGTTTACTTGTTATTAACTAAATCAGTTTAAGGCCGAAAACTTGTCATCGCCAGCCAACACACTAGTGTGAACACTTTGCCATTGAAGATTTCCCTAAATGCCATTCCCTAAATTGTGTTCTCAGCTTTAAAATATAAAACTCTTTCAATACATACGGCCGTGGGTGGTTTAGAATGTGGAAAAAAGAAGCAACGAACAGTAGCTGAAGGTCGAACTCAGGATAAGGAAATGTTTATGTGTTTAATGTCCTGCTATTTTTGTTTTGTCAATGTGTTGGCTTAAAAGGTATAAAGAATTGCATCTAAAGTAGCCTCTTTCACGAGGTAACGCAATGCGATTGTTTTAGTTTAAATGTTAAAACGATATTTGTGCCCTACTTGACGCATCAGTTTTTACTCAACGCAGTCATACAAAATTTTGCGTTGTACATATTGAAACAAGTCACTTCACAAATAGTCTGTCAAAAGAGCTCTACTTTGACAAACCAAACACGCAAACAATCACCCTTTTGGATTTCGTATAAATATTTTCACAAACAACTCAAAAACTTTTTACAACTTTATGTCACAGTAGCGTATCTATAAGAACTGAAAGAATCGAACTAATATTTTGCTTTTGTAAATAAGTTTCCATGGCGCCGATTCTTAAGATCTGCTTTATTTTCAGTATTCCAGTTTCTTTGTTTAGCTCCAACGATTTTGTTATTTATAAAAATTAATTTAGCTGCAAAAATACAATAACCTCTCGTACATGCACGCGTTTGTTTGTTTCGCTTTTAAATGCATTTTTGTAAACACTCGTATGATACAGAAAAGACAGAAAGAAATTTTCAAAGCATTCCAAATTTAATTCATCTCAATCATTTCATAGAACAATAAAAATGTGAGCGCAGATATTTTTAGCAAAACCTTGGACTACATACGACGCACAGTGTAAATAAATTTGAGAGTCCGAATGTCTCTGAAGCGAATTTCATAGTTTCAACGACACTGATTGCAATAAGTGGTTTTATAGAAGTACATAACGGTACACACATACATGCATACATGCATGCACACCTAAATCCAAGTACTCAATTAATTAGATGCGACTGCACCCACACAGCCACAGATTTGTTATGACTATTTTCAATAAATTTTTTTCCAGACGAGATGTTACATCTACTGAAGTTGTATTTTGTTTTGAAATTGTACGGCTATTTGATGTAAATAAACATGTAAATGCCTGCATGTGTTTTTGCAAAAGTCCTTAAGAACTATTTAACGACTTTACCTCTCGTACAGGAAGTTGGTGCCAGGAAATAGACTATTCTGCTTTATGAACTCTACTGCACTGCAAATGCTATTTTACGTCAACTTATTTAATAGCTTAATAGTTGCATATATTCTTGGAAAAACATTCTACTCAAATTAAATTTTATCTTCGAATTGTAATCTTTAATGGCTGCCCTTTACAACACAATATTCTTTAAGTAGGAAATTTTTCCACTGAAAAGGAGTAGAAGTGAAAATGTATTTAATTCTATTTTTATGTTCTAAACGATGCTGCAGGAATAGAGATAATATCATTATGTGAATGAGAGCGCTTTTGCGGCAACTACAAACTGGTGCATGTATGTGTGTGTGCTGATGCATATGTGTGAGTGTGGTGTCTGAGGAACGACTTAATGAGAGCGATAGACACATTATTATTGCATTTTTAATTGATATTATCATTCTTCTATTAAATTACTCTTGATGTGTTGCAACTAGCGCAGCTCTTAGGAATCGCAGGAGTGCGCATAATAATAGGCAGGATATATAATATTGTTAATTTTCTTTTATGATAAGCTATTATTGGAAATAATGGTATCAGGATGAAGTGTTAAACATGAAAATACTTTGTTCACGAATACAAAATCACGGGACTCTGCATCGACGTTTTGGCACTCTTGATTGAAACATCAGCGCCCTCATCTGCTGCTTAGTAGGACTGTGCCATCATTGGAGTTGCAGTCCAACTTCGTTCCATGACTCAAGACGAAGCAGAGTGGTGGCACTTTCACACTCTCTATTGAGTACAAGAAATAGAAATTTGTAGCAGATACTCGATGTGTTACAGTCTGTGGAAAGTAGACTGGAACGCAAGGCCCACTAACGGTCCACCAACCCAATTTTTTTTAATTATATGAACTTCCTTTGTTTACCTCCTATATAAATGCTTAGAGTTATCCTTTTCATAACATTTTTGTTTGCTGGTGTCACTCAAACTATTTTGTATTGGAGGCCAAGTTTCGCACTTTCACTATGTTCCCGTCTAACTTAGAAAAACGTGTTTTGTGACAAATAAATCATTAAAACTATTGCGTATTCACTTACTGAGTGCTCAACTATATTATTTACTTCTGGCTACAAAATGTTTGTTGGGATGGGATTAATTGAGAATAGCTAAAACAAAACGTAACAAAATTTCAATTCTTTTGTAATAAAAATATTTCTGCTCCCGCTGTATCAGCAGACAACTCGTTCAATTGCGCAAATATTGCGCAAAAAATTGCATTTAGGTAAAGATGCAGCTTCTTACGCAATATTTGCTTAAATATCTATTATCTGTTATCTGCTTCAGCTTTTTCTTTGCTACGTTATGCATTCGCTAACATTCCTTTGCAGATATGAAATAAAACTTGGAGAGTTATTTAGAAATTCTAAAGGTGAACACCGCCATTCTATTCGAAATGTTATCGTATAATTTCATCCAGTCACTCCTCGTTTCATTTCGCCTTCAGTTGAATGAACAAAATTGTCACGAGAATACTTTATTCAGAACAATTCTTACATCAGTCCCAAACGACTTTATTTGTGCCAGACACAAATGATGTACGTACTGAGAGAATGTTGAAGCGTGGATTTAAATATTCACTCTTTTTCTCGGAGGAGTTCTGGTTCTGTGATTTCTTAAAATTTCACTAAAAATATTTAAAATGCGGCCTTTGTTTCATAAAGAAACAGTTTGAAGTTGAGCACCGCTTACGGATTTATGTATGTGTGAAATAAATTTACACCTTTTGCAAAAATGTGTGTAAACAATGTGTACATGTGTGTGCCATACGTTCACATGTTTTTGTATAATTAGAAAAGTTGTTAATACAAACATGGCATTGCAGGTACCCAAAGTGGATAGAATAATAGCTGAACTCACTGTAGCTCACATGTAGCTTTCAAATAGAAACCACGTACGATAGTGAAATATTAGAGAGAAGTTTTGCACAAACAAAACATATATTTTGTTTGCAAAGTGCACACGTACAAATAATTGTCTTTTCAAAATTAACGTTGCGGAAAATGAAGAAAAATAATAGCAACCACACTCAGCAAAATGTGTCAGTAAGAAAAGTTGTCCATAAGCGACCGCAGTTGTACAATTGATTGATATTCGAGTTTGAGAAACGCAGAGCATCAACTATTCCGCAATACTTTTATTCCGTAAGTCGTTGCAGGTGATTTATGTTGAGCATCTTTAATATTTTATTCGAAGCACTTGTCTCATTCATTCGTCCTGGAAACTCTATCAGCATCGTCACAACTCACTTTCTTTTAAAGCTGATGGGAAAATAGCAAAAATACAAAACATGGCTTCGAATAGAAATAAAATTGCTTCAGGAAAAGGTGTTCATTGCCTCAGGACTATATGAAGCATTTTAAATAAAAATTTCATTTAAAATGCCTTGTTTGACTGGGCAAATAAAAAGCGAGGCCGCCTGTGAGCATGCGTCTTTATAAGACAACTGTTTCTGGCCACCTTTTTTATTATTCTTGGATATACCGATTTTGTTGTTTATATAAAGCCATAATTCAAAGGTGTTGTTGTTCTGATTTAACCAACCTATTTTCGCCGGGGTATAATGCGGAACATATTTTGCTGATGCTGGAACGAAAGAACTATTTATTTTTTATAGGCTGTTGTAACATGAATCATTATAAATTTTGCTTATATATTTTATTTTTTCTCTCTCACTCACTCTCCTACAAAACAAAAGTCATTCAGCTTCTTTTTTAAATCGATTTTTCTTATTTCATGTGAAACTTCTCGGTGAAAACTTGTTCTATTCAGATTGTTGCTGTTTATATAATTTTCTACCCTCTTTTAGGTAAATTGGCAAACGAACTGCAGTTTCTCCTCTTAGTTTGTACAAAAAAAAATGTTTAGAGTTTATGCGTGTGTGTCTGTGTAATCATAATAAATATTGAAGTTTAAAGGCAAACTGAAGCAGCAGGATGAATTGCATAGTAAATGAATGGAAATGGATTGATGAACGATAAATTCCTTAAGAATGTATATCAAAGAGATGGAAATTGCACAATTAAACAAACAACTTATAAATTCTATTTCGTTTCTGCACACATATTGTTTACATACATTTTAAAAGTTGATTTCTTTCATGCACTGGAATGTGACTCTATAATGCTTTGGAATTAATTTGTTAATGAAACCAAAAAGTTTGTGTTATTTGAAAAATAAAAAAATTCCTGCGACTAATGAGACGTGGAACAATCTTAGAGATATTTGTAAATCAATTTATGGGGCGTCGGGGCACAAATGCCGCATAGTGACTGTGGCTACTGCGGCGATGTAGTTGGCCAAGTGACTGCCTTTACATAAGAAGTGGCAACGTAGTTAACCATCGAAAATTCCTCACAGGAACCATCATCTGGGGTGCACTCAATATCTATAAAGATGCTATTTGTTAAACAGTCTTCCAAATAACAGATAAGTTGCTTATATTCAATTCTTGTAATTAATATCCACCCGTCTCTCTGTAATTGTCCCACAACATCCTGCATTATTATTGTTATTATTAAGTTATTTTCGTGTGGTACCACAGTAAATGATGTTGTTCTATATTATTTTGTACGTTGAATATTCTGCTGCAATGGGATATTAAATTAATTTGAAAATGGCAAAAACATTGTCCGAGTATGAATTCACGCTGCTTTTTTTAAACGAGTCCTTGACAAAACAGCAGTGACCACAGCGACAACTTATTTGTGGCTCTAAAGCATCTTCCGCTATTGATTTTTTATTCCGTTTCAATAAAGAAAATAAAAAAATATCTTGACACTCAGTGGCTGAGGTGGCATAGAGTGTGTCATTAGTAAATTGCGGACTCCTTACCACTGAGATCAACATGAAAATAAAAATCAATATAATTTCGTATTTAATTTGATTTGCTGCTTAAAATTAAGCTGGAATTAGAGTTAATTAATAAATTGTATCTTATATTTTAATATTTCCCTTTATTGTTATTTTATTATTTGATAAACATGTTGTTAAGATCTATTGTACATGAACATGTCATATTTTTTAAAAAAATAATACAAATTAATTTATTATCTTTACACTACAGATATTTAAAATATATTGTACAAATAAATTTTAAAATATTTAATTAATTTTACTAAAATTGTTTTATATAATTATATCTTAATTCGTGCTTATCTCCTCTCTTGCGCCAGTTGCACATTTTGATTCATTTCGTAATCATTCTTTTAATTAAATTTATTTATTTTTACTAAGGCGAAATTATTTACTCAAATATGTTTACATGTTGTATATGTTAAAAAAATATATTTATTCACTGAAAATATAAGAAAATATTTTATTTTTGTATTTTCACGCTCTCCTCAATTAACCAGCAAAAAATCAGATCCTCTTGGATCGTTCGTTCGTTCGTTTGGTTGTCTATTAGAAATATACCTGACCAAAGTATTATCTTAATATAACGGAACCTGTTTTAATAAGTTATCATATTTATTATTATTTTAAATTAGTAAGTCATTATTGATATTTTCTTATCTGCTTTTAGATAATCTACTTATTAAAGAGGCAAAAGAATTAATTTCAGGTGATTTTTTCTTCTCTTGTTGTTACGTTTAACATTTTTCCTCTATTTATTTCCTCTTGTCTAACTAATTTCTTTGTAGATTTTTCTTTTAATTGTATTAATTTCAGTTGAGTTCATTGCAAAGAAATTTTTCAATTTTTCAACTGTCATATTGTATTACTTTGGTTTATATTCTTGTTTAGTATTATTGTTATAAATTTTTATTATTGTTATTATTATTACTATATCTGTTCTACTGCTGAATAGATGAAACTATTTGATAAACTTTATAATCTAAAAACCTCATCAAATTAATGCCAATAAACACGATTTCACCACAATAATGAACATTTCGGCAGTGTTTGTAGGACTGATTTCGAAACAGAAGGTATTTAATATCTGTAAGAAAAGTGTAGTCATCAAGGACTGCAATATTCAGCCACTATCAAACTGTATATGATCACTCATTTAAATAATAAACCTGCACCCGGTTATCCTGAATCTCAAACATATATGTATACCGTATATAAACATTTATTAAAGTATATATCGAAATAGAAACAGCCAAACTAGCATTTTTTGCTAAATTTACATTTTCAGTGATGCCAATATAAATTGCGCCAATACACCCTGTCCCATAAACGTTGTGTTTAAATATAACGACTTTGCATGGAATTTATAATAACATTTTCTTTGTGATCATTATATTTTTACCTTCTCTTGCAATTTCACATTGATTTGAGTTGGGGACTTTCTACTTGGAACCAACGCTATACTGTATAATTTAATAAAAATTAGCAAACAATAGACAACAAGTGCTGAAAGTAAAACAGCCCACGATTCTGAAAAGCAACAGCAAAATAAACAGGTGCCTTCGAATGGTAAATTTCCCAAAGCACTGTGTTTGGTAAACGTTTTTAATTAATTCGTATGGTATATCGTTTAATAAAGAAATTTTTTGTATTATTATTTAATCAGATATAGAAAATGTCGCGTCAATGTAGTCAGTTGAACCAGACTGTGAAATAGCTAAAAGTTCTCTTCCCACTTCAAGGCCATAGAAATCAATAATTTATGTGCCATTTTTGCAAACAAAAAACCGGAAATACATAAAATAGCGTATATCCCCTCTAATGCAAAATAGTCTTATCTCACGAATCATGTGTGGTGAAGGTCCTTGATAGCTGCTTAATCTCCAAAAATATTTCATAGTTAATAACATATTTTTATATTGAAGACTTTATTAGTTTGCGAGATGTGACGATTTTACATATAAGGAGCGAAAGGATTTTGCTTGGATCTCCGCTAGTCTGATTCGTTATTTCAATTCATCAACCAGAAGTAAACAGTCTGTCTTCCTGCAATAAATTGCCCATCTTCCAATTAAAGTGTTGTTGCAACATGTGACTAACGTCCCATCGCGTTTGCACAGAATTTAATAAAAACTAATTAAAAATGAAAATTGTGATGTGCACATGAAATAATGTCAGAGATTCTTACAACGCCTCCTACCCACTTTGAAGGTATACAAAATATGTATGCAAGTGTGAGTGTGTGTGTGTGTGTGTGTGTGTGTATTAGACTGGTCGCAAACATTTTGCACACCTTCTCATGCAAGAAGCACATGCCGCAAGACGATCTAAGATTTTTTAATTTGTTTTAAATTATGTGGCAGAAAGAAACACAATTTTTATTAAACCCTTCAAATGGAGTCCATGTTTTTGAAACGACACCTTGTTCTTCAAATTCAGTTTAATGACACTGTAAATTTTGTTTTAATAAAAGCATTTTCTTCTTCACAAGTTCCCAGACGTTTCTTTTGTAAACAGTTTTTCTTGTTGCCAATAAATGCTTTTTGTTAATCCAGTAAACTGGCCAAAACAGTTCAAATGCTTGTCAGTAGGATGACGGATGAACTACAAATCCTTGGAGCTCTTGGATAAGAAATATTTTCTTGGATTTTTACTAGACTCGCGGTGATCCACTTTGGAAATCACTTCATTTTTAGGAACCAGTCTAATATGGACATACATACTCGTATATGAATAATACTTACACTAATGCAAACATGTGCATGTATTTACATCGTTAAACAACAAGTGGTCATAGTAACCTGATAAGCAAATTATTGAATAGCAAAAAACAAGAGCGACTTCTTCAGTTGATGGTTGTTAAGACACCAGGGTGGGGAGGGAGGTGGTAGTCAAAATAATGGAAAAAAGAAGTGCCTTTAAACTTCCAGAAGTTGAATAATAATAAAATTTCCTTCCTTTGCAATTAGAAACCTGCTTTGAGTTCTCAGATAGAAATGTCAGTATTGGCGGCGAATAAGATACTCAAAATATTTATATGAGGCGCCCTTATGTAAAAGAAGTGTGTGACCAAAGTGGAATTGTTTCAAAGTTAATCCTGGAATTCTTATATCAACCATGAAAATGCGGAACTCACTTCAAGTCCACGACAACTTTCTGAATGTTTAATGTGGTGATTTCAGAAATGCAAGAAAAGAAAGTTAAAAAAAATATATAGAGAAACAACTAATATTTGTGGCCTTCGTTGGCACTAATGGGAACTCTGAGCACACAGTTTTCCCTCCAAATTACTAATTTGCGTTATATGTCGATCATAAAAGCATCAGATATTTTTATAAATGAGGTACGATATGAGGGTCCGTTGCAGGGGAGAAATATCACGAATTAAAAAAAATTGTACGACACTGAATGCAGAATTTTTGGCATTTTTAATTAATTTTTTATTTTATAGAAGTCGCCGAAGTTGGTTTTGCCTACCCACTACTTTTTTAAGCTGCTTCTGCAATGCTCTCCGAACCTCTCTCCTTCTATACACTCACCTTCTCTTTGGAAATTATGCCAGTAAGAGAAAAGGTCCGTGACCTTTATCAATTTCGACTAAAGTACAACACATTTACTTATATAAATCTATAAACCTATTTTGCATATCAAAAGAATCAGTTCGTTTTCTATTCGTCACAGTTTTGTAAATCAGGTGATTTCCGAAGGCGAATTGCTGCAACAATTTTACTAAATCTCGTTGCTTTCATGTTGCCGAGGTCAACAGAACACCAATTCGCAAGCCTGGTTATATAATTTACAGTTGTATTTGCAAACACAATTTCAAATCAGAAAGAAATTATTCGAATAATACTCCCGTTTAGAGAGATCGTCTTTTAAAAACAATTTCAAAGGATACAACGAGGCTTGTGAATTGGGTAACTGGGCTCATTCCCGGATATCATTCGCATTGAAACTTATACACGCGCACTGTTTGTTACCCGAATTACTAAATACAATTGCTAATTTTCAATTGGTGCTGCTGGACGATGTGGTGGACGTATCGCTGTGCAACGAACTGTTGGATAAAGTCTTACGTACCAGCTCTGATGTATTCAGGACACTGCCACAGAAATTGTTGGCCATTGTTGTTGCTGTTGGTGAGCATGATGTGGCCGTATGGCGGCACGGTTGAGGGGAAGTGGGATTTGATAGGCCTGACTCGTGTATCGGCGATAGAGTGGGTGATCGAGTACGCAAAAAATGTTTGCGACGTTGTCGTCTGTAGACGTTGTTGATGCTGGGCAGTCGCTGTATGGAACTGTATGAACTGTTTGTTTTATTGGACGGGTGAGAGGACACAAAAGCCAAAGTTTCTGCCAACTCCTCCAAATCGGCAGTGTTGGGTATTCGCCTGCGAGTAGGTGGAGGTAAGGCAGGCGGTAGTGATATTCCGATGGGCGTGGTATAAGTTATTGACGTATCATCTCTTATAATCGATGTGGGCAATACGGATGTTTTATATGTGGCCGCATTTTGGGAACAGGATGTTGTCAGGCTGCTGCTGCTGTCTGAATAGCCACTGTGTTCTCTGGAACTCTCTGAGGGGGTATTGTTTGGTGAATTTGTTGTAAATGAGGAGCTGGATCCAAAAGTATGTTTGTGTTGGCAACAATTGTCTTCTTTTTGTAAATGTATGGGTCTCACTTGGTTTTGTTTGAGGCCATGCTCGTTATTATGCTGTAGCCTGCATCGAGGCCTTCGGTAGCGATTGATGACACGCATGAAATTTCTAAACCTGGCCGCTGGCCAAGTTCTAGTGTTGCGCAAATGGGTTTGTGCTGTTTTCAAATGTTCCATCGATGTTGGCGAGTTGTGTGGCATTTGGGGCGCTGTGTTGCCGTTGGAACTAACAAGAGTTGTTGGAGCTTCTCCTTTAGCTGCCATTTTTGCGGCTAACTCTTGATGGTGTTTGTGTGCCAACGCAGCTATAATATCATTGGGCACATCTGGGCTGTCTGGCACAGCAGAGCAACAATTCCATTTTCTACGCCATCTCTGCTGTTTGGAAATTGTTTGCATACAACATCGCTTCTGTGCCGTAGCCGTTTGCACAGAAGATTGGGATTTCGCCGAAGATGTACGTGACACTTGCTGAGGGTGCTCCGATTTGGACGCCGAAGTTTTATTGTTCTTATGAGTCTTAGAATCTCTCTTTCCTATGATGGGGCTTCGTAAGCGAAACGAGCAAAAAGTGCATTCCTCAGTGTATTGAAGGTATGAGCGACGATTATTAAATGCCGCTGCAGCAGTCTCCAGATTTGTCACCAGCGTCGCTTTAGTGGTGGCGGCACTTACTCGTCTTTGTGTGGAGGCCGCCTTGAAGGATGAGCAACAGTGAAAAGTGTTCAATGCTTCGGTATTGCCGTCGTCGGGAGTAGAGTCCAAGTCGGTGTTGGCGGCTCCTGATATATGCGCTATGGTCAGTGGAGACTTGATCTCAGTTTCTTCCAGCAACGAACACATGTAGTACGTCTTTAAGGCAGTCTGATGGTATTCCCTAGAGTTGGCACAGCAGTGAAAGTTTGTATGTGGGTTGGACTGTGAATGGCAAGATTTTTGTTGCCTTAATATTGGGTCACCGTCATTTGGGTGACGTAGTTTGGAACACATATAGAATTGGCCACATTCTGAAGTCCTCTTGAACGGATGATTGCTGGTAGGCGAAGTCGGTTCGGTTTCGGCTTGTGCACTTTTGGCAGTAGCTGCTAGTTTGTTTTTGGCTTCTTGAGCTTGGCGATGGTTGCGTATGTATTCATAAGTCGTTAGGCCCAGGAATGAAATGTAGATGTGAAAGAAACATAAATGCAATAAAAGGCCGGCTGTGATGGCTGCTAACAGGCCTAGGCATCCCAGTAGCACCAGGAATATGGAGTGACTAACGGTTATGCCGGCAAATGACACCAAACTGCTGTTGTGGACTATGGAATTGGTGTCTGTGAAAACATTTTTGTTTGTACTCCCTTCTCCAGCTAACGAAGTTGTTAATGTTTTGGATGTCTGGTTCGTTAAGGTGTCACTTAGGTTGGCCTTGATAAGAAGCGTGGCATTTTCCAGAAGCGTAGGCAAGGTCGAATTATCGGAGAATAGGAGATCCTCATAGTCGTTTGTGGCATTTAAGAATACATTCGTTAGGTTGCCGGTTTCGTTCAAAGTCATGTATTGACTGCCATCTACTGCGCTACCTTCCAAAGCGTTTTGCGTGGGGTACCAATAACTAAGCCATTCTGGTTGGAGGTAATAAAAAACTATTTGACCTATAACAGCTAATAAAATGACCAGTGTGGCGCAAACTGCACTAACGACACACATTAGGAAGGCGACATAGTTACGAGATCCAATACAATGATTCAACCATTTACAGTGATGGTCGAATTTGCCCACACATTTGTTACACACCGAACAATGCTTAGTGCGATGGGAGGAGGTACGTATGTTGCACAGATGGCAGCGTCCGTTCTCAATGACATGGGCGTGTTTGGAGCGATCAAACTCGGGGACAATACGATCGTTGCGATGAACTCTGCGCAACTCACGATCAGCGGGGTCTATAAGTAATGCCACTAGATGGGACACTATGTGCACAATATAGTGGCCAGTTATCAAGCCGTAGAGGGGGCCTTGTATGTCCGTATTATAGGAGGGTATCAAGATCGAATAGGCCGCCAAGCCAAAAAGTATTAGTACAAACCAGCCAAACAGCTGTAGCGGATGTAGTGGCGCCTGTAAACCGTTTATGCGTCTGCCTTTACGATGGTGGACGTCGGCTATGTTCTCTTGGAAGGATATGCAATGGGATATCTTCCATGGTCCTGCTGATAAGTTTGAACTTCTGATATTGGCAAAGTGGTTATTGTTGTTTGTCGACGCCTTCAGACCACTTAGACCCTCTGTGGAACTGCTGGTATTCTCTATGGGCTGTTGAGTATCTCGCTTGCTGAAAAACTTTAGTATCTTCGCTGCCGTATTGTGGGTCCTGTGAGTTTTTATTTCGGTTAACTCTGCATACAATTCGGGGTTTTTCGCGTAATCGTTTATGCTCGCTGCTGCTATAGTTATTATGTTGTCGTCGCTATTTATAGTGCTTGCGGATTTCTCGGGTGTAGTTGTACTCTCCTCTACTATGGTATCACTATAGGCCGATATTACGGTTATGCCGTTCTGCAAATGAGCCGGAGAGGATATTTCTAGTTCAGCATCTTGGTATTGATTGGGGCTTTCCGCTGTTGCTGTATTGCATTCCGGTTCATTGAAGTCTGATTGCATGTTGCTTTGAGTTTAACATTTGACTTGATATCTTGGAAGTTTGAGAAGATATAGACAAAAAATAATGGGATGAGTTGGTACGTATTTTGTTGTTGTGGAGGGAAGAAGAATGCATGAAATTAAGATGAGTGTTCGTGTCTGGTCCGATGAACATCACAGATTGCTGCGAGTCGATATTTTTAAATTGCCGAGCTTTCGTTCACTGTTCGTCTTATCGCCTATTTTGAATACAACTTTAATTGATTTGAAGTTTTATGAATATGATATTTGTCTAGAGTTTGTTGCAAGGAAATGATTTTCGTTCACTAGTTTGCGTTGTTGGCTTTTGCTTTGCTACTAAAGTTTGTTAAAAGTGTTTTTTTGTTTTTTTGTTTATCGTTTTATGTTGTTTTATTGAGTTTTGGTTTCTCTATTTTATTTTACATTTTAATTGACTGCGTTATAGTTGTAGTTGTAAAGATGTGTGGGTTGAAACTTATTTTGTATAAATCAGCATTTTGATCGGTTACCACTATATGATAGGAAATAAATTATATATATAAAGAGCTCGTTTATGGTTTTTAACGATTTTGTTTTTTAGCCATTAAATTTGCTCGTAAAACTTTTGTACAACTTGCAAGTTTAATTTTCGTAATTACTGCTTATTCGTTCACTAATACACACACATTTTAATTATCTATTAGCATTAAGTTTTCATACACAATTCAGTTTTTTAATGGCCATCATTTTTAATTTGTGCAAATTGATGAAACTACGATATACGTAACGTAACGTAACAATGCACATGATTTTTGGGTCCTTGGAGTGCATGTGAAGTTGCTCAAATATCTTTATTTTTGATTTCAGATCGAGTTCCGACTCTTGCGTAATAGTATTATTTAATTATTTTTGTGTGAGAATTGCAACGTAAGCAGATGCTTATGATACGCCTACGTAACGGGAGGAGGTTATCTCACATGTTCTCTAGACGACAATTGTCGTTATATTTTGTTTGCTCTGGTCACTCTATTTATACTTGTAACTTTTTTAACTTTAATTTGAAAACATTTTTATTATTTACTTTTCGCCACATAATGGCATGTTTCTTATATGTCGTGTTTCATAATGTCTTCAAAGCCATTTTAAGTTTATTTCAATTTCAAGATTTCTTTTATTAGCAAAAAACCGTCACTCGAGAAAAAATCAATGAGCTCCATCAATCCATTTTTTAAATTTAAAAAACTTCACGAAGCAAATTCTTATGTAATGCCGCTTTTTTCAGACATGCATTACGTTATTATCTTACGTTTTCCGAGCGCAAAGTCGTTCATCTTATATTGAAAATATTTCTTTATTTGTTCATTTTATTAAAAACTTTTCCGTAGATTTATCGCATTCGTAACCGTCTCAATGTTTTCTTGTTGAAATATCTGCTTTCCACTCGTTATACGTAACTAACGTATTTAAATATTTATTTATTAATATACACTACAATTCTCTACCCTTCCTTCACAATTTCCTTTATTTCATTCTTTATACACACGCACACACACACACACACACATCCATACCAACACAGCAAAAGCAAATCTTTGAAAATTTATTATTCAACTCACACATGAACCGTTTCATAGTTGGCATTTGTTCTCGTGTTCGCAGGATATTCCGTTCAGAGAAGAATACAACAACAAAAATCTGTTTGTTAAAAGATTCCACGAGTCAAGGTTACACACAGGCTTTCCTCTAATTTTTCATTCTTCGAAGCGCAAGAAGAAAATCCATTTTTACTCAGGATTTTATGTTTGTCAATGAAATATTTTTGTTGTGCATAATATTTTCGTTTTTTAATGATTCTTCCTGTTTTAGCCAAACCTCGTTTTTATTTGGATGCGAGCGTGTGTGTATAATTTTTATTTCCTTTATTTTATTATTTGCACTCGCTTGCGGTTTCTGTTTGTTTGTTTGTCATTTCAGTTTTAATTACTTAACTCGTTTGTGCTCACAGAGTTAATTTTGTTTATTTTGCACACACACTCGTACAAATGCTCGCCTGTGCAACATATTAAAATGCTTAACTAACACAGTGGGAACAGTTCTTTGGCTGTATATACGAGTATGCCTATTTACATATACATATTTATGTAGTTGCATATGTGTGCGTATGTAGTACATGTACATGTACATGTAAAAATTGAAACGTAATTTTAAAGTAACTATTGATTTTTTGTTGTTATTTTTAGTTCTTCACCGACGAAGGATAGTTTTTGTGTTGACCATTTTTGCTGAAATAGTTTCAGTTCGCTTTGTCGTTTGTTTGAATTGTTTAGTATTTGTCAGGGAGGGTCCCGCTGTATAAATAACTGACCTATACATTTGTAAACCTTTTAACGTTTTTCTTTTTTTCTCTTTTATTTAAATAGGTCAATGGATTTCAATGTTTAAAGTCCACATGGGAGGGTGGAAGAAACTATTCTATTAAAAACTAATTGTATGAAAAATTAAATAGATTCATTTCGAGTAAAATTTGATGGCGTTTTTGAAAAATGTTGCAAGTACGTGCCCTTTTTTATATAATTCTCAAATGCCTTTTGATTATCGTACGTGCATGAGATTTTGTAATATTTTAGAATTATATTGAAGCCAATTGATGATGTGGTGTGAAAGCCAACGGAATGTCAACCCACAACAAGAAATGGATCAGTTGCACTATATGGAGATATCTAGTGAGTTTCAGCTTAATTATAAGCAGGAGGTACTCCTCTTAAAACTTAACCGAAAACAAACAACTTGTTAAAGTTCTTATTTTGTTTTTCATTCTGTCGTCAGGTATTAAAATTAGTTGTTAATAGCCACGGCAACAACAAACATGTAGTTGCATGTGCGGCATACTGCACTATACGGAGTTGGGGTTAAATTATTCATATATTATTAATTGAGGCATCGATTTCTCAGCGCTCATTTTGCTTTCCACAGCATTTAATAGCATATTTATTTTCTAATCTTTAGCTGAGCGAACAACAACATTATTCGCACTTAAATTTTGAAACATTTGGCTGATTCGACATTTCAACATTCAGCTTAATTTCAGATAACTCAAAACGTGTATAAGCAAATGCAAATTAAAAACTTTTAATTACTGCGATATTCATAATCACTCGAAGATAGAAACTTTAAAAAATATATTTGAGATTTGGTCTCAAAGCATATACCTTAAGAATTAATACAAATCGGAAAGTCCATATTATCAGCGACAAATTTGAATATTATTTTTTAGCCGTTATTCGCGCTTTTAGCTCTAAGAACAGCACATGAACTGAGGTGGTACCCTAATGGGCTTTGTTACTACATTTTAATTACCAGTTTTTCGCTGCACATGTGCGGTTGTGTGTTGTCATTTTATATCGTATAAAAATTGCCAGCTGTGCCTACAAAGAAGGTCATCTTATATTACAAGTGCGTCTCATACCTGCTTTGAAAGTGTTAATTAATAATATTTAGTTGATCAAAGTATTTTTACTTTGTTGTACTTTTTATCGTTCGTTCTAAACTCTTGATGAATGCTGACAAATATTTTGCACAATTAACTGAAACACTGACGCTGGTAGAAATATGACTAATTTGTTTATTTTTTCAATACCTGCTAAAAACCTTTTCAATTCAACAATTCATTTGACCGGGTTAATATGCGAGTTTTCAAGTTTGTTGCAATACAGAAATGCTACAAGTGTCTTTGGTTGTTTAATATTTGACAATGGACCAGATAAATGATCGAAGAACGCATTCCATGTCAGTCTGTGTAAATTGTGCTTGAAATTAATTTATAGCAAATAATTTAGCGCAAAACCGATCACTCTGATTTTCTATAAAATTAACGTTCCCAAGCGTTCTTCCATAAAAGAAACTTATGTCATTTATTTCTGTTACTTTCCGATATCAAACAGTTGTTCCAAAAATATAAGTGAAGCGTGGCGTGAAAAATTGAAATTTTTCTTAAATTTGTATGTATCTTTTTTATTGCAGTAGGGAAGTACTTTTGAAAATATAATTGCATGAAAAACAAGTGCAATCGTGCTAAATTCGTTATATAAGACAACTGAGATTGTGTTCCCAAAATCCTTGGAAAGTCCCTGTACATCCAACCATCTCATAGTTGAGTTGAGCACTTTACAAATATTTCGCCGTGGGACGCCTGAGTGTTAATGTTTATGCACTTTGAAATCAAATAGTTAAAAACAGGACGGATGCCGTATTAAGTTTCAAGTTTTATGCAAATTTTATTAAACGTTTGCAAGGAACTTTGGCTGCTCCTTTAACAGTTACATGGAGGGCACTTCAAGCCTTTTTATTTTCCAGCCACTGCTTTTAATGTTTTCTTCTTGAATATGCAGGAACACACGTACAGAAGCACATACATGCATACATACATACATATGTAAGGATGTATCTATGTGTGTGTACGGTTTAAGCTCCTTTATTGCTCGAACATAATTGTTTATAACAATTCACCGCATTGTTTTGCAAAAATTACTTGCAAACATTTTTATTTATTGTAAAATTAATCAAGCTTGTGGTCGTTTTTTATAAAATTTTATTTAATTTTTATTTCCTGAAGATGTTAACAAGCTGTTAAGGAAATAGTGAATGAAAATTAGACGATATAAAATTTTATAAAACACGAGCACAAACGTGATTAATATTCCAATACACTGATAAGGCCAGTAAAAATAAATCAACATCTTTATTTATTTTATGATTTTAAAACATTAATTTTCGGTCTCCAATTTTTCGTTTCATATTTTGTATTTTTCGGTATTTCGCCAGTAGACAGTCCTTTTGCACAATTAACTTTATTTGCTTGTTACTTTATAATGACAATAACGTTGGCCATTTTAATTTAAACTCCTACAATAAATATATTTTGTTGCTTTCCAATTCCTTTATATTCTCCGTATTGTTATTTTGCTTTGCTTTGGGATCATTTTTGTCATTGTGGTGGTGGCAAACAACACGAAATATAATCACATTCACATACAGTTTCACAGCCACACACAAACGCACACACACGCGCACAACTTTATTTGAATATGTGAGTGGATGAGCGGAAATACGACTGACTATCTTTAGTGTGGTATGGAGCAACTAAATTTTGCTTCTTTGCACACCGACAAAACCTTTAAACAGGAGAAAGGCCAGCCACCCCTCCTTCGAGGAAAACAAACTGCTGCTGCTGATACACGTATCTGCATATGTTAATAAGTGCTTTTCTGTTTTTACTACAAACATGTACAAACAAACACACATTCGCACATTTCACTATAAATTGCTCGGATGGATAATAACTGTAGTTGTAGTTGAATGGATGGATGATGACAGTTGAAAAATGTATATTTTTATGGGATTGTTTAAAATTGTTGAAATGAAAATCTTTGGTGGTGCTTCGAGTGGCATAAACACACACACACGCACACATTTACACGCTCGTTTAATATTGTATAAGTTTTCTGCACAACCACACATTCCAACATTGTAAAAGCAATACACACACATTCACTCACACACTTGTATAAACATTTTATTCAAATAACAACAACGATTGTTTGATATTTTTTATATGGTTGGTTCGTTATGGACTTTCTACCGCAATTTGTTGCCTTCTCTGTGAAATTCGTTTTACAACTGAGGAAAATCTTTAGGAATCTCTATAGTGAAAGTATTTTCTCCCCGAATACAAAAGCTTTTCAATAAGCAAGCTTTTGCGTTTCCTCTATGCACACATTCTTGCGGGGCAAACTTTTCGTCTGAGAGTCAGTTACTGTTTCACTGCCAGAGACGACATGGTACCAAGAAAATAATACACGAATGTTCAGTCGCGTTCAACAGTAACTTTCGGGTTCAAGTTTATATATTTTGGAACGATGAAATTAAACCTGCAAAACGTGTATTTTTAATGGGGGTTCCTTACACGTTAGTGAACAATACGTGCAAAAAGCATATATTAAAGTCGGGCGTTTAAGAAGTTCCTAATAACCCGGAATATCATACAAAACCAAACAAAAATGTTTAACAGGTTTTCATATAAAATATTACTTCGTGTCATCTCGAAAACAAATTCACACACATACAAAAGAATATCATCCTCAATAGGATATCTGCAAATGATCAAGTTGTAATTTTGGTTCCAAGAAATGAATTGGAATTTTGCTGTTAAAAAAGTACCAAATAGTAGCGTCTAATTTGTCTGTGTGTCCTGCTTTTAAGTTCTGTAGTATCCCACTATGCGTGGGCTCTTTCTCATTCACTCTTTATTCATGGCTGTGCTTGAATGAGTTCGTACATCGAAGTACTTCTTCCGATTGCATCTTATACGTACCTGTTGTTAAACACCTTTTTTCATTTCGAACACTTTGCCTTGTTGTGGTTATTCTTATTTGCTATTGAACTACTGAATAAAAGAAACGCTTTACCTTGTTATTATTGTTAATTTGTGTGCATGTGCGTGAGTGGGTTTGTGTAAAATGAGGTGTAAGTCGTAGGTGGTGGCGTCAGTATTAGGGATGGTGTTGTTTACATCATTTAACAGTTTAATAGATATCAAATAGATGTTGCTTTCATATGCCGGTAGACTGGCAAACAGTCAAAAATAAGCGACAGCAAACGCTTTCCTTCTTTAATAGTGAATCAGCGTGAATGCTTGCAAGTGTGCATGTTGGTGTGGTTTTTTGTACACGTAAATGTATAACTTTGGCCATGCAGCATTCAAGATCCAACAGATACAGTTGTGTGCCTTTTAATTCTACGGATTTCTGTTTGAAACAAACCAGCGCTAGATGTCAATGGGGGCTGTAGTGTGCCCGAAAATAATACTATTAAATGAGAGAGAAAAACTTTAATGCCCTCTAAGCTTTTGGAATAAATTGTAACAATAAATTTTTCTAGTTTTTTTTCTTCCTCAAATAGATAAATATTTCATTTCAATACCAAAATAGTGCCGCCGTCTTTGGATAATCATTCGTTTATTCGTATCACAACAACTCCCCAAACTGTTCGTCATACAATTGCGTGACTTGAGTCGGAAAACTGATTTTTTGTAACGGTTTCCCAAGCAATCCTAATTACATTTACGTATCCTGTGCTTGAATATGTACACCGTTACCACATATCCAGGTTCTGTACATATAAATTTTGAATTGTTATTCTTACATAAACACGTGTCTGTGGAGTTGGGGATGCCTGTCTATTCGGTTGTCTGGTTGTTTACATACTACAAGTTTTATTTACTTATTTTAGTCAAGCAATAAAATGTTTGTGCTCGCTCATAACGACTGTAAATCCATACATACATTCGCCAGCTAAATATTAAAGGACAATTAAGTTTTGTGATACAAAAATTATGTTGTAGAGGGAATAGTTTTGTTTATTTTAAGAAGTTAAAGAATTCGGTCACAGCAAGTTAAACGGATTTATAATTTCAAGTAAAGCTTTCTGTAAACAACAACAAGAGTAAAGAGTTGCTGCAGCGTTAGAAACCGATTACAGATTAAGGGCGTAAAAATTCTAGCAACATGAAACTAAGGAAACTGTACAGAGAACTGAAAACAAAGGAAACAGAGTGAAGTGATCACAATTTCACACACACATACACATGCTTAAATTTAT
Source organism: Linnaemya vulpina (assembly GCA_963675445.1). Lineage (NCBI taxonomy): Eukaryota > Metazoa > Arthropoda > Insecta > Diptera > Tachinidae > Linnaemya > Linnaemya vulpina. Next base: position 117,443,921 of record OY776276.1, on the reverse strand, counting down.
TTATTCAAGCAATTTTAAATAAGAAAATTTTATATTTCCATATATTTTTCGTAAAAGTTTTTGAAATTTCATTGTAACTTTGCAAGAACATTAAACAACATGATCGATTTGTTGTCATTGCCGCGAAGATCCAAACGAAATATTTCTCTGGGCCATATGAAATTTCAATCAGGTTTGCCAATTAACAGTCTCCCAGGATGGGAGCAGATCCCACTCAACTTAAAATTGCCAATGCTAAAGTGTCCTGGAAATCAAGTTATTTTTTCAAAAAACAAGATCGGACAATCGGTATCGGTCCATGTGCTTTCTTAGAAATGATTATTAATGATAGTTGATAATTTCAAATTGAATTTTAAGGAACTCAGACGTATGAAACATGACTTCGACCCCACTGGCAGCGACAGCATTCCCGAATACAATCCATTGCATGACTCGAATTTAAAGACCTTTTACGCCAACGAAAGAAACTTGAAGAGATTGCGACAAAATGGAGAAATAACTTTGGAAAACGATGTTATATGTAACCTGAAGGACTTCAATCAATATCGCCAACAACTACACAAGTCGCAATTGTATTATGTATTACAGGAAATGCATCGTTTGGTATGTGTTTGTGTGCACGCAAATAGTTGCACAAGTGTGTAATTAAAACTTTACTTTTATGTTTCATATGTATGTATGTGTGTGTATGTGTATTCGTAAATACATGGATGTACATGCGTACATTTGCGTGTATCAACACTAGGAAGCCGAACAACATGACCGCCAATTAATATCCAATGCGGAGAACATTGCAAAGCGTGATCACCAAAATCTGTTGGCTCGAGATCATTCCTACTCGGAAATCATTCATCGTAAAACATTTTTAGATCAACAGCGCGCAGACCACTTTCAAAGTTTGCATGAAAGGACTTTAGAGAAGTTCACTTACATGCAAGTGACTCACACAATTAAACAGGCAGCTATAGAACATAAAAAGGCTTTACGCCAATTTCAGTTTCAAAGGAATGCTGATGTGCGCAACGATTTGCAGCGTAAGAAATTGATATCCCTGAAAAAACGTTTCCAATTCAAAAAAGAGCGACTCCATAAAAATCTGCATAAACTTTGTAAGACACGACACCAACAAGAGCAAGAAAAACAAATCAAATCCTGGGAGAAACGTTTGGCAGAAAGAATAGCTCACCAGAAGAACGTGCATCGATTAATAGAGCAAGACAGTAAACGCAAGAAAATTCTTATGGAAAACCATAAACAAAAATATCAGAGAAAATGGGAAAAAATACAACAGGACATCAAAGCCAAATCGATGAAAAATCGAAAAAAGAATTTCCCGAATGCCAAAGCAGACAAGATCCTAAAGAGTTTCCCAGACGAGTCTTCTATGGCGGGTTTCCAGAATATTTTTGAAAAGCTTTTGGATAGCGAAGTTTGTGAAGCCTTAAACACTGCTCTCGATTTGGAAGACGAGCTGAAAGTGCCATTTGGTCCAGACGATCCAATTTATAAGGCTGCGCAATATATAACGCAAGTGATTTTGACAAACTTCAGCAAAGACCTGACGCATGATAAACTGACTTACAGGACTGTTTATGACCGAATAAATACATTCTTCGATGATGTCAAAAAGTTCGTTATTTTTGTAAGTTGATATTTTTTAAGATGAATGAATATAAATATAAACTCTGTTAACGTTTTAGAGAGCCACACAAATTGTTACTGCTCTTCAAGATCATTCAGAAGCAAAAGGAAATCAAAATTCTAATCGAAGCTCTGTCTCCTTTTGCCAGATACCAAACACCATTGGCATATCGAGCTATAAAATACATCCTCTTATCGAAGTGAAAAATGTTTTAAATCGACAGCCAACACCAGCGGTAAGTTGGGAAAATGTTTCCAATATAGGAAACCGTGATCAGACTTTATTTTTCTTATCATAAGTGCGAGTATATTACGGAACAACAAAGAGTTGTTGGACTCTATTGAATACTTTGAAATTTTGAGTTAATACCCTCTTGTTGATCAGAATAAATTTTAATGTCGGGGGGTTGTTGTTTTTCGATTCGAATTGGAAATCGTTTCAAAACTTACGTATTTAAAAAGTCAGGTCGTTTGCACATCTCTACTTTTAGCATAGAATTTCGAAACTTTTTCCTTCGGTTGGAATTACATAACAACCCACCTGAATCAAAATTCATTTTAAATTATATATAAAATATTTTACTTCAATACCTAAAATATTGCTTTTGAACATCCGTTTAGGGCTCCTTAACATCAATAATTGTCGAGTCTACCACAAGCCTGGTTGAAAAAAACAATTCGAGCAATTTGTCACGCAACGATCTGGTATTTATTGAACACTATGTAACAAAATTCAAAAGGGAGCTTATCGTGGGCATAGGACGCAAAGTGTTTGCCGCTATACAATGCCATTACGAAAATAAATTTATGAATGTGAGACAAGAACTATTGGGTAAGTATTAACAATACTATGTTCATGTAATGTACTAATAATAGTTTCTTACAACAAGATATTGATCGTAAGTTCCTGCTAAATCAAGTCACCAAATCCATACTAGGCTACGCAAAGAACCCTTTAAATTTCCAATCAATACTAAAGCTGTGCAATAGTGCCTTAGCCAGCGATATTATTTGGTCATTACAAAGTCAACTATTAAAACCAAACCCCGATCGCAGACGTATTGTTAAACCAAGAATACAATGTGATTGTCAACGAAACTCCAATCAATTGTGTTTGTACTGTAAAGAGGGAATCTAAGAAATTTTCAAATAAATGAATACATTCGAACATACACGTATATTCAAATCCACCCGAATTCGTATTTTTATTTATGTGTACGTTTGTCTGTTTACATATCCTTATATGCGCATTTATTGAAAAGGTACTAATGATTTTAATATCTTTGTTTGTAATATTTCCTGTCGAATTCTGTCGGAAAGTCTGTCCAAGCCGCCGAAACGTATCGAAAGTTATGAGTGGGCCACAGGAAATAAAGATATTGCCAAAATTATATACGCGCGAATTTGAAATTTCTCTCGTTATTTTAGTATAATACATAATCTAAAAATTAATTATGAAACCTTGAGTTTGACTATTTCCAAAAATACGATATGGAAAGAAGTATCAGATAATGGATCAAGCACTATTATTTAAAAAAATTATCCTACAATATTATGATTTATAAGGAAGTATTTTACTTATTTATTTTGACTAAATTCGATTTTATTATTTTAATACTTCAAACCTAAAACAAGTATTTTATTCGTATCCCCTTCTTAAGCAAATCAGTACAAATAAGACCTAAATGCATTTTCTTCAAATCTTCACAGTAAGTTAAATTTTACAATATCAGTTATAAAGTAATTGAATTATTTTTTAATTCAAATTATTTTAAAGGCTTCTTACTTAAATTAATTAGTCATACAGATATACAAAATTGGATTCTTGATTTGGATTGGTACATTACAACATTATTTTTATATTATTAAGTCATAATCAAGTTAAAATATTTGATTGTGTTTATTACTACTTGTAGTTGAAAATAAAAGCAACTGAATCAAATAAATGTAGTATAAAGCAACTTAGACACATACCAAATAATTACAAAGTTACAATATACATAAACACAATATGTGTATTAAATGAATTAATACTTAATTATAATAAATAATAATAATAAACAATAATAATAACAATAAAAATAATAATAATATTATTGATGGTAATAATAATAATACTAATAATAATAAATAAGTTTTGATTATATTTGTTTCAAAGAAATTGTATGATGAGACGAAAAGAAAGCGAAACTACAAACTACAATTTAGAAACACTAAAATGATCTTAGCTTAAACTAATATTTAAATTTTATTTAAACATCATAACTGAGTAGAGGCGTGTCATAATAACGCAGTGTTGAGGAGGATGAAGAAAAACTTGTACATGGCAACAGCCAACAAGCCGGATGACCTCTTCCAAAAACATCAGCCAATAGATACAATTTTCGTCTATTTTGTCGGTATGATCCCTTTTGTTGCGTTTGTTCCACAGCAGTTTCATCGTGCAATATAGCATGCATTTGATCTACCATTATTGCTAAAACAAATAATCCAAATAGGGCCGACTCTAGCAATAATATAACACTATGCAATCTAAAAGTAAATTATTGTACTCAGTGAGTGTACTTTTTACAAATACTTGGCCAAAAAAAATTTTTTAATTTTCCCTAAGTTTTTCATAAGCATTTGATATTGTGGTATAATTATGAAATTTTTAACTATATTTTTTTTTTGGCGTAATATTCAGAGGCTCCTAGGGATATGTGTTTTTGTGTTTTCTTTGGGTATACTTTTCAAATTACTAACTGATTAGGAAATGCATGTAACTACGTATCTAATTCAATTTTGATTCACAATCGATTATGCATTATCAATATTATATTAACACAAGATATACATAATGTAATAGAGATCATACTGTATCTCTTAAAAACAGTTTAATTTTAAATCATAAAAAAGTCCGAAATTTTAATTCTCAAATGTAAATCAGTATAATTAATACAAAACTTCATAACTGCACACTCAAATAAAACTTGGAAAATAGACTGCAATACAAAAAAAATTTAATGTGCGTTAATCATCAATTATATAGTCGGAAAATAGAGATATTATCCCTATGAACAACCAGTATATTATTTCATACTTTTCCAATTCATATTAAACAAATAAAAATTTTTAATTTGCTTACAATCTTGTTTGTGATTCCAAAGTATCAGATCTACAGCTTTCACAAGGATACATCCAAGAGCCCACTACCAACGCAATGGAGTACAGGGCCAGTATTCCAACGTACACCAAAAATTGCAAGAAAAATTTTTGATTTCGTTCTCCAACGCAATTATTGATCCAAGGACAATGATGATCCATTCGTCTAATACAACGATTACATATGCGACAATGGTGGGCTCGTGGTGGTCGATACGTTTCACAGCGAGTACATGGAGTCCATTGGTTATGGCCATTGACAGTACTAGCCTTCTTATCCACTGTATGTAAATCGGAAAAATCTAATCGATTTGCTGGTAAAGGCACGGTACCAGGATCCGAAAATACGGCCTTAAGATGGGATAATCCCAGTAGGAAAACAACAGTATTGAATACTACCACATGTAGGGGAGCCCAAATACTAAAAGGAATCATTTTATATTTTTCTATACATACACGTTCGAAAATCATGATTTGTACCTGTTTTGCATTGTTTGCAAAATAATCCATCTCATTACAACATAATCAGCGTATATGACCATCAAGTATGTGATAATTAGGCAGGCAACGCCACAGGGGTCCCTGACAAATCTCATCTTTGTATAAATTTCTTGAATTTTTCTATTTTATAAAACTTTTTATTTTATTTCACAAGTCACATTCACAGCGATAAGTACTTGAGAGAAAACAAACAATGATTTATTCTATTTTCTGTATAAGGAATACATTTTGCACTACTTCACATCGATTTTTTTCCATTTATTTTGATTTGTAATTGATTTATACTTAATTTTTCAATATTTTTGTTTATTTATATACATACATATGTATATGAACAAATTTTTCTTTGGATTTTCATCAATGGAACAAAATGACATTTGCTATTATCATCTCTTTTTGAAGTGGTCAGACGGTTCGACACATTCAATGCTTACACACATGGTTGTATGAAAGCGTAGTTCAAGCTGTTGCTCGATTTGCATAGACGTTATTAATCATGATACCGATCATTTTTACATATATATGATTTAAATACACTCCGGGTGTATTAATTAGAAATGTATCAGAAGTGGAACAATTACTCAAGCTTTTCATCACGAAGTTACACTGTTATCATCTTTGTAAGTATAAGGTGTATAACAGATATATAGAAACCAACCTGATACGTAAATATGTTGCATGTATAATATAAAATTTATTTGTTGGGTGGTTAAGCAGTGCCTACATGTATTTCATTGGTGCTTTTCCCAAATCATCAGTAGACTCAACCACAGTTTTAAGAACTTTATCTTATGAAAAAAACTTTTATAAACCATCTCATAATTTGGTAAGAGCGCTAATCAAATGCATATAGACGTTGCTTAACCAACAACCAACAAATAAATTTCATAATATAGTACTATTATGACGATATGTCATATAGTAATTTTAATAACAGTTATATACATATATATATATGGATGTTTGTCACAATATGAGTAGCATAATAACACACGGGACTCGCAATCCACCTTTAGAATACCGCCACTTAGCTTTCGTTGGTCTGGCATCTCAGATGTTTCAATAATCCACTTATAATTAACAGCATATTGGAAGTGAACAGGAAAAATTACAATTTATTCGTGCAGTCTAACGAAATCCGACCTCTTTTGTTAGTCATTTTCATTGGGAAATTCAAGTAGATATATGTAAAAAATATTACAAGTATAATTTCTACGCTATAATAACTCAGAACATAATTAATAATATTACGTGATAACAACGAAGAAAATAGTAACACAAGCAAACGTCAAAAGAAATTATATATAACATAGTGCTGGAAGAAAAAATAAAAATTATATATATAAAATACGTACATATTGTTTAAATAAGTTAAATCAGCATATTTTTCGGAAGAAATGATCAATTTTCGACAACCTAGTGAATTTGATGTTCTCGTGGGTAAGAGCTATGAAATTAAAAATAATGGCAGAAATCTGATAATGCTGAAGCCTTATCAAATGGGATGTGTATGGTAATGCACTAGATACTTTAGACCTCCACACAAAGAAAATTAGGAATACAGCTATAATATCACTTATCAGCTGTATTTGCTGTTTGTTGTTTTCGTCAAGGTCTTCTGTTGCACTTCTTTTCTCATTTTGCAAGGAACAAAGGAGCTAGTTGTTCTTTTAGAAAGGATAAAATATGAATACAATAAGCCTTCTCTACTATGTATTCGAGTGTTTACAACGTTGTTTTGCAGACAACAAAGAATTGTTCAGAAGAACAAATATATTTGCGGGTTCATTAAACCTTTTCTCTTTCTTGAATGTTGTTAATATTTAAATGCTAATACACATTCAAATAACCGCAAGTGCGCAAATGGCTGGATACATCTGAATATCATTATATTATATATATAATATATATTATTGTATAGTAGTATATATTCTTAGTTATTTACGATAATTGTTATAATAGTGAAAATTTTTTAAATAAATTGTTAAAGTGAATATTTCTCCCTAAAGACAGGCTTGATTTATTTAAAGTATAGATTGAACATTTTTTTGTTAAGGCACCTTTAAAAAATGATACAATCGGTCCCAACTTGTAACTCTTTTGCTAGGGCATAGGTAGATACTGATAGACTATTTGGATCTTACCATAAGTAGTTTTGATTAATATGACTACGTATAATGAATTAAAAATCTTTTATTCCCTTATGGCAGATAAAGTGACATTTTGCAAAGTATAGACATACGAATGATTTATTTTGATTAAAGTTGTCGAAAAACATTTTTTTTTCTAACAAATTTAAATACACTTTTTTAGAAAAAGCCACCAGTGAAGGAAATGTTAATGAAAACTGGGAATCAATACTGGCAGTATGTGATAAGATCTCTTCAAATCCTAACAATGCCAAAGAAAACTTGAAAGTTATTATGCGGCGCATGAGTCAGAATGATCCTCATATCGCCATGCAAGCCATCACACTGTTGGATGCTTGTGTCAGCAATTGTGGGAGACCGTTTCATTTACAAATAGCCTCAAGAGACTTTCAAACAGAGTTTAAGCGTTTATTGGGCAAAGCTCAACCGAGAGTTGCATCGGTAAGTAAAAATTTGTTTAAAAGGAATATCTAATATCTATGTGTTAATCATTCTAGAAAATGTGCCAAGTTTTGAAAAGTTGGGCCGAGGGTGATTTTAAAACAGACCCGGAGCTTAATTTAATACCTACCTTGTACGCAAAGTTACGCCAGGAGAATTATGACTTCAACAACTTCAACGAAGAACCACAAAAATCGACAGCGAACTCAGCAGTATCCAAAGACCAAAATGTTGTAAGTAGTCAACAGGAGGAAGATGATTTGGCCAAAGCCATAGAGTTGTCGTTGAAAGATATGGAAAGTAGTCCAAAACAAGGATCTTCTTCCGCAGGGGGAGCAACAGCTAATTATGTAGGAAACTACAAATGTAGATTAAATTATAATATTTGAATGTATATTTCATTATAGCCTTCCTTATATCCTGCAATGTCATCGTCAGGCGAAGCTAAGTCATCCACTGTATGCGAACCACGAAAGGTTCGCGCCCTATATGATTTTGAAGCTGCTGAAGAAAACGAACTTACGTTTGTGGCCGGAGAAATTATTCATGTCACTGACGACTCTGATCCGAATTGGTGGAAAGGCTACAATCAACGAAGTGAAGGTTTATTTCCATCAAATTTTGTAACTGCCGATTTGTCCGTAGATCCAGATCGATTGGAAATAAATCAACAACATAAAATGAAAAAGAGCAGTCAATTCGAAGAAGATTCCAAAGAACTGCTACAAAAAACTGAAGCCGCCGCTGCAGCGGCAGCCACTCAAAAAATAGATGTAGATGAGGAAAAAATTGACCGACTATTGCACTTGCTGAATGAGGCCAACCCAGAAGATCCTTCGCAAGACACAGAAGAAATGTTACGATTAGAACAAGAAGTCCACCAAATGGGTCCCCTTATAGATGCTGAACTCGAAAGAGTTGATCGCAAACATGCTCAACTCTCACAACTGTCAAGTGATTTGGTAGATGCTATAAATTTGTATCATTCTCTAATGAGAGACGATCGTAATGCTTTAAGTTCCCCTTACAATATGGGTGGTATGACAATGTACGGTGCAGGCTTTCCTGGTCATCCTAATATTATGTATGGAACAAATTCCACATTTCCTGGAGGTTTTGGTCCACAAAGCTTACCGGTTGGTATGAACTCTTTACCTTATTCACCACCAACTGGAAATTATCCATCACAGCTCCCAATGTCAGGCATACCGGTGCAATATCAAAATGGTCATGTTGGTTTGCAACAGCAAGTCCTTTCACATCCACAATCACTGCATGTAGCGCCATCAAACATAAACATGTCGCAACAACAACAGCAAATTCAAAATAATTCGTCGCAGCAGCCAAGCATGTATGTACCACAACCTAATTTAAATTCTGGAGGTGATTCACAACAACAACTGCCCTTACCAAATCAACAACATCAGTTTAATAATATGTTGGCTTCGCAGCAACAACTCTTCATGCCGCAACAGTCATCAACAATTACCACTACAGCAGCCACGGCAATACCAACAAATCATATGGCGCCTTCAACTCAACCCACACATATCCCCATACAACAGCAGCAGCCTCATCATCACTTTATAACAGCACAGCACCAGCATGTGCAACAATCACAGTACATGAATAACCCCTCCAATCAACCCTCAACTAATCCTCACATCTATAATCACTCAGCAGGTGATCAGCCACAACCATCATTCCTGGCTACTCCACAAAGCATACCATCCAATATCCCAGCCCCTTCTGGATCGCTTGATCAATTTGGTCAAATGCAGCAGCAAATGGCCAATATGACAATGGTTGGTCAACAACCGTATCAAACAAATCTACAGCAAAACATTCCAATTTATCAACAACAGCGGTAAAAGATTAAAATATACCTGAGAAATAAAAGTTCTTAGTGGAAACAAAAAAAAAAAAATATGGAAACAAAAGTAATTCCATTAAAATGTATTAATTCATTATAATTAAATTTGGATTTTATTATACTTTTTCTTTTATTAAAAAATAAGTAAAAATTTATATTAATGTAGCTACATATATACATATATATATATATATATATATATATATATGTATACATATATATATATATATATATATATATATATATATATATATATATATATGTGTGTGTGTGTATGCCTGTATACATTTGTACACATTTTTATCAAACACTGGGAAGTGATTCTGAAATTCGTTCAAAACAAAAATCTGTTGCAACTTTTTTGTTATTATTAACATAAGATTTTGAAAATACTATTTTCCTTTTGAATTAAGAAGTATTTCAATAAATTCTTTATCAATAACAAGATATACATATATCACTCGAAACTCTCAATAAACATTGTTCCGTACTTGTGCAGTTTCCTTGTCATATGTGTGTCTCTCTCCCTCCCCATGAATCTTAGAAAGATCTTTAGCTATATCTTTCTGTCTATAACTGTTTTTTATAATCTTAAATAAAATGTTTAGTTGTTTCTTTGTATTGACTTAAATCGAAAGATGTTGGTAAAAAACAAAACAGGTACACACGTACGTACATAAATGGTTAATACCAAATTAATGAAATTACATGTTTAATAAATGAAAATTAAATAACTATATTAATACGATAATATTATTCTTATGGTATGATACGAAAATAAAATTATTGATATAAATAGCTGTTGTATATTATTTTTGCATATTGATAATGTAAGAATATTATTTAAGTATTGAATAAAATCGGAATAAAACTATGGAAATAAGGACAAAATAACGGCTATAGTCCAACTCCGTGATTTTATATATATTTTGCTGCCCAAAAGCTGTAAACGTAACATCTACGTTGTCTGTAATACCACAGGACAATTGCTGTTAGATACTCTTATTTAGTGACTACAACAACCACTCTAGTTGTTTTCAGCAATGTACATGCTGTCCCACTAATTTTTAAATATATAAAGGAACTATTATATAAATATATACATGTATTTACATTAATATTTTTAAATACATTATATAAATATGTTAAGTATACATAAACAGTAATCGAACTTGTATATAAATTATTTTAAATTAATCGTTCCTTTATGTAAACTTTTGTGGCCGTTATTACTCGTAACTCGTCGTGAGGATTATAACATTGAAACTGCCTTATATATTTGGAGAGATATAATAAAATAAATTAAAAATTTATATATATATATATATATATATATCTGACCCTTAAAGTATGCAAAAATAAAGTTTTATCAAGGAGCTTATGCATGTGTTTTCGAAATAAAGTGGCAATTTCAGTGTTATCAACTCAACATTGAAGGCATAGGTAAGCTGATTCTTCATTTCTGTTTACAATGTCCCTTTCCCAATAACAAATTCAAGGAGTTTACCTATTAAATTATAAATTATGACTTTACCTGCTTCTTTTAAGTTGCAATTATATCTTAGCGTCTTGTTATCTGTTCACAAATTTCTTTAGCTGTGTTAAAGATGTAAATATAATATGAAGCATTAATATATTGGAAAATATATGGCAGCACTAATTGGATTTGTCAATCTCAGAAAAAAATTTCCTGAACAAAATTGAAATTGCAATCAAAAGCAAAGATGGGCAAAATAACAATATACATGTACACCATATCTATGCGTTTTATTGTTGGACTTGTGCTTTTGCTTTGCTTGTATTCCGAAGCTCAAAAATACACAATAAAATTCTCCAGTCAGTGTGCGGTTGGATATCAACTGAAATGGTTGCTATTGTCGTGGGCACAGAAGCCATCTATTAAGGGAGAGTACGATACTACAAGTAGTATTACATATGTATTGTGTGTTTTATATAGTAGTATACAAAAATAGTATAAATTGTAGTAGTAAATGTGGTTTCAAAAATAAAAAAGAACTTACAAATAATAGAAAAAATTACTAAAGCGTAAGAACAAATGGCTGATTAAATAAGCAAGGGATAGAAAACGAATAGAAGGAGAAATATTTAATAATACCTGCTTAACAAAAATTTAAAGATAATTTGATGAAAATATCAAAGAATAAAGCAAAATTTCTTCGTCTATCAACTACAACAAAAAGTAAGTGCAAATTAAAAACGAGTAAATAAAATATAAATCAAATAGGTACCTCAAGAGGAACATACACACATCTAACTGTATACACATACATCTGTATGTATAAATGTGTGTCTATACATAATCAAATTTTGCATACAAACTTTTAGTACACTTGCATACATACATACAAACACGTACTGCACACAATGTATGTACATACATATGTATGCATAAAATAAACTTTATATGTGGCGTATAATATATTGTAAAAGATATAAAGAAAACGAAAAAATATGAAACCTGCAATAAATTTTATTATACTTACACATGTGTGTGTATATACATATGTACATCAGTATGTATGTACAAATGAATGGTTAAAAATTATTGAAAAAGAAGAAAAATTGTCAAACAACCAAACCGAACACGAAGACATTAATCCAAGAGCAACCCAACGTAGACATAGTAATTTTATTTATTCTCTTTATTTTAACCCCAAAAGTTATACACAGCCATTCAAACGTAGATGTTAACTAACTCCCATAAACATATATGTATATATATATATATATATATATATATATATATATATGGACGTGTGGTCAAGTGAGTGTGAGATCAGCTGAATTGTGCAAACGAGAAAAACTACTGCAGTTGCAGTTGCAGTCGCAGTCGCAGCTAATGGTATTGCTGCTCTCGCTATTGCCGACTCTGACGCCTGATGCAGCTAAAGTTACTAGTAGTATTTTTTTGTAGTAAAAATTTGCATGCCTTTTGCTTTTTCCCAGAGAGAGAGAGAGAGAGCGGTGCTCATATAAAAAGAGTCGAAACTTTGGACCCCAAAACAATGGTGCCATGTTTAAAAACTTTCAATTAGCAGAAATAGCTGTTTTCAGACGAAAATAAAAGCTTATATTAAAATTTAGCATCAAAACTGAAGTGCGTCAACTTTTCCAACTGACAGCAAAGGATTGACGGATATGGTTGGCACAATGAGTACTTTGCTAACGGATTGAAAATTAGTTGTTTTTATACATATATGTTTTTTTAAAAGCACACACAATGTTCGAACGTGTATTGAAAAAATAGAGAGAGTGAGAGAGAGGTTGTCAAAGTACTCAACTTACGTGAAAAGTTAAAAGTTGCCCAACTTTGTGCTTTGCGTGATCCTTGTGATCAAGCTCATAAGAGAACGTGTATTTCAACGTATGACGGATTCTATGTGCCCCGGCCTGAAACCTTTTGACAAATTTTCAGAACTTGCGCCCTAATATATTATTAGCACGTATTTTTGGTCTATAAAAATTGATTTCTGTAAATAAATATCCACTAAGAGATGTCGAGGCTGACAGCCGGCAATATACCGAATCCCGCCCACATAGCATGGGTTTCTTTTCACATACAAGAAATTTGTTTCCTGGGTTGTTTTGTGTACACAAGCCACACACACAAATGTTAATTTCATTCTACCACTGTTAATATGCTCCACCATACGTACATAATCCTTTTCAAAACATCAACAAAAGGTACCAATAACTACTATAGTGATTTAGAAAAGATATCTCCATATAATCGAGTCAGCTATCAAAAACAGTCCACTTTCGCTACTTTTGGTTTTTCTATTGTTTAAATAGTACGCTTTGTGACCTAGTTGATTTAATTATTTTGACAACTAGATGTCGCACAAGTTACTGAGTCTAGTTATATGGGTATAAAAATTGGAGGTTATCAATTGTAAAAGCACAAAGAAACAACCGTTTTCGTCTGGATTTCACAAACATCAGGTGTTTCCTATATATAACTTGGCAGCACTCAACTTAGCACAGCTAACACAATGTTTCATTAGTAAACGTACTTAAATCCAAATCAAAAAAGGGGTTTGAGTTGGTTTTAAGGAAATTATTTTGTAAAAATAGATGAGTTTTTAACATTTAGTTTTAACTTCAAAACCAGAACTTTTTAAAACCATGTCAGTGTGAAAACACTATTAGTACGTTGCAATAATATATCAGAAGCATTTGGAACATTGGCATTAACATTTTTAAGGAAAAATTTTATCAATAATATCGCTCTATACATATAATATATATATATATATATATATATATATATATATATATGTATATATATATATATATATATATATATATATATATATATGTATATATATATATATATATATATATATATATATAATATATATATATATAATATATATATATATATATATATATATATATATATGTATATATATATATATATATATGTATATATATATATATATATATATATATGTATATATATATATATATATATATATATATATATATATATATATATATTTATTTATTTATTTATTTATTTAGTTGCTTACTTAATTATTATTTACAGAAGCAGATTGATGTATTACCTTTCATAACAGTCTCCTTATAACTAGTTACATGACTGTTGCGGACGTAACTAGTTGTAAATTTAGCTGTAGGGTGTATGTACATAATAGTATATGCATATGTACATTCCCACACATGTATATACATACATATTTAATTGTATACATATATTCTTTATAAAGATTTCAACAAATGTGCATATAGATAGACATACATACATATACATATGTAGGTGAATTTATATACATTCATGCATGTACATTCACGTACATATGCAAAATAAATTTAAATTTCTTTTAATAATTTGAACTATTGGAAATATTTAAGGCTGTGATCCTAATAAATAAAAATAACTATATCAGCACTGGTGACACCAGTCTGGTGTAAAATAATATTAAAAAACATGCATATATATGTACATACATATGCAGATATATGTATGTAAGTATGTACATGAACATGCACATGTATTTAACAAACAACACCAGCTTATATCATTTATTATTATCACCCATTTTTATATACGTACATATGTATGTATGTATGTATGTATGTGCATGCTACTGTTCGGAAAGAAAGAATTGAAAAACAACAAAATTTTTAACATTTCTCTTTTCAATCTGTCCATGCATCCATCCATCTATTCCTTTGTGCTTTTTGTTTTATTGTTCCATTATACAGCACCCACCGCCTTTTCTACCCCATCAGACATGTAAAAACTAATTGGATGTTATTATTTGCTCGAGTTCTCTCTACGGCTCTCCAATACGCATCTCTCAGATTCGTATTCTGTCCGGTAGACAAAAATTCTGAACAGAGATGGATAATTCACTTCCAACATATTAATTGGAAGCAAAATGTTTAAATATTATTATTCAAACTAATATATCTAAGTTTTTGAGAGTCAGGTAATGGGATGTAATCATGGACGTAATATAGCGAGCAAATATTGTGTAGAGGACCATAATAATTTTCTGTTTGTAACTCGAACTTCCTACGAGTAGTTCCGAAGCCGCATTAATATTTATAACGATAAAATAATACTTAAAGATAAGTTCATTGGAATTCCTGGTTGACTGAGGGGACATTCCTACACTTTTAGTTGAGCAGTGCTTTAAACCATGGAGCAGTGAGGCATTCAAGAAAATATTTTACGCGAATTCCATAGTACGGAAAAAGATATAAGCAAATATCAGTGAGAAACGGACGTGATAAAATAGAATTTATTTATGTGGCCTTGTGGAGATAAATATTCGCTATTTGTGAATATTGTTTATGAATAAGGAAATCAATGGGAAATTATCTTTTATTCTTATATATGTATGGAAAATTAAAATTTTATCTTCATAATTTTTAGAGAGAACATAATATGAATAATGATTAAACTTGCAGATCGTGGGCTCGATCACACTCTCAGTCCTGAATATGGAATTGGACATTTTTGTATTCTGTATTAGTGCACAGTTGTAGGCTTATTTTAATCACTAAAATAATTCTTCATATAAATATGTATGTATGTACATATACATACAAGATTATGAAAAAACGGTTGTGCAGAATCGCACACAATTCCATCTCTGACTGTACGTTTTTATCTGTGAAATTCTCTTTCTGTCAAGTGACATTTCTGAGATACATTTCCCATTGTTCCCTTTTATTATTTTTATTTTTGTTATTAACGTATATATTTTAGTACAAAATTTCATTTAGTACGTGATTTTATTCGTATGGAATTTGAGAAAAGTTCTCAAGCTGCTCATTCATCTTTACTTTTGCCGTCCATGAGCATTTTATTGTGTAGTAAAATATACCTTTTGGTTTTTGGTTATATTCTTAATATCAGCGTTGCCAGTATGTCACATACCGTTCGGAAGGAGTTGTGAAAAAAATTGTTAAACAATTTAAATGTCTAATAACATGCAATTTGTTAAGGAAAACTGTAGAAGAGAATAAAAGCTTGATAATCACATTTATCCAAGCCTTTGGAGATACATTTTTTTAAATGGCAACATTGTTTGGTACATACTCTTATATAAATTCTCTTTGACTACGTTCCTGGTAAATATTCGTTAATAATATTTTTGCATATGACGCTGATTTTGGAGCGGTTCTATTAAACGGTACATATGGATACGTATGTAAATGCATGTACATAAGAACATACCATGTAATATGTGTATAGCGTACGAACATACATATGTACATATTCACATATGTATGTATGTATGTGTGCATATTGTGTTATTTGATATTCATTTTTCAACGTCATCTTCACCTTTTCTTACATACAAAGTGAAGAAAAAGTAAATGAATAAATAAGTACATACATACGAGTATGTATGCATATGTGTATATCATGTACTTTTCATATACATATGTATGTATGTGTGTATGTATAAGTACATATACATAAATGATGATACAAAGTATTAACAAATTAATTACACTTGTAGTATTAATATACTGAAAAACTGTGCCGAAAGAATTAAAATTGAAGCATCCATAAAGATTTTTATGCAAAATAAATCAACAATAAATGAAAAGCAATAAAATAAAAGCGGTCGTTTATTTCTTCTTGACGTGCCAAGATTATTACGAGAGTAACTTTTAAACGTTTTTGGTGTAAAAAAAGTGAAACACACATTTCAATACACGTGAGTTGAAAATATACACTCCTATCAGAAAAATAATATGGACACACTCGTATTTACTTATAAAAAAATCAACTGAGTGATACGGAATTATTTTAAGATGCGAGTAAAAGATTCCAAAACTACATCGAAGTAACAAAGCGGAAGTAACATACACACACGCATACATCCAACGTAAGTAATGTAATAGACACCAAAAACAAACAAAAAACAGTGTTGTAGTATATATTGTAACTATTTCATACAAAATAGTATTTTACGAAAGACGCTTTAATATGGTGCTTTATAAATATGTACATACTCGTACATACATACGTACACATACTTCACACGAACTTCATTCATGCCACTTAGCAGAAGAGGATGCCTTTTAAAAGTTAAGAAAACACGTTTTCTTTTTGCTAAATATATTCATATCCTTCTCTTTCGTGTGCTCAAAGAAAGAATTTTGTACTACATTTCGCCAAGTTAACTCTGGCGTTGTGCGTCCTCACTTCTTATAGTTTGGAAATCAATGCGACATAAGAAATATAAGAAATTGACAAACGTTATCGCTAGTACACACTTTTGTGTTTGCTTGCGGTGGCACAAAATGCCACGGTGTGATTTCAACTTTAGTTTAGCTTTAAATTATAGTAAATTTAAATGTTTTTTAGTTACGTTTATTAATTATAGAACACCTTAAGGGAGAGGGACTCAGTTATTGAAGCTCTGAGATGTACGAGTATGATGGTCGAGCTCCCATAAGGTTGCAAAATCCAATTGGAAACTAGTATTTATCATCAAATTATCTATGCTCCCCCTTCAGTGAGTGCATAACAGCAGAATTAACATTCACATGCTTCACAAGATAGTAGTAGTATGCGGACCCACTGGTGTAAACCCGGCAATTCTCCATGTCGTTTTGGGTCAACACAAGCAAGCAAAAAAGGCTGTATAAGTGGCATTGCCTTTTGAACTCTAAATCTTTAAATAACACTACAAATGTGACGACACAATATCAAGGGCATTCACATTGAAAATACTTTCTGAACACTGGCTGTGGAGGGCATTAAGAGGCGTTGTTGCATACCCTTGACCTTTATTCCAAGTCCCTTGCAAAACCGTTCCTACAATGATTGCTGTATTGATTTGAACACCTTCCAGAGTTTCCATCCAAAAAAACGGAGAGTGGAAGGGTCTATCCCATAATAACAACATGTTCATGAGTTCGACTTGGCACTTAGTAGTGAATATGATGTAGAGTTTTCCTGAACTGCATTAGCGCATCGTTGCGTTAATACTTCGCGGCCTGTCTCAATGGCAGTCGCAGTAGGTAGGCACCTGCAGTGAATTTTCGGGCTTTCGTCTCTCCTGAAAAAAAGTAAAGATCAAAGCTGTTTGGATTAATTGCTTTAATCGCCAGATCTAAAGGGGGAGACCAGCTTACTCGCACTCTTACATATTTTATATGATTTCAATAATCCCTAATAATGGCCATTTCTGTATGCATCTTCTTGCAAGGACTCCTTTGCAATTCTCACGCAATCAATTGCATAACCTTTTTAGCGAGTTGTTAATCAAAACATGTACAAAATTGTATCTGCCATACTTTGGCTTTCTTGTCGTCAGTTGGTGGCCGGCCGACTTGTGTTACATGTATGCAGTGGGTACTCATACGTTGCGTTGTACTATTTTCTATGTATGCATGAAATACTACTACACACTTACGTACTGTGCAACATAGTATTAAATGAAATAGTAGTATTACTACAGCGAGTACGAGCAGTAATTGTAAAGCATGTTGAGTGGCCAATTTTTTTATTTGTTTTTTTTTTTTTTTTTTGTAAACAACAATACACTTGCCTGAATTGGCATGTACAAAATCAGATGCAGCGTCAATAACTAAACTGGAAAGCTAAACATACACAGTCGTTCACACACATGTCTGTAATAGGGGAGTAACAAATATTTGCATTTGGGAGCTGTTCATTTACATACGCTATTGGACTCGAATATTTAACCCATTAACGTCGCAAGGTCAAAGAAATAATAGTCATACCGTGCAGTCCTTGTTAATAGTACACAGTATTAAATGAAATATTGTGCTATTAATAGCACATGCTGGCAGTTCAGTGCTTATCTAGTTTATCTTACAACATTCCAAAGTGGAAAAAATATTATATTTGTTCTACAACACCGTGTTGTGATTAGAAAACCACGTAAAAAGGCGTAGTTCGTACAAAATTTGATTCGCTATAGCGTATGTAAATTATATATTGTCATCGGATAACAAGTTGAAGTTGGCGTTGAGAACTAAATAACTTTACACAGAGATACGAGCGTATATAGAAACTTATACAAACGTATTCATGTGAGTAGGTATAGATTTGCTCCAAACTTTTATCTCCCTATTCTTGAATCGATGAAGGAATAAGTGGTAGTAAATAATACCCTCAGATGATGTAGGAACTGTTCCTAGTGTTTATCAAGTGACTCGAAACTAGGAAAACTAAAAGTGTCCATCTGGCAGTATAATGTACACAATTGCATACATTATATTTATGTACATGTACAAATTTAAGTCGATGCATACAATAATTGCAGTTGCAACTTGACTGGGTAAAAGCTTACGGCGTGCAAAATAAGGGCATGAAAGGAAACCAGTAGATATGGGAAATTAAAAGCAAAAAATATTCTTACCATTGTGTGCTTGTGTGTAAGAATTTGTTTGCGTGTATGTGTAATATATTTGTATGTCAACACTCACACATGTGTTACATACAAATGAACACGAAACTGAAGAGGCTACGCTGCGACACCCACGAGCTGGCGGCGGTATGGGCTGGTGACATTAATTATTGAAAAGTTGTAAACACTTATACATGCTTACATGCATATATAAATATGTAGATAGACATACATATACACAGGAGAGGTTTCCGAAAGAACATCATTTAAAGAGTAAACAACTTTGTTGTTTGGAGGATCAACATTAACTTAAATATCGAGTTGCACAACTGAGAAAGCTTTATCTTCAAGAGGTACTCACTCACGCTGTGCTGTACGAGCAATTTTAGATATTTTTCGATTGAACAAAGTTATCTCATATCAGGAAGGAACTACTTGAGTTGAATGTTTTCATTGTGCAGCCCATTTTCGTGGATATCATATTTCCATTTTACCCGCATTTTAAAGAACGTATCGTCAAGTCGTAGTTGTTTCCGATGTTATTATTATTAACCTGTTCGCGTGCCAGTACATACATGTACATAGATTTTAGTCAGGCTTTAAAATACCACTGCAATAGTAGCAGTGTTGCCAAAGTGTTATGATTTTCTCTTGAAACTAAAAACATTTTGTACACAATACAATTGAACAATTTGAAATTGGAAAGGTATTCAACATCTCAACTTATGTAAGGATCATGTTTCCTTTTTATAGGACACCTGTACTGACTACACGTCTATGAACTGCAGGGATTTAATGTGTATGTGATTTGAATCCACTTAAGTGATGGGACCGCCGAAAGTTGCTTACTTTGAATAGTACCAAGGCTATGCGTACCTATATTGTGTCCTCCACGAGAAAATGTGATGTTGTAACAAACCAATTGTGCTCTAAATGTTTTGAATTGCTCACTTCGACCCGTTACATCCTTGTTCAACAGTAGCCTTTTCCATTTCTGCCCAAAAACCACAAATCAAAACGTTGTGTGAGCACGCCGAGAGTATTTGGTCCTCTTTCATGGTCATTTGCCTCATAATCATCACTGATGCACGCTAATGCATTTATACACCTACGCGCTTGCATAAACTGAAAACTTATGTTGGTATGACGTGCAACCAGGCTGTGAAACATTTGTTCAAAAATACATTTCCATATGCATGAGCATGAGCATGAGCATGTGTGCATGTATGCATTCACATCTGTGTGTACGTGCATACAAATCATGCAGAGAGAAAACATGCATTTATGTGCACCCACGTGCGTTTGTATGTGCCTATTTAGAGTTCGAGTAAAAGTTAACGCAGTTATTCTCACCAGGAATCGTTCATACAGACGAGAACACATATTCACACGTAATGAGATTAGACACACGCACAAATGCATGCCTGTTTCTAAAACGTTTACCTCTATGCTCATATACATACAGCCACGGTGCACATGTGTATGTGTAGCCATACGTAAAGCTTACTTGTATATAATTATGCACATTAAATATTGATCCTTCGAATGCTCAAGGGAATTAAACAAAGATGTTTATTTCAAGAGGATTCCTTCATATTTCTGCTCTCATGATTTACATATTCCTCAGGTGACAAAAGCAAACAGAAGCTTGCACGGAAAGAAAAAATTATAAGATTATAAATATATCAACTATCAAGTGTCACTTTAAAATGCTGCGCGCAATGTTCTTGGAGTTCTCTTTCGTATTACTCTGCTCCAAAGAAATAACAAACACAACAAAAAGTTAGTAGACGGAATCGGCCCAGCCGTGAAATTGATATTTTTATTTTTCAAAGAAAAGATATATTGAAATAAAAAAGGTCTCCCTAAAAGTATGCACCATATATACCGTTCATATTCAAGATCAGCTCACATACACACATATCCAGCCAGTAATGTGATCGTGTGAGAATTCTAGATTTTCATATGAAAAAGCTGAATAAAATTGTTACATCTTCTTGTTTGCAATATTTCATAAAAAAATTAAAGAGAAAAACATTTTTATATAACCGAGAATTGAACTTAAATCGCACTGAGGCACGTGCGTGATTTGAGAAGAGCTGAAGCGGCGTTAGTTGTGATGATCATTTGATATCTTGTCTTCAAATAAAACTCCTGTTACCAATACACATACCCAAACTGTGGTACTGAAATAAAAGTTCTCTGGAAACAGAAAGATAAGGATACAAAATTAAACAAAACACACACCGAAAAAGCAAACAGCAAAAGGACGACAACAAAATAATATATTTTGGTATGCGTTCATCCATAGTGCGCTTGCCTTCAAATTCAGGAAAAATAAGGATGGCGTATAAAATAACAAACAAACAAAATAAAAACGAATAAGGAAACACAGATGGAAAAGCGTATAAGAGTAAAATGTAAAAAGAAAAACAAAAAAGAAAACTGGCGATAAAAACGTCGAAACTCATAAACATGGAAGCTTAACTTGGCTCACTCAGAAATCTCAATCCTTGTACTGTCGCTTAACATTATTTACTAGACAACAACACGCGACATAATAATAATGCCAGTAAATATTTACTACAAACATGCAGCACACTTACTCCACAACACAGGCACGCACACACATGCACATACGTACGCATGTATGTATGTATGTTTGTACGTGTCCACTTACACATCGCTAAGGAACAGCTAAGAAAATAATACACGTATGTGTCTGTGTGTATGTATGTGTTAGTAGCTAGAAGGAAATCTATCCAACTAATAAATCCTTAATCGCTGTGTGATTTCCCACTCCACAAATCCACCTCAGCCACTCACTTACTCCCTGACGGTTTTAGTGACACTTCCACCTAGAGTTAAAAATATTTTACACACGCACACACAGTCGTGCATAAATACACATCCATATACCTAAACAGACACAAACAAGCATAAATACGGAAATACCTACACACCTCCATCCATGCATGTTCGTACACACTTGCAGAAACATGAAAGCAAACATCCAGCCATGCTTACATACGGATGTGTATGTATGTATACACACACATACACATGTAAGTCTGTACAGCATATACATAACCATGTACATGCAAATACATCGTCTGCCCGTCCATAAATTTTCACTGCACACCCACGCTTCCGCGTTTGTATCCTTGTTATTTTATGTTTATCGTAAATTTTAAAGCGCATGTTTGAGAAGAGCACCGGAGACGCAGCAAAAAATGAGTGGGTGGAATTTAGTGCGAAAGTAGTGAGAGCTCGTTCTTGTGAGCGCGTGTTGTTGACAAGAGAAAGCTTAAGCTCAACAAGAGGCAAGAGAAATGACGTATTTCATTTTACTTGAAATAATTGCAGTAGTTAATCTGTTATTTCTTTAAGGTGTGTGAATTTTTGATATATTTTTATTATTGTAATGCTTTGCAAAGACGATTGTATTGCACGACTCACCGATAATTGTGATGTTCTTGCTGCTATTGTGTTTGTCCACACATACAAACACGCTAATGCACATGAGAAAGAACTACGTATGCAACTACGTGCATACGCAGAATGAAAAGAAAATATTTCTTTGATTGCACATTTGCTTTTTGCTTTAAATAACTTTATTTTAGATAAAAATGTTGATAATAGCCGTAAGCTTGTGTGTTTCTACAAATTCTTTCGCATGTCTAAGACAAGCAATCTTTATTTGATCATTAAAGCAGGCAATCTTTGAAATTGGCGCCCATTTTAGAAACATATTTAACACGTTCGAAAAGAAAAGAGACGTGGCTTTATGGCGCAGTCATTCAAGTACAATATAGATGGCTTCCTTTTGACAGGATCAAATCACTTGTACGGACCAGATCCACTTACTAAATTGACTTCGGTGGTTGGTACTGCAGCCAACCCAAAGGCCATCTGGAATATGCTTGCAAAGATGTTGGATCTCTGCTGGTTTAAGCTACTCTCAAATATGAGTGCGACTTTTATAAGACCAACGCAATTAATTGAAGACAAGGAAACCAGGAAATAGTATTGAGAGCACATATTTATTTCTTAAGTTTCCGATAAAAAATTTGATTGCTTATAACTTTCTTAACAGTTTGACCGCATCCAGCCAAAGTCCATAAAACTCAATTTGGAATGCCTTCGGACAAGTAAATCTCGAGAATTTCAAAAGAAACTTGGAAAAAATGTTTGCCAAATGTGTTGTTGTAATAACTCTTAAACGGCTTTAATGCTTTGCGGTTAAAATTAACGGGAAATTTCAGAAATGGGCCTTTCCAAATTCTTCTTAGAAGGACCAGCACTTAGGACCACTACACATGCAGTGCATTTTGCCAGCAAAATGCACACGCATGCGCTGTGGGTCGTTGGATGAGCTGCGAAGTGTGGTTTTGTATACGATTTGTTTGACATCAAAATTAGGAATGAAAAAAAGAGTTGTACCACATCTGTCTTCAGTATCAAGTAGCAGGAAACACTTTTACACCAAATCGATGCTAAATAAATATCCTTTTAGAATCTGCGAACTTAAATGTTGAGTGGAGAATTTCGTTTGACAACAGTGACGTGGCAGTGTTGGCATACATTGAGCGGTTTCAGAGATCCTAAAGCAATCAAGTCCACTATATCCTCAATTGGCATAATTAAGAATATCTCTCAATAAAGAGTTTTCGCTTTTAGTGGTGAGAAAAGTTAAATCATTTCGCACCCCATGCAACTTTCAATCAAACAGTATTCATTCATCATCGCAGTTATCCCCTTCTCCAATTACTCAAGAAACTGACAAATTCCTTTTTTATTGAGTTTCTGTGCGACCCGCAGTATATTCTTTCAAAATGTATTAAGTTTATTTAATAATACTCGACTCGCCAATATGAAGGTCGTCGCAAATAAAATTTTCGTGCAACTTTTCTAACCTTGTGTTCAGATTTGAAAACTCATTCAAGGCATTTAGATGCGAACCCATTCACTGAGTATTCAGACTTGTCGAACTGGCTTTTGCGTATATACTCATATAATATACACAGTTCGTACTAAACCCCCTACACATGTGATGCACAATGAACGAAAACTAAAATTGTTGTTTGCCCATATTCTTGTCATTTATTTCGTTTTGGCGCTTATTCGCTCAATTATATGTTGCCGACTTGTGCGGAGTCTGCGTATAATTCCGGTGCCTGAGAGCGACAAATATTCGAGCGCAAATAGGCTTGTGTGTGTGTCACGTCAGTTGTATTAGTACTATTTTATAAGGCCAATAAAGAAAGGATATTTGTTTTGTATTGGCGAGTTCGATGTGAACTAAAGGGTGTCAGCATGTGCGGAAGGAATTGGTAGATTAAATTTTTTCAATTCTGCCTGCATGCAGACCGTGTTGTCATTCGAACATGTCACAATTAGTCCTTAATTTTCTTCATAAGAAGTCAACAACCTTCGGAACGATTTCTGGCGAATATGCTTATGAAGATTGACTGGAAAGTTAAAATTAAATGCTTTAAATAATTCCATAAATACCTTTTCTTGGAAAAGTAAATAAACCGCCATATTTTATTGACGTGATACAGAGGACGTCCAATTGTTCGACTGATATGATGTCAGACCTTTTCGCAGTGCTTTTGGAAAATTCGTACTGTTGGGCCAATATTTTTCGTTATTTTATATAAAATAAAACATCAAATCCAAAACCACCAGCCAATTTGTTTATGAGTGAAGGGTCCCCTTCGTCAGATTCTTTAAGTTGTCTTACACAATAAGGCTTTCTTTTTAAATTGGCGAGCAGCCCTCCCTGGCAAAAACTTTCTTATTATTTGAAATTCAAGCGAAATTTCTAAAAAAAAATTGTTTTTGAAATTTTTCTTTGGGGGTTTTTGTTTGAAATTTTCCTTTTAATCTTGAATCTTACACTCGCATTTCACTTGGAACTTAGAACCACCCTTGGGAAGAACCCTTTAGTTTTTTCAAAATATTTAAAAATAATCTCTCAGTCACAATTCTCCTACTTCTTTGTTGCTGTTGTTTAAATCTCGCAGTCTCTTCGTTTTCCTTCTTTCTTCTTCTTTTTGTTGGCTGTGTAGCGAATTTTATTTGCTGTTTTCATCATCAACAAAAGCAGAGATGTTCGTGCAGGATACTTGGTAGAGAGCGCCATTAGTTTGTGTGTAACGTTTGCCGGTGACAGGCGAATTATATTTAGTATGTCTCTTTGATGTGTGTGTGTGTATGCGTGTTCGACAAAAATTCATATATTGGAGAAAAATGATTATAATGAAATATTGAAAGAAAAAAAATGATGTAGAAAAACCCGGAAAAGTGAAAAGATAATTGAGAAAATTAAATAAATGAAAAGAATCACTGCCCTTTTGCTAAAGAGAAAAGGGCTTTGAATGTAAAAATTATTTGGCGAAAACCGTCTCACACTGGCACTTCTTTCTTCCTTTGAAAATGTGTATGTGCGTGTAAATAATTTTTTTCTTCGGCTTTAATTTGACTGCCAAGTAAGAAAATCGATAATTCAGTACTGTATCTTACGGTAAAGGTGATCTGAGGCTGCACACAGAGGACGGGACGGGGACTACAACGGCAACAAAAACTTATGTAAAAGTAATAAGAAGAAACAGCGTACTTGTGTATGTGTGTATGCCTCCATGCATACGTGTCTGTGTGTGCGTGTGTGTTTGCGAGTATGTGTACTCGTAGAAAACTACGACGGTTACGATAAAAACGATGTAGTAGTATCTCGTATTCGTTTTGGTTTTCGTAAAGCCGCCCCGGTTTTTGGTAGCTGCTTGCTCACACTGTGTAAGAATGTTTGTGCCTTTTGTAGCAGCCTTATGTGCCGTTCGTAACTGCCTCCACAATTTATGTTAGTTTTTTATAGTTGTATTTTGCTTCTCCTGTTAATGTGAAACGTTGAAACGAGCGTAGTAGTAGTGATAATCATCACTGTGATGTTGTTCAAGTTTTTTGAACGTTCAGTGAGTTGACGTCGTGGTCGTTGTATCTACTACTATTTCGTTTAGGTTATTGCATCGCTGTTACTTATTAGTCCGGCTGGTAAAATTTTGTAGTCTTCGCAAAACTTCCCGACATACTACAAACATTCACTCGCATAAACAAACGTATAGACGGGCAGGTTGACATACACGCCAAAACTTACAAATAAATGTACACACAACTGCGACTCACTCACATAAATACAACTGGTTACAAGCGAACATTCGTACCAGCAGACAGACAAGACAGAAAAATATCACAGACAGAATACAGTGTCTGGCTTTTATGTGATGTATTTATACGAGTGTATGTGATGGATATGAATAAAAATATGTTCGTTTTTCTGTATGTGTAGAAAAGTAAAATAAAAAACAAAAAACAAAAGAAAATGTCTCGCAAAAGTTGCTGCTTGACAAAAAGACGTTAAAATTAATTTGAAATAAACGCGTTCATTCTGACAATTTAAACTCAAATTTGCAATATTAACAACTCACTGTTAGCCAAAGTGTAGATGCAAAATTTTGAATTTTGATAGTGAAAAAAGTTGTTTCTTAAATGAAGCTCTCAAGCTTTTTCAAAATATAATGCTAAAGATAGTTGGGAAGAAACAATCTTACCAACAACAGCAGTTATCTTCGTTGCAGCAACCAACTCAGCAAACACAACAACAGCAGCAGCAAATTTCGCAAGAGTCCAACTGCAAATCGGCTAAACTTTTTTTCAAGAAAAAGGTTGTGCTACCAATCGAATTATAAATTAGTTTTAAAGAAAAAATACTAACTCTTAAAATTGCAAAACACTTATTTATAATCTTGTGTGTATTGTTTATTGTCTGTGCGTGTGTTTTAGGGCGAATCAAATGACTCTGGTACCGAATCTGATGGCGACATCTTAGATGTGGATACTCAACATCATCGTTATTTAGAGTTGGATATGGAAACTAGTAAGTTTTGCTTTAATTATTTTAACATTTCTCATAACAGACCTCAAGGGTGGCTGGCATTATCAAGTTGCAGCAAAAATAAATCCATTTACATATTTAAATTACGAATTTGACTAACATTCAATAGCAAGTTGCAGGGATACATTTTCTTTTTGAATAACAAAAAGCAACTTGTGCTGAAGAATATGTCTGCTTTGTCTGCCTTGTCTGCCTAAAGCAAAAGGAAGAATTGTCATCAATCAAAGTATTTCAGTCAGTGTGTGCATATCCTGTTAGTTCTTAAATTCAACTAGGAAATTATTGTTAAATACTTGAAAATATGCAAATTAAATATTTCGGGTTCGACATTTATGAAATGTAATTGTAGGAAAAGTGGCGTAGTGAAGAGAATTTGAAACAGTTGCAAGTGACATCCGCTCCTTGTGCTTAAATTGTGGAAAAAAATTTCATCAAAATATGTTATTATTATTATTCGAGCTTTTAGGATTAATTATTGAGCTGAGAATTGGTATTTAGGCTCAAGTTCGAACCGGCGAATTGGCAAATTATTTTTTCATGTGTATCAAATTCGAATTTTGTTAGTTAATAGTGGAAGATACAATATTAGAATATGCCGCTCATTTACTTCTACAACGTCATAAGCCAAAAGATGCATTTTCAGAGAAAATGATGCAGAATAATCCACATATCGGTCTGGTTGTTGTGTAAACATTTCATTGAAATATCCTATATCCTTCAGTCCTGGGAGACATATTGGTTTTTAGATTTCTCTCAAGAGAAAAAGCAAAACAAGTTATTTTTTATTATTTATGGGGCGCTATTGAAGTGAATGAACGATATATATTGTCGCCACACCATTCACGGATTTTTGTTAAAATTTTTCCCATCTCAACGTGGTACTGCCACTGATTTCAACGAAGTACAATATGATATCCAATTATTCTTACATCCATCTTTAAGTTGACTCACTTTTGGTTAGTGCGAAATTTCCCAACCCTGATTAGCTACTAAATACAAATCTAATTGCACGGGCATAAGAGAACTAAAAGCTTTTCATCTCAGTGGACGATGGGTCTGGGAAAAGGAGACAGAAAGTGGAATATTTCGAACAATAGCCATAAGGTTGGGGGACTTAAAATCATGGAAAGCCAAACGTGCAATGAAATGGAATAACTTCATCTGAGAACAGGCTTAGAAGATAAATTCAGTTCTTAGTTCGACCATGAAAATCTCTTTTCTTTTCCAAACTCACTTCAAATACTTCAAGTGAAATGCACGTAATTTTTTTGATTTTATGAAAGCAAAATGACAATTCGTTAAGCAGTTTTGCCTAGTTAAAAACACGCACACACACACAAAAGTCCGGGATTATTTTATAAAAAAATGCTATTTCGATATGTTTTCGATCTTGGCTTTGAAATTTTTATTTTTAATACGCGTGCGCAACTCTGATTTGTAAAAACGTTGCTTATGTTGTATTTGAAAAATATAATGGAATTGTATTTTTTTTATGGTGGCGTTGCTAAATTTTGCACAAAATCAAAACACATTCAAAATTTCGTTTTAAAAAATAATATATTTTCATTCCTTAAACAAATTCACCAGAACAGTTACTCCCAATAATAGGACTTGTACAATTTTTCAAACAAATTTTTCTTTCAATCAGTCAAATTTATGAATTATTTAATTGAGAGAAATAAGAAATAAATTATTGAAATGTACTACTTCGCGGAAACTGTCGTAGTGAGTTAATAAAACACTTGTGCCAATAAAATGATTAACTGTTTTGTTTTTAGTAAAAATTCCTATTCAATAAGCAAAACTTGAAATACATGATTCATTTGGGCATGCATGTCGCCTACGCACCTGGTATAGGATTTTGAAAGTTTGAATATCAGAAAATATTGCCTAATTGAAAGAAGTTGTAACGTCATAAAGGAAAAAGTGGGGGTTCTATTTAGATTTCAATAACAATTGAAATTGTAACCAAATTAACTGAAATATTTAATTGAAAGTATTTCTTTTTCTATTAAAAAAATTTTTAAATGTTAAAACGTTTCTGTTGAAGAACTCGCTTGGAATTCAAATAAAGGAACACTGATTTGTTTTGACGCAAACCATCTTTTACGTCTGCCATCCTGGTACTATTTAGAGTTTTGTGTGTTTAAGATTGCAGCTGGTTTGAATGCCGGAGTTCAAACGCAAATATCGGATATTCTAAGTCAACTGATGTAGAAGAAAAAGCTAAATATCGTGCTCGATCCTCTGATTAGAAAAGCCCACTCAAAATAGAAAGAGCGAGATAATAGTTTTTTGTATTTAGGACGTTTTAGTAGTACATGTTTTTTGCAAAAATTCGCAAGTTATGGCTGGGCGATCACGATCAAACCTCTGCCACCGCACAACATCCTGGCTAAAATATATATCTGTTGCATATTCATTGCTAATCTTCATCATGATTTTTACATTATTTGCACTTGAAGGACTCTAGACAAGATCAAAATGCTTGACAAATTTTTTTTTTGTCACAAGTGAAAGTTTCTTAGTGTACGTGACACCAACGTCAAGCACACTTACAAGTGCTTGACAGCAAACGTTTTGAGTGTGTCTAAGAGTCTTTTAGAAAACCAATTCATCAATTTAATTGAGATCGCTTATTTTAAAATGTTTCCTAAACTGTTTCGTTAAAGGTTTTAGTTCCTACACCGATGCAAACTCTCCAACCGACACAATTTGTTCACCAGAATCTTCTGCGATGATGTGTAAATCCCACCTTCAGTACGATCAGCACAGTTCCGAAGAAGAACTAGAGGTTATAAATGGACCTTCTTCGGTGGCAGCTGCAGAAGCTGCTGCCAGTAATGTATTGACAGTACGTGGTACATCATCGTTGATATCAGAACGTGGATCGTCATCGCTAGATCCTGATGAGTTGCAAGGTGAAGTAGCTGGTTTAAAAAGGTCTAGTTCAACGTTGGTGGAAAATCGTAAACGTTCATTGGCCCACAGTTCAGATGACGACGTAAGTAGTTCACAAGTGTAAGAAATGTAAGTTTTTATAAATTTTTTACCTTCTTTGTGCAGTTACGAAATTTTTTGGAGCCGATCTTGACGCCTGTCAACTTTCGCACATCACCGCCTTTGGAGGCTTTCAAGCCAAATCGTAGCCACATGTATCGCTCGACTACGCCACTCATTTTACAAGAGGCACGATGCGGTATTGAAAATATTAAGTTATGTGATAATAGTGTTAATGATGAAAATGGTGGAGAAGGAGGTAATTTTGATGGTAGCGGCAACAACGGTGATACCTCCTGTGCCATGGGCACCGAGGATGAAAACACCGAAAATGACGAGGGCACAGCCAGTAGCATAATAAAAATGAAGATGAGCAATTCGACGAGCAGCCATCATATTTATCAACCTCAAGCAAAACATAATTTTCATTTTAATAGTTCGCGCAGCAGTCCTGCCTCCACGACTGGTCTCGATGTCGAGGTGAGATCGGTTAGTCCACCGGCGAAACTCTTCCATTGTGCAATATCACCCAGACGCCGACCCATGCGCACACAACACAACTCACAGCGGCTACAAAGACCGCACAGGCCATGTTTAGATTTCGATAAAATGCAGCAGGTTAGTTTGTAATGTAGCGCCAAATCAAACAGAACTAAATTATATAAAAAGAAGTCATTCATCTCCTTTGACAACAACACCACCACTACCACCATCATCACCAACAATATCATCACCAACAATAACAAAAACAACAACAATAACACAACCGGAATCATCTCAGCGACTGCAACAATGTTTCCAACTAAAACTTTGACCAACGACTGTTGCGTACCCAAAACCATCACAAGATGAAAGATCTTGTGGTAACTGGTTTTTCGACATTAAAATCGCCAGCGGCTGTCAGTCTGCTCCAACAGCTGTTTTTCTAACTTTCAAAACAGTCGCCCTACGTGTACCGTTCGTCGTTTTAGAGGTTGGTATGTTTTTGATGCAAAGTGTAACTTCTTTTAATAGCAAAGACTCTCTATCCATCTCTCCCTGTTTCTCAAAAACCAAACCCACGCCCACTTATAACATACTCACATTTACATATAAATAAATATATTTATATTAAAGCAAAAACAAAAACAAAAACAAAAAAGTGAAAAAATAACAAAAACAAAAACAGTTTAACTAATATTACTAGGTAATATTGTATAAGTTAAAAACAAATGCAAAAACAAAAACAAAAACAAGAAGAAAAAGGATATCATTATTATTAAACTTATTTAACTACAGGTTCTGTTTTACATATTATAAACAATTTAATTTAATATAATTACTAGTAACTTTAATTCAACTTGTGAATAATTTTGGACTTCAATGTTGTGTCTCTTTTAGAGAATAACAAAAAAATTATAAACAAAAAATGGATATTGAATTAAATTAAAAAAGAAATTAAAACCAAAAACTTTCAAAGTCGGAAGCTTTTATCATGTTTGGTGTTTGCAATGATTGAATTATCTAGAACATTTATTATTTTCTTATAAACCATCAATCCACTCATTTGAGCCATTCAAAGCGAGCTTGTATGTTCTCCTATCACCTATTTTTATATTGATTGATGTCACGATCAATTGTTATTGATTTTATTCTTTATTGATGATATCACCTGAAAAGTTTTATTTTAACTGCGATCTCTTCTAACAGAAATTTTAATTTGTTATTTTATCAAAACTAATTATAAACATGTAACTTATGTATTGCTTGTGATAGCTGTTTGATGTATCTATCTTCCTCTCGATTTGTTGTTGTTTGTATTTGTGCAACAATGTTTGTCATTTAAAATGCAAATAACAAGTTCAATATTTTGAAAACTCTTCTTCATTCCACGTTATATTTTTCATGCGCACAACAATCTACCTTAAATTTAAAAAAAAATGTTGAAAGTTACCAACAACATACCGGTCATATAAAAATGTAATTTTCTTCCAAGAGTATACAAGATATTCAAATGAAATTTTCCACAGCAGCAAGAAGTTATGAAACCATTGAAATAAATGAGCGATCAACTATTTTGAATCGGACAAAATTTGTTTTAAATCACAAAATGGTTTTCTGTGCATTTTGGCCAAAAGACAATTATAGGCAAAATCAAGAAGGTGTCTATGAAATTTTGATTTTATATTCCAAAGAAATGTGCTTAAAGCTCTCAAAACTATTTGACTGCTATCGTAACCATTAGCTCCGGCCAGCGATTCGAGTTTTCAAAAGCTTCAATTCTATTATACTTCTCTATGCTCATAGTTTGCAAAGTTTTCTGTTTAACTAATAGCATTATAGTTAGAAAAAAGATATCGCCACCTAAAATTCACAAGGCCGTAAATGACAAAAGTAATTTTCATTATAGTTAATCAAAAATTATATTGTTTATGTTAATTAAGGTCTTTTCGGCTTTAAGTATTTAGTTCCGTAGTGATTTCGAAACTGAAAAATATTTTAGAATTTTTGACAGCAAAACATAATAAATATTGACTTTTATACAAACGGCATGAAAATGTAAAAAGACTATTTCAATTCTGGTGTTTTATGTCGAAAGTATATGAAGTAAAAACAAGGTATTTGTGGTTCGACAGAGAAGCTCGGTTAGGTCTATGAAACAATCCAGATTACCAGTAAGGGCTATGTAAATTTTATTATTATTAGTATAGTTAATGGTCTCAAAGCATAGAATACATGGTTGACTGCTGTGTAGCACACTGCCAAAGGAAAATCAATTCCGCTTCCAATAGAAAAAGTACGTACTTTTGAATACTAGTAACAGTGGCTCGTGAGACACGAGAAACATGCGGCCAATTCGTCTACACTATATTTTTATTTTTATGAATGGCATCTAAAACATGCTGACAATGTCAGTGAATTCTTTTTGAAGACAAACTCGATTAGTGTTGCAATACATTTTGGATGAGCTCAGTAGGAGTGTCTATGTGGTGCTACTAATTTCAAACCAATTTTAATGAATATAAGCTGATATATTTATTTCAAATAACTACAAGTTCTTAATTGCTCAGTTATTTTTCAATGTAAATATATTAGAATGAAAAGAAATTAATTATTATAACTGGTTTGAAAATGTGTAAATAGCAGTATTAGATTTTGTAAGTAAGTTATATGTCTAATAAAAATGAGACTTTAAGTTTTGTTGTTATTGAGATGATATTTCTATTTCCAATTCGTTGTAAGAATTAGTTTTCGGATAAAACAAGAACCATGCAAATGTGTACTACATATCCCAATCAAACGTTTTTGACTACTGATAAACACGTGTTTAGGAGCAGATGATTCACGAGTTAATTCTTCTGTGAAATTCTTCCACACCACCCCGAAAGTATTAACTGTAGAAACAATTGTTTAATAGACGTCCAGAGATTATCTAATGAGGTTTTCAAAAAGCTTCAGACTCTTACGTAGAGATTATTCTCCAACTCGTGAAACGTTAACCCGCCAAAGGTTCTATCGATGATGATTTTAAGTATTTTTCGAACATGAAGTTTTTATACTTGTTTTTATTGTTGGTCGCCAGATCATCATCAAAATATTCCTTTAGGGATTGTCAAAGTCCTCTTTTCAAATACATAAACATTTTTAAGCTCTTTCAATGATTCGAAAACTTAAAAATAGTTTGGAACTAAATTAGCTTCAAGTCCAGGAAATCTTTTTATTTCTGCTGGATTAATGTCTTTTGAAGTGTAGGAAAAAAGAAGTGTTATAATACCAACAGCAAAAATCAGTTTGCCATACAATATGACCAATTTTAGATCCAGTTTCAGTTTGGAATTTTCGTTCTTAAGCCATTATTTGTTTTCTATCATTTTTCTATTGTAATGCTTGTGCAATAAACTGTTAAACCGGTCAATATATGTTACTATATGTTGTTCTTCAATAGAGACTGAAAAGTGTATGTATAATTTTTCATATATATGTAAATACTAAAGAGAAATCAGCTAAATTTGTTGAATTAAACTTGTATTTGAAATTAAACTTATAACTATTGTAATAATTATGATTATTTGACTTAACAATTTATGGTCCCAAAAATTATTATTTGATCTCAAGTTCTTGTGTTTTGTAATGACTAAAAATTTGTTTTTCATTGTCCCTCCCTCATATTTCATTAAAAAAAGAGAGAATTAACAAATTAATTATTTCCTTTCAGAGAATAAAACAAAATAAAATTATTAAACAAACAACAAACAGAAAAATAATATCAAAAATCGTTCAAAAAAATAAACAAAAATGTTTTAAATAATTGTAAAGAAAAAAAATCATGAATTAAAAAATAAATGAAATAACTGCAATAAGAAGAAAAAATTTAAGAAAAAATTAAATATTTTCCAGTAAAAAATATTAAGAAAATAAAATGAAAAATATTAAGAAAATTTTAAAGATTTTTTAAGAAAACCAAACACCTCTACTCGAAAACAAATAATAAAAAATATTAAAATATATTGTATGTAGTTTACAAACTTTACCATACCATACAGATCGTATCGTATTGTACTGTGTGTATATGAAATGGATGATGATTTTTTTAAATAAAACAACCAACCAACAAAAACATAAAAACCAACCAATCATTAGACAGTCGACAACCAAATAACCAACCGATATTTAACGGAACAAGGAAATATGATTACAACTAAACAAAACAAATTATTAACAACAAAACAAAAAATATAAGTAAACAGAATATTTAATAATTAATTTAACATTATGATTAAAACAAAAGAAATAATTCGTACTTCATTTGTTTTAACATGCTCAAACAAGATTAACAAATAAAATGAAAACATATTTTTTCACTATTATATATATTTAAAAAATAAAGCAAATTAAATAAGTACATAACAGGCAAATGATAAAGGAAAACTCTAAGATCCAAAAGTATAAATAAATAACTGAAATTATAACCGGAAATCACAACTATATGATAATACAACAACAAGAACAACAAAAACAATAAACAAGAATAACGACAAACATGCGTATACATATTTACATACAACATAATTCACATTTAATATTCTTAATAAAAAAAAACTAAAATTGAAACACAAAAAGAAAGACATGTTTGAATAATGTAAGAGAAAAATACTATGATTGTATTCGTTCCATCTTTTGCGCATCAAATCGGAATATACGAAAGCAATTTTTGCTGTTGACGACAGGAAATGTACGAGAATAGGATCAAATTGGTTTCTCTAAGGACGATCGCTAGTTTGTTATCAATAAAACCTTTTAAGGCAAGTTGGTGATCATTAAAGCCGTAAACGAGAATGTAACTCTCATCGACTTGGAAAGCTCTCATTAATGTTGTCAGTCGTATATACGACAATCAGCTATTGTTTTGTATCAGAGGCAACCATATCCCCCCATGACTACACGTTTCATTAGGGGTAGCATAAAGTAATTTGAACCAAGTTTTAAGATTTCTATTTATAAGTTTAGTAGAGAAAGCGCTAATAAAAAAAATTAAATCTTTAATAATTCCAAGTGACAGGCCTCAGGAATGAGCTACAAATGAAAAAACTAATTTTCCGATTTGGTCTACCAGAACTACATACTGCCATAATATCTTGGCGTGTTACATGTTGTGTGGTTTGATCTGAAACTTAAATTCCTTCACATGTATCTTACATATTTTTGTTGGGATCTAAATATTATTCCTTTGTTAGCAACATTGCATTTTTTTTGGGAATATTTATCTAGATTTCAACGAGTAAACCGCTAACGGTAGGCCTTCGCCATCCTGCGCTTTTACTTGTTAAAGTAAAAGCGCACATGATTTGTGAACTCTTCCCCAATATGATGTCCGAACCACCTTTTGTCAAGGTAACCACTTGAATTGAATACGAGATATCTTCTTATTATTGATATATAACAAATCACTGTCTTTCTACTTATTTCATCGTATTTATGCTGAGCACACAAACATATATTTCTGCAAAAATATTAATATCCTCAATGTTTTGCCTACAGTCAGTCTACAGAAACAAACGTACTTTAAAAATCGTATATTAAAATTCATCAACTAGCTTTTTGTCTCTCCACTTCTGTAACAGTGAACGCTGCTTAAAGTGGCACTCCCAAACACCTATTTTGCTCGTACATTATTTGAATGTTGGTAGTTGTAAATATTTGTGAAAAAATACATTAGAAACATATTAAAGCAGAGAAAGTCAATGTCATTTTAATTTATAGAATGCAAAACTCAAAAAAAAACTTAAACATAAAACTAAGTAACAAAATTTTTTAAGCCAACTATTAAAGGACAAACAAATGCCCAACAAGAATTATGTTCGAATTGTGTTTTTTCTATAATTGTCCTATTTTAACAGCTTTATCAAAAGAATTGCAAGAACTAAAGTAAACAACAATATATTCCAAGCAATTTTCGTTTTGTCAAAACAACAGCAACAAGAAAAATAACACAGACACCAGCTATAAAAACTATAGAAATTCTCCCCCCCACTCAAATAATTTCTTTGTTTTTTTTTTTTTGAAATATAATAGAACGACTTACACACATAGATTTTGTTTAAATATTTGTAACGGAACAAAGGAAATATTAAATAATCTTAACCATATTCTCAATTATTTGCACATTATTTATAACTAAAAGAAAACAAATGGAAACAATTTAATAAGAAATCCCCGTGATGACTTTCAAGTAAACACAAAACAAATAAACAAAAATAAATAAAAACATTAAAATAAATTTAATTCTTGCCAAAAATGGAAAATTATTCAACTCAATTATCCCATAACAAAAACTGCATCCAACTTTCACTTGAACATTTTATGCATTGAATCTCTCATGAACCTATTCTGAATCCTACTTCCTACCCAAAACTATCAGACACACACACACACACACACCCCTTCATATTCGCAAAAACCCAATGGAACAACTTTATATCATCTCTATCATCATTAAACAAAAAACATATTTAAATCAAATCTTTTTGAATCACAAACCGTAATAAAAACCATTAGAAAAATAAATTTTTGAAAATGAAAATTTATTTTCTCACAATATTTCATTGTATACTGAATATAAAATCCATTGAATTCTTTTAATTATATTTTTAATGAAAGAAGGAAGGGAATTAGAAACTAAAGCTAAAACACAAAGTAATGTAAACAAGTCTATGTACGAGTGTATGTATGTATGTATGTATCTACTACATATGTATGTATGTTTTAAGCAAAATTCATTTTCGGTTTCAACTTTTGGTTAAGCATTGATTTCTGAATTTTTAATTATAAAAACAACACAAGAATAAACATTGAATTTCATTGACTGAATATAAAAATAAATAACAAAAACAAAAGTTAAATCGTAGTTTTTTAAGTCTTAAATAATATATAATAAATTATGGAAAACAAATAAATAAATATATATATATACATATATATTAAAATTATATATATAATTGTAAAAGAAAAAATAAAAAAGATGTGAGAAATAAAAAATTAAATAAAATAAAACTCATCTACAGTGTACATATAATTAAGTACAAGTGCAAATAATAAAGGAAGCTCTGCAATAGCGAAAAAATCCAAAAAAATATTCACAACAAGTCGTTTTATTTAATTTATATTTATATTAATATTTTTGAGGAACTCTGTCCCAATTTTAGTAACTAAAATGTTTTCATAAAATTTTTAGGTGAAGGATGCAATTAGAAGCTTTTAATTGCATACCAAATATGGCGTTGATTCCGACAAGTTATGCAACGATAAGTCCACCTCTTCGTCTTGCATCACCAAATAAAAAATAGGACGCAAAGAATATCATCAAAAGTTATTTACAAAATCTTATAAACAATTTTCATTTACTGACTAGAACCAAATCTCATTGATCTTTTCGCATTATACAAAAAGGGAAAGTTATGGGAAACCCTAATGACCATTTTCAAAAAAATACTCTGAACTGAACAATCAGTCTGATCTATAATTCACTTGATATCAAAGCATTTGGCCGTACCTGTCTTATTCGTATCATTTAAATTCCCTCTTGACTGAAATTTTTGTCTTTGCAATTTAGCTTTTTATTTTATACTTCACTAACACTATCAAACTCACGATTTGTATCAATGCAACAAACAACTAAACGAAAGGGAACAAAGAACCCGCAACAACTTTTCACTCGCGCGATATATAATTTGCATAAACATAATTATTCTGAATTCTACATCATTTTGCACTCATAAATCTTCATCATTATTTCACAATGATTTAGTAATCTTCTCCAGCACTTGCATTATACTTCCGAACCGTGTGAAAAATGCGCTGAAACTAAACAGAATACGACTGTTCAAAAAAGCTTTTTATAGTGACGGTGCGATCGTGGGAAAGGGAAATATAGTGATTTTAATAGAAAAAATTATATATATAGGAAACGCATACACATGCATACAGACACTATACACTCGCTATAATTTTGGCAGAGTGCCCTACAAAAAGACAAAATTTACTGGACCTTAAAAAAATTTTTACCAACCAGTAAAAATTTACTGCTTTCTAAAACTTCATCAGAAAGCACTTAAATTTATTGCTAATGTAGATATTGAGAATAGATATTAAAACCTTTGCGCTTCTGCAATGAAGTATATGCCAGCATTACAGATTCCCTGATATCAATTTCCTATAGAGATTATAAGTAAGTTCACTGAAAGAATATTCATTAAGCAGTAAAATTTTTTCATTAGCAAGTAAAAGTCTACTAATACTGCTACAAGCAATGCATTGTTGTACCGTAAAAGTTAACGAATTTTGTTGTTGTTTTATTGTTTTAATCATTAACGGCCTGCATATGCATGCATGCAAACACTTTCCTGCTTCTCTTCATCACAATACAAATTTTCAACTGTTTCCGTAAGACTTCTTGTAATATATTTGCGCACAGGTATTCGCCTCATCACCCACACACTCTCTCTCTCACGCTCTCACATTTTGTAAACACGAGTACATAAAACAGCTTTTAGAACTGTTGCTTTTTGCATTTTCTTTTTGGTATCAAAAAAATTCAGTTTTGTCGCAGTTTTCATACATTTCGGTTGTTCGGTAAAAACGTCAGTGCAAATCGAATTTTATTGGCAAAATATTGGAGGAAATATATATATTTTCAGATAAAAGTAGTTAGTAAAGTATCGGTAGTTGTGTGAAAAAAGGAAATTATTAAAAAGTAAATGCATACAAAAGCAAAAAGTGTCGAAAGTTATTCAAGTTGTTGCGCCGGTCGCTGTTTCTCTTTTGTGTGGCCGTTCGTTGCATGAATGAAGGGTTTGTTTATCTTTGCAGTGTTAATTTAGAGGTTATAATGAAAAAGTCAACAGAAAATTATGTCGAGTATAAATTTAAATGAAAGTGTTGTGTTAGTTGGCTTATGATAAATCAAATAAAAGGCGTTGAATATAAAAAGTTTGTGTGATTTAATAATAAATAATAGTTTTAAGAAAGTGAAGCTGAAAATATCTGGTGAAGGTAAGAAAGATATTATTAATTTACTAGTAACACTTTTTCATTTTCTTTGTTTATCATTGATGGATAAATATAACCGAAAACATTTCAGCTTGAATATCATATTATTTGAAATGCCTGTGTTTACAACGAACTTACTGTCTACTCTCCCTGTTGATATCAAAATTGCAAATAAGAGCTTATATAATATATATCCATATTGTGGATCCATGTGTAATAATTAGCCCAGGTGGCTGTATTGAAATTTCGATCGATAGCAGTTCGGCCACAGAATCTAGTCTGTGTGTGTACCAAATTTAATTGCAATCCATTCTTCTGTGATTCAGCAATAATACTCTGAGTTATTGTGCATGCAATTTAGCCACAGACTTGCTACAAAACACTATCGTCTCTCCGAAGCGCTCTACTTGGGTCCAGTGACCACATGGTCTGTGGTTAATCACATGCTTTTTACGTCTGTTTTGTTTTTATCAATAATAATGGATATATTGAAGTCACACTTAAGAATTTATTGATGTAATGGAAAACCAATTGCCAATGAGCAGAAATTTCATTTAATTGCTTTACATACATTTCTTCATCATGTATAAAACTTATTTATTTGGCTACAATTAAAACTGTACAATTCGCTTAAGATTTATAAAAATGTGTAATACTAATATTCATGTTTGCGTGTGTGTGTTTTGTTTTGGTCAAAATAATAAATTAAACTTTCTACATAAAATATGTTTTTAATAATGACTACAAATGAAGCGAATTCTTCATTTATTACACATCTAAATCGTTATCCTTCTTCGCTAGTAGTTCCTGTTTTTGTTTTTTGCGCTCATGAATGCGCTGATGACGCCGCAAATCACCAGAAACACGAAATCTTTTGGAACAAACATCGCACTCATATGGTTTTTCACCTGTTGGAAGAAATTAAGTTTTATTTGAAAATTTTCATGGAAAATATGTGAAGAACAAACACATCTAGTTTGTGAATTATTCTTACCCGTATGAATTTTACGATGATTTTGCAAATACGTGCTGGCACGAAATGTTTTTGTACAAAATTCACATTTGTAGTTTCGTTCACTAGTGTGTATTCGTAAATGCACTACCAACGAATATTTGCGTGAGAAAGCTTTACCACAAAATTCACACTGATGATTTTTTTCGGAGCTGTGTATTGAAATGGTATGATATTTCAAATCTCCCCATTGTCTAAACTTACGATCGCAGTGTCCACATTCAAAGGGTTTGTCGCCAGTATGCGTGCGCGTATGGGCTTTTAAGGCACCAATAGCAAAGAAGGATTTATCGCAAATCTCACATTGATGTGGCCTCAAGCCGGAATGTGTGCGATTATGATATTTAAGTGCATTGCAAGAGTTAAACACGCGTTGGCATTTATTGCAGATGTAACGTTTACGTTTGCCGTTTTCATTATTGGCATCGTTTTCCAAACAAATTTCTTCGCCATTGTCATCGAAGACACTTTCGTCACAATCTTCAGTTTTAATACGGTTAAAACTTTGAATTTCTTCCCCTTTATCCAAAAGAGAACTGTACTCGTCATCGCTATCTTCGTTTTCTTGATGGAAGGCTTCTTCCGGATCAAGCTCATTGCCACTTAATGTGTCTTCGCAGTTTGGGTAGGGAATGTCGGGAGTTTCTTCAATTTTAATATGTTGCACTTGTAGAATTTGTTGCTCAGTAATTTGATGCGACTGTAAAGGGGTTTGATGCTGATCTTGAACAAAGCAATGCTCATTTGAATGCAGGGAAGTTTGTGCGTGTGGAAATTGGAGGCGTAAGTCCTCATCGTTTCGTACTGGCTGTGTAAGTATTGGCGGTGGTGGATGTGTAGATGGTTGAAGTTCCGGGGGATTATCTAATTCTCTGTGCATTATTTTTCCAGTTGCTATATGAGGCTCTGGTTCCATAAGAGGGACTGTGGCATCGCTATTTAAAATTGGTGCAAATTGTCCCGAAAATAGAACATCGCAAAACGGCTTTGTTTTCAAATCAATGCCATTGAAACAGTTGTTTGTGAACCTATTCAACATGATAAATTGATATCAAACTTTCTCTCCGGTAAGACTAAATTTAAATTTTGCTTACCAGTGTGGTCTCACCCCATTTGAGGTGGGTGTCATTAGATCCATTGTATCACAGGTGTCTTCGATTAGAACCTTATCTCTTATGCCTTCTAACATATCTTCTGTGTCGCTGAACTCTTCAGATACTAGGTTTGGTGTAGTTTGCTGCTGCTGTTGTGATTGCTGCTGCTGAGGTTGATTGTGTTGTTGCAGGGAAGATGTCGCAACGTTCATTGTTGCTTCCGCTAAGGCATCAGATTCATGCTGATGATGTTGGGGCTCCATTACCACACGCACAGAAACAACTTCGCCGCCTTGGGTAAAATTTTCAAAAGGGAAGTGAACATCTTGGAAGACTTGATCAAGTCCGTCAGTCTACAAAAAATAGTTAAACGCAATAAAAGTCGTTCACGGTTTAGTAAAATTTTTATAAATTATAATTTTATATATTTTAAAATTCTATTTTTAATTTATTTATTATTTCCATGAATAGAACAATAACCAAATATTTAACAAAACATTCAGATTTCTATTTGAATAGCAAAACTTAAGTTTTACGATCAAAGTACAGCACTGACCGATTTAAACACAAATATTCCAGAAGTGTACAAATGTACACAAGCCAGTTCTTTCAACACGCTGAAAATTTGATTTTCAAAAAAAAAGCTGATAGCGTGTTTAGTTTAATAAAACTTTTAATTCAATATAGAAAACAATATAAATAACTAAAAAAAAGTTGTACTCGGCTCATTTTTATAGATTGAGTGAAATTTCAAATTGTTAATAACAAATCATGGCGTAAATACCTTTTTAATGGAACATAAATCGTCCGTTGTTTTTACTGGACCCAAAACATCTAAAGTTGTCTTCATTGCTGCCAAAAT
This sequence comes from Linnaemya vulpina, assembly GCA_963675445.1. Lineage (NCBI taxonomy): Eukaryota > Metazoa > Arthropoda > Insecta > Diptera > Tachinidae > Linnaemya > Linnaemya vulpina. The sequence continues at coordinate 117,400,834 of OY776276.1, read as the reverse complement.
TGTATCGGGAGTTGATGGCTCATAGTGTTGTTTCAGATGAGCGAAAAACTCTAATTGGGAACAAGTAGCATGACCACAAATTTCGCAGCGAAATTGCTGCATACTAGCAGGCACCACCAATTGATCAACATGAGGTAATTTGTGATCATCCAATGGTACATTCAATCGCAGCTCTGAATCACAGTGGTTTATTTTTAGTTTGCGGGAAATACGTTTTTTGTGGGGCAGGACTTTGCGCGAACTAAAACGTGATATATCACAGTCATCATCAATAGTGGTATCCTTAAAAATACAATAATTGAAAGAATTTCATATAGAATATAGTAGAGCACATGACTCACATCCAAACTGACATTGGCATCAGTTAATAATAGCTGCTGAACAACTTTAACACCATTATCCTCATCAGCATTAACAGAGCCTACCGCTGTACTAAAAGCCTTTTGCACCGGCATGAGAAAATCATTATTTAAAGGTATATATACTGAATTTGGCGGTGTCTTGCGTGGTTCAGTTGAATGCTGGTGATCGTCATGGCCCACGGGAAATAAAGTATTATGAAAGTGTAAATCAGTCGTTAGATTATCAGCATTATTATGGCTGCCGTTCTCTGACTTTGGGAAATTCATTAAATCCATTATAAAATGATTGGAATCCCTCATATACTCCGGTGCCAAAAGTGTCTGCAAAATTAATAATAAAGAGAGTCATTTTAAACATGATGACTGCAATTTCACTTTACATGATCTATAAATTCTTGTTCCTTGCGTTGCATAATTTCCTCCATGGTCTCAATATTGTTAGATTCTTTTTGCACAAATTTTCCCTTTAAATCCTTTAAAATAGAAATTCCATTTGGCATTTAATGCCACTGCAGCCATATATTTATTTTTATCTATTGCGGTAAAAACTTACAATTTCATTGTTCTTACAATGGTCCTCGAATCCATTGTACTCGTTTAGTTCCATAATATTGCCCTGGTTGCACCAAAAAAAAAACTTTGCTTATTTCTAATCAATCTGGCGATAATTTTAGCCAAGTAAACAAATAGAACATTAAAGACAAATAATACACAGGTGAACTGTCAAATAAGAGTGAACAGAGATGTACGGTCATAGAAGCATTTCAAAACAGCTGTTACCAAGTAATGCCAAGCTCGTAAGACACAATTGTGCAGCATATCTTAGGGGTTGTATAATGGCTTTGCTTCAAACGCACAGAGCTGCCACATATAAAAGATGTCGTTCATATTGTAGGCAAATTTTGAAGGCTGGTTAACAGTCTAGGCGACATGTTTGAATGGATGTGTGCACTAAAGAGCTCCTGCGCAAATATTTTGAAAGTTCTGTGTTCTATGGAATCAATAACTTCATTGGGAAGAAATATAATATATTAAAACAAAACCAGACTAGAATAGCAAAAGCAGTGAGTGCAGAAAAACACCGTGCAAGTCACAATCGAAACATTCAAACATGTTTTAAAACAGTTATGATGTTTCACTTCATACCTTCTGTTTTAGTGAAATTATGTTCCTTCTTCAACATTTTCATTTTATATATATATATATTTTATCTTGCCGGTAGACCATTTTTGTTGTGTTTGTGCAGGGCTTTAGTATGTATGCACATATTTACGTCTTTGAGAATCCTATACTGTGTTGATTGACGTTGTATATTGTTCATTTATTTCCTACACTTGTAATTTATTAACTTGCAGCAGTAAAACTGCAAAGCGTTTTGGGCTGCAGCTACGAACTCTGAAAATATCCTTCCTGTTGGTTGTGGTTGCTTACGAGCTATTGATAAACTTGATATTTATATAATAAAAATGTTTTTACGGCATTGAAAAGAGGCTTTCGAATAAAGAATGGAACTTTGTAGAGTTCTACTGGTGAACTACTGCGCGAGTAACTGGTTTCTCAAGAGGTCGAGTGTGTTGAACAAGAGTTGATATCGACATGTTGTTCTGTAAGAAAATATGCGCACGTTGCCAACTGTAATATTGATCACATGTCCTTTCCAGTATTTATAAAAATTCATCGGTTATAGAAATTTAATGTACAACTTGTGCTTCCTGTGCTGCTGTTCTGCTGTTCTGCTTTTATAAAATTTATTGACTGTTTCCCTCAAAACAAAAACAAAAACAATAAAATGCACAATAAATACCAATAAAAGTTCATAAAATGAATTCCAAAAAAGGCACTAAATTCTCAAAAGAGGCAGTTAAAATTAAACCACTCCATATGGACGCAAACGTTGTGGCTCTCAAATGCTTGTCTTTCATTCATGATGTTGTCATGTATCCCGCGTGTGTGTGTGTGTGTGATAATCCTGAAATGGCAGTAATAATTTAAAATATTTTAGGTCATTATGGATCAGTACTAAAGCCAGCCAAAAGCAGACTGATGGAATACAATTTACCACACGATGCTCCAGCGAATCTTTTGTATGTTTGTGAGTATGTGGCGGTGTGTTGGTGGCAGCAGCGACAGAATGTTGTGTTACAATTGTTGCGGGCTGCTTGTAAATAATTTTTCTTCGTTGGAAGAGGGGATAGTGAAAATGTTTATTTTTATTTATTTTTATGAGCGTTTTGAAGTGTTAATAATCCACTTAATGTTTGTTTTACAAGCTGTTGTTCGTATTAATTGTGGATTCGTAACAACTTGTAAACGATTGAAATGAATTTTATTTTGGATGGGATGTGTGCTACTGAATCCCCCAGTTTAACCTTTTCTTTTTATCAGTGAGTCGTTGGAAGAATTTTAGGCTGTTTTAAAACAAAAATTATCGAATGAAATTCAACATGTTCCATTTAACGAGATCTCAAAGCGGAGTTGTGGATTCTATTTCCTCTAAAAACATTGTCCTATTTCACTACTGACAACAGAAGAAGGGTTGCTGCGCACTCTACTTCTGTTTTCCCCTCCCACTTGTAATTAGAAAAATTAAGTCAATTTGCTGTACAACATTTCCAGTTTATTTATTTATTTTTTTTTTTGTGGCTGCCTGGTCTTTAATTTTATGATGTTTTTTATGTCTAATCATAAATAAGATTTTAAAAGATTAAAATTTGTTTAATAAACAATTATTAGGTCATAAAAACTTTCAATCGATAAATAAATTTTGTTGAATTAAAGAAAAAATTATTTTCCGTATGGAGTTGTCACAACCCAGCAAACAACTGTGGATCGGACTTGAAATATTTTGAAAATAAATCATTTCCTTTTGAATAAGAGTGAGAATGCGACTTCAGTTGGCTCAACAGCGAATCAAACAAAACAAAAAACGAACAGCAGACCTGCGGAAGCTTCACTGGCCCCTGCCAAAGGAGTAACAGAAAGAGTTTCAGAATTGGAACGATACATTTCCTTTTGCAATAAATTTATTGAAACCTCCTCCAGAAATCAGTGTCCACTGTTGTGGAAAAGTGTTCCTCTATAAAATAGTTTCATGGAATTATAAAAATTAAATATTGATTACAAAAATATCTGCAGAAAAGTCTTCATAAAAGATGCGACTGTAATTTCTTATTTCTTAGGACGGTGTGTGACGGCAGATGGTAAATTTTGAATCGAATGCTTTGAAATGCTCTACAGTGGGTGTTACCTTTCAAGTAAATGTGATCACTGTGTAAACACGTCGTCAAATGTCGATCAGCAACAAATCGTGGATCCAAACCGAAAGAGACCGGCTGAGGACCTTCAGGAACAGCAAGAAATCATTTTATTTTATAATTCACCTGCTCCAGTGGACCGTTTTGGCAGTGTAACGAGGGGCACATTTCCGTTGGTAGAACTTTTAAATGTGGCATTTTTGTAAAAAGAATTTCTTACAACTTTACGAAAATCATCAAGCGCTTGATCGCGACGTCGTCTGCTCTAAAGAAATTATGATGCATGTCTTAATAAAAACAAAGAAAATTCTCTTGAATTTCAATTGTTTACAAACTTATTTCGATTCTTGTTTTCTTTAATAAATAAAAATCACATGAACAAAAAGGAAAAAAATCAGAAGAAATAAAACAAGAACCGATTTAGCAGTTTGCGTGTGTGTGTGTGTGTGTGTGTCTGGTTTTGTTTTGTTTGGAACTTTAAATGTTGTGCCGACTTTTTGTGCGAAATGATTTTTGTTTGACAGATGGATTCCAATTAAACGCATCATCTCAACTCATCTCATCTCATCTGCTCTGAACTGGCAATCGCTCGTCTGCTTAGAAGATGATGAATGCTCTTCAAAATTTTATATATTCCCCTTGTTCTTGTTGTTGTTATTATTATTGTTGTTGTTGTTGTTGTGCAATGATACACAATGATCTACATTCCATTTGCATTGTGCGCCTGGATTAACTGGTTGAGTGGTGAGAAAATGATCGTGTTTATAAATTATAATTGAAAGTTTTAAGCGATTTCGTTCGGATCAACGACACTTGTTACCAAAAACTGTCTTGTCGGCACTTCAAAGGCGCTTTCTCCGAACTCCTTTCATGTTAAATCAAACAGATTTATTCCTGGGAATCCATTCATCTGCATTCTTCGATGATATTCAGTCTGTAAATACAAATCGAATTGATCGTTTTGTAATTGATTGTTTATGGCTCTCATTGCGTAACAACGCAGAAATATTTTCTTGCATAATTAAGACAATATTTGTCTTATTGTCGTTAAGGCCAATTAAGAAAGTGTTTCTCCTGAAGCAAGTCCAGCGTCGTGTGTACGGTCACATGTTCTCACTGGTTTGTTTCTGTGGAAGACTTTAGCAACATCTAAATTCTATTAAATATTTCATTTCACTTCTTAAACATCTGCGTAATCGAGTGAAAAAAAATTTAAAAAAATAAAACAAATTGAAAACGTTTCCTCCGATGCCAGTCTCATGACTTGTTGTTTCAGCACAGAGAACCCACAACGTACGACTGCATATTTATTTAGGGCCCCGGACCACCGCAACTGGCATTTTAATCGCTAGAACAAACATTCAGCCACCGATCGAGATCGCTTACGATCACATATCAGCTACTCAGAAGCCTTCTTCACGTTTGCTGTTGTTGCCCAAAATAAATATTCAAAATAATCCTGGAGGAGTGTTTATTTTTTATCAAAATTTTCCAACTTTGAAAACCAAAATATTTACTTTTAATTTCAAAACTATTGTTTTCCACTGCAAATAAACAAACCACATTCAGCCCCTTTTCGGCCAACTGAAAAACACTTCCTCGTATTTATTTATTTTATTAGATTAAAGAAAGTGATTTTCCTAATGCGGCAGCAGCAACTGGAAAACTACCTGCCGAACAAATTCGAAGCAAATTGAAACAGTCAAACCTTCAGTTCATGAAAACAATTGGCGAAGGAAAATATTTGGCCAAACAAAATTATTTATGCAAACAAAAAGAGTGGAAGAGGAGATTAACATGAAAAATAAATATTAAAAAATAAAATTCAAACAATTGAAACCAGTTGGCGCGAACCGTCAACGTTATTAATCGCATTTCAACAAAATCAATCTCATCTGAAATGAGTTTCTGTCTCCGTTTTGTTGTGCTGTTTAACGAAGTTTACGCAAAATATTTAAAAAATCTCGGCAGAAGCTCGACACTCAAGTGGTTCATACTGGCGAGGACGCTTTCGACCGCAGGCAGCAACAAAAAGGCACAAACTCTCTAACCGAGAAGATCTTGAAATGTTGCTTTGAAAGTGGAAAATGTCCTCAAGAATTCCTTGTTACTCGTGTGTTATTGAGGATAAATAAATGCAGAGAGCACACACACACACACAGACACATGTAAACCCTGCACTTCCTTCTTCTCATTAGAAAAGTTATCAAACAAAAGGTTTCATTCTTGTTTGAAATTTATTTTTCCGCACTCAAAGTACACCCAACGTCATTTGCATAAGGACGGGAGTACAAAACCGGAGCGAAGAGCAAACGAAAGGAGTCTCAGTGGAACGTAGTTCGATTTGTGACACGTAGAGCTTCTAGTGTCTGCCAGTCCACACACACATTTTAGTGCCTACTGCCGCCTACATGCACATGAACCGTGACCAACTCAGACTTGAGCATACAAGTCAATGGAAAAAGAGGACCTGCTGTTGCATTCATTCGCCTTGTCGCAGAAGAAAAATGCAAAATTTAGCATCCATAGAAAATTAAAAAATTGGACACGATGGATAACAAAATCGCCCGATCTGCTTGTGGAGTTGTTATTTGAATTCTATGAAAGTACACGAATGCGCCGCCATACAGGACGCTGCAAAAATTAATGCTGCTGAAACTCCGAAAATTATAAACCACTTGAAAAATCATTCACAATATAAAAATAATATTTTCCGTGACGCACGCTACTCTTCACGTCGGGTTTCAAATCTTTGCGAAATGGTAGGCAACAAACACTTTTCCGAAATTGAAAGTAATTAAAAGAACAAAAATATAATTTTCGATCGGATTGTCTATATCAACAATGCGACTGCAATCTGAACTCCTGAACAAACTTTAGTCTCCCTCATAAAATTGAGGATCCCCTCAGCGCAGGATGCGATTCGGTAACACCTCTTGTTTGTTGTACATTTTCATAAACAAAATTCCATGTCTCGCCCCATATTCCGGTATCAATTTCAAAGTCGTTTGTCCGGCGCACGAGTACAAACACAAACGACTCGCAGTGTATCCTGTGCGATATGCTGATGCTTAAGTTGCAACTTTTGTTATTTTTCATTATTATCGAGTGCTTTTTTGTCACAAAAAGTTGTTGTTGTTTCTCTTTCGCAGATTCTGGCATTCAATATTATTTCCAAATACACCAACATGCACGAGGACAAAGTGAGTTTGTAGTGCCTGGTGGAGTAGAGTGTGCTGCCTGGAACATGAAAATGCCTTCTTTTGTTATTTGTCACGTTCTGCGGTGCCATTCGCTGCACTACTACAACAAAATGTCCGAAAGCTGTTCGATGTCAAACCAAAGAAAACGTGTTTTCACCAACATTTTGTAGAAACACAAGCGTTCGGATTGGAAACAGACAGACATTGAAGGAAAAAAATAATTTGAAACTGAAAACTGTAACAAAATACTTGAATCGAGGGAGTTCTCCCCTCTGCTGTACACATCGAATGGTAACGAGGGTTGGCGAGATGGGAATTGAATGGACGTGCATTCGATTTTTAGTTCGCAAAAGGAGGGGAGTTTCTCTTGAAGCGGCTGATCCGGTTCCCGTAATTATTTTTAAATGAATTTATTTTCACTCTGGCTTTGTGTTGCTCAGTGTGTGTGTGTGTGTGCGCGATTGAGAATTTAGTGTTTTCCTGAAAAATAATTGTTATTCTTCACAAAAATGAAATTTCAAACACCAGCCCTGGAGCCTGAAGAAAACATATATAAGAATTTAATGCCGAAATACGGTGGGACAAAATACATCTTTTGTGGAAAACATCGATTCAAACATAATTATTTTGATTTTAAATTCATCGTTGAGCATGAGAAGCCTGCAGGTACTCCACACATACGAAATATTTTGATAAGCACGTGATCGGATCTTGTGGTACCGGTAAAGGTGGCTCAAAATGGGCTTGTCATTTGTCTGCGCAGCTTCAAACTCCCATCGCAGCTGCAGGGTTTTAACAGCTTTTAAACTTTGCAACAACAGCAGTTGAAGCAATTCACTTTGGCGCAGGCGCACGGTATGACAGTGACATCAAAGCCTCCTCTCAGCTTCTTATTCTCTTTTTGTTATTGGAATTTATATTGAAATACTGGAATTAAACAAAAACCAGCATTTTATGTTTTGAAAAGAGCTTCTCTCAGGGATTTATTTCATTTATGCAACATTTTTCCTGTATTTCTAAGATGATTCAATACAGACGATGTTTAATAATCTTTGCGGCAGAAGGTTTAATACTTTTCTCCTGGTCTGTTATGACTGAATTATCATACATATTGGTGTATATTTCTATTTTAATAAAAAATTATGAGGGAGACAATAATTCAGGAATTCTCTTGAAGTTTCAGCTCTTCAAATCAGCTACAAAGTCCACCAAAATAACTTTTCGATGCTGATCGTACAATTGTTTTTGTTGGAATTGTTAAATTTCAAATCAACCCTCGTACAAAATCATCTCCGTGTAGACTGCAAAAATAAATCAAATTATTTTTTGTTTGTTTGGATGCTTTGTGTGCATGTTTCTGCAGATATGGGTGTGTGTGTGTGTGTGTGTATGTGAGCTCTTCTCTTGTTCCTGCTTCTCGTTTTGTACCATCGTCAAGTGTATTTATTGCTTGTTAAGGACTTTAAGATATAAAAATTCAATATGCTAAAGCTACGGCAACAATAAAACAATTTTCCAACTGAACCGAACTGATGATGCTGTTGAAAATCTAAACAAAAAGCACCAGCAACTACAACAACAAAAGGAAAGATTGCAAAGTACTTCAAGTGTATTGAGTAAAAACAGTAACAAAGCAAATTCTAAAGAAGCCAACTTTTGTTAAACTGCACACACCCACGCACACACACACTCACACACACACAAACGGTTTCATGTACAAAAAGGGGCCAAATTGTTTACATACTCGTACTTAAAGAAGGAAACAGCAGCAAACAATAACGAAAACGAAAACAACAACGACAACGCCAATACCCGTCCAACAAAAACAAACTTGTTCCGAAGCAGCCAAAACACTAAATTTTTTCTTTTCAATTTCCATAAAATATCGGGATGAGTATTGAATTTGCCACCCCTTCTTCTTTTCTTAGATCCGTTTGTGTTGCGTTTTTTATTCCGCACCGTTCACTTGAAACGTGATGGGGGCAGGGTGAAGGGGGAAGCCAGCCAGCATTCGCCATCATTCACTTCACTGTAAGACGCGTTGTGATGCGATGAAGCTGATGAGGCTGATCTGATGACGTTTAACAAATAAACACGTATTTACGGATAATAACGTGTGTTGTTTGTTTTGTTTTTGTTATTGTTTCGTGTTTATTGCATTATTTTGATTTTTTGTTGCTGTTACTTAAACGGTGACAAAAATCTGTGTTGTTTACTTGACGGTCACGTGTCAGGCATGAATATTATTACGAAACGTTTGCAGCGACAACAAACACACACAAGACTTGTCAAGTGATGAATTATTCAAAGATTTTGATTTAATTACTCATAATGCGTGCTTGGCCTCGTGTTTGTGCTTATGGCTTTTACTTAACGTCTTATCGCGATTTAATGGCCGAGAGATATGCGTAGATGATGATGATGATAAACGCTGTCAGATAAAAACATACGAGGAATAGTTGCATCCGTACATAATTCGCAAAAGCTGAATGTGGGGAATGCCTGAGCATTGAAGCCAGAAACGACGAGTGTTTTTTAGTCAGCTGTGAAATAGGGACACCCCTGCAAACTGAAGCGTGTCAGGAAGCTGATGTAAGTTGTCATCAATACAGCAACAAGTGTCTTCAGTTGGTCACACTGTCACCTACGTCAATACAGGACGTTCGTTCATCAATGGAATGACTAGAAAAATACTTATTAATATTTATTAATCGCGTATTTTTTACTCAATTCCTCTATCACAATTGCAAATATCGACGGCAAAATGTCAAAATGCAATTCTGAGGATTATATGTCGCCAGTTGTGTACTTTGCTTACGCTCTACCCTCCTTTTGCTATAAGAATTTGGGCGAGTGTACATGTTAAGTTTTCCAAAATCGAATTTTACTTATTCCCTAACTATTTCCCAACTTCACGTTAAGACAACACCTAAAATAAAACACTTCTGAACTAATTTTCCTCAGTAATTCACGGTTCCTGATAAGATCTTCTGTAGCCAAGGCCTTGCAGAGTAGTCACAGCGTGTCAGAAGTATTTATTTGTTGTCCGCCAGCAGTGGGGAAGTGTCCCATTTTTGATATTGTCTTGACACGACAAATACAAATACAAACACATCATGTATTCCGCAAACGTTGGCAATTCAATTAACTGGTTTTAGTTGCTTTAGAAATATGATTATCAGAAGAACTTTATTTGATGTTTTAATTTGTCAATAATATTCCAAGTAAACTATAAGATACACTGTACTGATTGTCCTGAACGTACTCCTCCTCTTGCTGCTGAAAAGGTGAGTGATACAAAAAATTCTTGTTTCGTGACTGGTGAAAAGAATATATTTCACAAAATTAGAACGAAATCGCTTAGGAAATTCTCGCACTCAGGTTAACCTCGGAAGGGGTATTATTTTTGACAGGCTCCTCTACGCTACTTCTAGTACCGGTTCTAAAGGCTCAGTCGACAACTTGTCAACGAGTATCTTCATGACGTCAATTGTGCCCCCCGCCCTAATGACAAAGCCATTTAAAGTTACCCATACTTCCCATAAAAAATTCCAGATGTTGTAGTAGTCTCTGGAAACCAGTTAAGTAACGTGTCCTGTGACAGGTTCTTTTCCCTCTCGGGCAGGTACGGAACAGCCACAATTTGCACCCGTAAAGTGGTTGATTAGGATTCAGTGCCACAAATATTAAGAGAAGAATTGCCTGCCAGCCAGTTAACGAATTATTAACGATGTCGTGGGCCCGGGCTAATGCTCATATTCACGGCTGAGTGCGGGATTGTACAGCATTAATAGGCAGTAGCTATCGAGTGGCGGTTCTGAAAAAGAATTGTCGAATTGTTACGATTCGTCGCAGTTAGCAGCTAAACGAGTTTTTATTTTGTCGATATTCCTTCTATTTAAATTATATCTGTAATACTTTGATCCTCGAAGGACTCGCATCTCTTTCCTAACTCGGGGAATCAGTATTCTGGTAACTTGAACAAGACTCAAGACCTTAAAATAGAGTTCGTCACCAGGTGCATTTTGCATAATCAAGAGCAAGACACATTCCGATCTGCATACAGATCCGCATGTGTGTGTGTGTGTGTGCATGCGTGCATGTGTAAGAAACCACATAAATCTTGTTGGGTCGTTTTCTTGTTGAAAATATTCGTGTATGATCCAATAAATGCGAGTGTAATTTGTACGATATTTCTTACCAAATTGAGTTGTTTAACACAAATTCTTTTCGGCTTCTTGTTTAGGGTTGACTTCTTGATTGAAGCCGCACCTTGTAGGTTAACACCTTTTCTCATTCTATTCTCTGCTCTGCTCTGCTCTGCCCTGCTCGTCTGCTGGTTGACTTTTTCTGGTGTGTTTTGTTCTGTTTTGTTTTGTTTTGTTTTATTGTGGAGGACGGACGGCATGGCCTGATGACGATGATGAGTCCATTATATAGATCAAAGCATTGTAAATCAATAAACGCGCATTGTGCAACGCACAAAATTAAGAAGATGAAAAGACAACGAACAATGGGGGCATGTGAAAAGCTGAATTGATAAATATTTTGCACGTGCATTTGCTGAGAAGAGTTTCGAGAAATTGTTGTTGACCGAAAACCAAGACGAGAAATTGTTGTGGCATTAAATGCGTTTGCGTTTGATGATTTTATTATTTAATTTTGTGTTGTGCTGTTTGCCCGTTCATTGTTGATAAGTTGTTGCAACAATATCGCATTCAATGTGTTTGATGTTTTTATTACTCGCCGACGTCTCCTTTCTCTCTGGCCATACAGCAGGACATGAAATATCAAACGATATCGACACCAAAAAGGACAACAAATAAACAAAACACAAAATGTGTTATAAATAAAGCGGCAGAGCAACAAGAAGGACATTTCTAGTTGTATTTCTGGCATGACAAGCGTCATTTCAAATAATCGGTGTAGAACAGAATAAAAAATAAAGCAGTTTCGAAAGCAGCAGAGTTGAATCGTGCGTACGTAGAATGTGTTTTCATAAAATGTCCTGCTGAGTCGAAAAATGAGTATAAATTTCACCTTTTTTTCCTGCATCATTGTCTCAACGCGCTTAAGCAGGGAACGACAGGAGAAATAGAAAACAATAATAAAACAAACAACAACACACATAAAATAATAAACACCAACGTCATCGTCATCGTCATCTTCCTTCTGCTGACACGGCTAACGAAGCCAACGAGGATGATCGTTCTGGCCGACATCGCTAACCGCGTCGTACCAGATCTGCTTATAAAGCGATGACGCGTTTATTGGCATTTTAATGTTTATTTAATGCTTAATTCACAATACACTGGGAGAAATTCAAGCGTGTGAAGTGACTGAAAGCATACTCGTATTCTTCACAATTCGACACTCAAAAAAAAATTGAAAATTATTTATGCAAATTTTTATAGCGCATTTTATTAAAGGAAATTGAAGACTTTTTATTACGAAAAAGGTTCATCACACACCCGAATATATTTTCAAAAAGAGCTGGAATATCTCAAGCAAACAAATAAATATTGTGGTAAAAGTTTCCGGTAACATCCTGTTTTGGAATTTAAGCTGCAAATTTTCATTTGCGCTTTAGCTCGTATGTCTTGTGAATGCTGCACAGTGGGGATTTATAAAAGAAAAGATAAATATCCTACCGTATTTGAACTGGTGCTGCTGAGATTGAGTTGGGATTCCACATCAGCTCAAGGCGATTTATATCTGGATTTATATCCTGTTGCCTGTTTTCAATCATTCAAATTGTTGCTGCTCGTAGGAGCGCTATTCAAGGGATGGCCCCTACTGATGTAAAGCCTTGTGGCGGTACGGGAGGTAAAAATTGCTGAATTTGCTACGCTGACAGCGAAGGAGGTTGTTTTTTTTACTACTCCTTTCTATAACCAGTCATTGAAGCAGGAGGCCTGGAATTACCACAGCCAAGCACTACTGCCGATCAGCAGAGGAAAACAGTCGATCCCACATTCAGACTGGTTAAGGGACTTGCATCAAAAGTTGTATTGCTCGGCTTTTGAATGAAATCTATCCAACGGTTTGACTGATTGGATGCGATTGTCGAGATGATAAATTCATTTTGCACTTCTTTTCTTCAAGTGTCTCAATGGCAGTTGCGCACATTTCCTTCGAATGTGCTTTCGAATTAATTGAGTTGTTGTCCCATTTTCTAATGATTGTTGCTCTTTCTATTGTTAATCGCATCCTTAGCTGTTTGCCAGTATGTGGCCATGTTTTGTGGTCTTTTTTCTTTCCTTAAACACGTACTGATTCTTCAGAAGATGTGCGTGTGCGTGTGTGTGTGTGTGATATCTACAACGTGATATTTAAGATCGTTTCGTCGTTTGATGTCTATATTTTCCATTCAGTCTATTTCGGTCTATTATTAAAACAAAAATATTGATGCTGCCCAAATACGACACCGATATATTTTTAGATTTTCTTTGTTCTTTCTTTTTTCTCAAACTTTTCGTTTTTGTTTTTGTTTTAGTTTTTTATTTTTCATTTATTCTTCAAGTGAAACAATTGCCTCAAAGAAGCCGCCACCATTTCATTGGTTGATTGTTTTTCCAACTTGTAGATTTTCATTAATTTTCTTTCCATGTTTCGGCATATATTGTTTGATGTTCATTTAGTTGGTTATGAAAACCGTTTTGGCATTAATTTATTATTGTGAAAATGTGAAAACATTCATGTCCCAACCATCCTTTAACAACTTGACTTTAACAACAAGTAAAATGTGTTTCTCAAAACGATTATTTGGGACTTTGAGTGGGTAATTTGAGATGGAGTGACCGAACTGGACATTTTTGAGTTGATCTGCATAAAGTTGTTAAATAAGAATTAGCATGGACAGCTCTGCATGTAGAAAAAAATCTTGTTTCAACATCCTTTTGAAACTGCCATGTGCTACTTGTGAGACTGGACGCGAAGAGATTTTTAAGTTTTAAAACAATATTTTGTTTGGAAATTTGTTGGCTAATTGAGGACCTCTTGTTAAAAAAAAAAGTTGTTTAGTGCGAAAAAATTTATGAAGATCAACTGTTATTTTCGGTCTTGTCAAAATGTCTCAGAAAATTTGTTTTAAATCGCCTTTTTGTAGAAACACTCGATCATCTCAATGGGATTATACGAATTGCGCTGACAGTTGGAACAAAAATTTGTGCAGTTCGTGTTTGTCACGCCCCAAAAGTGTTAATTTCAACTTTCTGTTCTATTTTCTGCACAAAAAACTTTTTTAAAATTCTTTCGCAGATTTAATGCTGAATGGAATACCCCCATCAAAAGAAAAGGCACAAAAGTGTCACCACAACGGCTACAGATGACCTGCGTAACTACCCAGCGAACTCGTTTTGCAGAGTTCGGTTGGAGTTCAGTCAGCAAATCTGTCAAGCGACCAACAGAGAAGTGTCGACGAAATACGTTCACCGGTTGCATAAATAAGAATCCTTAAACGCTTTACGCCTTTCTAAGCCGGGATCTTCGCACTCAGTCATGCGTTAACTGGAATTGAAGTTTTCAAAATTGTGTTGACAAACACACATCCGTACCATGCGACTTGTGGCGCGGTGAATTCACAGCGAGCCGAACCGCTAAATATTTACAAAATAGAAATGAATGCCAGTGGAAACAAACTCCTCTATTGGCAGAGTTCCTAATAATTGGCCGACCCCTACTTTGAAGCGGCTAAAAAGTTTAACATGGAAAGTCAACAGATGTCAATTTATATAAAAAACTTATTTTAATTTATATGAGCACGTATTTTTTTCTTTTTTGTGTTATTGATTTTCGAAAATCAAATCGAAAGCAACAATACTTTTGCTTTGTGTTGTATTTAAGAAAAAACTAAGCGCAACAAATTAACGTCTATTTGATTTGTTTATACCGAATTGCGGTTTATTTTTCAATAAAACATTTTTTTTTTTCAGAAAAAATAAAAGTAACGCACCAAGTCAGCCGATTTATTATGTTTCTGTTGCTGTTCATGCACGTCTATTATTTTATTGTTGGCGAGCAGAACAATGAATATCGGAAAAAAGAAATAATTATTTCCATTCAAGTGAGTTCCCTTTACAAGAACGATTGTAAAACACTCGTCGGATATTGAAAACGAGTGAACTTAAATAAAAAACTATTGAAGTGGAATTAAAATGTGACCAACAAAAAGTGTTGGATGTTAATGAGTCTCGGTTTGGGTTTTAGCTTTCGGTCCGGTCATGTGTGTGTTTTTAAGGCAGACAATTCAAAAGATACACTCGACGAAAATCGTTGGTTCTGAATCTTTGAAGTAGAAGTTCAAATACCATTCGTGACATTTTATTGGCTTAAAACGAGCGGAAATAGTCGTAAATGAAAATAAGTTTCCATGTGCAGAAGCGACCAGGGGAAAATCGACATCAATTTAATTTTTTTCATTTCACTGCAGAGTAGAGCGAAACAATGCTGTTTTGGGGAAGTCCCTACACTCTCGTCATTGGTTCTCATGTTTTTATTTGCTTGCCACCACTCATTACGAGCCTTAATTGAATGTGATCGTAGCATCTATTTATTGACAACTTTTATGAGGAAATTGTGTAGGAGTACTGCATCACTACTTAACTGATCCCGAGCTGAAAAATATATTCATCTTGATGTACCGTCGTTCCTTGCAATGTTTGTTATCTCCTTCCGCATACAATATTACTAGTCTTGGCCTCAGTTGCATTCGATTAAAGCAAACCAAGTCCCGATTCGCACGCTTCAACTTTTGTAGCTGAGAAAGAAGGAGATAATTATATGTTTCTCTTTCATTCCGGCACAGAGTTATGACATAGCGCTGCTTAAACTTGGCCAGAAAAAGTCGAAATGTGTGATTTGGGATAAACAAAAATAATTTGGAAAATATCTACAAAAATATGAAGAAATTGATTTATAAAAATAAAACTAAAAAACTTCATGCAAACATTTTTTCGTTTGTGCAAATTGGAAACAACTTTTTTATCAAAAGGAACAAACTAAAACGTGAGCCAACTGGCATTTTTGTGCGAGTGTAGTTCGTCGTTACACTGAAATGAACGCATTCAAATAAAAATATATTTTAATAATAGTTCTGCATTAAATTCTTCAAAGGAAAGTTTGTTTGGCAAAAAATATATGTGAAAAGGAAATAGTGAAATTATTTTACAATTCAGTGAACCCCGACGAATACTTTGGCTGGTGCAAGTAAATGTCCTTAATAAAAATACACAACAAAAACGCAAACTGATGGTATCCTTGTGGGCAGTTTAGCGTTACCAAATAATGACAACAAATCAGCTTTAATTTGTCTTGCATGATTCCTTCAAGGCCTCGGCTGCAATAATTATTTGTTTACGTTGTGAAGTGTCCTTGAAGCTCAGCAATGTTTGGTCAAAGCCACAACCTGGTTATTGTCAAAACCCCCCAAGTGTCAAAAGTCAATTTCAGTTCCATCGAAAGTGCATCACTAATTTGCCTTCAATGTCAAACAAGTGCTATTCTTCGTATGCATTTTGATTTGTCCAAGTTTTAATTTCTCCGAAACGTCCTGGTTAACCAGAATCCCAACATAATCATTGGCCTTGATGGCACTGCCAATCAAGGAGCCAGTTTTCAACTATTATTTTTACAAATATTTACAAATTTCTAACCATATTCAAGGTCATGTCACAAATGTGGCCAAATACAACCAGGCGAGGCGATATCGTCTGCATTCATGGTTGCACTGATGACTCCCAAGTGTGCTGATTTGTTAGCAGCACGCAAAGGATTCCATTGCGCTGCGACACGGAGCTAAACAAGCGTTTAATATTTATCGGCACAGCGTGGCTGTTAGGAAATATTCTAGATTTCCAAAAGAAGTCAATGGTTGTCAACACTCAAAAGCATAAGGAAATCAAAAGGATCTCTTGCCAAAAATCCTTAGTAAATAGTTAAACAACTAATAAAAGCCATCATTATTGAATAAGTACGGCAGAAGGAATCATCAGGCCACTGGGATGCAACGAATGTCGTTGTGACAAAATAACATGCAGAGCAAGAAAACAATTAAATGCACTCGTCTGTTTGGCAGTTTGTTCATCTGTTGTTAGTGGCAACAAACAATTGTCAAGACAATATCGTGCACAACTTCACACCCCTACGGAGCGTATCAGAGTCGCTAACAATCGTTGCTAACGAAGAGTAGAGCTCGATTTCTCTTCATTAAGGACACAAAATGTGGATATTGTTTGAGCTGGTCAGCATGCACTCGCACAAACTGTTACGCACACATTCGAACATTCAAATTCCAACGCATTTGACATATTCCTACTCGAGAGTGTGTGTGTGTGTGCACATTGATTTTTTTCGCTTGCTTGTTTGTTTGTTTGTTCTTTCCTCTTCGTTTTACATTTTTATTCCAAAGAAAGAAGACAATTCTTGTGTGACACTGTTGAACAAAAAGTTCTTTAGAGCAACTGACTGAGTGGGTGAGTGTGTGCGTGTGTGTGTGAGTAAGTGAGTGTCCTGTGAGAAGGATTGGAAAACGAAAAGTGATGAATTGATAAATGATTGCTGTTTTCAAGAAAAACGATTAAGAGTTTCTCGTTCTACTGTAACAGAAGGAAATACGGATATAAACTGTAAAGTTGGGAACATTCGAATTTGTTTGGCATCTCCATAAAGATGACAGATCAACAACAATAGAATTATGCTGGCTGACTGATCACTATAAATTTATACACGCATCCATAAACAGATGGATGTATGGACTCCCGGGTCTTTCAATTCAATGCCTGGCCATTTACATACAAACAATTTCTGCATTTGAGATCATGGATTTGTGCAGGACAAAAAGAAGGCATTGACAGATTTATGTTTCTCCAGAATACCACTGCAATTTAGGGCTTTATTTTTTAATTGTTTGTTACATAAAGCAAAATATTTCTTATTCTTTTAAAAGTCTTAACAAAATTATCTTTCAATAAACAGTCAATTCGATTTCATGTCTTAAGGTTGAGATAAATTCGAGCAGAAGTGCCTTGAACGTGCTTTTAGACAAAATATTTTGAATTATTTTCTTGAATTTTGGTATTCGTCTTTTTTCAGAGATTGAAATTAAATATAAATGATATAATTCTAGAATAAAAAGTAAACACGATGTTGAAAATTATTTTCTGTAGCGTGCGTCACGGCTGGAAATTGCTCTAAGAACTTTCTCTGCTGTTGTTTTCTTTTCCAACATATTCATTTCTTATCACTATTCTTTTCTTATAAATCGAATATTATTTTCATTCATAAATCAATGTTTTTTGAACTTCCGAAACAGAATTTCAATACAATTTAATTGAATTTCCCGGTAGACCTGATTCGAAATCAATAAAAAAATATGTTGTAGTGGACAATATTTCAAGTGTAATTGTCAGCCGATGTCATATGACTTGTTTATTAATACCAAGTTTGGAAAGTTGCTTGCTAAAGTTGCTGGTTTTATGTCCGTTGTAAGATTTTCGCTTCATCTCAAATATAAACATGCATATCGTCGATGTATTTATATCCTCAGCACAATCATGACCGTGTTAATTATCCTGAAAGATGTGTTTGTATGCTGGTGTCCACCGCACAAAGCCATTTTGACTTTTCAATCAGACTGAAACAACGAAATGCACATCCTTCACATGATATACAATTTTTTATAGTGCAGCACCTCGTAAATTAACGTTGAAACAATCGATTTCTATTCTTTGACTTCTATTTGAATTACAAAACTCTAGACTTATTAGAAATTCGTTGCGCTTTGGGGAGTTAAATTTTAACACTTGGCACACTGAATGCATCCTACACGATCTCCCACACACACACACACACACAGTTAAATACAATGGATGTTCACAGACAGCATTCTGCCATTGTGATTGCGATTTCTCTATCGCAACCAAGAAGAAGAAGAAGAAGAGAAGGCAAACAAATATGTTGTTGAATTGCTGTGTCGTCCTAATGTCAAATGATTACTTTTAATAAATCTTAATGCGCATGACGAATTCGATTTGTTGCACCAGTTTCATGTGGACGAGAGAGAACAAAGTAACAGATATAAAAAATGCACGTCCTATACAAACGGAAAAAGTATTAATAAATCGAAAGAATCTAATGATATTCTTGTTTGTACATAATGTTTTGTTGTTGTGATCCTCGACACAAAATAAATAAAAATGTATGTGTAAAATAGAGAGAGAGAGAGAGACAGAGTTGTTACTGTACACATGATAAAAAGCGTAACTAACTTCATAAACAAAGATGGTAACACACACAACAACAACAAGAGTAGAAAATAAATAGAAAAAGTATCCACCAAAAAGGATCAATTTGATATAGACGTCATGTTTGTTTGTTGTTTGTATGTTTTTCCAAAGTAATAAAATAAATGTGATATTTTATTTGGCTGATTTGAACAGCAAAAGGCAAATAGAACCAGAGATGTGTGAGTGCACACACACATACGCACAGCAAAGCCGGCCGATGGCTTAATCAACCCGGACTCTTTCCTGATAAATCTTGTCCATTAATTTGGTAAATAAAATTAAGGAGTAAAATGTCGGTGTTGAAACAGAAAGGACCAACTTTGTACGATAATCTCACGAAATTTTTGTGGGAGTTGTTGGTTTTTTTTTCTGCATCATCCTAAATGCCAGGTGACATCGGAGTTTCGGTTTTGATGCTCGCCGTGTCTGCTGTAGGTAGCATTTATTTTCACATTTTATTGGTCTATTTAATGGCTGAAAATACGAGCGTACATTTCTTATCGCTTGTTGCACATGTGAGGTCTTTGGCAACGTAAATTAATGCTGCACAAACAAACAACTTGATCAAAGAAACAGCGTTTGCACGGTAGCCTTTCCAATATCTCTTCGGCATGTCACTCAACAAATGCTGCGATTAGTTGCCATGTTAGACTGGAACAAACTCAAGGAGTGCACACCATCCAGTACAATCGTATGGTCCAGGTTTTATCTCTATGGCCGCAATATTTAGCGAGAATTCGAGTGAAATGCTGGGGAGATCGCCCTGAAGAGAACTTGTAAGATGGTCCCATCAGCAACCCAAATAAGTTGATAACTGTTCATCAGGAAATCTTCTATTCCGTTGTTAGAGGAATATGTCGTCCCCTAGGGACTCAAATATGTTGTCGTATTGCGACTCTGGAGACATTGAAACGATCTGAACAACAATTTAAAAAAATTATCCATTCAAAGATTTACAGTCTGCTTCACGAGAACGGTCGAGGCTTATTCTAGCTGTGATCGGAAGCACTTCACTCCCCATTTTAAGTCTCTGTTGCTGTTGTAACATCCATACACCGGGATCATGTTTTACATCCATTTTTTTTTATATTGAAATTGTTGGAGTATTACTGTAGAGTTGCTCATGAGGTACTTGAATACGACCCGTGAAATTCTTTTGCTTCCAACTGCAAAATATATCCACACGCGATCGATGTCTGATCTTGGCAATAAGAAAGCTGTTCAGCTTTCGACAGTCAATGGCCGTAGAATCTCTTTTACCACGTTTGATTCCATCTGACTGTCGAACTATTTTCACAGAGAAATAAAAGTCACAATTTAATTTCATGTAAAGAAAGTATTAAGACAAAAACTAATTCATTATTGTTAGTTTTCCAACCACGACTTTACAACATCATAAAGTCATAAGTAGCGTTCATTGTTTAAACTGTAGGAGTCAATAGAAAAAGGCAGAAAAGTCGGTGGAAAGCATTCGAATGTGTGCTGCTGGTAGACAGAAATTTGGAATTGTGTTTGAAAGACCAGTCAGTCAGTCACACTATTTTCGAAAGCATGCCAAACTGGGAACGAACGCAATTACAACCGCGACAAATCCAACGAAACGTACACCAGCGTTATGACGTGACGCATGTGGTGCCCAGATAACAAAAGCAAAAAGAAAACAACAAATAAAACTGCGAAAGGCACACAAAAGGAAATAAAAAGTTATTTAGCATATCAGGAGGGAAGAGAGAGTATCGTTGGCTTATTGTTGTTCGATTTGAGGACACAATGGCAAATGACTAACATTATGGGCAATTATTGCTGTGAATGATCTCCCACAGTGGAACTAACCACCGCATTTTGGTCGCAAAATTCCCCTTGCGAATGGCTGGGAAATGCGAAGCGATGAACTGGAGATGGAACTGAAAAGCAGGATAATCTGGCATTACACAGCCATTTGAGATTGTCTCATCCCGGAGGTAGAGAGATGGTGTGTCTCCTTGAAAATGCAATTCTGGCCACAAAGCAAATCGTTCATTATTTAATGATTTGCTTCATTTAGAGGCCAAAACTAAATGTTCGTATTAAATGCGCTG
This sequence comes from Linnaemya vulpina, assembly GCA_963675445.1. Classification (NCBI taxonomy): domain Eukaryota; kingdom Metazoa; phylum Arthropoda; class Insecta; order Diptera; family Tachinidae; genus Linnaemya; species Linnaemya vulpina. The sequence goes on along the minus strand of OY776276.1, from coordinate 117,379,653 downwards.
TCAGGACGAAAACGAAAGGAGGTGTGGATAAATGCGGTTGCCCAGGAAATCATGATGGCAGATGCGAAAAATTTCTTTGCATTAAGGCGTGCATTCGCCTACACCCCCCGACTCTCTATCGCTGTCACCCTCTTTCCCACACTTACCATGCATACCCATACATACACACACGTACCTACAACATAATCGCAGACCACAGTGGTTGGGATAAAAAAGGGATTAAGAGATTCCTTTGCATTCTGTGTGTGTGTCTTTCTTCTGTGTTGTTAAACTGATGAGACGATTATAGTGTTTTAAATCAATTAGTTTTGTCGAATCTCGTCATAATTCGCCCTTCGTGTTGCCATACAATGGACAAATATGTACAAAACAGGCCAAGTACGCACACAGAGTTTCGTATTGCGGCAGGGGAGTAGTTCGTTGGCTGGGTAAGAGGACCTGCTTGGCGTGTCGGCTTCTTTGCTTGCCTTCTTCCTTTTAACAATAAAAAAAAAATAAAAAAAAGAGGAAAAACATATTTAAAGTCATCATTACACTCACTTAACTTGGCAAATTCTGTTGGATTCTTCCAGTTGTCTCAATTAACTCATAAAAAGCGATGCGTTCTTTGGTTAAAACAAAATAAATAAATTTAAAAAAGTAGGCGGACATTCTTCTCTACAAGTTAATCTGTAACCTGCTCCGTGTCAAGCATTCATGCGATTGTTCTTTTGCCGCCTGTTTGCTTCATGTTGCCGACAAGAGTCCTTTTTCTCCTTTTTTATTTTTTTATTTCAAATCTCAACATCATTTTCTTTTTTGGCAACCTCCTTAGCAGCTACTGCTGACAGGGCATATTTTATTTTTTATTTAATTTCAACAACGTTCAAAGTGATTCGAAATTCGTGTTCTATGTGCTTCCCTTGTTTTGTCATGTGGGAAAGAAGATAAACAACAATTAAAAGTAAAAGACTGATCAATTGAGTGGTAGGAAAAATCCTTGTTGCTGTAGAAGATTCCAAAAGAGGAAAACTTTGAAGACTTCCTTGAAATGAGACCCTTTTAATAAACTTTTTGATTCAACGTTGCACAATGAGGAAGCTGCCTTTTGGAATAACATTTTCTTAAAAAGGTACTTCATCGAAATATCGCATTTGTAGAAAGTAGTCGTAAGCGAAAGTACTTCCTGACAGAAAAAAGATCTTAATAGACTTGCGTCATGTTAAGAAAGCGCCTTCAACTTAAGGTTATTTTAAAAACAAAATATTTTAGCATATACTTTTTAAAAATATTATTTTTACACTTGTCAAACAGTTCCCCAAAGAAGCGTAACCACTAAACAGCAAAGAAAAATATGTTGATTTTGATACGCGCTTCTTACGTAAAACAGCTCCATAAATAAACGATAGGCAGTGGTGCAGAATCCGATATGACTTTAAACTGGTTACCTCAACAAACGCTTGTCTGAATGGAAATGTTTCGCACTAATATTTAGTGGTTACGTTTCTTTTTTTTAGCAAATACTTGCCCAAATGTGACCGCACCGTCAGTATATTTTAAAGTTGATCGTTATGAAGTCACAGCAGTTGAAAAGCATATTTTGCAAGGTTTATTGATATTTTCTAGAAACATATTTCCAAAAGATGTACAACCTTCACAACAATACATTTTAATTAATAATTTTACTTGCTTTCCATGCTAAATATTGTTGAGTGTCATATAAAGCAAAACAAAACTAAAGCGGCCTTAAATCCTTTGAAGTCAATTCGTTTTTGAAAAACTTCTTAAGATGAAATTTGAGAAAATTGTTTTTGTAACAGTTTCCACTCGCCCGACACTTCATCTCATGTTCACAGGAACATGAAATAAAACTCAAGTGCTTGTGTTACACAAAACAACTTAATTCAGGCGGTGCGCCTCACATTCCGTAAGGAAAACTGCGAGTGGTTGAAGAAGTACATCCAAGAACTCGAATATTGATGCGTTCAGTCGGTGTTGTTGTTTAAACGCCCCAATGAAATTGTATCAAGTGTTTATCCACAACTTAACAATCAACCGTAGAAAAACAACACGGATGTGTGTGTGTGCGAGTGTGTCTGCAGTGTTTTTGTAATTAACCGACTTTCGAACACGACAAAGTGAAAACAAAGAAAATTAAGATGAAAACAAATCACACCACCGACAATTGTAAATTAATCTGAACAACAATTGTAACAGCAAAATGATCAGCCAAACAAACAGTTTCGAACGAATTAAATGAAGGGAAAAGCACAAACTTCTTCAACCAGGAGACACATGCATGAGTACGTGTGTGTGTACATGTGCGTGTCACTCCATCTCCCACTTAACCACACCATTACCGCAGGCACATCCATGCATTCATGCAAATCTACAGCGATTATTGTTTGTAATTCCTCGATAGTTTTCCCTACATCCGCATAATAGTCGGTTGCTTGCTTTTTAGCCGACATCACCGAACGCCTCCATCAAAATCGCTGCTTTGAAATTAATTTTATTTAAATTTCGCATGTCAAACAACATGACATTCAACTGATGACAATGTGTTGTACAGAAATCATTGGCAACTGCGTTAAACATGAAATGACAACAACAGAGAAAACAGCAGCTACAATATTTATCCACATCCATTAACGCTCATGCCCCAATTATCGTTCTGGGCTGGTGTGAGAAATGTATCAAGTTTCCAAGACGCCAACGAGTCCCAACTGTATTAGCCGAAAGCCATAAAGAGAACAACAAAACAAATGGAACAAATGAAAGGTGCCGAACAATTGTGATGTTTTGCTAAACAAGTAATTTTGTTTTGGAAATATTAATTAAAGGGGGATAAAACTGTTAAGGCTTTAAAAGAATTAAGTAAAACTTCGTTCTATTCTGGATTGTGATCATGAAAGTCTCTCGCAAGTCGACTACTGGCAAGAAGGTTATCAAAAGGTCGTGCATACTGCCAAAGAGTTTTTTTTTTTAGTAAATACGGGCCTATTTTTCTGAGTTTTTACTTTCAGGTGTTAACTAGAAGTTAAGTAATTTAACTTCCCTCGTTTGAGAATTCACGTTCTTCTTAATGTCCTTGCCAAACCTTCTCCTGCAATAAAATATTCGTAAATATCATTTCTTAATGAGCTGAAAAAGCCAAATTCTTAAACACTCAAGAATTTAATTCGATTGAAATGAAAATGTAAATATTGTGGATGAATAAAATGAATTGAATATATCCAAAATTTTGATTCGTTCTTCGTGCACAAATTGGATTTAATATTGGAAAAACTGTTGGAATCATTTTCGAATTAATTTAAAAATACAAATTCATGTTAATACTCGTCCTGGTTGGTTAGATAATACAACTGCGCATATTAAGTCAGGCAGACGGAGCTAAAAAATTATACGGGTGTACTCTTGAATGTCTAATATATCGTATCGAAAGTATATTTTTAGATATATTCCAATTACGCGCTTAGTTAGACTGGTTTCAATAGTCAAAACCGCTCTTCGGTGCTCATACTCACTCGCCCGTATGCAAAAGGATTGCTTAAGTATGCAACTGCACATGAATTCGCTATTCACAACATTTTTCATTTCCATTAGGGTCCGAATCCTGAAACTAGTTAAAACTACTATTCATAAAAGAATTTTTAGTTGACTGCTTATTTGAGAAATTTGTAATTAACTTTAAAATATTTATGAATATAAATAACAATTTATAATCGGTATCAATCAACCGCAGCAAAAAAATTTACTAATTGCGTATCGATGCTGTGCGTGTGTGAAATGAAACTTTGACAATTAATAATTTAAACAGGGCCGGACACAAATCAACCCTGTTTAGATTAAAGCTAATAGATATTTTGACGGCGAAGCAACAAATTCCAAAAAGACAACAACAACCGTACAAAAAACCAAAAAAATAAAATAAATAAAACACACCTGAAATGCAATTAAAACGAATGAAAATCTGTAATGAAAATGGGTAGATTTTAAATCTTTTCCTAAACCAAACATGCGTACTGAACAAGAGACCCGAATCAGCAACACAAACAACAGCAGATATTTAGCCAACATAACCAACAACATGAAACATGTACATGCCTGGATGTGTATGCAACCACCCCAAACAGAAAATGATTCTCCATTTGTTTGAATATAAATATTGTGGAAGCTACAAGTAAAATAAACAAAAACAAGACAACAAAACATTGAACAAATTCTTAAGGAGTACAACAACTCCGCACACAGCAAAAAGGGAGGAGTTACAATCGAACACTGATACCCAACAAAAACAAACTTGTATGGATTATGAGAACGCTACCTACAAACTAACGGTTGATATTTTGTTGCTGCACCGAGTTCTGTGGCAGTGGATTGTATTCTCTTTTACATCCCGCAGTGTAGAGTTCTCCTCTTGAGAGCGACCAAGCCTTTCAGGGGTATAAATACCACGCTCTCTGCTCATTTCTCTACAGTATTCACTTGTACTTTGAAAGATTAGTTTGAGCAGTTCAGTGGTGATCGGAAGAATAATTTTGAGTAGTTAAAATAGAAACTAAAAATATTATAAATAATACAAATTAAAAGACAGAAAAAAATGGTTAAAAGTGTCAACAACATGGAGTTCAAAAGTAACTTTTCTATTGATGCTATTTTATCGAAAAAGTCTGCACAACAAACGCAACCACAACAGCAATTCCACATGCCAACAACTTTGACTGGCATCAAACAAGAAGAGCCCGATGCAAAAACTCTGTATGTTTCTGATGGCGAATTGTCGGAGGAATTCGATAATCCCAGCCGCACCAGTACACCCATGAGCAGTGCTGCCGATTCCCTATCGTCCGCTGAAGACAAATTGGACGATGATCAGAGTTGTGACAGCGACGACGATAAGGGGAAATCCGAAGGCGAAGGTGACGATAAGAAACCTTCCTACAGCTACAATGCCTTGATCATGATGGCCATACAGGACAGTCCTGAACAGCGTTTGACTTTGAACGGCATCTATCAGTACCTGATCAACCGTTTTCCCTACTTCAAGATGAACAAGCGCGGCTGGCAAAATTCCATACGCCACAATTTGAGCCTAAACAAATGTTTTACTAAAATACCACGCAGCTACGATGATCCAGGCAAAGGCAACTACTGGATCCTGGACCCCAGTGCCGAGGAAGTGTTTATTGGTGAGACGACCGGGAAATTGCGCAGAAAAAATCCTGGTGCCAATCGCGCTCGCTTAGCCGCCTACAGACAAGCCATTTTCTCACCCATGATGGGTCGTTATGGTCCACCTGCCTCGCCCTACAGCCCAGTCATGCCTTTTAATTCCAGTTATGCTAATGCCGCCACCGCTGCTGCAATTTACCAGCGCATGAATGCCGCTTATAATCCTGCTGCCTATTCCGCTGCTGCTGGTCCCCAGATGTCTGTGTTCAATCCCATGAATATGTCCGGCGCCAATCCCATGTACTCGCCTGCTCTGCCAGTGACTGCCGAACTCTTCCATCGCATGCAGCTCTTGGGAAAATTTCCAGCCAGTTAGACGTGCTAAACCAAAAGCCACGCTTAGTGTTTTCTATATCAACTCGTGCACGTCAACGCGCCTCGAGTGGGAGATGCACCCGAACGTTCAAGTGATAGGGGCAGCAAACGAAGTGCACTTTCGCAAGAGAAACTGAATCAACCAGTGATTTTTCAAACATTCAGTCGAAGAAATAAAGCGGTTATTGGGGTTTTACCACTTATCGAATGCTTGGACAGCATTCCAATCTCAAGGCAGGCCTTACAAATCAACTCGGTGTCCACAATAAACTCGTCTTGTAAAAAATGTTATTGTAAACTTATTTATTTTGATTTACTCTCCAAATACACATTCAAAACAAGAAACAAAATTCCTAAAAAGCTGTTTCATTTCTACTTCGTTCAATCCTTGGAGTCATTTATCAAGAGTGTCCGTCGGCCGTTGTTGTCTTGCATTCTTTGATTTCAAATCCGAAAAATCTATTTGTCAATAGCAGTCAACCTGACTCGCATTGTTCTTAAGCTAATAATGACTGGAAATGTCTTAATTATGGTCCACACGTTTGTCGGTCGGCAAGATTATTTGAAATAGAAGTAACAAATACGTTTCACTTCATCTCTGGCAGAGTAAGAAACATGTGTTGTGACAAATGAATTCCAAAGATACAAAAACAAAAGCAAATAAATAAAACAAATCTGAAAGGTTCACTCTCACAGCAGTTGAATTATTTATTTATTTCTTTTTTTTCTTGCTTTCCGCCTTTTAATTTGTTCCCTGCTTTCTTTTTGGGTGTTTGAAATAAAGATCGTTCACTACAATGCCTGCAACTCGACTTGATTTAAGATCTCCGCTTTCAAAAACATGTTTCTCGTTTGGCACCGCAGGATCTCTGAAATCAAGCCGTTACAGGTATTTCGACTGCGTACGATCTACAACAGTTCCGCCGCAGGCAAACGAAACCATTTAGTCTTTTTGTTCTAGCAACGACATTTATTTTTAATTTTTCGATAAAAAGAAAACAAATTCATTTTCGTTTTCATTGTCTTGCGCTGACCAACTTTCCACAGAGAAGATCTCTAAATAAAAACGAGCAGCACATCGTCAGGAGGTACAAACAATATTTTATCTTGACGATAGCATTTCTACCTCGTCTAATTGTTTGAGTGAATCTCTTTTGTAATGATGCCTCTATTAATGGATTTAATAAAGAAATGGGTATTGGGAAGTTGGAGTTAGTCGGCACTTTGGCTTTGATTGTGCGGTCTTCTCAACTTGTTTCAACTAATTTTTCTTCAGGATCATAATAAATAATTATGACTTTCAACAACAACGTTTGTTATTGAAGAAGACGGCCAACGAAGATTTCTGTGGCGTTATTTTTCTTAATGCGTTTTTTGATTAGGGAAAATAAAGTTGCTTATGAATATATCGTGAGAGTCACATCAGGAGGAGGCTACCCCCGCTGTATTTGTGCACACATCATGGAGTGGGAAAAAGAGTGTTTAAATAAAGAGAATATGATACGTTGATGCTGTAACAACTGGACCCAACAATTCTACAAAGTCTTGGACAAAAGAACTCCATTTTGAAAAACTCAGCTTTTCACCGCTTTAGCAAACACGGAAGCCTCCAAAATACTTCAGGAAGAATTTCTGCTGGCCACTTTTTAAACGAAATAAAAGGTTCAGGATTCGAAATGTGTGTATCACATTTCGTAAAGAATTTAAAATGACTTCGCTGAACTTCCCTGTTTCTCTAAGAAGAAGTTCAAATCTTCTATGATTGGCGAAGACCTCTTCTGTACTCTGGTTGTATTTTTCTCAATTTGGGCCAGTCGCTGATACTTTTTTGTGGCTCGTTTGGAATGCGAGAAAACAGGCCTGCAACTTGGTATTTGTTATAAAAATAGGAGTTCCTTGAAACTATTTTGCTCCTTCAAGAACGAACATTTTTAGAAGATATTTTTTGTGATACACCTTCTTGCAGCATATCCTTCAATGAATTATAAATGTAGGGCAGATATAGTAAATCTTTTTTACAATTTGAAAATAGCGTGATTTTTCTGCAAGAGAAAAAAAATTATTTCAAATATCAACTCAAACTGTTATATTGATCAATTGTTGTGATGTTCAATAATTTATATTGAAAGATTAAAAATTTGTTTGTTAATCTTTAACGAACAAGTTCTTGCGAATCGGATGAAATTTGAAAAGCAAACAAACTGAAATTCAAATTATCAAGTCTTCTTGCAAAACTGATTATCGTAATTCAAAACCATCATTAAAAAAACAAAAACAGCACTCAATACTTGTGCGTGACGTTGTCAAAATCCATGTGACACGTTAAGAGTAGACACGTTATTTGACAGCAGGGGCGATAAGGAGAGGCCGAAAAATAGATACTTGCCGCAGTGCCGTGAGATCCGCAACGAATTCTTTTCCGGACGAAACTTAAATTTCGTTCAATGAAAAGAATATCATATTTGACACAAAATTAAATCAAAATGCAAAAATGGAAAATATTTGTCTAGAAGGAGAGGAGCAGCTGACAAGGATGTTTCACAGTTAACACTCACGTAAAGAACTTCTATCTTTAGGACACAGTCAACACTCGATATTTCGAAACTTGTTCGACATAAAACTTGAATTAAAAGAATGTAGAACCGTAATAAAATAACTAAAAAATTAAATTAAAATATATGAAAAGGGAGAATTTGAAAACCAAATGAAAAGATGAATGAGAAAAAATAGTGTCTGTACGGAAACCACACCCATCCAGATGAATTTGCACGAGTACGCCGCAGAATTCTTAAATGTAGAATCGAATGAATTCAAGAAACACATAATTCGAATCGGTATTTCGTATACGAGACTTCTGAGGCTTATTTGGGCGATGGATGCTCTTTCGACATTTAAATCTGTGCACTTAACCCTGGTAATAAGATAAGCAACTTATTCCCGTGACTACAATTACTACCGACCGTTCCCTCTTAACTCATTTACTTGCTGCTTTACATGCTTGACGAGCAAACTCGCTTTCACACACACACACACACTCACACACGCACATTACAAAGGCTATTTAATGTGGTCTTTGTTTCCCCTGGAAGTGCTGATGATGAAGTAATTGTCCTGGTTGTTGTTTTAACAAATTGTACAAATTCCTTTAAGCCCATAAGTTGAGTTTCAATACAAATCAGATCAGATATTAAACCACATTCATACAAGCAGACGGACGGACACACACACACGTACACTGGCTAAACATTGTAGAAATTGTCTGTTGAAAATGCTACTCCAGTGGCTGTTGCAACAGCAGTTGCAATACGTTTAGGGGTAGAGGTATTTATGCCGGCAAAGGTTTGCATGTGGGTTAAAGTGGGTTAGTAGACTAGAGCGGATAATCCTGAGATCTGGTGCAGCAGACAAAGGCCTGAAACCAGATCACTTAATAGGAAAACGCTCATACAATTTACTCATAAGCATTTTTATCAATTTGTAAATGGGCTTAAATATTTTTTTCTTCTCTGCAACACTGGCAAAATTGCAAAAAGAACGCACGCCAAACGAAGAAGATGAATGCATCTCTGCCGAGTTGTTTTAATGCCCAAAAGAATGGCAAAAAGGATCTTCATTTAACAAATAGGATTGATTAGACAATGAGCTGGGAAAAAATAAGAAGCAGACGATACAGAATATTTTTTGCCACAATCCGCAATTGTATTAAGAAACTTTTGTACACCAGATTTCAGTGCTCTCGTCCGTCTGTCCTGCTTCTCTTCTGGAACGCTTAAGAAAACAAAGAATGCCAACAAGACAACTTATTTGCCGTCTGAGATGCAGACCCAAAAACAAATTGTGGAGTTGGTTAAAACTATCGCAGACAATAGAGTCGCACATCCTATTCATAAAGCAGAGCGCATTGTAAGTGGATCGTTTTAATTTAAATCCTAATTCGGTTGTAATCCAAACTTCTTTAATTACCAAAATGTGTTAAGTCCATAATGCGTTCATGTGTAAATTGAATGAATCGCAACAAAGAGAGGTAATTTTGAAATTTCCAAAATCCAGTTTACAAAAACTCACTGTTGTGATTGACGACTGATTTGTGTTGTCTGAAATATTTATTTACTTTTCATCTACTTGCACTTGTAGTGTATTTACCATGCGGCCATTTAAGCCGTAAACTGTTGCAAAAATATTTGTACATTAAGCCGTTTGGCAAAATATATGCACACACTCACACATAAACACATACATGTATGCATGTATTCTATCATGTAAACACTCATGGCGATGCATCGAGATGAGTTTTCCATGCGCTATAGATCAGGCGATTAGAGGACTGCAGTTCCAAATATGCAATATCGCGATCGTGCGACCGTTTTCATATGGCATAATCGCAGTGCCGCAGTCACTCAAAAGTGACCTGTCACTTCTTAGCGACATTTTGAGAGTTGGAATTCCAGTTAATGTGAACAAGTATGTTTTTCCCCAGAAGGCCGACTGGGAAATTTAATATGATAGATTTATTAAGTTCTTAACACTGATGGCCATCATTAAGACTTCATAATTAATGAGTTAAGCTTTGTTGGATATATAAAAAGTTTTGCTCTAATTCATTTTCACTTAAATTTGAAGTGAACGATCAGTTGAAGGCAGGTTCACACTGCCTGGAGGATTAAATAAACGTTGTAATAGAGACAAACGTCCTGTGAAATGCCACTTTCAAATAATATAAAGTTCATATTTCGCTATTTGAAAATTTAAACACGATTTGTGTCGCGTATGTCTACTTCCGGCAGCGACACAATTCAAAATCTACAAATTAAACTCAATTATTTTGATCTTCTGGAGAAGTTAATGTGAATAATAAAAACTAATAAAAAGATACTCAGTGCAAGAGTGTGTGCGACCATTAATAACACTAATTACAATTAAAGAATTTATTGCTTCAAGTGTTGCAAAACCGGAAATAAAAGCGCACACTACAATTAAAACAAAAAATCTTTGGACGACAATTCTTATCCGCTCGCTGTACGGACAATCCTTTCTCCTCCAAGAACCAACTGAAACGCACATAAAAGCTAAAAGTCCCAAGATCAACTTTAATTAAACCAAATCAAGTGATTGATCATTCATACAGCTGAATAAGAAATTGTATTCGTACTCACTTGTCCGTTCATTAAAAAAAATGTTCTAAGAATCTAAATGAAATTAAACTTTAACCCAAGACAATGACCAGAATCCATAAAACGCTACAAATTAGATGAATACAAAATGAATTATAAATAAATATGAAGAAGAATAAAAACAAAAACAATTTACTTAAATTGTTTACGATCTCATACATCCATTCATTCATTCATTCTTATCGTCAGTCATTGATTCATTCTCTGTGGCAACAACACAACCAAACAAACAACCAACATTCAGTCAACATCACAAACTAAAGTGCCATGATCCTTAATTAGTGTTTGTTCATTATCTTGGCCCATGTTGACCCGATTTTCAATTAACTCAATTGAACGTTGAGGGCAACAAATACTCGTAACCAGTCAGCATCGCAATCATCGTCAAAGACGATGACTGATTCTGTATCTTACGAATAGCAACAACATGAACGTACAAAAGCACTTTCCTCGCAGTACGCCATCCCAACTGATGTTGTTTGTGTGTTGTCGCCATCATTTGTTTGTTTGTATGTTTTTAAAAAAGTTGAATCAACACTGAATTAAATATTAAACGGAAATTATGAATGTGTAAATCGTTGTACGAACGCAGCACAAAACAGTCAGACAGTCTGCCCAGTCAGCCCATTCGGCGAGTCATGGAGAGTGGACAATCACACAAACTGTACGTGAGTGGATGCAGCCCGCGTTACATGTCAGCGATCAGCGAGAATTTCATACATGAAGCAAAAACGCTGTTCACACTGGTCAATGGAAATTGAGGATGTGGAACCTTCTGGCAGTAACCTGGAGGCATTCTCGCTTGATCGTTTACTTTCTTCTGGAGGAATTGCCACAATGAGGAAGAGGAAGAGATGGTTTAGCACTGAACCAAACTTGTTGGTGTATATGTGCTCCACTCCTCTCTCCTCTTAAATCAATTTCAGTTTGCATGTAACATTTTGTAGGACGCATAAATTTGTACTTCTCTCAATAAACAACGTTGGAAGAATAACTTTTCACTGCCAGTGTAAACGCCACGTCGATAAATATGAAATCATACAAATTCTATGGACCGTCTGTGGTTGCAGGGAATTAAATGTGCGTCAACATTTACGCTGGTGGTTTTAGAATTGTGGTGGAATAATTTTGCCACACGACAAAATGTTTGTTGTTAAAATGTTGGGTTGCTGATGAAAATTAAATTGAGAAAAATAAAAGCAAAGAAACATTAAATTAATTTCATATGTTTTACAGCAACAACGAAGCAGCAGCAACACCATTTTAATGGCATTTTAATGAAATTACTGACCGTCGGCCAGCATACGAAAGCACACTCCACACACTCCACACACATTTTACTGACGAGTAAAATTGTTTTAAAGCATTTTCACTGCAGAATCCAGTAGATACACAAGCATGGGGACTTGTTGTCATCGCCGTTGTTACAGATAAATCTGAAGCCAAACAAAAGCAGTCAGAGGGTAGAAGCTGGATTTAGTCAACAATAAAAGCTTCAGTAAAAATATAATATTTTTCTGAATTTCCTTGCGCAAGACCCGCAGATTGTTTCAATTAAATTATTCAATTCATTTCACTTGGCAGGTCGAAGCAAACCGATCAAACTTTTCAATATCTGGAATATTCTCCGCATAGTGCGATGAATAATTTAGCATAGTGAATTAATAATTTATCCCTAATGGACTTGAGCTGTTTTTGTATTTATGGAATGAATGACGTCATAAATGGGCATTACGTTTATGGAAGATGCCCCCTTAAATATTTCGTAAAGACAGACATCTTTCAAAATATTTGCTCTGTAAGAAACCATAGAAATTTATTGCACTTCTTTTTCTTAAATAATTGAGAGTTTGAAACTTAAATTCGCTGGCTATTTTTCAAAATAAATCGACCTCTTTTGCTCATGTCAGTTGCGACGTTTGCAGAACAGCGTTAAAATTTGAGGGATTTCCAACAAAAAGAAATCAGCACAAATGCAGTTTGTCCGTCCGTCTTTAATCTCCACGTCTTTAGTGCCGGTTATTGTCAACGCCGTTGAACCAACTTCGCCAATTCATTCAAAATGATCATTTTGACGAGTGTTTCCACATAAACAATTAAACGGAGATTGGAAGCAAATATTTAACCCTTTTAAACGCAGATTGAGCGCTTCCGGATAAAGCATTTTCGAAACCACAATGGGAGTTTAAGCAGAGAATTATCAAGTAGCATTCGAAGATTAACAAATGACACGTTAAATACACCGCAAATTCCAGTCTACCTGCATTTAAATGGCAGCAGTAGAGCAGCGAAGGAGTTTAATTTTAGCCACTCGTTTGTAAATAACACAACTGCCGAGGCGGAACTTGAGCAAGTGTTTGTTTTTGTTTTTGTTTGTTTGGGAACAACAACTAGCGAACGGCCTTAAGGGCTGAATAGAAAAAGAGGTTCTTGCATTAATGCTCAAATCAGAGATTCCAAAACGGTTATAGAATTGAATGGAACGTTCCATATACAACTAAAGTTTATCCGTGATTCTACAATAATTTAGAACGGCATCTAATTAACTGAACAGATTGATGGGGAAAAAGGAATCAGTAAGAAGTTTTTCGCTCAGCACTTCTGGCAGCCTCTTAACGGATTTCATCTCTTCCATTCAATAGAAAAAATTTTAAAGGATTTAATAAATATTTCATCAATCAAAATCGGTTAGAAGTTATTTAGTACAACAGATATTCAGAAATTATTATTCAGAACACGTAGTCAGCAGCCGCGGATCCAGCTGTACCGTTTGAAAACAAACTTTGGCGGGCCTGTCTCTCTTCCCCTGTGTCTGTACCTGATACTCACTGATTCGATACAAAAAAGCAACTTCTCGAGAATTGTTCAGAAAGAATAAAATATGAATTAGAATTAGAAGAGGCCGAAATGTGATGTTATTTTGAAATCCCCAAAACGTTTAATAAATCTTAGTTAACGATTATTTTAAGCAAACTCTTAAGGCCGAGACACATGGAATCCATCACACGTCAGTCGTCGTCTTTTCAACTCGCAGTTAAGTTGAATACACGCTTTCTTATGAGCTCCATCACAATCAGTACGCGTCCGTGGCCGACTTTTGACGTACGTCGAATACTTTGGCCGACACCAGCGTAGTTTTGCATGGTTTTGATTAATAATTCTGTGTGCTGTTCTTAGCAAAAATAAAATAAATGACATACAAAAAGCTAAAATATATAAAACTACCAACTGATTTAATATCGTTCACCGGGAGAACGTTAACGTCAGTGTAAAAATATATTAACATTTATATAGGCTAATTGTTCTAACTTTGTTAAAATCTCAGAAAGCCATGATGATAAATATTCCTAGGCACACAGGAAAGTCAACATCAATTTTTTCAACTTACATAGCAGAGCAGAACAGCTGTTTTCGAAAGTCGCAACTCTTTCATCATCAGTGCTCATGTTTAAAAAATTGGCAGATAACGTATGGCAGATCCAAAAGCCCTTTGAAATATTGAGAGCAAGAATTTGTTAACAATCAGCGTTAACAGAATGTGATGGAAGACAAACCTAAAGACCGAAGTGTTCACTAAAAATTAATTAAATCCGTTCTCAGAACTTCACGAGTTTCACATTGCAAACAGTCGTCAGCAGGGTGTTCAGTAGGATTTGGAATCTCTGACCGCAGGTATTAAGCAAAACAATTAACATGTAAATATTAAGCCTTTCTTGGCGTGTCGCTTTAGGAACGACTGGATGCTGGAATTAAATAAATATTTGCCCATTTTGTGTCTTCTGTTTGCACATACCGACCACGTTCATGTGTGTGGATGTGGTAACCGTACAGTAGCCAATTTAATAGCAAATTGGCTTTACCTTCTACTGTCTTCGACTTAATTTGTAAGAAAATCAAACTTTTGTCTTAAAGATCAACAAACACAGGAAGCAACATGCAGCAGCAACACTGCAAACAAACACACCATGACCTTAATAAACATGTATTTGTGTGTGTGTGTGTGTCCTTTTCTGAAAGGATTATGTGCAGTTAGAAATGTGTGTTTATTTAAATCTCTTCCACAAAAGACAGCCCGGAATGATGATGATGATTGTGATGATGGCAACGATATTTACAAGTTTTGCACCGACAACGACAGCGAGTACGACATTCTAGTTTACACGGCGGTGTTTAAGGTCCGTACAAATATTTAAAAAATACTGTGTGAGATTAAGACCCAAAAATGTCTTTGTCAACATTTCAAAGATCTTATGAAAAAAGCAAAATATGACAAATAAATTCTTCTTCCACCATAAAACGAAAGGATTTTTGGATGAGGGATTACAGAAGTGGTTAGATTGTGACAGGATAAAAACACAAACTACTGAAAACGTTTGCATGGCTTAAGCCCTTCATGTTGCAGAAGGAGTAGAAGCAACAACAACAACAAATTAAATAAAAAGAACAAACAACAAACAACAATTTCATACTCGCTGCCCTAAAATGCAACTCGACTTACAGCTGCTTTCAATCAGTCCGTAGTTTAAGCGCGTTAATTGGCCAAATTTCTATGAAAACACGACAATTTAACAGTTTCGGCGGCATGTGTTTGACATTCGGCAGTTTGGTTGGTCTGCTTGTTGGCTTGGCGAAGGGGACGAACAACATAAACACAAACACAAACATGCGAGTAGTTTGTGTCTGTTAGGAAAACATAGAAAAGGGTGGCATTGCAGTTAAAATGTTTGCTGCCTTTGGCTACCGTTAAAAGGACACTTGACAATTTGTTTATTTTCTGGCCATTAACACTCTGTAAAGCACACAACGGGCACAACAACACACGAACACTCGCTCTTTCCAATGCTGAGGCATTCCTTGTTTGCACACAATTCTGTAGAATGTTTTTGGAAACATGAAACAACACGATAACGAGTGGATGTGACGGTGCAACTTTTGCATGGCGTAGCAAATATTTGGCTTAAACGACAGTTTCTGTTAATCCTGAAGTTCAGCAAATCAAATATTATTGGTAAACTGTGTAGGTAAACACGCACGTGTGTATGTGTGTAGGTATTAATAATTAAAAAATCAGCCATATTCTGGATATAAATTTAGTTCACCATAATTTCCAATCAGGGGTCGGATTGCGGCACTCGATACCGATCGAAGTTGGTATCGAAATTCCGATGGATATTGAATGCGGAATCTTCGCCCCAGGAAATATTATTAAGAATGAAGTAACAAGCAGTCTGCTGATTCAATTTCGATGTCCTGTCTTTTTGAATTTGATTGTTTTATTGATTCAATTAATTAAAATTAACATTTTATATATTAATTTTTTTTTATAACCTAATTCGACCTTATTTTTTATTAATTTTTTCGGTTAATTTGAACAAAATAAATATTAAATTACATATCCCTGAAGAAGCTACACAAAGTAGCGAAATATTGCTCAAATAAACCTAATAAATTAATAATATTTTATGTATATTAACTAATATTTTAAAAAGTTACAGGACATTTGTGAGTTGAAATATTTGCGATACCCCAGCAAAGATAATGTTTTTTCTTTAAGGATCAAATATATTCGATAAAAAGTGCACTAAATGAAAAATCTATGCAGTGCCGCAAGCAACTCAACATCTATAAAAAAGTAAAAAGTATACTTTAACCACCGTATTTATAAAGATTAATTATTATATAAAAAAATGTTTTGTCAAATTGAGTTAATATACACAAATTACGACTTGAGAGTTTACGATCAGAATTTCCACACAAACCGCTGATATGAAAGTTTCAAAATATACTTTGTTTTGACTAAAAATAATGACTGAATATGTCGAATTTCGAAAATGATGTCAAAGCAATTAAATGCAAATAACAACGAAAACTTGTAAATACTCAAGACCGCTCAAGACATCAATTAAGTTTCGAAGAAAAATCTCAATTACGGTAGCGACTTATTTTTATTGGATTTCGTCGTACTTCTAAGTTTGTCATTATTTGGATGCATGTCATTTTATCATGAATATTTTTTTATAATAACAATTTTTTTTAATTGGTAAACTGTTTGGGCAGCCATGCGCCATTTGTTTATTAAATATCCCAACAATTCAGTTATTCAATAAGTGAATAGGTTACGTGATTTCCACTTATACACTGACCATAAATGTTTGCATGTGTGCGTACGTGTATTTACCACCTCATTTGTAAATCGCCCCAAACAATATGATGAATATCTAAATTTTTCCGTATTTAAATTGTGCAAATGAATGGATGAATGAAGGAATTTTGTATGAAAATATTCAATTATTTTTTGATTGGGGAGCAGTTGAAGCAACAGCAAAAATTATGACCACAAGCCCCACCCATCAAAGAAATATATTGAAAAAGAATAAAACAACATGGCGCCTGAATGCGCTTGTATGCCGATATGAATTGTGTTGCAAAAAAAAAAACAAAAACAAAAACAAATAAACAAGATTACAGTTATATTTTTTGCTGTGATTGCAACGTTATAAAACACTGCACCGGTCCGTACAGATCAACACTTTAAATTAATTCCAATAATATTAAGTTTGTTTCATGTATTTGTATGTTTGTATATGCAAGTGTGTATGTATGTGCATATGGATTAGTGCTTACATACACATACATAAAACAAGATTATCCTTGCTTGTTTGTGTGTGAGAATAGAGGGCACAACAAGCTTTTTTTCGTTCATTATAAATTTGAAATAAGCGGACAAGTAGTTGAAGAACAATTTGATAAAAAAGAAAGGAAACAAAACATCGGTCAACTTAAAGGTTGAACTAATCGTACATCTTTAATTATTGAAATAATGGGTAGTCATGTATGTGTGCGTGTGTGCACACACAATGATACACCTATAAAAATTTGTTTAAAGTTCAATTAAATTGGGAATTTAATATTAATTATTTGTTGTGGGTTGCGCATGCCTCTATCTGTGCGTGTTAAATATATATTTTTGTAGTGCACTGGGTCGCATTTGCAGATGATTAATGCACAACAAAAATAATCTTTCATTAATAAAGTTTTATTTTAATTATGTCTGTCTGTATGTGCACGTCTTAGTCATGTTCACAAAAGGAAGTTCCTGCTGCTTAAACTATTTTCAAATCACTATTGATGCTCCCTGAATGTTAACACAGAGGAATCTGCTTTAATAAATTTTCGGTTATCACATATTTTGAGATCGCAATTGATTAAAGGAAGCTTAGGACAGAGTTTTGAGTTGATATTTAAGTTTTAAGTGATATCTTCTTACGTAAATCAGTCTTGGTACAGCTATAAGCACAAACTTCGATATATGAATCCAATTGTACCATTTATATATTTCGGGCAGATCACTAAGACGACAGCTACGAATTATTTTGTAAGCGAAGCCTTTTCTTCCAATCTGCAGCTCAAACCTTTTGAAAGTGATTTTTCTCAAACATTCAGTTCTTTTTCAGTTTGCTGATAACAGAATAGAATGTAACAACACTCTTATCACCACTCCACTCAAGCAAGAAGTTGGTGTTGGAATTAATCTGAAGCAATTAATGTGCATAAAACGCTTATGTGGCAGATTTTGTACAGGAATTTGTCATAACAGAACATGATACATATATAATGAATTAGGCCTTATATATTTTCCCACTATTCTATGCATGTATTTTGTAAATCATTATATGTACGTACTAGTTGCGAATGTACTATACCAATATTTTTCCAAGTGTAAGTACTTGTATGTAGTGTTGAGCTGAAAAAGTGCTTTGAAAACCCAGGAAACGTGAGTTTGCAAACTATCCTACAAATTATGGAGCAACAAACAAAAACATTTACACTCATTGCTGCTGCTGAATACACACACATTTCCATGCATGCATGCATGTGTAGGCATATCGTGTTATGCATTTGCTAACAACAACATGTAATAATAAAAGCAACAACAATACTTATTTAATAATATGGTGGCAATTCATAAGTGTGTATGAATGTTCGCATGTATGTAAACAACATCTGCATGCAAAAACAAATCAAGTGAGCAAATAACACGTTTGATAAAAGAAGAAGAAGAAAAAAGACAACAAAAACCAGTTGTTGGCCTTAAACAACACCCAACAGAAAAGAAAAAATGAAATCTCTGTCGTGCATTCCCACATGCATATCGGAACTCATAAAATAGAAGAAAGAGAAGAGAACTCATCCCAACATGGGTGTCGATTGCGAAGAGCAGTCAAACAGGCAAATATTCAACTCTCAAAAGAAAACTGCAGCAGTGGCGAATAAAAACGTTCATATTTATTTGAATCTCTGGTTGTCATTCCCTGCCACACATTTAAAAGTGCCAACGGCATACGTTCCACTATTTTGATTGGTGTTTGGCTTGCTTGTGCCGCAGAGTGAGATAGACAGCGTTTTATTTGCTTTCTTTCGCCGTTTAAATAGTTGGTCAGACTGGAATGGAGAAACAAGAGCTGCACTATTGAAGGAGCCAAACTCTCCACTTCTTATTATAAAATACTCTTTCTATAACTGCCGTCAACATATTTTTAGTCTACAATAATCGTTGCTCCATAACGGATGTGAATGTTGGAATTGCGTCAAACGAGTTTAGAAAACGTCAGCGGAAGACCTTTTCTCTTTGTTATTTAAAAATGTTTATTAACTTATGAAATAAATACCAACAATTAAGTGTTCAATTAAAAAATATTTACTAAATGAGTGCAAACAAATAATGAAAAAATACCCCTCAAACGAATACTAATCAATTGTTTGAAAATTAATACCTTCGCGTATTTAGAGTTTGAGCGAGAAAACATGGTTAAAATAGATGATCCATGTAGTGTTGATAGAGTTTCAGATCATCATCAGTCTCCGGTTCAAATAGCACACTTGCATTCATCGCTACCCCAACAGCAGCATCACCAGCCGCAGCAACAACAGCAAGAACATCACCACCTGCAGCAATTGCATTCGCACCGCCAAGCTTTGCTTGACACCCACCAGCATTTGCAACACTTTTATAAAATGGCGCGTACTCCACACTTGAAATCGAGCTTCTCCATCAATGCCATTCTGCCCGAGACTGTGGAAGACAACAATCACATTCACAATCACAACCACAACAACCATCTCCCTCATCATCATAATCATCATAATAAACAAAATGATCATGATGGATCCTACAATCTCTGTGATGACACTGATGCCCAGGATGCCGACTCAGATTTGGATGTCACCAGCATGTCGCCACCGCCACCTACCGACGGCAGTGAATTAAGTATTAACAGCAACGAGGGCTTAGCGCAAAGTCTGCACAACAACCACCAGCACGATGATGAAGGCACGGAAAGTGATCTAGAGGCCGGCCTGGATCCTGATGTGGTTGACGAAGACGATCTCGATGGCGATGTAGAAGCAGATGTCGATGGTGACGGCACCGAAGGTGAGGGAGAACACAAAGATGAAAATGGCGAAAAGCCGGTGACGGACAAAAAGGGCAATGAGAAGCCCCCGTATAGCTACAACGCGCTCATTATGATGGCCATCAGGCAGAGTGCGGAGAAGCGTTTAACCCTCAACGGCATATACGAATACATAATGACCAACTTCCCCTACTACCGAGACAACAAACAGGGTTGGCAAAACTCCATACGCCACAATCTGAGTCTAAACAAATGCTTCGTCAAAGTACCCCGCCACTACGATGACCCTGGAAAAGGGAACTACTGGATGTTGGACCCCTCTGCAGATGACGTTTTCATAGGGGGCTCAACGGGTAAACTGAGAAGGCGTACTACTGCCGCGTCCAGATCTAGACTAGCGGCTTTCAAACGTTCTCTTATTGGACCCATGTTTACTGGACTAGGCTACCCGCAATTCAACCAGTTCCTGTATCCACAACAGGCAGCTGCCACGGGTGCTGCCAATCCCAGTCTCCTTGCCAGTATGTACGGGAGATATAATCCATTCGTGCCAAAGAATCCAGCTTTACCTCCCTCGCCCTTCTCAGCCAGAGTCAATAGCGCCATGGCAGCTGCCAACTACAGCAACATGGAGAGACTGCTCTCTGCAGCGGCCATGCCACCTCAAAGTCATCCAGCGGCTGCAGCGGCAGCAGCTGCAGCCGCCGCCTCCATGCCCACTTCTGATCTCTACCAGCGTCTACAATATCAACAACTCCTGCAACAACACGCTGCTGCTGCCGCCATAGCGGCACACCAACGGCAGCAGCAGCAACATCAATTGTCAGCGATACATCACATCAGTCCATCCACTCACCCTCATCAAGCTCCGACGGCCGTTCATCAGCCGTTGCAAGTTTTGACGCACTTGGGCCAGCCTTCATCTTCACCCTCCCATTCGATATCACCATCAGCTGTTGCGGCCTCGTCACCGCCTGCGCCCATTTTGAAACCCGTAACGGTGGTGTCCCGCAACAGCTGAGTTTCTATCGCCGTAAGTCTAACGTCACATCGTGCGCATTGTAATTTAATGACATTAACTTGTTGTACATAAACAGATAATTTATCAGATATTCGATTAGTTTTCGCTTTGAGTTTCCTATCATTAAGCAGGGCTTATTGAGGACCAAAAAGAGAGACTTTGTGTTAAGTGATAAAAAATGTGAGTTCTCTAGGATAAGTAACTGAAATGAGAGATAAATTGATTCTTCCTTTTTGTATGAAGGACTCCGCTTGCGGATAAATATTTAAAGATGATTTGCAAGTATGACATGTGCGAAGGCAGTCTCAAGTTCGAGTTCCTTTGGAAAAATATTTGCACAATTTATAGTTAAAAGAAACTGCTGTTGCAGAAAGAGCTTTTTTCCTAATAAGCGATTCCGCAATATAAAAAAAAAAAATTCAAGAAAATCGCGAAAGTCAATGGTTCTGCAAAAATTTCGTGATTTTGAAAATATATTTTTTTAATGACAAATTATTTGTTGACAGAAATTGTTCAATTAGTTTTCACAAATTCGATTGGTTTTGAATCAAAATTATTATTTTCTTAGAAGAAATCCCTTTAAGCAGTCAGTCATCGAACTTACAATCGATTTTATAAAAATCATTTCGGCATTTTTGTTAATTGAAAAGTTCTGTCATCGCCTGTTTTGTAACTTCTTTTCAATATAATATAATTACGTGGGAAACTATCCCGACAATTATATTAAAGTTTGTTACGTTAATTGCTTTAAAGCTCTTTCACAGAGCAGAGCAGAACAGCTGCTTTGAAACGCCGCTACACTACCACCATCAGTTGTCACGAGCACATATTTTTATTTCTTAGAGCCATTTTAAATAAAACAAAATAATTTCTTGCGAGTCCTTTAGGAAAATCAATTTATCTCGCATCCTTTTGTTTTGGATATAAAATTCAAATAAAAAAATAAAAACGTGACGACACTCTGCGTATTGTAATTATAGAAAATAGTACGTCTTAATTTAGTTAAAGTAAATTTAGGTAAAATAAAATATTGTACTTTGAATGTTTGTATTTATGGAATCTAATCAAATTAAAATGAAAGAGTAGAAACAAATTTTTGTTAAATTATTAAAAAAACTAATTGAAAATTGAATATGAATGAACTGCTTTATCAAATAAAAACTCGAAAAGTTCTTGTGTACATAAATAAATTAATTGATAAAAATCTAATTGTAACAATATTTATTATAAACAAAAATATTAAACGAAATACAAGAGAAAACGAATCACTGAAAGTGTTTTCAATTCACAAGTCGCATGCGAAACTGGAGTAGCATGGAAAGAAGCGCGTTACCGGAAATCCTTAATATAATTAAAGCGCAAATCATAATTTGAGCAAAAAATATCTAAGAAGTTGTGCTAAAAACTAAAAAAAAAAGACTCAAGTAAACAACCAACTGCAAATCTAATCAACTAAACAGAAATAAAATCAAATAAAATAAAATAAAATAAAAGGAAAAAATATGTGTGAAAGAGAATTTCAAACGTTTCAGTATTTTTTTTTTTCTTCTTTTTCGCCAGCCATCACGATCATTATTTTGTTCGTTAAGAACGCGGCAGCATGAAAAATGCAAAGAACAATTTTGTATGAGATGAAACACTCGTAAAGTGTCACTTCAAATAAGAAAATATTTGACACACGCTTAACTTAACACACTGTCGGCTGTTTGCCGTTCGCCGTTTGTTCGCGCTGGATTTTTGTATCTCTCAGATTTACTCGACTGCTTCTTGTTGGGGTATTTATTTTTTATTTTTTCTTATTTTTCTGTATTTGCTGGAGTTGAATAAGTTTTTTTTTGTCTTTTTAATTTGAAATTATTGCATGCCGCAGCATGAGAAAGAATTAAATAGTCAGAAGTTTAGACGGGCTGCTGTAAAATCATATCAACCAATTTTTACTCTACTCGGCAACAGTGATTCCCTTCCGTACTTCGTTAGAGCAGGATTTTGACGAGCACGAAATCAAAATTCGTTGGTCTTACTCTGTTATTTTTGTGCGCATCTACGAGCACAAGCCATGGTTCAAACACCTCGTAACTGGCCAAGAGCAATATGGGAATTTCCATGAATATGGTCGTCTTTTCGATATCAAGCGAAAAAAGACAACGTAAAATTGATTTTTAATTTGACTACAAGCGTGACTTATGGATTCAAAGTAGCCCTAAATAATTCCCGAATAATTCGCATGTGATAAAAACTCAAGTTGTTTTTGGGGCCACCGATTTAATGGAAACTTATTAACTAAATATTTCACACAAAGAAACTGCTATTTCCGACAAAGAAGTTGAAAGTGATTTCATTCAATTGATCGATTTTCGGTCTCTGAAGAAGTATTTTCCCGAGCTGAAAAGGCCCGTTACTTTTTTCTATATCTCACTCAGTACATTCAATCAAGAGGGGCTGACAACAACATCGGACGGACGGCTTTTTGATAAACTTTGGCTACGCAAATTATTTCTTTAAAGATTCAAACTTTCATTTCTTAAATTTCGAGCATTGAAAAAGTTAGAAAACTAAATCTTGTTTCCGTCAACGAAGTCTTTCAAGCATCTGCACTGTGTTACACCATTCCAGCTGCAGATGTAGAACGAAGTTTAGATTGCTGATTCAGCCGATTGCCGATATTTTTCCTAACGATTGTTGTAATAACGTGTGGCGTTAGTGTCACATGTTTTACAATTATCACACACGTACAATCCAACAAACTTTGCCAAATGCAAGAGCACTTTCCTACACACATGCGAGATGCGAGATGCGCGTCGTATCCCCACAACTCGTATTTTGGGGTCATGCAGCAACTAACAACAAGCAACAGGTCTCTTGGTTATGCCACATCCACGCCACTTTCATTTGATGCCACTGAACACGAGCTTCCCCAATAAACACAAGATGTAATTTGATTTCACGCACGATTTCCTCCACATCAAATGAAAATATTTAAGGAAATTTCTAAAATGATGTGGGAAATTCTCTTGAACATGCGAAAAAGCGCAACTCAACGATGTTTGTGCGGGCAAATGAAAATTCTATCTGTCAAACAACAAAAGTTATGGCGTTTCCAAGAAGAGGCAGTTCCACTGGAACAGGAACAATAATTCAGTACTCATCAGCCAAACCGCAAATCGGTTGAACGATTTTGTTTTATATAGTTTTTGCGGAAAACAGTCGGGGCCTCTGAGGTAAATGAAGCCTGCGTCAACAAGTTAAGGTACCGCCCATTGGTCATTTTCGTAGGGAGGTGAGGAAAAGAGATTATTGGTCTGACAAACATTCTTCTTCTTAACTGTGCCCACTTTAACTATAATTTTGGGTTTTTCAAATCGATAAATACTTTTTTCGTCCATGTTTCACAACTTTTATGCTTCCCCGGACCAGACAAAGAAAGCGAATATCTGAGGAGTGAACTTAACCCGCCCACAGGCTGTCTTGGCTACCGGTGCTGGGAGCACTTGAAATTAATTTAAGAGATGGGAGCTAGTATTAAAAAATGGTTGGGCAAATGTAGCCTGCAAGTGCTTTTTTGATTATAAAAATATTCTATTTTAAATAAAAACCAACGAAATAATATTCGGCTTAAAGCTTTTAGGTCAAATTTCTGTCAGTTGATCAAAATCAACGGAAAGTTTGTAGTCAGATGAAAGTAAATCTTTTCGATTTCACTGCAAGAGTTATTCCGAAATTTTACAAAATACTTCTGAATGTTGAACCAGCAAATTGTGTGAAAATCTTACTTTTTTACGCAAAACCCCGCAGAACACCAGATCAATTAATATTTTGATGATAATCAAAGACTGCTGCGAGTTTCAATTTTACCCGTAAAATTATTTTAAAAACACTTTCACTCCTTCTCATCAACAACTTTCCAACTAAATGGCCTAAATAAAATGATATTTTGTATATTTTGAATTGGTTTCGTTTAGAACAGAATTCATTTGTTTCATTTGATTAAAATTTTAATAGTTGCGGCAGTCATTTTGACAAAAACTGTGCCTCGTCCGCTTTAGAGCAGCGAACACAGAGTTGATTGCTACTAACCGGAACTTCGGCCATCTGGTACAAAACGTTGGTAGTTTGTGGAGAAATCACTGCTTTCCAAGAACATACTCGTTCCTTTCAAATGGACAGCATTTGGAAACTGTTTCGATTTCAACTCGAAATCGCTTGTGTTTGCTGGGCTTGAACGCGTGAATGCGTGTGTGTGTGTGTGTGTGTGTGTGTGTGTGGTTGGCCGCGAGTGTTGAATTATAAAAATAAGCTGCTGTACCCTTATTTGTTGAATTATTATTTAATTAGTGAATTTATATTGTGTTTTATTTATTTATTTCTTCGAATGAAAATAAACGTGAAAACACACAATTTTCAAGAAGTCGCATTCGTAACGAAAAGACTGGAATCGAGAGTCTTTCTAGATGATGATGATGATGATCGTCATGATCATGATGACGATGACGACGATGATGATGCGCACAGTTAATTTGGCTCTGAGCTCGTGTTAATGTTTTGATTGTAATTAAATTTTCTTCCATAATTTGTTTAATTCTATTGGCCCGCATTGAGCGCATTTTTATGTTCATGACCTTTTTCTTGCCGCGAATGTGTGAAAATTCGTATGTGACCGCAGTGGACGCTGGAATATGGAAAGTGCTTTTCATGTGAGACGTTGTTATAAAACCATAAATTAATCTAAAATTTGTTGATGAGTGGTTTTCCTTGTGCGGATACATGGAGTTGGACAAGCAGATGGATGTGTTTACATTTTGGAAGCAGTTTATTTATGAATATGCCCTTAAATTAGAAACGAAATTAATTAGAATTTGTTGCCTTTTCGCTTCTTGCATACTCGTACTCGCAGTTATTGTCGTTCTGATAATTGATCATAAAAAGAAAGAAGGAAATAGAAATTGTGTTGGTCTATTTCGAATTCTTCTCTGGCTGTTGTTGGACAGAACTCATGAGTTGTCGTTCTAATTAATGTGTTTTTGTGTTGTTGTAATTAAAGTGGCACTTAGACACTGACATTTAAATTCAATTTAGCAATTAAATAAATATTAGAAATGTAAACAGAATTGTGTACATTAATTCTATTAAATAAATTTAACGCTCGGCGTTGTCAGCTGCAGAAAAATGCTACAATTATGAATTATGAATACGCTGCATTAATTGAACGTATTCTTAACTGGTTTGGCTGGCATTAGCGTTTATTGAAAAGGAATTACTGCAATCGTGGCTGCATTCACAGTTCGTTGGTCAGCTGGCTGGTATCTGGTGAAGTGATTTGAGTTTCAATTATTTACGCCGCCGAGTGATCTGCACCAGCTATTAAAAATGCTCTCTTCACGTCTGTTTTTATTTATCCTTTTTATTTTGAACGAGTAGGATCATATCCTGAACGCAGGTCCAAATAAAAGTAAAAGAAGACACAGAAGCGACCGAAAGACATGTTGCATGTATAGAAATTAAATTTGCTGACCTTTAACGTTCCATGTTTCAGAGGGCCTACACGATACTACGAGAGCTTTGTAAAGGAATTATAGAGCAGCGAAAATGTGCAAACAACATTCCTGTCTGTTGTCTCAAACTCTGAAGTCGCAGGGTCTGGCAAAAGTGTGATGGTGGAGCAAATAATTGCGAGTTTGTTACAGATATTTTGGGGGATCCGTACGGTTGGATGGTTTTATAAATCGTGCCCCACAATCGTTTATTTCTATTAGTTAAGAGCTCTACTTTTTTGCATTCTTTCTGTGGCGGGGTGCCACCAACAGCAGGCTTTTCACTAGAGTTTTTGAAACCGGACAAAATTCCGGTCATGTTTCATGTTGCCATAATCGCACGATTTTTGAAAATATTCAGTCCTGTAACTGAGAGGTCTGGACACGATCAAACGCTTGCTGTCAAGCCTAAATAAGACATCTTTTTCAACTGAACGCGCATGAATTCTCATTTAAATTGTGTTATTTCATGTCAACATGACTTGTAAATGACTCAGTCATGTGGTTGAATGTGTTCAGAGGAATCACGGTTGTATTTCATTTTATTTCTGTCAATGTAAAACAGAATTGATAAATAGTTGAGCGGAAAAACCGCATGTATGCACTTTATTCGAACCGATAACTGGAATTTGGGTATCACAAATATCGTTATCATTGACGTCGCTGCTGTTGACAAAATGAGAAGAAAATATTATTCAATTTCTTTGTAGGTTTGTTAAATTTGATGCTGTTGTTGTTGCTGCTGCCGCATCTCATTATTATGTATCCACTTAATACGAATAAATTCATTTTTGACTTGCAAGATTTGTTTTGCTTTTAGTTTTATTTAGTATCTGGTTTGCTGGCAACACAATTCCATTCAACATGCCAATTATGGTCTCATTATTCAATCAGAGTAAATTTATTTGTTTGTCCAACAGTCCAAGTAATAGAAGTATTTTCCTCCAGCCATCCATCCATCTCAATTGCAAAAACGTACAAAACAAGCGAGAGGAAAAAAGAAAAAAGCTCTACTCGCCATCGCTTTAATGCGATCAGACTCGACTAACACACAATTCTGAAGAATGCATCAAAATTATTAGATCAGTGTAAGCAGCGATCGCTTTAAGTGGATCATTTATTTGCTCCTCTTCTTATTTATCGTGTAAAGATTTTCAAAAGGCATGTGGAAAAATTACTTTTGAAAAATGTTTGATTAGTTAGTCGGTCGTTAAATTGAATAATTTTATAGAATTTATGATTTGCTTGTTATGTGGGCAGTTAGATTTCTGTTCAGTTGATGGAATTGAGTGAAAGTGTGTTTGGAAGTATTAAGAATTATTGAATTATTCGCAATAAAGAAAATCTTGCGTCAAGTGTTTCAAACACCGGCAGCTCGTCGAACAACGAAATTAAATCTTAAGCAAAAATAAATAAATAAATGAATTCAAAAAGGTGAATCAGTTTAACAGCGCTGAATTATTGGCGAGGAAAGCAATCAACTAGGGACTCTCCTGAAAAGGTTTTCCCACGAAACTCCCATTTCTGGCGTCCCGCGCAGGAGCGTGTCCATTTCTATTGATTTGTTGTAGTAAAACTCTTAAGACGTTGTATGCGTTTTATCGTTGTATCGTTATTACAATGAGTTCTTTTCTAATACAATCAGAGGAATTGGTGGTCAATAAGCCAGGGTGTACAGACGTCTGGCTGATAGCCCGAGTGCGTCTGCGCTGCCGAAGAAAATGACGCCTTTGAATGACCAAACCGCAACATATTTCCAATAAATTTTTAAAATTCATGTTTCGTAGTGTTTTTTATTTCCCCTTTTTTCTTAAAACACGTCAAGTAGCAGGCACAACAATTTAAATTATCAAAAATGCAAAAAAATTAATTTGTTTTTGTTGTTTATGGAGAATAAATTGGAGTAACAACGTGGTTACAATCAAACAATAGATTTTGTTTATGCGCCAATTTGCATTTGATCAAGCCGCTCTGCAGCACAAACTATTTGCTCACACACACACACACACACAAACATCAAAGTATTCAAATAAACTCGTATTTGACATGACGTGCCGGAGCTGCACCACCCTGCGATGGCAAGAAGAAAAAGCCGTGACATTTTATAATAATATTGCGATCATAAGTTGATCATTGTGGCAGGCCAGCAAGCGGCTTCGGCTGTTTACACTCACCTTTACACTTTTAATAATTACATGCACATGCACACGCACACACTTGCATTTGCACGTTGAACAAAACGAGACTGAACACTCAGTCACCTGGCTTTTGCAGACAGAATGGCTGACTTGACAATCGTGGCTGCCATTGTTTATTTCTTGGCACACACACACACACTTACTCTTGGATATTTATTTATATATTTTATATTTTATTCTCTTTTATATTCATCTAAAGATGCACTTGCATATGTATGGGAGATGAATGCAGATCAGAAAGTACGACCGCTCTGCACTTGCAGCAGAGATGCAATCGGTTTCTGGGGTGAAGGCAAACTGGGGAATGACGAAGAAAGCCCTAATCCGCTTCAAATGACCTTTTGAGCTCTAATACCCCGCCAATGTGCCGACTAAATTTTCGGAGCGTCCCACAGAGTCGTGGTTGTGTTGTTTACAGTGTCAGATTTCCCCCAGTCCTGTGGGCCATCTCCCTGCAATTCAGTAACTCATTCCTGGCTGCCATGAAAAACCTTTGGTCAGAGGCCTGTCCTTATTCTTCTTACAGGAGTGCAGTCTGTAAAAGACTGCTGATATTTTATCAATTCTCCGTTTTCGAATTATTTTTATTCGAAAACATTCTTTTTAATAGAATGATGAGCTCAAGATAAAATTTTAGTTTTATAGTTTTCGATAAAACAACGTGTTCTTGTCACTTATTAACTTCTCATTTACACACTGAGTTTTCATTCACTCCACAAGCGACAAAGAAGCCGGCAGCAAGCAGATGAAAAAGAATTCAAATTTTATTCTTTATGTTGGAAATTATAGACGTACTTTTTATTGAAAAATCAAACTAAATTTGGGCGGAAAATTGTCGATGGACAAAATATTAGAACCGTAGATGTGAATGAATATGTAGACGATTTGAAAGACACATAAAAGACTCGATTGTTTGAAGGCTCTTTGAAGCTTTATTATTTGATTGTTGTTATTGCTGTTGTTGTTGTTATGATACGATATAAATAAGTGTGATAATATCAGGTGTTAATGTGAGCCTTTTTTAATATAATTGCGGCAGTGAGAAATAAATAATTATATGACCAGGCTGCTGTACACAGAGCATTGAAGGAGTGGATTCTTTAATTCACATAACAACACGCCTGAAAGTCTGTCCCTAGTCTGTAGTGTGTCTAATATTTTTCTTATTAAAACAAATTCAGTTTTACGTTTCTGCTCCACGTTGAGTTGAGGCTGCTGTTGCATTTCCTATTATGTGTGTGTGTGTGTGTGTGTGCATGCGATGTCTTTTGTTGCCTCATTATGGAGTTATGAAACAACAATTATGCTCATTAATTTACTTTGTAGTTTTAACATCTTCTTATTAAAGGCAAATACCCGTCGTATATAAAAGAAAAACGTTAATGCATGTTGGTTGCGTTCATTGTTGTCTGTGCAGTTTGTTGGCTGGCTGAAGTTTTTGGTTGGCTGCTTGATTGTTTGGCTGTTTGGCTGGCAGTTCCTTTGGCTTTGGCTGGCTTTTTTGTTTGTCTTCTTTTTGCCCGGCCAATGCAGCAGCTCGGTACGGCTTTTTGTTAAGTGAGTGTGGCAGCATGTACTTAAGCGTATGAGTGGTTATCATTTTAGTTGCGGCTTGTTGAAAAACTTCGTTCGCTGTAATCTGGCGTTACAGTTTCACTTGCGTTTTGTTTCGTTCCTTCAAATATTCTTTTGTTTTGCTGGCACCCTGCATTATTTTGCCTTCATTTTTCTTTTTCACATTTCCATAATTTGTATGGTTGTTTCGCTTTTGTTTCTGATAATTATAACAGTTTAATTTTAGTGAATTGTTTTCATGAAAATGTTATTGTTATTTAATATGAATTTTCAGTTTTTGGTTTCGTGTTAATTTCATTTATGCTGATCAAAATTTACGATTTGTATGCGTTTCTTTTTTTTCACAAAACAACTGAAATATCGTTAGTTGGCAGTTTTAGTTTCTTTGGTTAAATTCATTTTTTTTTTCTTTCTTTAATATCATTATTTTGGGCGAAACGCTTTGTATTGTTTTCGAGTTGGTGTTGGTTTGTTGAATGGATGACGGCTGTATGGCTGTATGGCTGTATGGCGTGGCAAGTGTTGCAGCATTAAGTGAGTGTGGTAAATGTTGTTGGCAGGCTGTTCATTAGGCAGTGAATGCTCACGAATTAACGGGTGGTTTTATTATTTTAACAGCTTTAAATGAAATTTCTATTCTTTATTGTGCCCAATAATTTAATCAACATTAAAAAGATGTGTTAAAGGCAAAAGGTGTGGGTTATTAGAAAATATATCAAACAATTATGTGCCCTTCCAACTTCTCGGCATGGAATTGTAATTTTCCTTTGAAGAAATGGAGAATAGTAAAACCGAACTTATTGTCGGTCAGCATACACACACACACACACACGGTTTCTTATTGTTATGCAACATATTGCGGTCAGTTGTGATGGATGTGATTAAGAAGTTCACAGCGTTTTAATGACACATTTTATATTCGAAATATTCGAAGAGTGCTACTCTCTTCTCGATATTTCTATTACACGTTCTGTTTTAACTTCTACTCGTGCGACATTTAAAAAACAACGTTCGTTATTAGAGCATTGAAAGTGCATGCAGAAATAAATAGTCAGAATCTACGGAAATATTTAATACAATTAACTTGGCTCAAATATATGCCATTGCAAGTTCGAAAAACTCAATACCTTCTCACTTTTTTACCCACACGACTGCGTTTTTCAGCCAATGACAGGCAGCTCCTGTGGAAACTTTCAATTGCATGTCATCAAACGTCAAAACGATAAACCATCTTAAAGCAAACTTAATGGATGAGCTTGAAATTGTAGTTGCTACTCTTCAGTAGGAGCAGCACTCAGGGGATAACCCC
This sequence comes from Linnaemya vulpina, assembly GCA_963675445.1. Lineage (NCBI taxonomy): Eukaryota > Metazoa > Arthropoda > Insecta > Diptera > Tachinidae > Linnaemya > Linnaemya vulpina. Next base: position 117,347,909 of record OY776276.1, on the reverse strand, counting down.
TAGACATGCAGTGCATTGCGCCACAACGAAAAAGTAGCACAAGTTGCGGAGAGAATAGATGATGGGTGATGGGAAGATAGAGAATTTGTGGTAGCCTAAATTACGTCTCAAATCATCGCTTTTACGCTGAAATGAGCAGCTTAAATTAAAGCGTCAACTTTGCTCCACGAGCCGTAACGTTTACTCACTTTGATGAAGAAAAAACTCCAAATAGAAACAAGAAATAGAGACGAACATGCCAAATTGGCCTGAAAGCAGCTAAAGTTGCATTAATTCAAAAACAACAGCTTTTCTGCTGCAAACTCCACTGCTTTACAGGCTGTCGAAATTGAAAAACCGAAATTTCGGTTGGTCATGGGAAATTTTGAGAGCCAGACAACGTTTAGCCGTCATGAGTGAACAGGAAAACAAATTCCAAGAAACTCGATAATTTTGAATAAGTTTTCCCTGATAATACGTAGGCATGGATGTGTTACGAGGCCCGCAGTACAAATTTCTGGGTTTACTTGCATCTTTAGCTGAGGGAATATGTTCCCATATCATTTCATCGGCAGCTCGTATCACTTTTAGAGTTGGAGTGCAACTGCATGAAACAAGGCGCCGGTCGCCTGCGTTTGAGGCAAGTCTGTCTGTCTGCGATTTAAACGAGCAAATAAATTAACTTGAAAATAATATCCGGCATTTTGCAAAAGTTTTAGGTAAAAATATCAAGCAAAATTCACTGAACCCGAAAGGCGGCAACTGCATGTCATTTCAAAATCAATTTGCTTAATATATTTATTAGTTACCGCCTATAAGTTCCGTCCGCATGTGAAATGTAGACCAGACAAGGACTTTGTGTAATTAAGGGTTAAAATGCAAAACAAAACACAATAAATTTGGTAAATTTTCTCATCGTTAAAGCTGGTAAAGAAGGGCAGGAAGGAACTGAAGGAAACTCACAACCAGCAAAAATTTGATTTCGACACTTTTAACCACATTTTTTTTACGCCGAAAGTCAATATGCGATTGTGTAAATTATCCAGATTGAAAGGAACGTTATCACAAACACACAAATTCATGTAGCAAAATATGCAGCGGTTATGAAGGAGGCCTTTTAGGAGGCCTTATTTAGAATCACAGGGGTTTAATAATTGAATTATTTTGAGTTGCCATTGAGAAACACAAACCCCACCAGTGCCTGTTCCAATGAAGACATTCCGAATAAGGCCCTCAGAAGTGAATATGCAGAAGGCCTTTTGCATAAGTGTGAGTTCGAAAAAGTACTCAGGAAAGCAGTTTTCATTTCAATTTCAACGGGTTAGTTGTTTTGAATCTCCAACAAAAACATCTATAAAAATAAAATTATAAAATCCTTCTCGTCAATGACTCCCAGTTGGTATTGACCGGCCGGAGTTTCAACATTTCCAACAAAACGAATCAGCTGCTTGTACATTCTGATCGCATCTTTGACGTGTCGTTGATATATTTGAATCTGGTCAATATTGAATAACTCAAATTATAAAAATGCTCTGATACAATTGAGTTATTCCTGTTGTTGTCACAAATCCAACTATAATTTAGCTTCTGTTGGGAATCGAGTTTGTGGTCGGTTCATGCACGGTGCCATTAAAGAAGAGATTTACTCGTGGTGGAGACAAGTGAAAGTGCTTCAGCCGTCGAAAATTAATCCGGAAGTGGGTCGCTTGAAGTAACTTTCGTCAGTTTCCCGTATTTAATGTGTGATGGGTTTCATAGCGAAGACTCTTAGCGCCTTTAGCGCTGCTTACTGAAGAAGTTAACCTAAAACTACGACGCTTTAGATCTCGAGCTCGATTCCGAACTCAGTTATGAATTTTTCTGATCTGCGTTAGCGCCCAATTGCGTTAATTATTGTCGGCTTGTCCCAATGACGAAGGGAATAGCACGTAGGATCGCTGAACATTAACGATGTTCACCATCGCCAGCGATTGACAACATCGTGTAACTCACAGCAGAATCGGTATTCCACAAGTTTGGAACAACAAAGTAAAGTCGAACAAAACGACCGAAGGGCCTGAAACACACGGGCCTTTTGAGTTTCGTCAATGATTAACAAAATGTTTGCTTTCTCAAAATGAAACACGGACATAATGGAGTCGTGCTACTGCAAACAGTTAAAATAAATAAAAATACAAGAGAAAAAAACAAGAAATCATTTGTTTTGGAAAACACCGAAAATGGTCTTATTGATTCCAATTGACTGCACACAATTGAAGCCAAGTGCCTGCAAAATGCCAAACGCAACAAACGCTTAAACAGCTTGATGGCTGGGCAAAATCCGTGCTCGCTGGCAGTTGTGGCAGCAGTGCTACGACGAGCAAATAAATTATGAAGGACTCGAACACTGCAGTTGCACATTGAGGGTGATTTTTTGTTGTTGTTGCTTCAAATGTTCTTAATCTACATTCGAAGCATATTTTTCCAAGTTACTCCAGTTTATTGTGGACTTTATTGTGAGAAATCTCAAGTACTTATCACTTAAAAAATTTTTGATTTGTTCCTTCTTTTTATTTCGCATTCAAGTGTTCTTTTCTTGTGCAAACTGTTTGGCAGGATTCAATACCTGGCATCAATTTAGAGACTCATAATCGATTTGAAGAGCACAGAAGTGAAATATTGAACCCACAAGTGGCTCTCATCAGCGGGGTTTATAATTTAATTCAGCTCCGCTGTATTTTCGGTTTTAATGTGAGAACATTCATCAATATAAACACATCGCGAAAGTCAAATGAAAAGTTCATCTTCTGGTCACAACTTCCGTTTCTAGAAAAAGCAAAAAATAAAAAAAACGACAATTGACAATTAATCCCCAGTTGCAGAACGTCTGTCGGCCGGCGGGGGGGTTTATTTGCCAGAAAGAAATCAAACCAAAACAACACCAACAACAACAACAAAGACCTCCAAGACTATAAATTTTTTAAAATAATTTTTCTTCTTGTTCAGCATGTAAAACTTCAATCAGCGTCTTGCCTTTTACAAGGAATCATCATAAAGTCATAACATTTCTGTGCTTTTTTTGTTTTTGTTTGTGTTTTTGCCCACATCTTCATCTTGGCAAACAGTTGTCATGAATTTAATTCTCCATTTGAAACACCATTCATTCAATTAAGCCAATGAATTGTTTGTATTCCTCCTCGGTTCTTCATTTATTTCGATATCTGTCTGCGTCTTCTTCTTCTTCAGACATTTCTGCTGAGGACGTCGTTGCAGCATCTTTAAGAAAACATCGTCATCTCGTCATCGTCATCGTCATCTTCATCGCAATTGTCATAATCATTTTCTTTTTTCTTTCGTCCAACATTATTCTTGTTCTGTGTTTCATAGTCGTGTTAAACTATTTTACTGCTATTTGACTTTAAATGAACCTGAATGTATTAAAGCGGACAGATGTGTATGGGTGATTCCATGGAGAGGATATTTCGATCCCCGCAAAATGTTATCAAAACAGCCAAACAACTTTAAACAACACAATTTGATGCTGGTCTAGACTCGATCAAAATGCTTGACAATCAGGTTTATGGTGTGTTTGCTGTTGAGGCCACATAAACGAGTTTGACAGTGAAGCTCACACTTGTCAAACGTTTGCTCAAGAAAGCGTAACCGATAAACAGAAAGATATTTTAATTTTGATACGTGTGTCTTGAGTAAAACGGTTTCATAACTAACCGACACTCAGTGGTGTAGAATCCGACTTGATTGGAAACGGTTTAACTCAATCAACGTTTGTCTGAATTAAATTGTTTCTAATTAATGTGATCGTACCTCAAGTACTTTGAACGTGTCCAGGACGCTTTAAGCAAGTGTTTGTATCAACGTCTTACATACGAGTGATGTGAGGAAACCGTCAAAGTCAGCCTTCTCGTGTGACTATTTTTTTCATTCGAAGGAACCACAAATTTTAGAAATAAAATATGGAAAAACTTTCAGCCCGTTTCTAGTAGAAGTAAACAAATTTGACGGCGAATGATATAAAAATTGCCAACAAGAACAAGCAGCTTGTCTGAAGTGAGTTTCATTATTCCGTATGAATATTCTTCCGTGGAACGTCCCATATGTCACTAAGTTACGCTTGTTTAACGCTGCACTGATATCTCTCAGGTTTTTTTTTGTTTGTTCCATTTAAAGCTTTTTTCATCAGCATGAAGCTGCCGTTGCTTTTGCTGTTGTTGCAGTCGTTGTCGTACTGACAGACTCCACTAATCAGACGCGGGTCAAAATATTTACCACTTGACCCGATTGATTTAATAAAATAGTTGAGTAGCAAGACATTTGCTGTTTTGTATCAACACATTTGCCGCGCACACAGTCAGCAAGAAAAATAAAACGCACGCGGTCGTACAGTGAAATGCAAAATCGAAAAATAAAAGAACACAAACTGGCTTCACATCCGATTCTTCATGCGTTGAAGAATGCCAACAGGCTGAAGTGGGGACGATCTTTTGAGGCGATCTCGAGTTGAAGGCAGTGACTGGTTGGTTGTGCAGATGAGAACGTTGTGCTTTATTAATTAATAGCAACGCATTTAGCAGTCGATGAGAAAAGAAATACAAACAAATAGTTGCAAGGGAACGAGGAAAAAGACAGAAAAAACTAAAAACGGCAGCAGCAACAACAGCTACACACATACACCGCTGCTGGTCGGGCCATTATTGACGTTGAATACGCGATCGCTGGTCGCTGATCGCTGATCGCTGATCGTTGTCGTCGTCATCATTGCTCGCTATACATCTTCATTTAAATTTTAACTCGACATCGTTTATCATTTCCAACAAACGACTTTACAACTTCATAAAGCCAACGAGCAAAACAGTCTTCTGGAGGCACAGATGCTTGTTTGGCCGACATACACGAATGGCCGCTGCCTGCCGCACGCTGCCGCCTGCCTGTACGCCTGACTGTTTGGTGGCTGTCTTGTTGACCGGTTGGCTGCCGAGATGGTCGAACGGCCAAGCTGGACTGCTTTATGGATCTGCATGTTGCTGTTGTTTTGCTTTATTGTCTCTTGTTATCTACAATTTATTCAAGCGTTGCTGTCAACACTGATTTGCTGATGTTGGTTTTGGCAAAAGAAGAAAAAAGAAAAGAAAAGCCAAGAAACGAGTGAAATGAGAAAACTACAAGCGTATTAATTAACGATCATCGTTAACTAATTGTTGTTGGTTTTGTTTGTGTAATTCCGTAAGATGATACCAAATTAATTCTGTTTCGGCCAAAACATTTTGCAGGGAATCTACCGAAAAAATGAAAACAAAAAAAGATATCAAAGATACTCTGCGCATGAGCAAACGCCAAATACTTATCGTTCTTATTGGCTTTGTTGTTGTTGGTGTTGTTGTTGTTACTGTTGCTGTTTATTTCCACTTATTTAAGTTTCACCAATATTTTGCTGATGCTTGACTGGTCGCCGTTTATTAGAGTTGGATAAATTTTGATATTCGCATTTCGCTTAATCTTTGAGGTTTCAGTGTTTATCCTCTTGTTTTTATTTATGTTAAACATGATTTTTGTTTGTAGTTTCGTTCAAGATAGTCAGTCATCGCGCTTAATGATGTTTCCATATTAACCCTGCGGAGAGCACATGGGTCAAGTGATTGATTTGAATATAATGAGTTGATAGATTTTTCAATCAATTAAAACTTCACGAACTGCATTTGGTTGTACTCTTAATCGAGTTCCCACAATCGTCATAATATTTAAGGAGCCGATTGAAAGATGTCCAATTGCAAATTGTATAAATTTTTATTTATTATTTTTAAGGACTTGAAAAAGCTGGACATCGTAACTTTCTGCATTGCAAAGTCTGTTATCGCAATGCAGTCCCAAGGGAAAACAGCTTGTTTCGAGGTTTCTGTACCGCCTCATTAGCGATCACTGTTCATTTGAAATTTGGATCTCTTTTTATGTAAATTGACAATCACGTTGGAACAGATTAATTTTTCGACATTCTTCTCTGCTTCATCACACGCGCCTTCAGTTGAATTATTTATTCAATACAAAGTAGTTTTGAAAAATTAATTAAAATTATTAGTACGCTGGACAATCCAGTTCATGTTGTAAATGCGCAATTGCCTGTAGATTAAGGGAGGCAGCAACAACATATTTTTGTCCCCTTTCAGAAGTCTCGTGAATTTTTGTATCGGTTTCTTGGTGCACAATTTGCATTTCTCGCTTATTTTTGTAAAAATATCCACATTCGACCTTTTTGAAGCGTATTTTGTCAAGAATATAGTGAACATTTGCTAGTAACGTGTGCAAAGTAAATTAAAAATGGAGGTGGTTAACGCCAGTGACAGGGCAGTAAGAACTGGCGATGTGGCAAATTAAATGCACTTAATTTTTAGTTGTTTTAGATTTATCCATCAGAACAAACAAAAAACGAGACTTTGGAACGAAAATGGGCTGAGTCTTTATTATAAAAAGAGTTTTTTTTTTAAAGCTTTAGGATTTTATTAAAAAGGTCAAACATAAAATTTAAAGAAATTTATGAAATCTTTATTTGAATCAACAGAACGATCTAAATAATTGAATGCTTGAATGTGCCACCGTCCCATAATCTTCACCAGACTGAGTTTTCCGGGAATGGCTGGCACTTCTTTCAATGTTTCTGGCTGCTCTTCACGCCAATTATGCCAATTTTACTTGTCCATTTAAATAAACTTTCCATCTTAATAAATTTTAGTACGAATAATTGGCTGACATTAAAATGATGTAAATGTTTGTTGCAGTGCAGGCAGCATTTTTCTATGAACGCGTTTTCTTTCTATTGAAAACTTGCAAGAGATAATTACGCTGTTCTGTCCCCAACAGATCCTAGAACCCGAAACTCGTATATCCTTCTTCTGTTGGCGCTTTCCCATATTAAGAATTTTAGCATATTAAGAATTTTAGTCGCATATTTCAAGCATTTCATATATATGTGTGTGTGTATGCAGTGAATATTATGTATTCATTGTGTGTGTGTGTGTGTGTGTTCATTGTGGAAAACTATTCTGCTCAATAGGATTCTCCAAACTTTTTCTCTAATCATAATCCTTCTAAGCTGCTCGTGACAATTACCAACTAATTTACGGCTTCATGCGACATGTCACCCAAAGTCAATAATGCGTAACAGTTATCCGCCAGATATTCTTAATACTCCATTTTTAAAGATGCATTCATACACTCACAAAAAAAGAAGTGAAACAAATAATCACTTAATTCTTCGAATGCTACAACCGAACGCACACAGTATTTGTTCTTTTTTTTCTGGTCAGATTAAGACCTCATCGCCTTATTGACAATAAAAATGAATTCGTTATCCTGGCAACAACAAAACAAACATTTGCAATGTTTGAACATTGTGAGCAAATAAAGACAGTAACTGAGAGGAGGGAAACGCAGCAGCGGCGACCTCGAAATCGGTAACAGCGAATTACAAACTGTTCCAACATGAAATACAAATATTTATTATATTTTCACGGCACAACAGATTTCATGTGCTTTGAAAAGTGCGAGTGGAATCTGTGGGATAAAAGTATGAATTACAAAAATGTGCGTGTGTTTGTGTTCCTGAATACTCGTAATATCGCTGTGAAAGAACGGTGATAGAAAACGTATTCGACGTACTTGTACTTAAATATGGACGTGCGCATGTGTTTGTGCCTGCAGGCAGCTTGACTTTAGAGCAACTACACGGAAAAAAATTGTTTTCCATTTAATAAAAAATGTTTATGATAAAATTGAAACGGGTTCAATTCAATTCAATGAAGCATGACAACTCCGAGACTATTTCAATAAAAATTTTTTCAGCAAAAAACATTTTATTTTCCAACAAAATCAGTTTTGAGATCAAAAAATTTCTTATATCTCTCATATAATAGGATTTCTCAGCACCCTTGAAATAGACGTTTGTTTCCATCCCAAATTTCTCTACTTTGGGCCGCATAATGTGTCTTAAGAGGCACATTTTATTATGTAGAAAAAGCTTTAAAGGTCCAAATGAAAACACCCATCACCCAAAATCATTCACTTTTTACTGAATAAAAAGTTGGATAATTAATTCCGCATCACTCTGTAATTGAAAATGTTATAGAAGTCAGAGCATCCACTCTGTTTTTTCTCTCACTGGACTTGGCTGTTAATAAGTTAATGTTGCAACCAGTACTTAAATATTTATTTACACGCGCAAACACACACACGCAAACACATGCACACGCACATGTTTACATAACGCGCAGTTATCACGGCGATTCATTGTAGCATGTCTGGCATGTAATCGAATTAGGGTGCAAATGCATGGCAAATATTTTCATAAATTCACTCACTTTTATAGTGGGCCATGACGAACGCAACAACAAACCGGCAACATGGTTAAGGGTGAGTGGGTAATCGGGGCGAAATTTGCAACGTGAATAGATGGAAATCAAACCGTGTTGTTTTAATTTCATGTAAACCTCGTTTGTACCTTTAAATAGTTTACAAAACAAGCAGCTACGATATTTTGATTTTTCGTTTGTTTAGGCAATTGTTGCTGTTGCTGTTGTTGTACATAAACTTGTATGTAGTCAATTGTACAACATGACAATAAACACGGAACAGTGGGGTTGATTGGAACAACTGTGCTGATGGAAAAACTATCCAACTTTAGAGACTCGGCTCATTTCTGCTTTGAGAAGTTAATTTAATGCGCAGTTGGTAGCGTTTTGGAAGTTTCCTGAATTTTATTTATAAAACAATAGAGTGAGAAACTTCGGAAACTTAGATAATATGATATCAACATCAGACTCCAAAAATTGCAAATATTCAGCAACTTTTTATTTCTCATAAAATTTGTCTACAACACTAATTTTTAGAACATAAAGAAATTCCGAATACACTTTTAAGCACTTATTTGTAGGATTGATAAAAGAGGTGGGTCCTGAATGAAGCGAGAGAACCATAAAAATATCCCCACATTTGATCTCGTTATTAGAAAAGTTTTTAATTTTTGCAAAATGACGAGGATTCCAGCTCAATGCGTCGTCCCTTCCATGTTTTGAACTCTACTTATGACATATTTGATGCCAGGAAACGCCGCAGTCCACTAAATCTTCCATCATATTAGAGTTGAAAAATAAATCGGGATACAAATTTGCAAGGAACCTCTTTTCTTTTCGGCTGCACTGTGAATAACAAATTAAATTTTTACACTTTTGGTACAGATTATATAAAGGAAACATTCGGATCAGATTCTTATCTTGAATTCCAATATGTGAAAGCTTATTTTCTTAACTGGTATTTATTCTTATTTTTTTCTTTGTAAAAACACTGTTCGTTATCACAACGTACCTACAAAATGATTTGTAAGTATAACAAATATGTTGCTGATTATTATAAACATCCCCATTCCACTTCAGCCAACTTTTATTCCAAAAAAATAAACGCAAATGAATTAAAATGTGAGTGTGTGTGCGAGTGCGTGTGTGTGCTCACATCACATATCCCTCCATTTATTCAACCGACCAACAAACAACTCATCCATCCATTCAAGCTTACCAGGGTGCAAGCGTAACTGATTTTGTATTATAAACATTCGTAAACACGGCAGCAGGCATCAAAATAATAACATACGAAATAAAGGAGGCATCATCGGCGTTGTCGTCCTCATCTATTGCATGACACAACTAAGAACAACAGCCATAACAACAACAGCAGCAGCAACAACAAACAACGATGTTGTTAAAAGTGGTTCAGGAAAATGTTTAAAATAATGGCGGAATGGCTGCGACGACAGTTTGATATCTAAATATTTAACAAAAGAACAAGAAATCTGAGCTAAACACACACACACACGCGCACACACATACACGGACACAGGAAAAGGGTGCCCGGGAGTCTGTCTAATAAATGTTTGGTGAAATGCGCGTTTTAAAGCACTCACACACACTTGCAAAAAGGAGCACTCAAACACAGACTCACTTGCGTGCTTAACTTGAGGTAGCACACCATCCGTGTTGCCATTTACTTTCAACTAATCGCTGATTGAATGTGTTTGGAGTTATGACGTAGTTGGCTCTTATACTGCATTTGCAAATAATAACTACAGTCGATAAGGATATAAGTACAGGGAATGTAAGAGAAAGCCTTTTATAAGAAAGTGGACCAAAACTCCGTGTCTTTTTCTATAGAAAAATGTTCTTTAATAAACATCGCATATTGAATTACCTGACACTCATAAGAAATAGTTTCGCTTATAAGAATAATCGGCATATTATAAATATTTTTGTGGCATTTTCAAAGTTTCTTATAACCGGCATGTGCTGTATTAATATCTGCTGAATACAGTTTGTGCGATACAATACGAGCAAGTAAATATGTCCTTCACTTTTATCGCTAAAGGCCCTGAGTCACTAGCCCTGGACTAACTGGACTATTACTCTGGGTGGGCAGTGCACAACCCTCCAAAAACAAAAATATAATTTTATTAAACCAAAACAAGTTCTAGTTAAATTCAAACAAAAAGTAAAGCACAGCATTTAAGTTTGCAAAGGATAAAACGAAAAGCAAAGTGGGGTCTTAAAGTTGTTCCAACGAAATGTTTTTTTTTTTTGTTGGAGTTAAACATTTTGAAACTTTAACATTTTTTTCTTTGTTATATTATTTTTGAAGACAGGAAACTGTTTCTGGCAACACTGTGAATAATCACAACCGCTGCTCGTGTGTTTCCTTTCGTTTGCAACCATTTCGTAGGTACGAGTGTGTGTGTGTGTGTGTGGATGTGCAAGAATACAATTTTGGTATAAAATGCCTCTGCTAAGTTGCCCATAATTGGCAGAGCCAATATTGTCTGTCAATCCCAACGTGTGCTTGTTTGAGTGCGTTGCACATCGTGGATTCTCCATTTCAATTCAGTTCATTTAATTTAACCCGTGTTTGGTTAACAATCACCCTGTTTTGTCTACTCTCTACTTCTTTTCCTGGATGTCTTTATTAAATTTGTATTCATGGATTCTTTTAATTTTCATATGCAGGGATTTTGTGTGTTCAACATGTAAGCAAGCGATTATGTGTGTGTGTGTGTTAGTCAGGGTCTCTTTTTTCTAATTTTGTTGTTGTTGTCACTTTACGACTGTCATTGTGCAATAATGTTTCCTTAATTTTTATAAACGCAACCGTGTTCTGTCTGTCGCTGTCAAAGTGCTAAATATGGGAGTGTCCTCGTCATTTATACTTTCCGATCCCGTTTGTCGATCATCCTTTAACGCAACATTGTGTCTCTGTGCGTATGCATGTGTGTGCGCTTGTGTGATTGAGTGTAGTTTTTGGGCTGCAAGATGTTCTTGTTAATGTTCATGTTCTTGTATGTAAATAAATGTTGTTCTATTGTCGCACCAACTAAAACGAATGAATTTTTATTACACGTTTTCGTTTTAATGATTTATTTTGTTTGTTCTAGTTTTTGTTCACACATTTTTCCACTCTGAATTCTTTTTTTCCGCTTTATTGTCCTGAAAGCAAATAAAACGTTTGTTATTCGTTTCTATCGAAATGATTTATGGTAAAAGAAAATATTGCGTTAACACGACTGACAATATTTGGTCACTGCGAGCGCTGAAATATGACGTCTTAATATCGTTCCACATCTTAAAATTGAGAATATGTATTTCGAATTTCTAGATTTCCAGCAAACACGAGACTTATTTATGGCCTCCATAACTTCGCAGGGCTTTAGCACACATACACGCTTACCCGCATGATAGTGGTAGGCTGATCTCAGTGTTATAGAATTTAATAGACACCGCAGAAGTGTGAAGATATCAAAGATGTTGTTTTTTAATTGCATCAGAAGCTTTTTTCTATCATCAAATATTTTATGCAAATTTATTTTAATTCGCTTGTAAAATGTGAATATTAAAAATATATTTTTGTAAAAGTTATTTTTGCCATACCGGTTTATTTAAGAATTCTGTTCACAATCTTAGTGTTGTAAAATTCCTTGAAACTTGGAAATAATTATTCTAAACTAAATTCTTAAAGTATGTTTCATTCTTTTAACCTTCTTCTACCACTAATTTCTATTGAAAATTTGTCAAATAGGCAGCTTATAAGCATAAAATATTTTTTATGAATGAGACCTACTTGGCTCAGCACTCAAGGCTGTCGTCGTTAATTTTATGTCATACGACGAAACTAATTTCTGGTTAAATCAATACCTGAAGAAGCAGAATTTGTGTATTGGGCGTGGTGGACAGCCAAAAGCATTCCCAATCCTGAAAAGCTCTGTTTGATGTAAATTACACACTGTGACTTTTTGAAAGATTACGAAGGCAGAGGAGTGATACTGAAGATGGTGATCGCTATCGCGCCATGATTACTATTTTGTTCCCCCGAAAAGGAAGAACTGCACTTGGCTGTCATGTGGTTTCAACCAGACGGTACCACTTGCCACACAGCACTTTAAGCATGAAACGAATGGCCTAATTCAGTGGCGAGTTCGGTGAACAATTTGTTTCACGTTTGGGGCTGGCAAATGGCCGCATATACAGTGCGATTTGATGCCGTTAGACTGTTTTGTTTTGTGGGACTAGGCTAAAGCTCCTGTCTATAAGCACAAGGTCGCACCGGTTAAAGCACTGGATCCACTGTATGAACCATTTGAGGCGTAGCAGCAACCATCTTCAAAGAACCGATCGTTCTATCGACTCAAATGAAGCACTCTCATAATCCCCAGGAAGCTGGTATATATATTTTTTAACAATTTTAAGGAATCCAGTTACAAATCAAATCAAATAAAATAAAATATTTTCGTTCCAGTCAACGTTTCGCAATAAACAGTTTGCCGCAGATTTTAATTAGCAGCCACAATAAATATGTTTGTGTTAAACAGGAGTTTGATAATTACAAACACACACACACACACACATACTCGTGCACAATAAACGTATCGTCCACCTACTCAGATGGCAAGTGGACAGAAGAGGAGCAAATATATGCTGCTCCATAAAAGTCAATTGGAAATAAATAAGACTAACACTCGGCATGATCATTTTCATAAAGTAAAACATTTTTCCAATTAATTTCTTGCTCTTCACACTGCGCAGGTTTTTTCTTCTTCCTATTCTTCTTCTTCGTTTTGTGGCCATGCGATTTAGGTGAAGGAAACGTGGTTTGGAAAAGCCCTACACTTGAAATAAATAAAGAATGTATTTGGAATATCGGCAGTAAAAGCCGATTTATTTTACTCCGTGTGAGAAATGCGGAAGAAATTCTAACTTTTAATATGAGTAGTGAACTTTTTTAGAAAGTGTAAACAAAAAATTGGAGTGTTGACGCCCAGTGTAACATGCATTCGAATATGTTGTTCGGCAAAACGTTAAAATACTGGTATGAAACATCCACCGAAATTCTTCGTTACATCAATTAAACTAAACTCTGTCTGAGAAGTACCGTGCTGTCCCTTATGTCACGCACTGTACCGATATTTTTGCATAGAAATTGAAAAATTAAAAACTATTGATATCGTTTTCTTCTCCTGCCTTTTGCAGGAATATAAAATGAAACTGACAGTTTAAGATACTCGACTATTTTACGTTACTGGATCAGGTCCAAGTGCTCCAATTGTTTGTCTTCTGAAGAAGGGAATTTTATTTGGAAACCTGTTACAATATGTTAAAGCTTTTTAATACTATATGCGGTATATTTCATACGTTTTCAGCTCTGATGACCGACATATTGAAAGTCCGAAATACTTAAATGAAACTCATTAGACATGCACTTTTACACTTTCAAGTTTTACTGGAGCCAAGAAAATCTTTATTATCCCAATTTGGGAAGAATTAGAAGAGGCTCGTTAAGTATTCATGAACAGCAAACTGTTGCCAGTTGTAGCAGCCAAGTAAATTTCTTCGCACACTCAATGCAGCTGCGGCTAACGAAATATGTGCAATCGTAGCAACTTCCTTTTTTGATTGTTTAAACTCAGTGTGAGACTGCAGATAATGATAAACAGAAATACGTTTTCATACGCATGCAGATATTTAAATATACTTAACAAAAAAGTAAATAAAATCTGTACAACTTAAATAACAGCAGATTTAGTAGGATTAAACCTGTTAAATGAGACTGGAAAAAAAATTAAATAAAATAAAATAAAATAAAATTATATATTGAAGAGAAACAAAATCAATGGTTTTTGTCATTGACCAGCTGCACGGCTGAACACAATTATGGAGCACAACATACAGATAAAAGTGTAAATTCGCGTGTAAACACTTTGATCACCTGCTGGCAGCAGCGAAATAAGGGACATCAACATCAACGCCTGCAACATAAGAAATATCTCAATCCCGGATTCGTCCATACCAGCCGAAGCATACCAACAAACTAACGGTTTAGAACTCGGCATCCAGAACACATTTTCATTCGCAACAGCAGTAGAATCCATTATGGGATCTCCTTCATTATTTCATTTCATTTCATTTATTCATGGGTTATTTGGAAGCCCAAACAACTCGCAGCACATGCGTATTAGCAACAACAACCATAACAAAACAGCAGCAACGCGATTGCTTACAAAACAGCTCACAACAAGGGAACACCGTAAAAAGCTACTTCAAGTTACTGGAAGATGATAACTTGGAACGCAGTGGTCTCATCATTTTTTTATTCCTTTTCTTTTTTTTTGTTCAACAACGCTGAACTTTAAATCAAAACAGTTCATGGTGTCGAATGTATTGTCTGCGTGGTGACTGGAATTAAGACTTCGAAATTAAAATGCACTCGTTATTTGAAAAACTCCAACTTTAACTCCGTTCAATGTGGCAGCGGGGAGAAGGAAAGGCTGTGGTGCCCGGCATACGAAAATAAACTCAACAATCCATATTGTCCACAGTCACACTTGCCAATTGATGCCGCCCGCAGTAGATACGTTGGCAAAGATGTGGCCATAAATTGGAAGGGTTTCCAATACGCGAGTTCAAATATTTTGATTTTGAAGTACAAAAAGGGGATGGGTGAAAACTTGTCGGGTTTTTAATAAAATTAACTGGCATACAAACTTCATTTTATTTTTGCAAAATTACTTTTCAATTCATTTGCAAAATGCTCAGGAATTCAAGTGGGTGCTGCGGGTTGTGTTAATTGTTATCAGCCTCTACAAATGACGAGTGATTGAGACAACCTTTTTTTCGTGGTACACTTTTTAGTACCGCAACTTCCGCCGATATTACTGGAACATACACGATTTAAGATGTTCCTTTCTGTACTCATGCAAAATATAACTTTTGTAGCTGTTCAAGATATAATTCTTTGCGTAGAAAAATAATGAAGCGTTTGTAAATACTCTAGAATATCAGCAATAAAATCTTGAAAGCTCTTCTCTTCACAAACAAATAAATATAAGCAAATAAGCAAAACTGTGCATGAGTACTGATGATGTAAGCGTAGCGGCTTTCGAAAACAGCTGCTCCTCCCTGCTGTGTAAGGTCAATAATCAAATTGATGTTAACTTCGAGTCTTTCTGACTGAACTCGATTTATGGAACGCATAATTTTTACATCGACATACACAAGAAAAGGCATCTAAAAGTTGTTGTGTTAAAGGATTTTTCCACGAATTATTTCGTTTTGTACAACATTTTTAGATTCATAATGATAATGCGATTAACCTGCGCCGTTGGGGAAAAAATGTTGCACAATAATTTGAAATTGAAATTCTTTCCCATAATTTTGATTGCAAACTTTTCGGAAACCCCTCGCATACATTTTTCTATTGATTCTTCTAAATATTTAAGAATTAACAAAACTGCGCAGGAATCGAAAGCTGGGCGAAACATAAAAAAGCTTGCAAGGCAACTGTTGTCGTGGGTTGTAAGCAAGCCACATCAACAGCAACTTTGGCAGGAGCAATAACAACATCAGCAACTGAAAATGTTTATCTTGAAATGGAGATGTTAACGTTGGCAACAAGCTGCTGCCAAGCAGCAACTGGGACAGACACAAAGACAAACAATAACGCTGTTGAAACTAGAAACTTCTACTCTGCTGTTACAGACAAATTTTTATGTGTCCTTTAGTTGATTGTATTTTCTTACAACTCTAACAACTTTAAGGCGGCGGCAAGTTTTAAAGGAAAAATTTATTCGTTGTAGATAAACAACATTCGAGACGATTGGGAAGTGAGCTAAAGCTGTTGCGCTTTAATGCATTTCAAAGATTTACAAGTTTGTGAAATTTCTTGTTCAAAATAATTCCACCGGGTCGGCTTAACAAGTCGTGGGAAAAGAAACGTTGAATGCATGGAACGCAATAAAACCCTGCAGCTCTCTGGACAAAAAGCAGACCAACCGCTCAAGGGGACCGCTCCAACATGTTGGCTGGGAGAGTGCGTGGGATAGTTTTAGTGCAAAAGAAACACTTTTTAATTGTGTGAAATAGTCGTCTTAATTTACTTGTATGACTCGAGTACTTCCGTCCCCATGAAAGATTTTTCCTACTCATGCCATGAAGGATTAGAAAACCTAATCAAGGTGGAAGCTGCAGTTCTACAAGAACAAGGATAAAAACTTTTGATACAGCGTAACGCCGCAGGTCATACTCATATCAGGCGGAGAGAATAAAACATTTAAAAAGCATTTCAGAGCAGATCTTCCTGAACAACGCACCAGCAAGTTTATTTACGTCAATAGAGCGATCTGCGACGGCTTCACATCATTCGAGTGAATGTTACAAAATTGTTGTATTGCCAGTAAAAGAGATATAAAAAATAGACCATGTGAAAGGATCGGACATACGCGGAGGAAGCAAAATGCAATAGACTGAAACGCAAAAGCATGCAGAGCAGCAGCCAAGTTTTTTAGTTCTCATACTCAAAATTTAAAAGATTTCCACTTCAAGATCCTGTAAAGCTGCATGAGGATGCATGCGCTTTCAATTTATAGGGTACTGTTTTAACTGCGCCAATTCTTGCATCCCTCTCTTCGAGAAAGCAAACAGTCGTCAGCTCGCGGTAACAGTAAGAAAGTAGTCGATTGGTTGCAGTTCAGTTTTGTAAGTGTTTAGCTGTGATTCAAAAGCCATCCAGTTAATAACACGAAAATACACAGAATTTTTTATTTAATTCTTTTTTTGTTGTTTTTATGCTGTAAATATTTATTCTCATGCTCGCACTGGGTACTCGAATAGCGCAGCAGTGCTGGTGATGTATAAATTTCGTTTCCTTCTTTTTAGTTTTGCTGGCCGCAGCACAAAATAAGAAGAGAGAATATAAAAAGGATCACAGCGTGTTGTCTCTGATGCGTTGATCATTCATTATTTAAGAATTGAAAAGTTAATTAACATTTTATTTCTTATTCTCAGCCACAAGAAAAGCAAATCGAAAGAGTGGAATCAACTAAATAAAGATGCATTGCCCGGCAATTTACGAGTATGAATTTATTGAAAATACAAGAAAATATTTTCTGATATAAACAACTGCAACAACAAAAGTAAAATTTATAATCCTGAATTAGTTTCGTTTTATTTGCTTTGATTTTGGTTTCATTCCTACTGCTGCGGCTGCGGCTGCGGCTGCCGCTTTGGCTGCCGCTGTTGCTGCAGTTGACAGTGTAAAATGTGTAATTTGTTCAAATTAAGTTGTTCGATTTCAGCTGATATTAAGACATGAATAATACGTGTGCCCGATTGTTTGAACTATTTTTAGAAATTATAAATTTCGTATGCTGCTTTTGGCATTGCATTTGACTTCAGGAGCTCAGAAATATAAATTATAATCTGAGATCTCGATGCGAATGTCTAGGAGGTGATACACAGTTTTCCTTTCCAATCTAACGAACAACAATCCGGCTGATCAGAAGCAGGTCTTTCGTTGAAAATATCCTTTTTATATAAATTCAACAACAGCGGCAATTACGTAATCAAAATATGTCAGAGGACTCAGAGCGATATAAAATTAATCTCGACAAGAGGGGAGATGTACCCACGTCAGCTTAAAGACTGCAACATCTATCAAGCTTTTAGCAAAACGTGTGACAATGGAAAATTTTAATTTTATAAAAATATGTGAAGATCAAGTGGTAGATGCGTTCTCAGTTTGCTTTCACGCTCATCTTATTCAAAGTGAGTTCCACAGAGAAATCTGATGCAAAATAATACAGTCAACGCCACGGAAACTCAAGTTGTGCAAATTCGCCAAAAAGCGGTCTTAAATGCTGGCTTAAATACTTCATGCGTACACTTTTAGTGAAATTATCTTTCATTAATATTTATAGAAAACACATTATTTAAAAGGTGTTGAAATATCAACCACCGATCCCTCCCGATTTTTCTATTCTTCCGGCCGGGACTTAATTTCGTGCATTTGAAACACAAAATTTATCAAACATTCTCGAAATACACTATTTAAGTGAAATCAAGGGTCTTGATTCAAGACATCTACTTGATTTCAGTATAAGACTTTCAAAAACTTCTCATAAAGAACAAAAATATTTCAACAAACACACACACAATTTTACTTGATAACATGTTAAAGGTCGCCTGTTTTTCAGCTATTTGGCAGCATGTTTTTCAAGAAGTGTGGAACGATTATTTCACTCAGAAACAAAACAAGGAAAAGTTTCACATTCTATATATTCCTTTAAGAAAATAAAACTCAAGGAGTATTAAAAAGTCTAAACAATTAATAATAATAATAATGGAGTGCCGTTGACGATATTTTGAAACCCATTAGAATTAACGGACTTGAAATCAAATTAAACCAACTAAAAAAAATTAGCAAATTAAACTGAACATGCACACACAAACACACAACTTTCAATAGAAACCTGAGACGAAAAATGTTTGAATGTGTGTGCAAAATTGTACGAGTACGAATCAACGTGCACAACTGAATGGATGACGGAATGAGTGAATTAATGTTTGTTCGCAAATTGAATGATCGGAATATAAATATAACGATTGGCTTAACTGATCAAACTATTGCGATTAGACGCCATTAAACATTTAATACAACCGATCAAATGTTTGCGCTTTTTTATTACACAAACGAACTGCTGACGCCAGCAGCTCATTTTCCTTCGCAAGTTAACGTTCAACAGGCCAGCCAGCCCGCCAGCCAGCGACCAGCAACCGCATTTCAACCAACCAGTTCACATGTCCACCGGGAGATAACAACAATTTTTTTATTTCTCGCTAATAGTTAGTGTTAAAAAGAATATTACCGAAACAGGAAATTAAGAAGAAGAAAAAACACAAAATAAAAATACTTTATTGAATGTTTTAGCAGCAAAAAAACTAAATAAATAAAAAATTTAATACAACATAAACAACCAACATTAAGATAAAAAGTTTATTAAAAATAAAAATCAATGAATGCATTCGTGTTCTTGAAACTTGTCCCCTCAGCAGAAGCGATTCTAAGCAGAGGTTTTCTTCTTCAGTTACCTCAAGGCGAAATGCACTTCGCAATCTGGAGATTTCGAATTGAGAGTGAAAGATTTTATGGAAAAATTTCATGTCGAGCAAAACCATTTTATTGCTGCGCGGAAAAAGCACTCTTTCATTCGCCTGCCCTTCGCCACTCGATAACAGACAGCGACACCGAAACACTTTTCTTTTAATAATTTACGATCTTAATTATTCGCATAAATTTGCTGATTGAAACAATTTAGTGGCCGTACGTCTGTCTCCTCGAATGCCATGAACACCATCATCGTCCAACCAGCGTCGTTCGCTTGCAAATGATGATGAGCAGCATTATGATGATGTTTATTATTATTATTGTGATTGCCAACAGTCAGCTGGACCATTAAGATGATACAGGTGTCGCTACTAGAATTTCATTATATTGACGCGATCATATTTGTGTTCGTTTTTATTGTAATTTTTGAAATGCTGTTTCGCTTGATTTGCTTAAGTTGCAGTAAATTATTAATTATTTCAAAACAAACTTGAAATGTAAATGATCCGAAGCAATTTATGATTCTAAATATCGCGTTTTTCAAAGACATTTAGGAGAGCAGATGTCGATCGCTTGATTTTACATGCGTTGGACTCTGAGGAAAAGCAACAACCCGCAGAATGGATGATACTGAATGTTGGATTGGCTAAGCAGACAAGCTTTTTGGAGGCTTTCACATAAACAGTCTAGTATCCAAAACAACATGGTTTTCGAACTTGTAGTTTTCGAATTGAACGAAAACTTATGTGACAAGGAAGGCAATTTGCTAGAGCTTTAGTGCCTTGTTTTTGGAACACCATTTCCTCCATTTATCCGTTTATTGAAAGATACCAATTTTAGGTTGCTCGTCTTGAGTTTCTTTTTTTTTTTTAATTTATTTGCGATCGTCACACGTCAAAGTTAACGTACATATTTTGGGAAATCGGATCCAAACTGTCGTGTTGTCTTAAATTATTCGACAAGAATAGAAAACTTTTTTGAATAATTGCTAATCTTTTTAATTATTTTAACAATAAAGTCTCCAGCAATTTCGTTTGCTT
Organism: Linnaemya vulpina; assembly: GCA_963675445.1. Classification (NCBI taxonomy): domain Eukaryota; kingdom Metazoa; phylum Arthropoda; class Insecta; order Diptera; family Tachinidae; genus Linnaemya; species Linnaemya vulpina. Next base: position 117,327,438 of record OY776276.1, on the reverse strand, counting down.
TGCAAAAGTCTCTATTGTTTCTCCATTTTGTTCTTTATGATTATCTGGCGCATCCTGTACATCCTGGTTATTGTTTCGTGATCTTTTGCTTCTCCTTAATTCCATTGTTGGAGGAGGCGTTTAAACGTTGATGTGCTGTGAAAGATGTGGTTTCGTTTGTTTATGCAACATCTACACGAATTAACACATCATAATAACACAATAATAATCTGAAAGAAATTAAATTAAAAGCAAATAAATGCGCTGATATGAGACGTTCATTGAAAATGGCTTGTGCATAACCGATCCTTGCATGTACATCTTTAATATTAAAATAAATGGTACGAGTAGTTGGAGATGTAAAAAAATCAGCCAAAGAAGACAGGGCAGTTGGTTTTAAATGCTTAAAGCTGAATGAAGCAAAAGTCTATGCAGGGGAAGGAAGTGTCCAAGTGTATTTCCTTTAGTACAATGTTCTACCCAAATTTTAAGGTCTGATTCATAAGATCAGATCACAATATCGCTGCCACGTTCGCCAGTAACAAAAGCCGTATTGCTGATAACGTCCTCGAAGAATGCATGCTCATGCACGCTTCCGGCCTGAACGCAAGAATTTGTTTAAAGATATTTTCTTTATTAGAAATAGAACACTTCTGAACTTCTTTTCTTTAGCAGTTAAGAATAATTAACAGCTTCCCACTTTATCCAAGGCCCTGCCGAGTAGCCACAGGCTATCAGAAGTAGTTAATTGTTGTCCACTTGGAGTAAAGAAGTGTCCTGTCTGATATTGTTCTGACTTTGACAAATAGTTACAGAAATCTGTTCATAGCAAGCAAATACACTTCTTGAACTTGTTAATGCAGTTTCTAAAAATCATTTGCTTAGAAATATTTTTAAAAGAATTCAGGCTCAATAAATTTATATATATGAATATAAGAACTAATTGAGAATTACTAGGAAAATAAGAATTAAATTCTTTAGAATTCAGTTGAAACAAAGTTTTTAAAAGTTTTTAAAATTTATTATCATGTTTCTTGCTCCTGTTTCTTGTTCTTGTATATTTTTATGTGAATTTGTAATTGCGTTTGCATCTCAAATTAAAGCCAAACAACAGATTGATTATGAGAGTATAAAAGTTGATGTGAAATATTATTTTTTTAAATAGCGACTAAAGAAAATATTTTAGAATTTTCAACTACTCCAGTTAGAACTCCTTCCCTGTGAATTGAAAATATTCTTGCCTAAATTGCGAGACAGGATTAAAAGCAAAACATATCGAGTTACACACTTGATTGCTACTTTCAATGGAATCAAAATAAATGCAGAACTCAACCAACTCCAACGTACCAAATACTGCCGCCGCCTTAAAGCTGCTGACAATAAAGATGTAGACGATGATGATGACGATGATGGTGGTGATGATGATGGTATTCAACATGTCCTCTTTCAATTTAATATCATCATCATAAACACAATCCTCTACTTAAACAAACGAAATAACGAACGAACGGGCGCAGCTGCTGCGAGTACTCGCAAAACCCTCCAACTTGTCCAAAAATGTTGAGAAATCGTAACACGTTCGGTAGCAATTCCCAAATTGCCAACAGAATCTGCTCACAAAACTTTTTGTTTATATAAATAACTATAGAACGCGACATGCTGCACTAACGTGTTCTTCGTTCAGTGGTTATGGCTAATAACCAACAATTGGCAATCATCATATACTTTATGGCCACTAAAAACTGAAATGGCAGCAATTTTTTGTAAAACATCTAAAGCCAGCCGCCCTTACAAGCCTGCACCGTTTCGGTCACAGTGTAGCATAAAAGCCATCATAATAAACACACTGCAAATACGAGTATGCAACGACCGCAATTAAAGAAAGACACAAACACTGCAGCAGCCACAACAACGGGAACGGTGATGGCTACCGTCCTCTGCCACTTCAGCCTGTAGTGGAATACAACGTCCCGACAGTTTCGTGTTTATCGGCTAATGAAGTTGACAACATGCGGATTAGCGTATTTAGTCAGCGTCACTACTACCACAACCACCACCTCCACCTCCACCACCACCAGCATCATCATCATCAGCATCATAATCAACAGCACCGTCGTAGTCATGATCGCAACACTACCCAACTTCAGTTGAATCACACATTTTTTGTTTTCCTTTTTAAATGGCACTCCGAATTTATTTGCCTCATTGTGATTTTATTTCTTATTTTTCATTTACGGTTCATCGTTTACTGACTTCTTAAGTTGTTTCTTCATTTAGTTTTCATATAATAATTTTCATTTGTCTCTCGCACCCTCCTCTTTTCCACGGCTCCTTTTCCCACTACTTCCTCCACGGCCAGGACAATATAAAACTTAATTATAAATTAATAACTTTGAGAGTTATCATTAGATTAATGCTTTCAAATCTGCCATACACAACATGTGCCTGGCAGAGCAGAGGCTAGACAAGCCGCTGGACTGCTGTCGCTCGCAATACATGGCAACTTGGCCCTGCAGATGAAACGATACTCGTATCCACGTCCCATGTGAAGTTGCAAATGAACTGCATTTCGCTTTTAGTGTTTGTGTTTTCGCATTCGGCCTCTTTTGATGGCACTCTATTTTAAGAAAATGCCAACACAAGAATCCGTTTTTGTCCCAAATTTTATACAAGAGAACAGGAAACAAAATGATGACTCATAGTTTTGAATATGAGAAAAGTTCTATCAGAGTGGCGATTTCGTTTGCCTCAGTGCAACGCCATGGAAGTCGATAAAGGATTCACTTTATTTTTCAGTTTATTTTATCTATCTGCAAAGTTAAACAGATCAGACTTCAATTAGCACTGCGTTGTAAATCATACAAAATACCAGAAACGAGCTCTCGTGTATTTTCACAATAAGAAATTCCTTTTGTTTTGTAAATCTATATCTTTAATACGTTTTAATTAATACGTGTTTTATAAATTTATTTGTAATGACTTTCGAAATGCTCTTCTCTGCTCGATGTTTGTTTCCAAATTGCTTCCATTATTCTAAACGGCCATGGAGTTGGTTTTCAGCAAGACGTTCCTTTCCAGCGCAACTCACAACAACATTCAGCAAACAAATCCATTTAAAATTATTAAAATCTTTTTAGTCTCAAATCCTTTTCACTCGAACAAGACATCTGCTAAAAAAATCTCTAAAAATATTTTGTGCAAATATTAAATGCAACGACAATAATAAACCTGATGTTGGTGAAGATAATAATTGGCTTTTTCATCTGGTTTTTATTTCAGATCACACACACACACACACAGACATACACATTTGAGCTGTTGTGTAAATATACGAGGAAATGTTTATTTTATTTAAATTTGGATTTTATTTAAAAAGGGACATTTTTTCCTGAATACGAACGAATATGAACGCAGTAAGTAACGCTACTCATGATTATTGTTGAATCTCTATTAATTTTCTGTTGTTGGCTCCTGTTCTACATACATTTTACAAACAACAAAACTAAAAGATAAAATCAAAAATGTACAAACAGAGAGATACACAAACGTATTGAGTTTCAATCGCAGATAAGCTGTACAAATATTACTGATGAAGATACAAATTATTCGCCAGTAACAACAGCAAATAATAAGGCCAACTGAAACACAAATCTCTACACACACACACACGCACACACATATATATATAAGCACATATGTGTGTGTGTGTGTGTGTACGAATCAAATGTAGCCAGTCATTGAAATATGATCGAGGACAATGTTGTAGAAACAACCGTAAAATAACATGCCAACAATATTGTGCAACATTAAAATAAAATAATAAATTATAACAATAACAATAAAACAAGGAAAGTAGCAAAATAAACAAAAGTTTGAAAAACGAGCAGCATTAAATTTATTTATTTGTAACGATTTTCAAATTTCATCAGTAACTTTTTTATTCAGTGCCAAATTCAACCCCTCCATCGATTGTGTCAATTATTGGACAAATGAGTGAAAGAACATGCGTTACACTTAGAGAAACGTGGGAATAGATGTTACTGGTAGTAAAAACTTTTTCCAACCGAAGTATTTGTTAACAAGAACGTTGTTCATGGAGAAATTATTCCATAAAAGCAAATCGAACTGCACCGTTGCTTTTCAATATCAAATATTTTTATCAGATATTCTTACATAACTCAAACTCTAACTGGCGAGTGATCAATAGTTTCTTGCTCCTCATAAACAATTACCTATTAAACCATCTTTGAGAATTAAGTTGTTATTCACCTCCTGAAAAACACAAGCTAGGTCCGCTGGTGTACTTTAAAATAATAATAGAGACGTTCTGAATCACTTTCCGTTAGGCTGTCATCATTTACATTTTTGAAATTCAGTACCTTTTCTCACACTGTACAATGATTCCTTATCTCTCAATAAAAAAGAAAAAAAAATTAAACAATCCTCTACGGATTGCAACATTTAAAAAAGAACATTTAGAAGGATTTGTGCTGTTTTGTTTTTGTTGGATGTCAGCGTTGAAGCTGATACAACCGATAATGGGAGTTAGTCAGCACTGAGGGTTGGTTTGGGTTAAGAAGCTCCTGCAAGGCAAGGCAATACAAAAACAAATAAAACTTAACGAATTAGGCCACTTATAACGGCCAACTACGCACACACACACACACACACACATACACAAACGCATGCAATCAATGTGTTGTTGTGTGCAACATATTAATGAGAATATTGTTCAATTAGAAGACTTTGAAATGTGATACGCCCAACCACAATATAATAAATGCGTTTCCAAAATGTTTTAAACAAACAACAACAACAACAGCAGGCAAATACGAAATAAATTTATACGATTGCAATTGTAGCATTTGAAGGCAACCATTGAAATGAGCACAAATCCTCAACTAAATAAAAAAAAGAAAAGAAAAGAAGAATATTATTGATAATTCTAGAAGAGTTTTGAATTCTTTTACGGAGTTTTGTGGCAGCTTGACTTGTAGGCAAACAAAATGTTCTTATAATCCTTCTTGAAAACAAAAAAGGGCAACATGCGAATTGTTACCCAAGACTTGGTTGGCATGTCAAAAATATTAAAACTGAAAACAGATGTCTTCTGGCCAATTGCATAAATACGAAATTTTGCACTGCATTTCATGGCGAAAATTTAGAAAAGCAAAAAGGTTTCTTTGTTTCTTTCCCTTGGACAAGAAGAAGAAGCAGAAGAAGAAAAGAAAAGCCAAGGAAATGAATTCAAACATCACCCACGAAAAGTCAAACCATCAATAGAACGATTATTCAGTTGTATTTCTGCTGACCATTTCCACTTTATCTCATATTACGACTTTAATTTTACAAGTACGAGTATCACGAGTACTTTTGTGTTGTGTGTGTGTGTGTGTATTTTAATAGGCTTATAAACCGAATTAAATATGACACTCACATTCGTTCCTTCTTGGCTGGAGTGTCAATTGTTTTCATAACTCGGATGATGTGGTGCGCTTGCCTGCTGCACCCTCCTCAGTAGCTGACTAACTGAATTTTATTAACATGGTTTATAACGGAACGTCTTCGGCTCTTATTTTGTGTGTCAGTTGACACTCAATTTGACTTAAAAAGGGAATCGCATTACAAGCCAACCATATGTTATCAAATGTAAGTACGAGAACAACGACTTCATCTGCCTACGGCCTGTTCAACTAACGTTGTTGCTCCATGCGCTGCAAAGTTTATGTTTCTGTTACAGTCGACCTCAAGTGTCCTTCGAACAACTTGGATATTTTGTTATCCTTAATGAAGTTCATGTTCTACGACAATTTTACTTGTTTTACATCTGTTTGCCAACGATGTGTGTTAAAGTGGATACTAAAACCTTTAATGACCCTGGGGGAAAATAGACAAAACTTAGTTTGTTGTTAGTTGAGAAAATCTTTGCAATGGATGCTGCAAAGAAGGAAAAGCAGTGAATGTTGTACTTTCTTCTCGGTGGAAACATTAAAGTTCCACGACATGTCGATACTATTAACTCGTATTATTTGTGTGAATATGATTTTGATTTACTTGCGGCTCGCATCGCAAGGAATGATTTGAAAGTTAACTGCAAGTTGGCACAAGTTGCACTTCGCAATTTACGGTTGACTCTTGCCTACCAACGCTGGGGGTGAACGACTGCGGTGCAAGTGGAAAGTGCGCAGGTTGTTGGTCTTATGTAGAAAGACTCCAAATGGAATATTTTTCGAAATGGAGATGATTAGAGATTCCAGTATGTTTTACACAAATACACCCGGGAACAAAACATTGGCAGCACTGGCCAAAACGAAGTGCTGCCACACTGAAACAAAATTCTTAAAAAATTCACCAGATTAAAAGAAAATAAATCAACGTTGATGGATAATGATAAAACTGTAAATGTGCACCACATATATACCGATATCGGGAACTGACAATTGAATTTTACTGAAAACTTTTTCCCTTTCTTCCAGGCAAGCTATTTTTGAAACCGAAATCTTAATAATCCAAAGATTCATGAATTACGTAACATTTACTCCAACTCTGAATATATTTTCGTTTCCTTACTCCATATTGGGATGCCACGTAATTCCAATTTGCACGAATAGCATTGCCATACTCGTCCGGGAATAAAAAGAGCGTATTGCCCGATCTTATTATTTGGACTAGTAAAAGTGAAAGTAAAAGTGAACTTGTTGCAATAATTAGGAACGAATGAAAGGCTGCATCAAAATATATCTAAAAAGAGTTGTTCTATTTTTATGAATATAAAATTAAAATGTGTTGACACTACATTTTATTAGTTATCACGTAAACAATTTCAAGGAAGAAAACGATCCAAATACGCAAGGAAAATACAATAATCCTGTCAATGTACAGATGATTTCGTTTGTGTTAAAACATTTATTTCGTTTTTTGAGCTCCCATGCTTGAAATATCTGCCGGTTAGTAAAACTTTGGAAGCCAGTACTGGGATCACAAACTAACTACAAGACCTCTGGCGAGATATTTTTAAACCCTTCAATTGTATTATGAGGACCAATACAGTTTCTGTCATTAAGGACACCAGTTAACCGTATTTTGCGAAGAAATATCTGTCATATCCGAATAAAGTAGAAACAGTAAAATTTTATCTGAGACGAATACTGTTTCGGGATCATCTTCTGGTTGTCTATTCAACTAGAATATCCCAAGATAGATCTCTTGGCAAGCACGCTTGCACTATTCAAAATTAATCGAAAAGAATTCAGTGAATGGCACATGGATTGGGAGTTGGCACTCATATATATTTTTGAAACCCCGCTAAACCACTTTAACTTTATTTAGCAGCGCGAAGGCTTGACTTCATTAGACTGCCACAATAGCAGTAACGTTATGCCATCGTTAATTAATTATTGTAACATCTTTATGTTGCTGCTTTTGTTATACAAAACCTTTCTTTTGTATGTCAGGTTGGCTCTTTTCTTTGAAATGGAAACATAAATATATTGTAGTATTTGTAGCATGAGGCATGTGCTGCATGCTGTTTAAACAATTACATTTGACACTTGTATTGCAACAGCTTTACACCGGTTGCCTACTACTGCAAACAATAAATTTTCAAAGCTCAAAGATATTTTTCACTTGAGAGCCAAGCGCTTAGATGAATTGCTGCTGCTCTTCTATTATCCATGATCGCACAAATGAATAATTACTTTTTAATATGGAAACAAAACAACAATGAGCGGCAAATAAAAAGCGCTTCACTTTGATCGCTCGGCAGCACAACAATGCAAGCCAAAATACACAAAAAATCGTACAAAACAATTTATATGAAACAGAAAAGAAAATGAAAACGAAAAAACTCCAACCCGAAATCCATTCCATCATCATCATTATTTCTTTTACAACTCGTAGATATTTTTGTCTTTTATCCTCCATGAGCTTCCAAAGCAAACACCAAACCGCAACGAATCTCGTATGGGTTTTTAAACATTCATTGTACAATAAACATGTTAATATTGTTTGTTATTAGTAACAACAAACCAATTCATGCTCAATTCCACACACCACATGCACACATTCCATTTGGAGTACGAGTTCGAGTACAATACAAATGAACATCAATGCTTTTGGAGCACGATTTGTAAACAAAACAACGTGGCTCGATCTCCCTCTCTCACTCTTACACTCCCTCTACCAAAGATCCTTTGTTGTTTTTGTTTTGTTAAAAATCAGTTGAATTGAATAATGAAAACAACACACAACAACAAACACAAACACAAACACATTAACGTAGGACCCGGAAAGAATGAGTGATAAGGAATGACGTTTCACTTCTTTATTTCTTAACTTTTTTTTATTAACCTTAACCATCATCCATCGAATATAAATTTCAACTGCCAACTAAATGACCGTAAGATCGAACAACAACTCCGTTTTAAACTTGGCCAACTGCAACTTAAATGTAACAACAACAAGTCATTTATATTAAACTCGTACTCTCACGCATCCATCCATCCAGCCATCCAGCCATCCAGCCATTCATGCATCCATCCATCTACGTATCCAAGCAGTTTACGAACATATATTTCATTTTTGCTTCAACATTAAATGGTTTAATAAACGTCAAAGACATTCTTTCTCTGCATTGCAACATTTGAAAAGGAGTTGAATAGGCAGAGGCGTACCTCTGCGCCAAGCGTTGTGCGGGATCTGGGACAGTATATTATTAGGATCTGAATAGAGGACAACGCTCATTGCGCGTTGGAATTGCAAAACAGCCATGCGCTCCATTTAACTTTATCTGCTTAACAGCCAGTCACTCATCGGTTACAGCAACAAAAAGTAACCAAAAATATATAAATACTTTTCGAGAAAAAAAGACAACAACAATAATGTAAAAGAAAAGATATTGTGTTTGTTTGCATTCATGTGCTTCGCTTTTATTTACTATCGATATTGTTGTAATTGTTGTCTGCCGACCAGAAAACAAGCCATCCGATGGACGGAAGATGGTGCTGCCTTCAATCATGAACAAAATCTCTTTTCAGTTTCTTCTCGATTGTTTTTTATTCTTTTAAAATGTAGCTCGTGTCAAAAGGCTTTGATCCATTAATCAAAAACAAAAAAACCAAATTCAAACAAAAATATCTGAAATATTTTGGTTTAATATTTCAACCGCCGCATGTTCCGAGTCTTATTTACAAGTCAGTTTGGATGTTTTGTCTGCATCATTGAATGCACTTTTATTGTGACCGAAAATTATCGTAAACAATGTTTGAGGTTACGTGTCTTTGTGGATGCATTTATGAACACAATAAAATTGTGTATGACGGCTCCACCGCTAGCCAGTGTTAACACAAAAGGCATGATCTTAGCCCCGGCCCATAATAACCAATTCCTCATAATCAAGTTTTTGCAGGCTCTCTTGTAGTCAAAACATGTCAATAATATCGAATTGGGTCCGACTCAGATTAAAAACATTATTCAAGTTGTTTCGATCAGAGGGTTCTGTCTCCTTCGCTGGTAGAGGGGCGGAAATTCGACGGCGAAGTGAGACTGAAGAAGGCTACAGCGAATTCTGTATTTCCTGAACTCTCTGTATTTGTCTAATCAAAATTGTTAATATCAAAACTGTTCCTATCAAAACTGTCCCCTCATTTCACAAGGAATAGTTTTCTCAGTCGCACAGAACTGCCAGGCTCAGACGACTTATTATTCAAGCTCTGCGAGCAAGAAGCCCGATTTAAGAAGAATGTTTTCAAGCTCAACAGGTCCAACATATTCAATGTTAATAAACCAATTTATTACACATTTCACCCAAAGTTTCGTTAATTGTTTGTCGTCTTTTGCGGGGGCTTTCATCTACTTAAATTTTGAAAACACGACGTAATTCCAATTAATAATATCAGGATTTCATCAGGGACTTCCATGTCACTAAACAAAACCGCAGATATATTTCAACGACGGTTTGTTTTTTATATATTTTTATGAGTCAAAAAACAAAATCTATCAACTCGAACCAGCGGACCAACCTGTGCCAACGGTAAAGGATTCCCTGTCATACAAGAACATTTGGCACGCCAAATTGCTTGCGTCGATCTCAACTTCTTGGGGTGAATACTTGCAGAAACCCCTCAAATTCTTTTAATTTTAGGAAAATACAAAAAGCAACAACAAGAACAATAAAAAAAGCTATTGACTGGTTGGCTGTTGACTTGGATGTTTATTTACCAGCAGTCAAAGCCAACGATTTCAATTTGATATTCTTCGTTGGCCGACTGGCTGAATGACTTGTTTGTTGGCTGGATGTTTATGCATGTGTTTCGTTTGCGTTTTCTTCGTGCAACAAATGAGCAACAACATCACCCTGCTGTTGTTGTTGTGTTTGTTTTTATTGTTTTTGCGCACATGTCCGCAAATTTGGTGTAAATGTTGTTGGTGATTGTCTTGTTTGTTCGCCGTGTCCTTAGGGGATCTAGTCTAAACGCATACAATCGTAGGAAAAACAAAAACAAAACGAGACATTAAGAACAATCCACTGCGAATGTTGGTTGGCTCATGAGAGAAGCGTTTTTGAGAATTTAACTCTGCGTTTTGAATTCAATTGCAGCAAAAGTAGCAGCAGCCGTCATTTGTGTGTGCGGTTGTGTGTGTGTTGTTTCCTTCGTGGCAGTAGTTTTATGGTTTAAATCTTGATGACAGCAATTGGTAAAAATATTATAATCAATCATGAGCTGGATGATTGTTTTTGATTGTTTTCGGTTTGATATATTTTGGCAAACCCACAGGAAAACATTCATGCAACAAACAATCAAAAACACAAGATGGCAAAACATATGCCAGGTTTGCTATAGAAATGTTCGTTACATCTTAATCTTTTCCTTCTGACTTTTGTTATATGTTGTTATTATCTGGGGAATAAGGCGTTTACCAACTAACCACTTTCTAAAGCAAATCAGAAGAAAATATCGTGAGGAGAAAAGAAATCGGTGCGGTCCACGAGCTGCTTTGCAGAATGATATGAAGCTCGAACTGGTTCGGAACTTCAATCCTACCATGAAGGGATTTTGAAATTCATCGGTAACAATTATTCAGTCCAGATCTCTTAATATACGCGTATATAAAACTATAGATTTCTTACAAAATTCGGGGATTCACACTGTAGTCATGAAGTCATAAAACATGACTAGTGTGACTATTGCAGACTGTATATATAAAATAAAACAGCTTTTGCCAGGATATAAATACAGTTTTTCACCGGCGGCAAACGGGAGAATTTTCAGCGGCTGCCAGTTGGAAAAGAAAAACGAGAAAAACTAAATATTATTTTTATATTATAAAAATAATATTTAGTGTACAAACAAGAAGGTGTCAACAATTTCTTAGCCATTTTTATTTATAAATCAAATATAAGCCACAGCGGCAAACGAATGATATCGCCATCTCGCTTATTTTATGACTAAACGAAGAAATGCGTGAGAGAGTGCTTTTATATTTTACTTTTTTGCATGCACAACAACAACATTTTTAAAGTGGGCTAAAATATTATGACTCTAAGACAAAATAGCACACAGTGTGAACACCCCAGATATTTCAAAAGATCATAAAAGATGTGTTGTCGGAGCGAATTTTAATTACTGAAAAATAACTGAATAAAAATTAACAGATATATTTCCAAGAAACAGAACTAGTTTGATTCGTAGCGGCCCTCGAAAACAGCTGTTATGCTTTGCTATCTAGGCTAGATAATAAAATTGATGACAATTTTCCCATTTCCCTTCTAATATTTTGTTACGAATTCTCTCAAGTTAGAAAACTAAATCTTTATGTCAATCTTTCAGAAATCAGCCTATTTTGCTTGGTATTATTTATTTTATATCCAAAAGATGGAACAACTGGTATCTGAAAGCTCACACGTAATTTTATAATATTAATCATATTGTGATAATATGTGTGTGCACGTGTGTGTGTGCATGCATCTGATAAACAATTTTATTAAATACATGCTCTTCCCCTCTAAAAAAGCACAACCGCTACATGTCCAATCCCCTCCCGACTCTCCTTAATTCCTCATCACTCCAACACTTTGAAGATAATCTGTAGAAATAGCAAAACGTTTTTATAAAAACGAAAAGCAAAATGTCAACAGCAAATATTTAACTTTGGAAAATTAATCATGAAAACAACAAACTGAAATGAGAAAAATCATCTCACAAAAGAGGTTTCCAGTGATCGGACAAACACAAAAACAAAAACAAACACCAGAAACAATGGAAACCAAATAAATGTGCAGTCATTCGCAGTGACAAACATGATGTAGCCCGAGCAAACGTACAAATAATGCTTGAATTGCTGCGATGAAATACAGCGAAATAAAGCAACAGAATTAAATGCACGCTGGCAAAAGGAACAGAATAGGAGTCAGGACTTTTCTTGTACGAGGCCAGGCCATAAAGTTCCAAGAATCGTACATACAAAAACAACATTTCTGCTCGGGGATTTTTGGCAAGTCACCATGAATCGTTTAACGCCAGAACAACGTTTCCGAATTGTGGAAAATAATTAAGTCTGCTCGCGAAATTCTTAGAACACAAAAAGGAGTTGTGATCCTGCTCACTGGCCACTTCGTTCGTGCGATGCAACGTTTCTGGGTTAGTTTTTGTTCGAATGGGTCAAGTCATTTGTTGGTGCCGACAACTTAACATTGACGGCACGCAGATGCATTCATTGGAAAAATATGTCCAAAATTGGAGTGACCGAATGAACCTTTTAACTTGCTGCCTCGACGGACATATGACGGATATAGTTGAAAAGGCCTCCGAAAAAAAGCCTTTAAACCAAAACAAGTTTGAGAATTCAAGGAAGAATCTAAATGTCATCAAAGTAACAGCGGAGATGGAAGAGATTTCGGACAACTTAAGGATCTTTATTTCTTTAATTTATATTCTGAAGGAGAACACGAAAGAAGGTATCAATGATCACAGTGCATATATGTGGTATCCTCTCTCTCTCTCTTTCTCCCTCTCTTTAAAAATTTAAGAACTCTTTTCAACTGACCATCGTACATTCACATACACACGAAACTCTTGCATTTCAAATTCTTGTGTTGTATTTCAGCCGAGTTAATGTTGATGTTTGTTGTTTGTTGTTTGTTGTTTGTTATTACTTCTCTCGGTTATTATGCGAATAGAATTGAATGGCATGAGATGTTTGCTCGTTCGTTTGTTGCATGGACTGACTGTAGTTGAAATAAAGTGATGCATGAATGAGTTGATCATGGCATAAATGTCACTTTTAATCATTTAGCGAGATGTTAATAATCCAAATTGAAAAATAGCTAAACAAACGACGAACAAAATACAAGAATGCAGAACGCTGAGGAGAAGAACGATCAGGGAGGGGCTTCTCAAACAAAAATATACACGCACATACACACAATTAATCCGCATATCAACAACGACGAAGATGAAGAATTATATGAAATTGAAATTAAAATCGAAAATTTTTTGGTGAGCGATTTATCATGTTTTGGTAAGACAACAACAACAGCAGGATGCCAGTCCGCTTCAAGTTGTGCCTTCTCTGCCGCTGTTACTGTAGCATGTGACTCTATTAAAACGGTCCCATTTCCACAACATGCGGAAGGTGGTGTGAAAATTAGCCTCAAATAAAAACGTATTTTCAGGAGGCAGCGAATATTTTCGGAACTCTGTTCGCTGTCTCGAACGCCTGTACATTTTAACAAAACCAAGTTCGTGTAACAATTAAGAAAAAGCAGCAGAATGTTAAATATTTTTAGAGCATTTTCCTCTAGACAATTTTCAATACAACCACGCAGATTTTATTAGTGGCTTCATAAACGAGGCAAAAACTACAGATGGAGACCTTAAACTGTTGCCATCTCATTTAAAGGGTCATTGTGATTCCATCTGTCATAGATCGATAGCTTTATGAATACGGCAACCACTCCACTTCTCATAACTACACTCCTGTACGAGTATTTATACATTTTAAAGATACTGCAACTACAAAATAACATACGAACCTCAATGCAAATCATTAGCGGTGATTTAAGAAGCCATACCACAATCAGCGGGTGTTCAATCCAATTCGTTCGAAAGAAATTGATCGAATTGTTTTGTTAAACAACTTGTACTCGTCGTGTCTACGAATGGATATCATCGTTTATGATTTCTACATTCATACACTGTGCAAAATATTCATAAGCTCAAAAATATATTCAATGAAAATCGCGATATTGTCGGAAAAGCGTGCAGCAGCCAATTGCAAATCCAACATGCTGTGGCTGAAGCGGTTAGCACTAAGACAACGAACAACGAAACCTAAAGTTCCGTGTTCGACTCCGCTTTGCTTTGTCGAAAACGTAACAAGAGTCTGCCAATAAATCTCTACCCTCCCAGTTTTTTTCATCCACCCTCTCTTTTCCCTGTACCGCCACAAAAAAAGGAAGCCAAATATTCCCATTTGGAATATTTCTACTTCTGTAGCACCATGCCATCGATTTGTCGTGAGAACAAAAAATAAACAGATTCCTTATAACTATTTCTCGCAGTGTATTTGTGCGATTGTGTGTGAATATTCAATGCAAAAAAAGAACTTATCCAGAAATTAATTTGTTTGTCACTTTACGAGGCAACGAATGTTATTCATCGTTTAAAGGCACAGAAACAGAAATAAATCCCATGTTGTCAAATAATTAAACCTCAATTTTCCTCACTTTTGATGGAGATTAAAGTCTGCGTACTTAAAATATTAAATGGTCGGCTTTCGAATGTATTTAAAGAGGAATTATAAAATACGAGAGAGATTTGAAAAGAAACTCCAGTCAATATCAAAAATATATTTTGAATTTAATATTTTTTTAATTTAGATTCAATCAGAATAGACACATTTATCCCGTTTATCGGGAGAATTGTCGCATTTGGGCAAGTGAGAATCCACGAGTGATTGTTTGATGCGGCTTATGGGCCGTACTTTTGCAAACATGAGTTCGGAAAAGCAGTTACTCTGAATGGTGTTTGCTATTGTGGGGTGGTAATGGACTTCTTGTGGCCAGAACTTGAGGACAAGGACCTGAGGTCGACGTGTGGTTCCAAGAGGATGGTGTCACTTTCCACACGCCAACCAACCATTGGCTCTTTTGCTCAAGAAACATAATGTGACTTGACACCGTTGTAACTCTTTCTTTACAGATAGAGAGAGAGAGAGAGAGAGAGAGAGGGGGAACATTTCACTAACTGAAGAATGAGACATTTTCTTTTCAAAATCTCTTACCCGAACCGCTTTGGCATCAGGATATCGGAATATCATGTGTCAACTTCAGCCTGAATACACGAATACAAATTGTTTGTTATTAATATCATCCACTATTTTTATTTCATTGATTTACTGCCAGTCGTGCGAGTATATTTCTGGTGACAAAGTGTTTCTTATCTCTCAAACGTTTGTTTGGTAGAACAATTGATTAACAGTTCTCTAACCTGCTTAGATACGAATATTGTATCTGCATCTCATTTATTAATTTCTTGTAAATCTCCGAATATATTTGTCACTTGTGTAAAAACTGTATGAGAATGTTGTTTTTTGGTAACGGGATATCAGTGACGATTATGTTGGAACCCATTTAAACATGCAAGAAGGCAGTTCAGGCCGGAAATGGGTAGAAAAAGCTCAAGCGGTCAATGAGATCAACTCGGCTTTGATTTCTTGGTAATTTCATTAGCCTGAGTTATCGTGACTGCGACTGACATGCGACTTGCACGACCATACATGCCAGGTGAGACTTGCCGTGAGTGAAAGTCTGCCCACGATGCCATCCCCGTAGTGGCAGCAGCCCTTTGAAACACCACATTACACATACTTAAATGCTCCATTGATGGGCTATTTACTATTGTGTGATCAGATTCACACCAACGTATTAAATTTGTGTTTAAATATTTTATATTTATAATGTTTGTGTTGTTGTTGGTACCGCTCATACAAGACGCTTCATTTTTCCAGCGTTTTATTTATTTTTTTTTGTATCTGGTTTTTGTTTCTTTTCTGGTTTGTTCTCTTTAATCTTCAGGTGTGTAATTATTTGTGCTTCTCTTGTGTTGTCAACATATCACATACATTTTGTTATTGTTGTTGCTGCTGACACCACCGTTGTTGTTATTATTGCTGCTGCTGCCGCTGTTATTGTTATTAAAAGTGTACCCAAAGAGAATTAAACAGAATGTTGTAGTTGTTGGGAAAAAGGCTGTGGTGCGGTACGTTTGATGCATCTGAAAATAAAGAACATGAAATAACGAAATAGACTCAATATTATGTGTGTGTGTGTGTGTGTGTGTGTGTGCATTTGTAAACGAACTTAACGGCCTAAATGAAGACATCATCGTCGGACATCACAGCAGTTTTAATAATTATGGATTTTAATCTTGACGTTTTCAACGCGAGAATGAAAATGAAATCATTTAAGATTCGATACAAACAAACATTCCGTTCGGCGACTGCTAACCGCCGAAACAGCACACAAATCTTCCTACACATGCCGACGTCTGCACGGAGGGAGAGTTGGTGGTGCCAAGTGGATCTTCCTTTAGATACCTGGACCTTATTTTCACTATGCGCGAAGGAGAAAAATATGTTTCACCTAAAAATCTGTATCTCAAAAAATTTCATATGATCCAAAAATTTCGATTTGAAGTCCTGCAACATTTGAAATCGCCAGAAACTGGTGATTGCGCTGACCAGCGGATAAGAAAATCGTGGTCCCATATTCTGAAAAACCTGTCGGAATTGATAAAAAAAATGTGGGAATTTTTAAATATTTTACACTTGAGAAGGCCATTAAGATTCGGCGTGGCCATGCCTGTAGACCTTTCAATTGTTTTTGTATCATTTCAGCCTTCCATCTTCGTTAAATTATGTTCTATTTAATCGTTTCTTACGATTCGTCGCGGTTCGTTTTATTTAAAAGTTTTGGTTTGTTTTTGTTATTAATGTTGCCTTAATAAGCCGTAGATTGTCATTATTGTCATGTTTGGGTCTTTTTTTTTGTTATTTGTTTTTTGTTTTTGTTGCTGTTTTATACTCGTATATTTAATGTTATTAGTTTAGGTTTTTGAAGAAAAAAATTGTCACATTTTGTTGAAATGAAATTTCTTTATCAAAAATTTTATATGCAGATTTGAGCTGAAACAAGTTTGGCTTCGCGTATGCGGTGAGTTGTGGATCAACAATTTTTTTCTTGTTATTTTGTCGTTTTCTTTTTTTTTTTTTTTTTTTGTTATTTAAATCCTATTTGTTTGGTATGGTGCGTTGGCTCAGTTCGATTTGAGTGTTTAAAATTTAAACTATTTGATGTTATTCCAAAATGAACTGTCAAAACTTGTCGTAGAAATATTTATGTTCTGTTGTCGTTGCTGTGCCTTTAAATAATGTCAACAGTGTTTTGTTACAAGAACTCTTTGGTTTTGACCTTAGAAATATTTACATTTTCCGAAAAGTAAAAATATATAGAAAAAAACAATGACTAACAAGGAGTCAAAAAACAAAATAAGTATGCCCTCGTTTTGATAAAAATGAATGTGTCTGTTCCTATTCGAAATACTTTTTCAAAAATGTTATAATTGACTTGAAATTTTAACTCAAATTGCAACAGACAACGCTTCTTGCAACATATAAAATCTAACCTCTAAATTTAGAGCTTAAGCCTCAACGCAGCAGCACCTCTTTATATGCTGTATGAAATAGTACCACAATTGGGCCACCCTTTTCAAAACAAATTTAGAATTCAGTTGCACGCTAAGCGGAGAAGGCAAAGATGTCTATTGCAAATGAATTGTACGAGTAATTCAAACGGTTGGCTTCTAACGTCTTCGCAAGAAGTCACACGCACATTTTGGGAAAGTGCTTCATTTTGGTAGTTGACTCTGAAGTTTTGAGTGCATGGAAAGTACCATACAAACCGTGTTTTGCATATTCTGAAATATTTGCTTGTTCCATACGAGTATTTGAGTGTGCGTATGTGTGAGTGTTTCCCAACTTATATTCTGTTCCAAGCAATCACGCTCATCATTGTCGTCACAATAAAATCCAGCAAAGCCCTAATCGGCTTTTTCAAAGTGAAAAGATTAATATAAACAACAAACAAGCAAAAGCAACAAAACAAAAAAGCATATTAACGCAGCCATGTTTTGAGTTTTTAAAAACTCATAAAAACTATAAAAATTATAAAAATGCATAAATATTTAAATTGGAAATGCATTAAAGCCAAATATTCATATTCCAGCCAATAACAATAAAATCAAATCGAATAAAAAACGAAATAATTATGTGAAAGTGGGCGCTGCTTTTGTTTGTTGGTGTTGCTCGTCCGCACTGCCGCGCTTGCGCAGCAACGAGCCTGTCGGCCGGCCATAGTCAGTTGTTGGCTGCATCCACATGTTGGATGTTCCTCTAATCTTTGACTAATGTTTTCATATACAGATAATTGAGTCATATTGCGTGGTGACTCTGGGCTCTCAGGTAGCAGCACAAATATTTATATGTAACCAATTAAAGAGATTTCCATAAATGAATTTTTATCAATATTATTATTTATCATTTTCCTTTGGTGTCTTTCGTTTTATTGTTATTAAAATATTTCTGTATTCTTCCTTTTCTTCTGGTACGTATAAATACCATAAATTAAGATATTTTCAGTTAATTGTCTTCTTAATTTATAAATTCTTTTTTGTTAAAAAATAAGGTGATATTGACAATGTGCTGATGTGTTACATTTACGGATTCGTTTGGACAAAGAGAATTAGAAACGTGTAACACAAACTATTGAAACTAATAATGGATTTTGGATTTACATCAGATGCGCATGCAACGCGGGCCTTGTGGACGGAGGCTGACATCTTTAAGGGAACAAAGAACAGTTCCATTGTTCTTGCCAACACAAGAAAAATACTTAATAGACAGTTTAATAATTTTTATATATTTTTTTCCGAAGAGAAGAATATTCAGCCGTGCCTGACTTTTCTTAACTGTTATTCAAAGTTATTTAAATGCAGAGACTATTAAACACTTTTTTGTCACCGAAATATTTTCACACTCAATAAAAACTGCGGCTTATAAAAATTATGATCATATTGATCTGCTCGGCCAGTTGTTTGGACTGCTGGTGTGTAGACAATTTTGTAAAAACATTTTCTTTCTTCTTGGCACCATCCGAACTTCTTTTAAAACAAAATATGCCGCTTGTTCCGAGAAAATAGAAAGCAAAAGAGAGGCAAAACTACTTCAAGTCTTCAAAGAGCGACAACGTGTTTATTTATTCTTCCCAACTTCCAATCGAAACAAAATCTACATTTTATAAGATTTTGATAGCGTGTCAATGTGTTTAAGCAGATTAACTTCACAAAAGAAACGGAATAACATTTGATTTTATCACTTAATTCGACGTCGTTTAGTTTGATGTCGCCAGGATATTAAGAAAGTATTAAATATTTGCATAGTTAATAAATATTTTTACTTGTCATCAACACAGACTGTTGGGCTGCGATTAAGGAGATAAACATTTTGAGGAAATAACGAAAATTTTAGTTTGCTGGCACCGTTATGATCTTCCTGGGCAAGTGGCCAATTGCAAAACAGATAAACCAATTCAATATCATTTTGTGAAGTCAAAGGCATGTATCGATCACTCATTTTACTTTTACTTATACAGTTTTTCTTCGTACAATCAGAAATTATTGGATATTTGAAGCAACTTTATTCAATTTAACACTCAAGTTCTTTGCAAAATTCAAATAAACGCCAGCTAATTTAGTCGTATATGAAGGATTGAACGGGCCAAAAGTAATCCTGTGGCAGAGTGAGAAGAAGCGGTTCAAAATAGAAATCAGGAAAATATATTTCTTACAAAACGTCTCTCATGTAATTTATTTATTCGCAAAAACACCACCACGCGAAAAATGTCAAATTAACCTG
The DNA here is from genome assembly GCA_963675445.1 of Linnaemya vulpina. NCBI lineage: Eukaryota > Metazoa > Arthropoda > Insecta > Diptera > Tachinidae > Linnaemya > Linnaemya vulpina. The sequence goes on along the minus strand of OY776276.1, from coordinate 117,307,488 downwards.
GCAGAGGCTTAAAAAAATATTAGCAAATAACAGCATCAGAATTAAATTATTCCAAAGTACCATCCCACTTAATATTTTGAGCACAAGGAAAAAAGGTTTTAAAAGAAACGTTTTTGGTAGGTAGAACTCTATTAATGACTTGATGTATGCAAAAGCCCTTGAAGTGCAGGCAGGGGGTCAATCGTACAACCTGCTTGACCCGTGACAAACGAAGGAAGTGTCCAATGCTTTTTAATTATTTATTCACTTTATTTTCGCCATCAAATGATCAAATGATTTGTGTACATGAAGTATTTGCAGTCTAGAAACTCTTACTTCCATGCCAGGCATTTGATTAATGAAAAGGAGTCTGATGTCAAAACAAAATCAGCACTTGAAATCCACTCTTCCCGCTTTAAACAGCAGCGCTTGTTTACATCCTTCTTCTGGTCTTATCAAAAATCTGCTCTTGAATGCTGAAATCGGCTAAAAGTGTCGTTCTTTCTTTGTTGCCAATTCATTGTTTTAGTTTAACAACAACTTGCGGCCTCTGCAAAAGTAGTGTAACAGACACGGCTGCCAGATGAGTTTTCTGAAAAAGTCGTTTATTTGCCCGTATGTTCATTAATATATAGACTTCTCAGTTATTGAAAACCAGCTACAAGTTGGCCAGCCGCAAATAGGTTTTCATAGAGATTTACTTCAAAAAATCGGAGTCAAATATTGCACTACTTGTTTTAACGAATTTAGCAAGTTAATATAATGAGATCTTCGTATTCTCGCTTATTCAGCAACTTTTCGCAAACGCCACTTCAAGACAATATTGAAAATGGTGAATTTACGCATCCGTTGTTTTGACTCCCGTTGACGAACTCTGACAACTCTTTAAAGCCTAGAAAATAACATGAGACTGTCAAAGCAATAACCTGCTGAGGAAGGAGACCTATTTTTGGTATTATCTTGACGTGACTCTGGTAAATAGTTACCGAATTAAGGGAGTTGCTATTCATGTATACATGCACAGAGGATATCTTCGTCTACTTCTCGACAATAATTAACACAATCGCGAAGTAACGCAGACCAGAAAGTTCGATCTTATATATATATATGACTAGCAAACGGAGGAGGCAAACCACGGAGGAGGAAATCAGTTGGAAGTTGTATATGAACTTCCATCGATATGGAGTGTAATAATTGGGCACCAGCTCTTGTATTGGGATAAGTAGTCGTCGTAATCACGAGATATTGTCTAATCTGGCAGCCAAGGCGGCATCAATTTATGTACGTACGAGTAGTTGACTTGTTGTATTTCGGTAGCAGGCGTTAATGTGGCTTAATAAAGTCTCTGCATACATGTTTGTGTATGTGTGTCTGAAGCAAACAGAAGAAGGACTCTTAGTTAAGTTGGTGTCCTTAAGTACGCACTGCTAAGTATTACAAATAATGTGTCGTCTCATGTGTAGGTATTTTTTATGATGGGCAAGAAATTGTGAAGATGTTTCAAAAAGAGGTCAGTCAGTATTTAGACACGATAGATCAACTACAGTTGTTAGTTAATCATGGCTTAATCATTATGCGGCGGCATTCTGTAAAACTCAGACAAGAATGAAACTCAAACCGAAGCTTTTTAATTCAGTTTTTAAATAACAGAAACCTTTTTTTTTTAAATGTTTTATCAAACACTTTTATTAAAATGCAATTCGAACTACGAACACTTGCGAAATTCCGCACTCTTCACATGATTGTACAACAGCGTTGGAAGGATCTGTTAAATGATTTCAGCAAAATCACCTTTTCTGTACAAAATCATCTTCTCTTGCATTGTCTAACCCATAATTGAAGGGTAAGAGTGCCATTAGCAAGTCTTTTCTCAAGTTCCTTTTCCAGTTGAAACACACAAACGCATGATTTGCTATCAAATTACCTTTTACACATGCTGCTAGGATTACACCATTTTCATTAATCCTTCTGCTGCTTTCACTTCACGTTTTTTGAAATATTCAAAGATCTTTAGTTACTCCGTGTATTAAAAAAAAATTTGTAGGAAAAAACCGAAGAAACAAATAAAGCCGTGTAATAAAATCATATCTTATTACTTAATCGCAATCAATTTGTCAAGATCCGTACATGAAAACGAGCGTTCGAGTACGTTTCAAAAGATCTATTATCATGCACACACACACACACACATTTACTGCACTAACAATTGATGGAAAAGTTCTTTAGATCTTTTCTCTTTCAAACATGAAAGAAATTGGCAAAACGTATGCGGTCGCTTGCACGTATTCGTAACGTTATACGAATAATTGGAAGAAGTACGTTGCTGCTGCAGCGTGCGGGTAATGCCCAAGAATCTTACTAATTTTATAGAATCTAATAGATTTTGCCGCCCATAATCAAAAATGAAAGCAGTGTAATCTCGTATTGACAAAATGAACAATGAGAATATTTACAAAACATTTGATGGAAACACATTTCGTTTCTTCGGCACAGATGTATTTGAACTGTTGAGATCTATTCGATTTGATCAATAATTTCGGCACCTTTTGGTAAACATGAGACTGTCTTTTATTTATTGTTGAGTGTGTTGGATTGGATTGTGGATGGAAAACCCGTCCAAGGAATGGTGAATGCTGATTAAAGGATTGCGTAGAGATCATTTTACTAACATGTGATTCGGGATAGAAACGACACTGTGAGAAAATGTACCTACACTAGAGTGGCTCTGAGTGCTTATACGACAGCCACACACGTAAAAATAAGGTGTTTGTGGAATATGTGTAAAAGAAACAGTTTTTATGGCTCAAAACTATCTGAATAAATAAAACATAATTTATAATGATATCTTGGGCATCTACTCAGTTATTTTTTGTATTATTTTTCAGTCCTTAGCTATTTCAAATCTTTATTATATTGAAAATAAAACAACTCAAATTGAATGGTCCAAAACGAGAAGTTCAGCATGAAAAATACAGGAGCAAGACCCTCACACTGCGTATGGGCCACTGTCTAGTCATATTCCAAGCGTAAATGGGTGACACATGGGCTAAAACTTTGTAAGTGGAACTATTTTTCATGCGCCTTCCGTGTATGAAGCGGTGTTTCAAACACCGCAGACGAAAGAATTGTTAATGGCTTTGATCGCTCTTGTTTATATTCCCATTTATGTTTTCACTGCATCTCTATGTTTTTGAGTGTTTTTTTTAAGCTATTAAGGGGTTAAATGTTTCAAAAATAAACATAAACAACTAGTAAAGTATTGTCTGGTAGGCTGTGGGAAACGTTTAAATAATATCCTGAATCGAGAACGTTTTTCTCGCGGTGCAAGACCTAAAGAAAAGCGAGGAGCAAAGTAAAAAAGGGTAACGAGTTAATAGAACAAAGCTAATTATAACAACGCCCACTTCTGTCTTTATTTAATCTGAGAAAAATATATGTGCAGAATGCTACTGTCAGTTTAGGAATCACACACACGGTTTCAAATAGCACAGCACTGGCGAATTGCACATGCACGCTGTCACACACACACACACGCACGCACACTCCCATGACATCATTCCCAGCTTGGCTGGGTACTGGCGAAAACATCCTCACATACGAATGTACTAACAAACAGTCTGTACTTCTCAGAAGGATATGTGATATTTTTGTTTTGTGTCGCTCAAATTATACAACAATCACACATCCTGTCTTTATACGAAAACTTTACAAATATTTTGACTCAATTTCGTGTGTTATTTTCATACGATTGTGTTCGACTACATTTACATTTATTTGTTTAATTGCTAATTAATAGAGTTAATAAATTATTTAACTGACGTACGTGATTATAAGCAAAACATTTAGAAAATATTTTACAACAAAAGCTAAGGCCAAAAGGATGACCTCTTATCCTGTATCATTAAACAAAACCCCAACGGTAAATGCCATGATAATGGTGGTGGTGCTTGCTGCCACTGGTCGCATATGTCGCTCCCTGCGTTTTCCCTTCATACATGCCTTGCATATTATTATTGTTATATTTTTCAATGAGAAAATAATTTTGAAGAATTCCATACGAACGAACGATAAGCTCTCTTGCCCGTTTCTATGCAGGTTTTTTGATTTTTAATTCAATGGAAAAAAAACGTTTCATTGTTAAACAGGAAAAGGATACACATGTGTTGTACGTGTTTGGGTACTTGTATTATTAGTATTTATTAAAATTACACAATAAAACACGCTGACCGGGGGAAACATTTACAAAACATCAGCGTATTGTATTCACTTAATTATGGTTTAAACTTTTATTAAAAAACTAAATTCAAAATAATTGACGACAACGATGACACTGTGCGAAAGTTCCCATATGCGTTCAATTTTCTTGGAACAAAACAGCCACGTAACACACATACAACAAACAGTTACTTACTATTTTATCCTTCTTCTCTCGCCGTCATACTTTCGTTATTTTATTTTGCATGACAATAAATAATGCTTTCCTTTTTTGATCGTTGTTTGTTGGCAGGAAAATTTAATTGGACACTAGTGGTAAGAAGTCCAGTGAAGATGGTTCAATGCTTGTGCAAGTGCTTATTTCATACAATCACACTGATACAACCAACACGTTAGAACTTTACCACGCACACACGCACGCTTGTAGGTACATACAACTCTTGGTATATACAAACCCAGCAAACATTTTAACTTGCCGCTAAGAAAATTGAAATTTTTGAAAAATCGAGCTCTAATCAGATCGCGACGTTCTGAGGATCTCAGAAGCTTTCTTTACTATTCCTAAGAGAATGTCGCTATTATTGTGTGTTAACCGATTGTAGGTTTTGTACGGCGTTCTAAAGACTTCTATCAAACTTGGAATTCCTGTGAGTTGGAATCGACTCCGACTGGTATATTTCGAGAAATCTAAAAATATAAAAGAAAAACAAGAATTTTAAATGTATTTTTAATAACATAAATTGCTTGACCCGTCGAGAACTAAAAATGGAGATTTAAAAGCCAAATATGGAATCAATATTTTCCAGTATATGGAGCTCTGTTGTGCATCATCTACCCTGCGTTTCACTGCAGCTTATCGGAAAACATTCACCCATCTTATATGCACGTGGACATCCTTACATGACTTTACTTACATGCAGATTATTGGGCGATAGAATTTCCGACAACAGATATGCCAACAATAAAGTTTTTGATATGAGTTGAACGTAAAAGCCATCCCCGTATCGAAGATTCTCGCGTGATTAGCCGTTATTGATGTATTTTATCGCGTCCTATAAAAGTGTCTAGAACACTAAATGATCAGTAAAAGGATACATTCAAATCATAGATAAGAACGTACATATGTAAGTATGTATGTATGTAAGTACAGTACATAACAGGTTAACAAACATCAAAATGTCTGGCAAACATCGTAAATGTGTTGTACGAACAAGCAAACGTTGCCTATCTGTCAGCTTGCGGGTACTCAAATTTGTACATACATACATACATACATACAAACATACATACATGAGTGAGTCTGTTCATACATCTACACATATTTGCACAAATAAAGTAGCCAATTTTCCACAGTTGATAGAGAACTAACTGCTTTTTCCAAAAGTACCCCACACATTCACACAAAGTCCTCTTTTGTCAAACATAAAACAGTAATAAAATGATTAGTGAGAAGAGAGTAAACAAAAGATATTTCAATATGCCACAGAAAGTCCCAAAGCTGGTTGCCAGGTTTGCTTCTATGTTTTTCACATATACCGCGAGTCAAAATTCACTTATATAGAGCTGTAGCGTAGGTAGCATGCAATATTGTTATAATGGCCTTGCAAATAAATTTTCTATTTATTAATTGTTGCATTGAAAATGTAAGATTTTATATATAAAAGCTCAACAAAACACACACACACACAAGTATGACGGCAGAACATTTAAAAATAAAAACGTCATCTTATTGATTGTGGATTTAATTAGCTGTATATGTATATGTATATAGTATAGGTAATACCATACATAAATCGTTATTCATTGAACTTTCATACTCAGTAAATAATTATGTTGAGGACTGAATTTGGTGGGAAGAGGTCAACTATGGCAACACTGTTAGTAATCAATGAGTTTGTTTTTAGTCAGCGAATTGGTTCTACTGTGGAAAGGTTGAACAATTAAAGAGTGTTAAAAATTTTAAGGATCGGCAAATTCGCATCCAAGTGTTGTGTATTAAGTGATACTGTATGTAAAATTTACATTGTAAATACATGTGAAATTAAAAGAAGTTGTTGGTTAAAACATAAAAATATTATATGTAATAAAGTGTTAAAGGTGATGTAATGGAAACATGATCAGACAAATGAAATCGATATGGTTAAGTGTTGTGTTGCATGCTGAAGTAAAACAATAGTGCAGCCTCCGATATCCAATTGTTTTTATGCCCTCCAACTTCCAATCTATTTGCAAGTCATTCATTGCCCACAAGTGAATTTCAGCCATTAACCCCTAATTATGTATACGGTCAAATACACAATGTATGTTTGCATGTATGCATGTACGCTTAATTCTCAAATCGCGCTTGTGGAACAAATCTGTGCATTCAAAATTTCATTTCCCTCTTCCTAAAGTATTTACGTTTTAAATTCATATTTATACATATTTCAATCAATATAATAACTAAGATCTACAAAATTATGTAATTTGAGTTCATACTTTTGGCTGCAATTTTTGGGGCAATATCATTCATAATAAAAATCTCACATGTACATAAAATTTGTTGCATGAGACTTTTCAATGTTTTCTTATAGGATGGGAACGTAAGAAAATGAAACGGGTAGTTTAGATATAATCTAATTAGGTACGATATACTTACATAATAAAATGTGTTATTCTTGCAATCCCAAATAGAAACAATTATAAAAATAAATTTCTCATCCAAGTGTGATGTTTTAAAGGGAATGTACCCACCTATGAGAATTCATTTCCACTCTGACCATTGTCCAATTGGATACGGAGGTTAAAAAGCAAACAAATGTGATGAGCGATTAGAAATTTAAAAAAATTTCAATTTCGGAGAAGAATCGGTAAGATATATAATTTTTATTACTTACTATATAATAAGGCTCGTAGACAAAGGATATTCGTGCATAAGTACATAACTCTTTATGTAGGTACACACATACATACATATATGTATTGCCAAAACACGGTTTGGCAAATATAAGTTAGTGAAATTTCGTTTCGTGAGGATGTGACGAAAAATGTTTTACAGAAAGAAAATCGATCAAACATTTGCACTTTTTGTATATCAGTATGGCTGGAAATAGAAATTTGGCCTTACTTTTGCCTAATTGCCAAAAATTACAAAACCTAAGAGGTTGTACGTACACACTGGTCCAATATGTGACCAAAAACATCCAATAAATATTAGTTAAGAATATTTGGATTCAGACACATACATATTTGTTAAGTAAAACAGTAGAAACCAATATTGTTGGAAAAAGTTTGAATCAATAAGCACTTGTTCGAATGAAATGTTTTTTTTTGTATTGTCATTGGTATTTGGTGGTTACATTTTTGGGCAAATATTTGTCAAACATATAGCATATACATATATTTAATCCTTAAAAGAACAACAACAGCACCACATTTCGAAGTATTAAAAATTAGTCCGCCTGGAAGTAGATTTCATGATAATTTATATAAATAAAATTTATTATTTTCCTTAGGTATATATGTATGCGCACACATATGCATATTTATTTCACAATTTGGTTTATTCGTCTCAATTTTTCTTTTTTTATGTTAAAATTTAAATATAATTTGAAATATATATAATAGCTAAATACACGTTTTGAAAATTAATTTTATACATTATCTAAATAAAAAGTCTGTTAAACATACATATACTATGAGCACATTGCATACGAGTAGTAGTTCATCATTAGTTTTAAACATTATGAAACTTTAATTTCAGTCTTAGGATTACCAGTAGATTCCTGAAAATTAATAAACAATGAATATTATATTTTTAGCAGGTACACTTGCGTATTAGGAAAACTTTTTAAATTTTCCTTTGGAATTAAAGAAATTTTGCAACTCACATTAGTTTTGATTTTAATTTTGTTCGGATTCTGATTTGAAGTTTGCTTACTTTTATTATACTTTGATTCATCTAATAAATCATCTACAGAATTAAATATATAATTTGCCATTTCGTTTGGTACTGGCTGAAATTCTTTAGTATCATCGGTGACATCATCGTTATCAACCGACAAAGGGGCTGAAGTGTCATCAACGGGCTCCTCTTGTTTCTTGACATGTAACATATCAATTTCTGTCAGAGCAACATTTGGTTCCTGCAAAATTCAAGTTATAATCAGATAGTTGAGCAGAAAAATTATCAAAAGTATTATCTCGACCTTTTCGAGGGCCGTCTCTGATACTTGCAGATGATAATTATCTTTACAATACCCTTTTAGTAGTTCGATACCCCTATTACGACAATTGCCATAACGGTTTTCCCATGCATCTAGCAGGCGATTATAGTAGCGGGGGTGTTCAACAAATTTTAAATATTTATAAGTGTCGGGTGTTGGGAATATGCGTTCTAATGGGCTGCAGCGATTTAACTCGTCTTCAGACACTAGCAGACAGCGTACATCATCCGGATTCAGATTATCCAAAATAGCATCTAAATATTCTTCACGATATTCTATAGAACGATTGGTGAAGTGATTGTGTTTTCGTATTTCATCATTTCTAAGGCAAGTTGTAAAAATACGTTTGTCATGGCAGAGAGGCCCATTTAGTTTTAGAGCCTCCAATATTTCCTTTTGAAATTTTTCACTAAGTTTTGGTGGTACCTGGTATAAGGCTGTATTTAAAATGGATTGTATCAGTGGTCCCTTTACATGCAAGTCAAGTGGCAATTCTGAATGCAACGATGGCGAAATATTGATTTCTAATAGCCAGGGTATAAGGTTTTCATCTAGTAAAACATCAAATCCAAACAGTTCGTAACAGTTGTAACGAAAGTTAACATTTTGTCGATATGTACGATTAAGACCAGCTTCACCACTTATAATTGCTCTGATAACTAAATTACGGAGGGTGGCCCATAAACGTTTAGTGTTGACACCACGAGACTCCAGGCAAGACCACAAAGACTGTAACGTCCACTTATGACCCTGGCAAGCATTGATATCTTCGTTTTTTGAATAGTTACTCGAAAATTTGTTTATACTATAATTTGTTAAGTGCATACAACGTTCGTCTAGATTATTTAACTCGGAACTGTATTTAACTGAAAAACCAAAAGAAAGGTATTTTTGTCAAAAGATTTTTTTTCTATTTAAAGGATATAGGAAGCACATACCGGAAGCAAATCTAGCCAAACCATCCTTATACATATAAATACGTAGAGGGTTTATAGAAGTCATGACCACATAAATACGCATATCAAATTTATTGTCATTTATAAGTAAAGGACGCTCTATGTATCTGAAAAGTTCAATTTATTATTTACGCGTGATTAAAACATAGAAAGCAAAGGTATACTTTTGCACTACTAAGGGGTGATCTTTAGGAAATTGGGACCATTTATTTACAATACTAATACCAGTGCCTCTGGCACTAGCAGGAGGTTTAACTATCCACTTGGCTTGTTTTGAAGCATATTTAGGCCACACTTTTCGTAAATCCTCTAAATCATCTGGCATTACGTATGATCTAGAAATGTATAAAATAATGTGTATTAAATTTTGAATAAATTTTTTTTAAATTTGCCTAAAAGATTCAGATTGAAACTTTTTGTCCAATATTTATTAAAAGCCACGTCAATTAGTGACATTAAAGCAAAATTTCTAATATGTTATTGACGAACGAAATAAGCGGTAAGTCGAGGTAAATTATAGCATTAAAAAGTGTAGTAAGACCTGAAATAGGATGCTAAAAGAATTATAAAAAATTAAGAATTCTCAAAATGTCTTTGAAGCAGGTGTTAAAATGGTTGGAGTTTGGAAAATTGAAAATCACATGTACAAAAACATGGTTAAAATTTCTAAGGGACAAAGAAACTGGGGTGGAAATCACTTCCTTTGAGAAAACTGCATGTACTTAAATTTTTTCAAAGTCATAGAAACTTTTTTCTTGTGGGCATTAAATAATGTTTATTATTTTATTTTGATTAAAATATTATTAAACGGTTCCCAGTTTTCAATAACATAAAGCTAATCGATTAAAATAACTTGGATAATAACTTTTCCAAAGCAAAAGAAAGGTATCTTAAATTACCTTTGCATAAATCCAAATTCCTTGCTGCCAAACTTTTTCATACACTGCTGTATACTGCGCCACATGCTGTCCTTTCGTCCGATTCGAAATGATCCTGGCATATGATTGTATTTCTGATGCGAATGTATTGTCCGAAAACCAGGACTTTTCATATGTTTTTCCCACACAGCCATCCAGTCAGTGGTGTCTAAGATGAAGTTAGATTTATTTTATAAAAGTTATCACATCATGAAACAATATGCTTTTTATATACTTTTTATAATGCGAAACCCCGAATTTAAGACGACACGTTTAACAATTTTTGGCATAACAGGACTTAACTTCCACTTTAATATTTTATGTAATTGAGTAGGCATGTTGGGACCAGGTTTCACATGAGAGGAAAAGTTTATGTAAGGAGGTACATTAGGAAAGAGACTTGGCGATAATATACAGTCTGGCGTATGATATATGCAGGTATTGAGGGCTTTATCTTCATTTTTTGGCTTTGTGGTTTCTTCGTCTAAAGATGTTGGATAGTGTATGTTTTTACTTTGATCAGTTTCGTCACCATCTTCTACAAGATAAAAGGTATCACCGGTATATTCTTCCTCTGAATCACTTTCGGAGTAGGTACTTGTATCATCAATAGCTAAAACACATTTATATATTTTAATGTACAATTAAATAGTTTAATGATAAAAATTTACTCGCACAAGGATCGTCATCTGCCAAGCCATTACTATTAACTTGAGTCGCATGATTATCGTCATTGCTTGCTAAAGAATATAAAATATAATTAATATATTCTTTCAAAATTTACTCTTTGCATACCGTGCGTTTTATTGTTACTACTGTTATTGCTTGCGTCAGGTGTCAAGTAGTTGGCGGCATAAAAACTTGCCTCGTAAGCACTGCCCGATTGTGGATTGATCAAACCATTTTGCATTAAAATCTGTTCTTTTTCTTCATAATGATGACCATTAAGTAGACTACTTGCTTGGAATTGATTCACAATAATTTTCATGTTATTCTTTGCATGTGAGTTGGTCATGAAACTGGTAGTGGTGGGTACATTATTATTTTTATTATCGGAAATATGATGGGCAGCAATATTTTTCGTAGGACTATTATTATTGCGTACAACACTTGACACCTGAGTTTTGCCAGCAGTTGGCGTTGAACTACGACCTGATCGTTTTGCAATGCGTGCACTTGGATATTTAGCACCACTAGCCGTTTTAGATGGCATCTCTTCGCGTGGTCTCTTTAAATGCAACTTTAGTGAGTTAGTAAGGCAAAAAGGGGGAGAAGCGAAATCATGTGCAACGTTCAAACACACACATAAGTACAATAATGATGATAGTTATTAACAAGTTGTAAATTATTTTATTATTTTAAATATTGAGGTAATAAAATTTAATGTGTGCAAAACTTGTGATAACTTATTTTTGAAAAATGCAACTATTTTTAATGTAATAATTATTAATGAAGCCAAATGCTATGTCCTAATACGCTTAAAAAATAAATTAATTATAATCTCTACTAACAAAATTAATAGTAACTTCCCAAATGTATTTATGTTGAAATTTCTATAATGTTCTTTTCTGCGAAATAAAAAGTTGACTTAACGTCTTACGAAGCATGGTTACAGATCAAATTGAATAGTTAAACTCTCATTTGTTTGATTGCGTTAGTAACAAAATACTACGTAACGTAATTACATACATATAAATTGATGAGAGTTTGACGAAACCAAAGTACTTGAAATTTTTACTATCCTGCAGAGACGACTATGATGTTACTATTTTTAATAAAATGTTTCTTAATAAAGAATTTTTAATGACATTTCTAACAAACAATTTGAATATGAAAACAGTGGTTCTTAGGCATTAGTTAACATCTTCTGTAGCAAAACAATACTGCTTTAACTAAACGAATACACGTAGTAAAATTAATAATTTTGTATGTTTTTATTTTTTCCCCATTACAAGCCATTAGTAAAACACAGCAACACAATAATGTAAAAATTCCTTTCTCACTTATATAAAGGAGTGAAAATTTTATAAATGTAAGGAAAACTATTTAAATTACTTAAATGATTTCGTTATTCCCAAACAACACAGAAATAATTACATGCGTACTGTATGTACACTTATTGCAATTCTATTGCAGCATAATAAAGAAATCAAACAGGTGTGATGATAATTAAATGTTTTAGCTCAATTTCTCTCACAGTTAACACCAAACAAGTTTTTGAAAACATATCAAAATGTAAATAAATTACTCACCTGATTAGTTTCCGAAGACTCGGCTAATGCTTCGGCCACTGTTGTAGCTGCACGCACACGAGGTTTATATTCATTTACTATATTTCTTTTTGTATTACTGCAACTACCAGTACTATTTATAACGACGCCATTAGTTTGACCTATGGCTGTTGGAGATAGTGATGACTTTATTGTCGTCGTTGTAGCTTTAGGATGTGTAGCATGTTCTGTAGCATTGACGGTATTATGCTGTTTTGTTACATGTGAAAATTTATTGGCACAAACATTATTGATCAATTCCAATTGGCGACCTTGTGGCGTATGATTATGTGAACTGAGCAATTGTTGGGGAATATGCTTTTTAACATACATGGCATCTTTATACATTTCCACTTCTTCACGCCACGTTTCATGAAAATCTAATATTTCCAAACCTTTTTTACAGCCACTACTGTTTCCGTTCAAACGGTTGTTGGTAGTGTTCTCTTTAGCATGAGGACGATGGTGACTGTAGTGATGATGATGACCGTGGCCGTGACCATGACTGTGATTTAAGGCATTATGTACTAACGATTGAGCTGCTCCCATATTCGTTGCTGTAATTCCTATACCCGCACTATCTTCTTTATTGAATGAGCTAGATAAAAGGTTTTGTTCTTGTTGTTGTATCACACGTTTTTCAATTATAGGTGCCATATTATATTTTTAAAATTATTACGCACTTGTATTTCTAATTTCTGGAAGAATAAACAACGTATCGTACAATTTACTTATGGATCTGCACTATTACTTATATTTTAATGTCTTATTTTCTTGATTCATGTAATTGTATTTTTGGTTATTTTTGTTTTTCAATTTATATTGTGTTTACGAAAGTATTCTTTCCGTTGTGGTACAACTTAAAAGTTAAAAAATGCGACTGCAACTGAATTAAAATATCTCGAATGTGGCAAAGACCCAAGTTTTCCACTTACTTATACTCTCTATAAAATATGCTTGCGATTATCGTGCCGAAAAAAGAGCGCGCGAACGCATCGCCAGACAATCAATTGTTATTTGAATTAAAATCTACAAAACATCTAAATACGATCGATGATAAAGCAAATATTCTGATATTGTCTACTTTATTTTGATTTTTTTATCTTTGAAGGGTCACTATTTACTTACACTTATAGAAAAAAAAACTTATAACAATAAAACAATAAGATGATTTGTAGTCATATACATACATTATGTTCATATGTATGTACGTACATATGTTTCTATGTGCATATACCGGAAATCATACATTTTTCGGAAATTGTTTCAATAATCAAATATTGCAGAAAAAAGACACTATTTTAATTCTTTGTTTCTTATTAAAAAAAAGGGAATACAAAGTACATATTTCGATGAATCTCATATGGCTATAAAGATGTTTTTCAAGTGTTTAAAAAGTTGCTACTAGTTGAAAGCTTCAATTTGATTTGCAATAGCTAAGTAACAACAATCTGAAATATTGTTAAAGACCAAAAACCAATATCGTTATTTTGCATCACTAAAAACGAAAATTAAGAAATACATCAACACATTTAAAATTAAAGAATACGTCACTTATGGGCGGAGATGATATGAATGATTGACATACAACTATTTGTTGTAGCGACCACACGACAGGTAACCTACACCAATTATCATTAAAAAAAAACAATTGTTGAAACATACAAAATCTGGTCCTGCTTACGGTGTGCTGAATTCTTAGACCATTTTTGCATGGAACAAAATATACTAAATTTTAATATGGAACGATTTTCCGCCATCGCAGTAATTTTGGTTTTTTACATCCGTACACATTTGCACCATATCTTTCTAAATATTCGCAATGGTATTCATAATTTTACTTTTCTATTCATAAATGTTCTATTGAAGTTGTAAAAACGTTGTTGATAAGCAATGTCTATGAAGAAATTATCAACAGCAATAATATATCGGACCTAACCTAGCGATATATTAGGGATCCAAATCCTGCGGGATCACAATTTGCACAAAAAGCGTTCCCGCGTATTAAAACTTGTTAAAAACTTTATACAACGTTTAATAACTGATTACATAAAAACTTTCCAGAAAGAAAACGATCCAACCTGCAGAAGTCCTATTTTGCGATTAAATTTTTGTTTCTGAGCGTTCCCGTACAGTTGGGTATTTTCGTATCTTATAGAGAAGAATTCTAGTTTTCTCTCACTTTAACGGACTTTGCCCAAAAAGTAAAGAAACGACCTATTATATTAACGGGTTTCACTCTTTGTGTAAAAAATGAGAGTGCCTTTTGTACAACGGATAAATTTAGTAAAATTGCACTTTCCTCAGTTAAATCCCAATCTATCGTATACCGCAGTAGGATGTATATGTTTAGTGCAATATTTAACTGTTTATCGTCTTTACAGTCTTGCAAAAAAATTTTCATTAAACAATGTGATTTCCTACGACAGTTCTGAGTGAAGTTCAGTTTTGCAAGCTTAAGTTATTTAACGAAATAATAAAAAGAAAACACTTTCATTTATCTTAATATTCACACATTTTTAGCTCATGCCTACACACCATTGCACTTACCCTCTTACTCATCTATTTTGTATACACTGATAATTTTGCTAAAATTGTTTGAGAATGAGTCGCTTCGTCGGCTTTTTTGACATTGAATTTTGTACATAAGAAAGGGGACAATTGTTTATATTTTTTATTTTACCAAATTTTTATCACAAATTGTTTTGATAACTTTAACAAAACGTACTTGAACTAAATTTATAAGTAATTTAATTAAAGTTCAATATTGAATTTAATCAATTGTAATTAACTGCAATAACACCCATTAACAAAAGCAATTTTGCATGCCGCTAATATGCAGCATTTATTTATTTTTTTAAATATATTCACCACTATACAATCACATTCTTCCAATTTATGCAATGAATGAAACCGAAATTATTTAATAACTTATAATTAATTTTCCTAAATTTATCAATATCACCACCTTAAAGAGCCCTTTACGTGCTCCAGCCACGCGTTCCAAATTCTCATTCCATATTTGTCAATTATCCTTCAGTAATTTGCAGCCCAACAGCTGTTTTATGATAATGACAACTGGTATAGTACTAACCATGCCAACCCAGCAAAATGTGTGGTGTATTGAAACACCAACAAATTTTCTTAAAAATATGTTAACTTATTAGATACTAAAAATTGTTATTTAAAACTGTGAAGAATATAAAAATTATAATTGAAATAAAGTAATATTTACTAAATTGTATATGAATTTACTTCTTTAGTTGTTCAAATACCAAGTGATATCATGAATTTATACATACGGTGGCATCGCTATGCCAGATGACTGTTCCTTGCTGAACCATTGTTTATTTATGTCAACATGCTTGTGAGCGCTTTTCAATGTGTCAAACAAACAACAATTGCTTTGGTGTCGTGATGTTGTATTTGCTGCCATACATATAGATTAAAGACAATAGAGGTTTAAGAGGATGTAATAGTGCAATATAGATATTCTAAATAAAATGAGATGCATCCTAGTTACATGCAAAACGATATATGATAATAAAAGACCAACTCAATTGTTTGGTTTTCCTTCTCGTCAATCGTATCGCTTTCAAAACAAATTTTAATTTCGATAATTTCTAAGCGATCTGGCAGCATTTAATTTAATTCACCATGTTCTGAATTACTGCACAACATAATATAACAACTATCAAATATAAACAAAGTTGGTAATTTTCATAGGTTTCCATTCAAGTAGTGCTTTAAGATTTGTGGGTTAAAGTTTAATTGCATATTCAGCAAAACCAGCGTAAGCAATGTCAAAAGTTTATTTGGTACCCGTTGCGGTATTTTTAATATTCCAAGTTACATTCATTGGCACGTAAGTTTAAAATAGTTAAATGAGCTGCATGTGTCTACTACATTAAGCCATTCTACGTAGTTATATTGCTGCTGTTTTACAAGGTCATGTTGTGCCCACAGTTCCCTACATAAGTGACGCGGCTACTTATTCTCCAGAAAGTTGCGTTTTTGGTCAATTAATTAATATTGGGAGTGTTTTGTGTAAGTAGATTGAAAACTTCTGCAAATGACTATACTTGGGTATGAGTCATTTGAAACAAAAAGTGCATACACATGTGAATTCTTAACTCGTTCTAGTGGGAATCACCATTTATGTACGTTATCGTCAAGTACTGCAGTTATTTGAACATCACTCGGATTTGGGAAACAATTTATTACGTTACAATCGTTTGGCTGTATGGTTTGGACTAGCTTCTTGTCTGGGGATTAGTATTGTGGGAAATTTTCAGGAAACTAATGTACGTATCGTACATTTAATAGGAGCGTTTTGTTGTTTCGGATTTGGGACGCTGTATTTCTGGATGCAAGCTTTAATATCATACATGATTTATCCCCTAGCAGGTACTAAACATAATGCTCACCTACGCTTAGGTATGTCGGTATGTTGCACCATATTGTTCATATTATTAGCTGTGACTGGAGTCATGTCTCACGTATTATTTAAGGGGTCGAATCCCAGGAAGTGGTATGCAACAAATAAAATATATGTGATTGATCAAATATAAAGTCTTTCATATTTAGGTATCCCTCTGATGGAGGCTGGTATTTCCATGTCATTAGTTCGGTGTCTGAATGGATTATTGCCACTGTCTTCTCATTTTATATTCTTACTTATACAGAAGAATTCCGCGATGTTGATATAGATCATCCTCAGTTGCGCCTGATTTCGTATTCTCTAACTTTACAATAGACGAAGCTAATATTACTGCTTAATGTATTTCTTTCATTTGAGAACGTAATCCTTTGTTTGTGCGGTGCTTTTCAAACTATCTTAAGTAGATCACATTCTTCAACATTGAATTTACGTATTTTTGAAGCATTGATATGTCGAATAAATATATTTAACTGTTAAGTTAGTCTTAAAACTTCCCTATATGAATTTAATAATACCAAAAATAAACGAATTAGTAAGTAAGTTTAAATAACTTGTATGATTACTT
Organism: Linnaemya vulpina; assembly: GCA_963675445.1. Classification (NCBI taxonomy): domain Eukaryota; kingdom Metazoa; phylum Arthropoda; class Insecta; order Diptera; family Tachinidae; genus Linnaemya; species Linnaemya vulpina. Next base: position 117,289,940 of record OY776276.1, on the reverse strand, counting down.
TATTTTGAAAATTCACTCCTTAATAATGAAACAGTGTTCTTGATATTATGATGATTGCAGTTGTGGACAAAACATAGACGCAGTTGTGTTGTGCAATTTCATTAGAACAAATTGTTTTCGAAAGGAAGTATTGAAGTTTTATTGCTTTTAATAAATTATTGGAAAATAATAGGGTACATGCTTCATATATTTTTTATATGTTTTAGATAGCATTAGAAAATAAATAATATACTAATGCGTAAATAAATTGAAAGAAAATTGCATGAGAATGAAAAATTAATACTATCCTTCAATGAAAATTTACGTCGTTAATAAACTTCCGTGTTATTCAAAGTAACAATAAGTTGCAAAGCCTTACTATTGATTGAATTTTTTAAATAGATTCAGAATAATCTTAGTAGGCTTATGTACCATTTCCAGACAATGTTATGCATGTCACATACTTACATATGTATATATACATCTGTATATACTATTTTATTTAAAATATAATATTTAAATTAAAAATAGTTTGAATTTATTGTATCTACTTGATACATTATACACTCAAGACATACACATACGTTTTACATATCGTTTATGCATATTTTTGACGATAAATGACGAATAAATCTAATAAACCTATAAATATTTAAAAAATAAAATTTTGTTATTGAGAACGACGGACACTAACATTTGCAGGCCGTGTTAAGTCCAGCTGTCTGGACAACTCCTCTGGTACATCCAAATAAATTCGATCTACTCCTAAGGAAAATATTAATATTCTCAATTTATCAACATCAACATAATCGTTTGGCGACGACCATATGGTCAGAGTGCAATTATTTGTGTCGTTTAGAGCTTTGAGCAAATCCTGCAATTCCCTTAAGCTATTTGCTGCGATGCCGGCACGTATGGGGAATGTTATAGATTGTCCCGACCGTGTAACATTGTTGTTTTTTATAACCTCAAGCATGGCAGAAATCTGTTCTTTTGTATAGGAAGCATTATTACAACTTGATGTCCAATTTGTTGTCCAACCGATCGATAATACAGCCTGTTTGAATTGAGCACAACTCGACAAAAATTTTTCGGGATTTACAGGATTAGTGTCACTTTGATTAACAGGACCGTTTATGATATCTGCATTAAGCCAAATGGGATATTCCATCTGATAAAAAATACATAAATATAGTTAAATAAAAATTATTTTTTACTCTATTTCCAAACCTCTGGTATTTTCTCTTTCAATATCTCTAGCGCCCCTTCGAACACTTCAATGGATTTAAAATCTAGTTTAACACCCTTCATTTGCTCTGTCTTATCGTTATGCTGTTGTATTTGCAACAGGAATGACTCTAATGATAAATCTGAAGATTTAGCTGGAGGATGTGCCATTATCGGTAAATCTGAACCTCCATTTTCGATTTTGCCCATGACAATATCGGCTTCTATGAAGTCAACGTTACCTTCAAAAGTTATATGGAGAAAAAGTTGTTCCTGAATATAACATCCAATAATTACTGCCTGTTCAGCGATTTTTAAATTTTCGTTTTAAGTATTACTTGTTCGATCGAATGATAGCCTGCAACATCGCTGAACAGGCAACTAACAATGAAAAATTCCAACATTAATTTAAATGTGTTTGACATTATTAGGTGATGGCGATTGCTTACTATTGAGAGCATCCGTTAACTGCTTCTGACTATTCACCGCATGTGCCCATGTTAATACCGTCAAATTTGCTTTGTTAACCGTCCTCTCTATTATATTCTTGCTGGATGCTTTATTTTGGTCTAAATCCATGTGGAGATTTTCTGTTTTTTGTAGGTCATTAAAAATTCTTCAAGACTTTATAGTAAAAATTACCTTGTGACCAAGGGATGTTTAGTTTACAAGATAGAATTATCGTTAAATTATATTCAGCTGTGTCAGTTGGCTAGTTGGTAAAAATTGTAAAATTGGTGTACATATGTATGTATTTATGTTGTTTAATATTATACTAGTGATGTACGAATATTCGTACTCGAATACATGAATGTTCGTATCTTTTTAAATATTCTTGTTCGTATTTGCCATTAGGCAAATATATTTCGAATATTTTATAATTGAGCATAAATGCATAAAGTCTTAAAGAAAAATCAGATAAATGATTACCGTGTTGGTAGGTGTTTCCCTGGCTTCAAGTCATGGCAATCACATTGAAACCAATTATCAATACTACCTGAATGAAAAAATGGATTTAAATGGAATTGGATCCCCTTTCGTGTCATCGATGTCAAGGGATCTACGTTAATACAAACCGGTAAAATAGTCCTATAAAGACCGCCTAGGCAATACTTTTACAGGCACAGACGTGGGGAAATCTAGTGAAAACTTCCAATTACTAAAATGAAAAATCGTTCTGTTGGTGCCCTAACTTTTTCCAATACATTTCACAAGAATACAATAATTTATGCAATAATATAAAAAATTAAATTTATTAAAAGTTACGTGAGTTAGAACAGCGGATATAATTATTGATAATATCATATGCTCCATTGAAAACAGCTTTTTAAAACAGTTCATGCGTCAATATATTTGGTTTCATTGCCAATGGCTTCAAGTCGACATTTCTGTTTTTATTGAGTGATGCGATGGGAACTCCCGTGTATAGTTTCCGAGAAATCTTGAAAATAATCTGACTGATTATCCCTGGACAGGAATGTCAGGGAAGAGCCTTAGTGCCAACGGTAACGCTGGTTATCTATATGCATTAGTGATGTGTCAAATGTCAATTTTCGATGTTCGCAAATGCGAATATCTGCAATTATGTTTGCGAATACGAATATTATATGTAAAATTCATAGATATTTGATTAAAGTTCACCAAATTATGTACACATGAACAATTTTGTATGAAAAAGAACATAATTGTGTTCGCGTAAATACAAAGATAGTCAAAAGTATAAGAAATTTGTGTAATCCTCATTATATTATATATTAAAAGGATAAAACACAAATTTCATATATAATGGTTGAACTTGACCCAATTCGTTCATTTTGCACGTAATCACAAAACAAAAGTTGATTTAGAAATGCGCCATGAAAATGGTTTTACTTTCGTTTTTGGCTTTATTAAAAATAATAAAATTGTTTCATGTAAAAACAAAAAGTTTTTGGCCGCTACATATTAAAATTTTAAAAGTTTTGAGTTAATACCCTCCTCTTATTTAAATGCCTTATTTTATTTGTTATGTAAAAGTGGCTACATACTTGCAATTTGACCCTGCGATTTGTTCGAACACACGTTACAAATAATGTACTGTTATGTGCACCAACATGAAGCAAGACGTCGAGTATCAAAAACTGAGAGCACAAAGCACAAGTGTGTGCTTTGATTGATTGAAACTGTTGTCAATTCAAATAATTATCCTTAAAACATATTGGATTACTAATTTCAACTTTCTGAATGTCATGAAATCATGGTTTCTCTTTCCTAGATTGTTTGCATCGTCTTTGTTACACAATGTAGTACACCAAATTATTTTTTCTTAATATTCAATCATTTTTGTATTATTTATTTTTAGCAATAATAACAATAATACACGTTCATACATAAATAAGTATAAATTATATCAAAATTCTTTAATTTTATATGCACATTAAACATTCCTATATAATATGTACATACATATTTATTAATATCTTATTGATTATATTTTACAAATAATGAAAGCTTTTTAAAGTTATCACGAAAGTTAAGGAAAATTTTAAATTTTCTCGTAAATTTAATACTACTGGCGCAAGTAAAATTTGAATTAATTTTTGTACAAAACTAAACAAATTAAAAGGACTCATTTAAAGTTTTTTTTAAATATTAATAATTCTATGGCATGGAGTATTAATAACTAGTTAACAAATTTTTTTCTCTCACTTAAAGTTCAATAAAATTATGGCAAATATTTAGGTTTAACATAGTTTATCTTCAACGGTTCCCAGCATTATATTAAATATATGTGTAAGTCCTCTTGTATTTGTAGAATGGCATTGCTGGCGACACAAAGGGACATTTTCGTTATTGACTGTTGGAAAGACTTCCGAAAAGTCAATTAACTTGTTTCATCATGTCTTAGTACAAATTTTATTTTTACAAAGGAGAATTATTTTATTTACTTTAATTATCCTAAGACTTAGACAGTGGGAAGAAGGTACACATTGTCATGACTCTAAGTAATTATGGATTAAGGGAAATTGAGTTGTTTATATGTTAATTCTAGCAGCCTTTTACAGTGGAATGAACAGAAACTTTTCCACGTTGTGTTAGTTTAATTATAATACATATTTACATGATAATTATCTGGATTAAAAATAATTACTTATGTACATATTTACATATTAAAAAAAATTAATTACACATTTATAGCGGTATTCATAAGAAATAATATGTGATTCATAATAATAAATTGCGGGCGACAATTGAGTTTGAGTTTTTAAGAATTTCAAGAAAAAATGTCTCATTATTTCACTCATTAGTTAAGAAAGTATGGTTTCCACAAGATACGCACTCTCAACTCATCTAGAAATTTTGTAAAATAATTAGTAACAATGATTAACGTTTGTAGTTCGGTAGAATAAAAAATCAATTGTTTTATTCTAAGAAACCCAAGCACATTAGTTCGCTTAACATCGTGGGACACCTTATACGTTTCTTTTAGAAAAGTCGACACTATCGATTGTGAAAATTAGGCTTAAGTAAATTTTACAAAAAATGTATATACTAACGTAATAAATGATTAATCAACGGAAATAGTTTATCAACTATTTATCACACCTGATTCAGAGGAAGCTTCCTGTGATGAAATATTGTTCATTAAACTTTCATTTTTTAAACTATTGGCACGCAAAAGAGTTACATTTCTATGTTCTAATAAGTTAATCTGCTCAGACTGCTGGTGAACTGACGATTTGGCAACGCTTATTGAAGTTGTTGTTGACAAAGGCTTTAGCAATATCGTTTTTCCTTTAGGATCGTTCCACAAACGTGTTGCATATTTTGTGGGATACCAACATATCATAATCATACCCACGGCCAGTAAAACACCTGTTATAATCTGACCTATTAAAACTATAAGTGGTACTAGAGCAATATCAGCTGCAATTTCTGGTGTAACGCGCACACGTTCTTCAGCCCACATAATCGGAATAAATGTTCTCGGCAAATTCCTAAAAATACTAAAACAACATTTAAATATTTAGCAGCGTTATTTGTAAATAATCTAAATAAACGGTTCGATTTACAAATCGTTTCATACGATTTTCTTTCAGCTTAAAACTAAAATTTACAATGAAAAGGAAGCCGTTATGGAATTGTACAAATGCAACAATATAGAGAATAAAATAATTCGCACTTTTATTTGAATGTTTAAGAAAATTTTCTCAAAATGCATTGAAAGAATCAAATAATCAATCACACTAAGACATTTTGTGGCATCGCAAATAAACTGAACAGTGTGTACTAGTGGCATCGTTTGTAATTTTCTTATACAGATTTCATGGGGTATACATACTCTTTCGAACTAATGCGATGTCACAAAATGACTGTTTCTTATTACCTTTATCGTTTTTGGCATGTTTTACCATCATACTCGAAATTTTGTAATGGATTAAAGAATGTAAATGTAGCTTTTAAGAACAGATGTTTATTCATCACCTACCTTATGCCGTCTACGGATTCCAACAGATAATTGGCCTGAAATCCACCACCTACGTCCAATGGTACGCCTGCATTTGGTTCAAGAGTCATGAAGAATTCATGTTTATCTTTTTCAGGTTTTAAACCTTCCACAGCCTCTAAATAAATAGGATCGGCTTTGTAAAAGTGCGGATATGACATGTATATAGATGAATTATATTTGCAAGCTGCAATGCTGAATACGCCAGACGCCACACATTTGCCATCAACACAAAAGCATTTATTTTCAGGATACAAAGTACCTGTTAGAATAGACAATATGAAGTAATTTAAAGACATACAAAATATGTACTTTTAAATCTCACCATTATCCACCGACTTTTCTGCACCACTAAATTTAAAGCCGGTTACCCCATGTATAGAGACTGTTTCGGTGTACTCTAAAGGAACAGCTCGGCATATGTTGGGCACATAAAGAAATACTGAATCCTTGGGTGTTAAATTGGGTGGAAAAAATTCTCCCATAGAACCTTTTATGCGCCCGCATTCACCTTCAAAGCCTCCACTATACGTTTTGTAGTTCCATTCATGAATTTGGCCCATTTTTGCAATATCATCAGCACCGGTAAAAATATTGAAATGACCCTCATAATAGGCACTATTATTGCGCTATAAAAATTTTAATAATTCTTGTCACTTAACTAATTATTCTGGAGTGATCTTTTAAGCAGTTTTAATTTACCGTATACAACCATCCAACGCGATCGAAAGGCACTTCAATAGAACTGGTTAATTTCGAAACATAGCTACCAATTGTAACCAGAGGATCTTTGTATCCTGTAAACAGCCACTCATTGGCTGTTTTAGTAATATAGAATTTCTTATTGTACGCACTCAAGCCACGGTTGAGAAAAAACTTTTCAAAAGTCGATTTATTTTTTAATCTTAAAGCTGCAGACTGTAAAAGCACGCTTGAATTGTCAGTACTCACAATAAATAAATAAAATCTTTAATAATTTTTGAGACTTACGTGCGCCACGGTATCTACAGTTGTTATTTTATCTTCCAAAGTACCATTGCTTCCCTCTTGGTCGAAATAAAATATAGCTTTCTTACGAAACGAAACTGAAAAGTTCGCATGCCATTCTATGTCGACTTTATCGGGTACTTCGCGAAATCTATATGGTCCAAGCTGTACAAAATGTGGCTTTTTCTTTGATCCATTATAAAAGTCGTGTGGATTTGTCCAGTTGAAAAGGTAAACGTCAAAGTTTAGTGGCAACGGAGACACTTTCCATCCTTCATAAGCGGGTGACTTTTCACTTAAAGCCATTTCCTGTGATATGATAAAAACACAAAAATTTTCGATATTAAATAATGGCCAGATTTCCACAAATATGTGCAATCTTTGGGAAACAATGTTCACCAAAAATGTTTAATATTTTATTTTGAGATATTACGGAAATACATACGAATGTCTGTATCTCGAATATTTTTTCCTCAATGTATTATACACAATTATGTGCATATCGAAGAAAAAAACGGATTTTACAGAAAGTGCTAGAAAAGTTTTAAATTTACTAGCAACTTAACAGAAATCTAAAAATTAAGCTTCCTCTGAGGAATAAGTGAAATTTTACATGACAAAACCGATAAGTCAAAACAATTGTGGGCCAAAAATAATCACCCAGTGTGTGTTTCTTTACTCTAAATTGGGCATCTGTGGGATTCCCGAAAAGCGTTTCCGTATTCGAAAATTGAGCAAATCACATATATTTTGTGAGAGTAATTTTCTTCTTCTGGCACGAAACAGTCCGTACGTTTTCTTCGGGCTAGTTTACGCAAACAGAAAAGCAATCAGCAGTTTTAAAAATAAACAAAAACAAAGCAAAAATAATTTTGTGCAAAAGCTAAAAAAGAATGGAAATTGTGTTCAAATAGTTAAACACATGTTTCGTGCAACATTTCATAACTGATTACATAACGAGCTCCAAGAAAAAGAAAAGACCCAAATATATATGTATTTGGTTTAAGCGTTGCCCTACTTTGGAGCATTTTTGTCTCTTATTGAGAGAAATTATATTCTACTCTCACTTTACCGGACTTTGCCCAAAAAATAAAGAAACAGACCTACTATAACTCACAAATATAAGAAATTCACAAGAAAAACAAAACCAAAGAAGTTATTTTGAATTTACAATCAGATGGAATCAATCTTTATCAACAAAATAAAATTAGAGATTAGATAAATTAACAATATGATGAAATCATAATGTTAAAGCAAAATAAGCACGAATAAATTCTTTTCGCCAAAACTATTAACTTCGACTCACCTTTCCCCGCATTTGGGTAAATATTTCCACCCAATTAAAATAAAGATACACACTAGCCAGGATCGACAACATACCGAGTCCAACCGCTATAAAACGTCTTATACAAATGCATTGCTGCGATGTCATTGCGCTACTTTCGAAATCGAAAAGAAACTAAATTTTACCAATAGCAAAAGTCGTTGGCCAACCTTGAAAGTGACAGCTCTTCTATAGAATCGATTTTATGTTTTGCTTGTTGCTTGATGTAACTGATAATTGTAGACTGAAAGAAAATAGAGAATAAATGAGAATTATCCTACTAGAAAGTGAGATATTTTGCTTTCGATTGAGTACATATTTTGATATCGAAATTTTTTATGAGAATAATTTTGGTTTTATTTTCAACACCTGTTGATGTGCACATGTGGATATGCGATGGTATTGGGAGCGCATACCGAGGGGGAAGAGATAGTGCCCTCAACTCTAATAAAATTACATGAATAAACTTTAAATATCAAAATTACACTGTTTTGTTTTATATAAAATTCTACAAAGTGCCACTCCCGAACTGTAAAGGTAGACGTGCGCCTGTATTGATAGACAAAAGCAAATTATGACAACATTCACAACACCAAAATGTTATCAAAATTATTTTAGAACATATCGAAAACAAGCGTTTCGTTATATGTGTATATACAAATAATTTTGAGTCTATCATACAAAAATATTTTTACTAAAAAATAAACAAGCTTTAAACGAAAGATAAACACATCCGATCAACACAATAGACACAATTGTAAATTGTGAAATAAAACATGCAAAAATCGTCTAATATTCATGAAATCGAACTTATTTTAAAATTTAATTTAAGACCAAATCTACAAAGAGTTGAACACGACCTACCCTTCATCCCCAATTGGATGAAGTTTAGCCAGAGACTCACTTTCGCTCCAGTTAGTAGTTATACCAACAGAATATCTCTAAAACCATTTTTTAATAATAGCGCTAACTACTGTTTCGTTTTTTTGTCCAGTATAACTCCGAGATAAATTTAACACATTTATTTTTTCGAAATTAAAACATGTACCATAACCTTCTCCAAACTAATATTTTAAAAGAAGTGAAATAATAAAGGTTTTCTTAAGAATACATTGAAAATAACAACTGGAGATATTGACCCGTATTCAAAAAAATGTTAGTTAGTAATGGACGTATTCAAAAAGTTTGAATGGGAATATAAATAGGAAAATTTCAAATATAGTATATTTCACAGAAATATTTACTATGTTGTTAATCCAATTCTGTTAAAAAGTGTTTGTGGGCTTGTAAATTAATACATCGCAATTATTTATTTGTGTGCTGTGCTTTTACGCCGATTCTGTCGGCAGCATATGTGCATGTACACGTGTATGCCTTGTGCCATTATAAATGTTTAACATTTTTATTTATTACTGCCGAATCCCTAAAAAGTAAATTTGTATTTGAATTGAACTTTAAAATGCACTTCAAACCTGAAGAATTATCTATTTTTATAAATGCGACCGCTAATCTTTTGCACTGCGTATTTAATTTGTTTATGTTTTTTACTGCATCACAAATTGATATCACGGAGAATCCTTGATTTTAAAGAATTATTAATTAAATGCAATTTCTATTTCTTTATTTTCATAAAGTTGACTAATTGACTTAGTGCCAGGATTGTAGGAAATCCAAATAATATTTGACCGTTATCCCCGAGAAGCCACAAACTTTGATATTCATAGTCAATATGTATGTACATACATACATATACATATAAATACGCAATCGTACCACTTGAATTTTTAACAAAAACATCAATGATCATGCCATTGCTATTATTAAGTTTTAACACATCCAAACAATATCCCGCCTTTTATATTATTTTCAATTTGTATAGCAATTTTGTTAAGCCAAACGCATGAAATAAAATAGTACAATAAAATTAATTAGCACTTACTTTTATTTACGCCAAAATGCAAGTAAAGAAGGAGAGATCTTTACAAATTCTTTCAATGATTTAATAAAAAAACTTGCTTTTTATTGTTATAGAATTACTTGTGTCACACTTGAGTTGCTTAGGCACCACCAATTTAAGCTGATGTCTTTCTTCTTTTGCATGTATGTATATACATATATATTTACATACACACGTAGATATATATGTATTTAACTTTGTGTGCAGGTATGTTGTCAATTGAAAATTATGAACGTAATTAGCAAAACTAAAATATATTGAATTATGTTTAGATTTCAGAATACGATCAGTATGATTCATTATTATTGTTTTTTTTTTTTTTTTGTTATCTGTCGTTTTGTTTTAACCAAAAATTGATATGTTCAAACACTCTTTGCCTAAAAAATTAGTTATTCACTCATGCCCATTTTTAAGTAAGTATCTGCTGATCTTACTAGCCAACTGTCTCTCAATCTCCACTGTTGATATTATACTAGTTTTGTGTATAAAATTGGTGTCCTCTTCTAATAATCAGCAGCAATGCTACCGGATTGTGCTAAGTGCTAAGATTCTGAATCCACATTTGGGATTCAGTGGAATAAATACCCTGTTATCAATGGGAGGGACTCTTCCTCATTGAAAACTTACGTTCTCTAAATTAAATTAAATTTTGGCTAAAGGTTTAAGCAAAAATCATTATTAGGAATTGTATTAGAATGTACATAATATGTATTTGACACCAGAAATGCAAAGCATGTGTGAAACGTGTATAATGATAGTGAATATTAAAATTAACCATAAATAAAATCCAGTCGTAAACCAATCCATGCAAGGGCAGAGTGGTAAAAACATGTGGTAGCACTGCACATTTTAACATAATTTGAACACAATTTAATAAGTATCAGTGTGACCGTTGAATTTTTTTTTAAAGAAACGCAAAAATGGGGTTCACAACTCTTAAAAAAATAATAATGAAACAGAACTTCAGTGTTCATCAATGGTTTGAGAATAATCTAAAACAATTATCGTGTACACTTAACCCCAATATATGAAACAAATCAAAAATTAGCTCGAATATGGTGTGAATTGAACATATTTTGGTTTTTGAAAACCCGACTTTGAGCAAAGCCAAAATAAAAATATATGTACTGGACCTATCGCGAAACAAGCGAATTGATATTCTTTGCTTTTTTATTGAAACCTGGCTAAAACCAATTTTTTTCCTAAAAAGAAGCACACATTATATTAGCTGTACATATTTTTAGTGCTTTGCTCTGTAATTTAGGCCCGAATAAGCTAGCTGCAGCTATAACAAGTACCATAAAAATCGAGAAACTCCACAAAAAAGTACAAAAAATAATCTGTAGGAAAAAGCGGAATATATTTGGGAAATATAAGGGACAAATAAGGAAAAACAACTCGTTTTAGTCTCAAGGCGGTCACACTGTTCCAAATAGTAACATATATACTAACCCGACTCTGTTAAATAATTTCGCGAATAAATACAAAAAACTAGTTCTAAATTTTAAACTTATGGAAATTAGTCAAGAAACTATCAGCATCATGGGCCGTACAAATATTTTAATTTAAAAACGTGCCAAATAAGAAGAGATTTAAAATCAATAATTTTAATATTCAAATTAATGAATTTAATAACCCATATTTTATACAAACATTTTTCGAAAACATTCTTTAAATTGACTTTAGTTTGAATTGAATCCAGCGGTGTACACAAAAAATTAGGATACTAGTTTCGGCTTAACAATAATAGGAAATTATGTATCGTAACATAAAAATAGAATAAATTATACAAATATTCTCCATAACAATATATTAGTTAGTATTGGAGATGAGTTACGAAATATATATTTATGCCACATATAAAAATCACTTATTATGGATAGATCTCGACAGAAAATAGAAAATTCAATGGTGCAATATCGCTGGCCTAGTACTACGTAGAAAATTGTTATATTAAGTCATTTACATGGATGTATATGTAGTGAACTGTTGAGTTCTTCAAATTGTACCAAGTAAGTGGCGATAGTTACGGTACCAACGATGTCTAAAATGTACCAAAAAAAAGTGCAATTCAATTAACATTTCCATCTCTGATACATGTGCATATGTATGAGTAATACATGCATGCACCTTAAAGATGACCTTCTCCATAAAACCTGACCTTCTGAGTAAAACAAGAGTACCATTTAATTCAATTAATAGGGTTTCCGTTTTGGTCGGTTAACCGTTCGATTAATTAATCGAGTTTATAATTTAAACAGAGAAATTCTATTGAAGACACTAGAAAAGTATACTGTTATAAATATTAATCTCCAGGTAATTTTTCTGAAATAAAGTTATTATCAATTTAATATACAAGAATAAAGAAAAACGGCTTCGAGCTACACAAGTATAGCAAAATAAACAAACTGAAAAGTCACAAAAATTTAATTTACAAAAAGTGTTCTTAACTTTATGGAAATAAAACAGGGATACCTCGAATCGAAGATTTTATTATATTTAAAAATATTAAACTGCCTTAATTGTATATCAATCAGCTTTCCCCACTTTTAGATATAGACGTATTCATAAAAAATAATGTGGACTTTAAAATTAATTTTGCATGGTGAATATTTTTTAAAGTTTTTTTAAGTTCACATTACTTTTTACGAACTCGTCAATTTGTTTCATTTATATTCAGTTTTTATTACAAGTTTTTATTTAGAGAGAATTAATATTGTCTAAAGCCGTTTTTATAATACACTTTTCTTTTGATTTCAGGAAATCTGCTGGATATGATGGTGAGTGGCATATATTTCATAATACATAATACATTCGAACAATTAATGAAATTGTATTTAAATTGATACTTATTCGAATTGATATTAAGAAGTTAAAAAGAAAATATGAATATGAATATCGATATGGATGCAAGAGTTCAGGGTAGTGAAACTCTTTAGTAAGTTTTTCTATTAAGTGCGAATTTTACAATTCAAGGATACTTAGACACACTCTGACACTTTATGTAAGCAATTATATATTATAATTCAAATAGTGCACTGTAAAACTGGTATCAGAACTTCATTCCAATATATTTTCACTCGTATTCGAAACATTTTTATTTGACACATCCTACATGGATATAATATAATAGTTATGTAATTACTTAGGAATATATATGTGTGGATAGGAATACATATGCACATAAAAAAGCGATGTACATACATAGTTTTTCATTGTGATTATAAAAAAATAAAACTTATACAATAGATGAACTAAAAATTTACATTTAACGTATTTAAAGTAAGAGCATTTAACATTTTCCCAAATATATTGTTTTTATAAAAGTTTCATAATTAAAACACCTCAAAATATTAAAATATAAAAAATTTGAATGGCAAAAATTATAATGAAATGATTCTTACATACACAGAAATTTGTTTCTTCAACAATTAAAAAAAAAAAAAATTTAAGTCCACGCTCAGACATGCACTTTAATTTACCATACAATTAATCTATTAATAAATTGAGCAATTACTACTTATTTATTTTATGTATTATATTGAAGAAACCCGAGCGAATTACGTAAAGCCAGAACGAAAAATTCTGGAGAAAGAAATAAAAAAGTAAACAAAAACTTCAGTGGAAATTTCCGGTTATTAAATTTATAAACATTTTTACAGAAAATATATGTTACTACCCATATTCTGTATCTATTTCTACTCTGGACTTGAGAGTTTTGTTTTTCTTTTTGTCTTGAGGTGTCGCCAAGTATTTGTAGAATAAAGGAATCTAATTAATTCTCGTTATTTTTTAAGTACATTCAAGAACGGCACAAAAACAAATAAGAAGATACTATTGTGGAATGATGGCTGCAAAATAGCACAAAATTTCACGAACAAAACTATTAAAATATTGTAGTTGAGTCTAAACATTAATTAACAGTTTAATTGCTTCAATTAAGTAATATGTCTAAACATGGTATAATAATTTAATGAGCCGAACTTATAAAGCTTGAGTCTTAGAATTATTCTCTTCTGTGCGTGTAAATGACTTGAACAGTACACCTAAAAATGCTTATAAATACATAAATGAGATGGGCAATAATTTGTGATTCTTATTTACATTTGTTATTTACAACTAATCGAGAAATTCATCAGCTATTGTCGTTGTCCTGAGCCATATTCTCCATTTCTTTGTCAATATCATTTTGCTGGTTATCCTCCAGGCACGAACTCAAGACTTCATTCTCATCCAAGTATGAAATAATTACCGGCAAACTGCGCCGGGGGTGTGCAATATTGAAAATTGATGGAAAGCTTTGACGCAAAGTATACAAGGCCTCCCTCGTCTTGCCGTCATTGCATATATTGGCAATATCATCATGGTCCTCTTCCTCATCATCATCATCAGCCACAGTGCTGATTTCCATGTGATGAGTAAAACGTTTCTTCCAGGCACTTTTCAAAGGCTGCCAAAGCAATAACATCAAAGTTAAAGCAATAATGAAAGCACCAAACCAGTGGCAATAAGTATCCAAATTCTTAATTATTTTCAATAATAATGCGGATGTTTTCGAAATCCGCATTTGCATATCAAACCATAAAACAGGAAATAGCATGTGACGTTTGGTTCTATAGCATCTGAAATAGTTTGCCAATAAAAGTTATTAAGCGTGAAATCTATGACTTGTAGTCTTTTAAATACCTCATGTGAGCACTTGGTTCTATGTAAATATTCAACTGCAGTCGTCCTTTAAGTTCTAACATGAAGCCTGTACGTGGTTCCAAAACGACCGTACTTTTATGTGCAGCTATATCTGGCTTTAAGCCCTTGACTTTTGATATATAGAAGGGATCGGCGTCCATAAAATGAGGCATTGAAATGAAAAGGGGTAGACCAAACCAACACGAGGATATATTAAAGGCTCCATAAGGAACACATTCGCCATTACAAAAACATTTATTATGAGGATTTGAGGTTCCATTATCGAAGGCATCTTTTGATATTACATAACGATATCCCAAAACACCCTCGACCATGACTTCATCCAGATAATCTAACATAATTGAACGACAAAAGTCCACGAAAAAGTATTCGATAGATTCGTTCTTTTTAAGGTTTATCTTTTGAAATTCGCCAGGTGATCCTTTGACAGAGGAACATTCCCGAGGCATATGTTCGGTATAATTTTTGCCATGCCACAAAACGAGCTGCCCAAACTCATCCATGTCTCCAACACCAGTATTAATGGTGTGAGTACCTAACAATTCAGTAGACCCATTGCGCTAAAAAGAAGAGCAAATGCATGATATATCAGATTTTGATTGACGATTATTTTATGTTTTTCATTTTGTAATAAAAATAAAATACTTCAAACCGAACCCAGTTGGCATTTTCAATTGTGGACGGGCGTATTTTTAATCGTAGAAGATTATTCGCAAGAGGCCTGATTCTTCTGTGTTCCACGTTTAACATTCGTAAGCCATGTCAGGAACCGTGCGAGGCTCAGGCGTATAGTTCTTATAGGACTCATAAAACGTTCATTTTAAACTTTTTGCTATTATTACTCGTGAAATCATCACCAGTAACCAACAAAGTTGGAAACAGCGAGGAAAACTAAATAAACGTTTAAAAACTTTTATTTGTTTTCTGAAAGAGCTCAAATCCAACAAGTATTTCTATTAAAAACTAAAGAAGGTCTTCCTGCATAAAATGCATGCGGTATCATAAAAATATTCTGGTAGATTTTTAGACTCACCCCATAAGCATATCCTATTCGATCCCATGGAACAAATACACCCATTGAACTGCGAAAAGATGAGGGAAATATTGATAGCAAATTCACAATATTATCTTCGAATCCTTTGAATAAATATTCTTCAGCCGTTCTTTTCCAAACAACACCAGTGTTGTAGTATCTCAAGGCCATGTCCACCACAGTTCGTTTCATATATGACCAATATCTGGTTTTTGAAGCGGCAGACTGAAATTGAAATAAATATAACAATTTTAGTCTTTTTATGCAACTTCAAGTCCGATTACGATTTTATTAGTTTAACATTTTCTTTATTTTCGAAGACAGATGAAGTGGGAAATTAATTTGGAAGTGGAGCAATAAAATCGAACATGAAAAAATTAATCAAACAGCAATACAGAGATTTAATGCGGGTTAACATCAGTTAAGTATTGATAAAATTCTCGCACACTATTTCTCATAAGAATTTTATAAATAAAAACTTTAATCGCAATCAACTAAAGCACTTGTTTTGCGATTTTTTATAAAATATTTATAAATATTTTTCTTTTCTTCTCTTCTCATACGAAGCAACTGTGTAATTCGCTTGGTAAAACAAGTGGGGATCGTATCATCGTCTTTTACTACACTCAAGCAAATTTAATACTTACCACCATCAAAGCATTAACTGTTATCAGCCGGTCTCCCAAAGGCCTTTTACTTTTGACCTCGTCGAAATAATACCAACTTTTTTTGCCATAATCTAAAGTATTGTTTTCCGGATGCCATTGAAATATTTCCTTTTGTGGTATTTCGAAGAAACTGTATGGCCCCATTTCTTGTAGTTTTGGTTTGATGCCCTCATTAAAAAACTCTTCCGAATTTGTCCAGTTGAAAAAGTAGAATTCCAAACTTACATTAACATCAGGATGTGACCACATATCAACTACTTTGTTATTTGGGCTTAGTTGCATGGACTAAGAAATTTAATAAACTCATATTATTTTTGATACACTAGACTACAAAGTACACTTACCCTATTGATTAAGCGATTTACAAATATTGTTGAAAATACTGTGCAGAATACACCCACAAATGCTAAAAGTATGGCCAAAATAATGTGCAAATACTTGACATATTTCCTCGTAGACTGGATGATCAATATTGGCGATCGCTTAGACATTTTGAACGCACAAGATGTATGATTTTGTCTAGCAACAAAAGAAAAATAAACAAACAAAAAATCTTAGAAAAAAGACTATGCAAAATACTTTCAAATGCTTATCACAAAACCACTTGCGAAACAAATCAGGAATATTCTGTAAATCACCTTTTAGTGTTTTTATATCACTGAAAAGGATCTTCTCGCGAAAATTGTTCGCGGCTGGTCAGTCAAATGCCAACGATGTCAACTCACTTGCGATTTCGACACTTTTCGTCTATATTACGCGGGTTTTTGGTCTCGTTACTCGTTTATATTTCCTGAACAGATCTGTCAGTTCAGATGTTTTCGGGTAACAGGCCACTGTTAAACATACTCAGTTTGGTCTATAATAATTTATGTTATACAATTTATAACATTGTGTTTTTTTTTACCAAATCGGAAATCTCTTTACAAATCACCCGTTTCTAATGTGCCCTCACGTGTGGATGGCATTAGTTTTGATAATTTTGCTTCGAAAACTCGTTTCCAATTTTAAAAATTGTTTCTTGCATTTTGCTACTTATCGCTACAGAATATATTTTTCCTGTTGTTCAAACTTATTCAACGAATTTGTTTATTGCCAATTTTCGTAATATTAACAATTTGTATAGAGGTTTTCAGTTGAAATTGTTAAAAACAATCATCAGTGTTAAAGAAAATTTAAATCCTCATAGGATAATCATTTTGATGTATGTATTTGTAACTGAACTTTTCTTAAACGGCTGCACCGATTTTAATGCATTTTGTGCATGCCTGTTTCGGAATCACTAACGATGGTGAATGAGTCTTTTTGTATGTCTTCAAATGTGGCCCTGAATAATATACATTCGCATTGGAGCAGGGCTGTTTTATCTGTCTATACCATCAACTACGACTAAATGCATTTTATGTCTTATTTTGTGGCATCAATAGCAGGATAATTTGTTTGAGATATTGTCGATATGCAGACATATAGACAATCTTAACCTACAACAAACACAGAAAATGAAAATATTTCAAAATAGTTTAAATTCTCATGATATTGTGGCAGAATGCTGGAATTTTTACAAATAATTAAATTCATTCCTGTATAATTTCCTGCCGCAATTTCAATAAGATCTGATATTCTAATACATATTGGATTATGTATGTATGTGTGTACTCCTATATTTATAATTACTTGCGATTAATAATTATAACGATAATAAAACTAATAATATCCTACAGACCATTTACACATTATTAGTGGAAATTAAATATGTAAGTATTTTACTAACATTTTGATTATTTAACCTTTTTTTATTGTCTTTAATGGCCAGTGTCAACAACGTCATAACTATTAACAATTAAAATAAATTATAATGTAATTACGTCAAAACATATTTATAAGATAAATATATATTTTGCAAATTTAGCTACCGCTGCCTGTCTGCGCCATGTGTGACAATATCTCACACATGTTCTGGGACAACGCTACTTAATTGCGAAAAAAAACCAATAATTCTTAGAACTTTATACAGCTTTTTTCACTCTTTATTGTGCACCTGAACTCTGAACTTTGTGACAAAAACAAAACAACGAATTCTTAAGAAGTGATTCGGTCTTCCTTATATAAATAAAGAATATATATTTTTTTCGTGTGCAGTAGGGCAGGTCCATTACTTTTTGAAATCGCCTAGCAAAAAAATAAGCATGAAAGGTCTTGTTGTTATTAATGTAAGGAAACGCAAGAAATCTTATCTGCAGACGAATATTTAATTTTCAAGGCCAAAGATTAAATTAAACACTTGGATCAAGTGAATCATATGTTACAACTTCCATATGAGTACAATTAGTAGCACGTTGAGTGATTCAATCACTCAAGCTGCACAAGTGCCTGTGATTTGTTCACCTGATTTGTTCTGTTCGACGTCAGTGGTTGTTAATTTATTTGGTTTGTTCCTTACATTATTTCTTTGTATAGCGAGTTGCTTGCAATCGTTTAAAATATATTTAGTACAACTCGAAATTGAAACATTAAGTGCAATTATTTTTATTTGCTTCGCCTTGGACCATCACCGGCCCATACATGAGAGCGCCAAAAATAAAAAAAACATTCTTTCGAAATAAAATGATCTTTAATTTTGTCAATGAAATCAAAAAGTAAAAGTAAAAAAACGAATTAATGCCAATATATTAAGGGATTTGAAAAAAAGGTCATATTGTTTTGAGACTCCCAAATTAATAAAAGACTTGGAGATTTATATTTCTATATAAAGTTAAAAAATAATACCAAAACTCGATAAAACTTCAACCATGGCTGTTCATGTATGTGATTTTATTGTAAATATTTTCTCGGTACAAAAAGTACCACCACTGTTCAAAAAAAAACCTTTTCAAAACTCATTTCTTATTCAAATTATCAGTTTCCTTTTTAATGTATTAGACTGATAATTATATTTAATGACAATAGAATGAATGATATATAATAAATGTAATTTGTGTTACAAACAATTAGTAACCGTCGTATGTTGTATTTGGATCAAACACATACCATTACAACTTTTAATGTTTTATTTCAGCAGCTTAATAAATATGTATCACAAATAGTTATGATCAAGTTCATTAAAAGAATTAAATTAATCAGTTAATTTTATGCTGAGTTTACGGGGTCAACATCTCTTTGATTGTCATTAATAACACGATTAACAACTTAAATCTCATTGAGTTTTAATATTTGCAACGAATATTATCGCATTTTATTAATTTGCTAATCATTTGTTGTTCAGTTTTTTTACCTGCACGTTTTTTAAAAACTGTAATGTTGTATATCTGAATATGTTTGATTGTTTTCCACTATATTCAAGCCAGAGTGTTGCCACAAAAACACTTTTCTCCGCCAAAACCAGAAGTTACTGCTAAAGAATGAATTTCTAGAAATCATCTGCCAATAAAACTTAACCAATTGCAAACTAACTTTCATAATGAAGGGCCAACTTTAATTCGTATAAAATACGCGTTTAAACTTTAAAGTAAGGTTAGGTTATTAAGGCCGTTGTTAAGACAATGCTTCAAAGTAAAATTAAAATAAAAAAATTTAATATCAAACAATTTTTGAAACTAATCGAAAAACACATGTAGAAAAAAATTTATCCAGTTAAACAATTTTACATGTCAATCTCAAACCACGACACCTCATTATGTTTCTTATACTTCCCACGATATAAAATTAAAAAAATAAAATATTTATAAAAAGGAGATAGTTAAAAGTAGTAAACTCCTGCAGGCTTGTATATACTACATATTCATATTTCCTCTTATTCTGTAAGCATTTGTCGACATCAACGTTATCGCAATCATCGACGGTACAATGAATTTTTATTTATAAAGGCGACTTTGCTTACGCCTCTCCAACTAGGTTGGAAAGAAATACCTTAAAATTAAATTCAACTGGACGTCAATTATTAATTTGTTCGAAATTAAAACCATTCCTAACTCTTCTAAGCCATGAAACGCAATATTGCTGCCAGTGTTAAAGTGGTTGAAATCGATGAGATACGGCTTAACAAATGTATTTATTGTAACATTTGAATATAACATTATTTTCAATAAAATTTCAAAACCAAATTAAATTACCGTCCACGTACTTAAAATTGTCGATAACATATCGACATCAACAAACCCCAAATAAATACCCATTTATCGTAGAGTTGACGACAGGGCATTGCCCTGCTCAAATAATAATGTTGATGTTCTCCTCGAATCGAACGTTTCATATATTTTACTTTCATTCGAAGCATGTATCGAAACAAATCTATATGTTTTAATGCTTTTTTTCGTAAACATGTAGAAAGTTCCAGATCTTGTGAAGTCGTTTATAATTTATTATAATAAATGCCTGCTATTATGTGTGAATTAAATACATTCATTTTTATTCGAAAATTCATTGAACTTTAATTTAATCGTAGTGTAGCCCCAATTAATTACAAAATCAAGTACGAGCCCGAATTCCGCATAACAATCTAATCGAATTAGTATCGTCTTCATTGTCATGACTAATTTGAAATATTTGTCTAAAGCTTGTTGTTGTAATTTTTATAACAATTTGTAGCTTTTCATCTTGGCAAAGAAGCAACAGTGTCGAATATGGAACATTTTGAATTTGCAAAGTTGGCGCTAAAGCCGCGCTTTAATATTTTCTAATTAAAACCAGATTTTAATTTGTAGAATAAAATTTTTAAATGTGTTTGCCAATAAGCGTTTACATTGTAATGTTGTTACCTGTTTTCATTGATGCCTCTATAAATATACTCTGCTCTTATTTTTGTTAGTTAACAATAAAATATTACACAAAGTTATTTATAAGTGAAATAGTCATTAAAAATTTTGTTCAACTGACACCATGAGATCCGTAGGGACACATTCCATTCTGCTTGAGTTGACTTAATAGTTTGTTTTGAAATATTTTAGCTTAAGAAAGGAATCAATATCAGCTTTAGATTTGCATATGTGGCATGACATTCGTTGAGCAACTTTGAAAAAAATACAGCTTTTATTTATTGTTATCTTTTTAAATCTAATTAGTTGCATATATTCTTTTAATTAGCAAACAATATGATGCGATTTCAAAAGGTTAAGCATGTAACATACAAAATGATTAATTTTTAGTTAATTGTTATTTACGCCTAATGCAATTTAAAAGCGGTTAGTATTGATTTTATTATGTGCATACACTTTAATATATTTTAATTATTACTTGATGTATGCACATGTGTGCATGTGTGTATGGATGTGCGAACGTAGAAATAACAATTATGGCAATAAAATTTTTTACGAACATAGACGAAATTTTAAAAAAAATCTTAAGTTGTATTTTGGTTCGATGAGCTTCAACGAGAAAGCGAATTGCGACATTCTATATCGATGGAAAATAGTGTATGAATTGTAGGGAAATTGCGATCGAAGGGAATAGCTTTCGCATTGCAATGTAAGAAGCATGCAAATGCGAAAAGTTTTTCTTTCGCATCGCATTACAGAGTAACCGTAATTAAAAAAAAAAAAAACTTCGTTGAAAATAAATATTTGCTGGATTCAAAAGACTCGATGTACCGTTAAAAGTTGTAATCAAAAAAACGACTATAAAAATATTTTAGAAATAATCTCATTTATAACCCCAATTTTTAGTTTCAACCGTTCTGATTTCGTTTTCTCAAAATATTAGAGGGCAAAAAAATTTTATTGTTGCGAAGTATTTAGCTAATTCCTGTGCGCATTTCACTAGGCCTAATGCAGATCATCAGGGAACCTTTACCAAAAGCTTCTAACAACAGCTAAAGATTTTTTAATATTGAATAAGAAGTTTAAAGAAATATCAAAGCTAAAGCAAAAACACAATCATTTTTGAGGAATTTCGTTAAAATTGTGTAGTTAATTATATTTAGTTTATTATTATCAAAATAATACTCCACCTCGAATGATTTGGCTTCAGATTGCTGACTAGCAACAACAAAAATATTCCTTTCAATGTCAAGGTTTTTTTTTATTTCTTATAATATTTTACATAATTTCAATCCCGGTCATGGATTCATTCAACAAATAACCGAATCCGCAAGTTTGCATTTCCGCATTATTAAAATCAATCCGATTCTAATTGATAAGAATATCGAAAACAGCAATTTTTTCTTCGTTAAAAAGATCACTGTCAATCATAAAACTAATAAGATGACATACAATGTTGAGTTGCACATCAAAAAATAAATATTTCATAACTGTTCTTACCGGAAAAATTCAATTTCACTTAATCCACAAATTTTCGGAATAAACGATAAGGATGCCAATGATTTATGAACAGCTACAATGTTGCATAATATTTTTAAAATCAAAAGCGCATCATTTGTTTATATAAAAGAGTAATTATTAATGTCTGATCGATCAGTGTTCGAACCCAATTTATTTATTATTATATATTTATTTATTTCAAATCAATTTAAATATTCTCAACGCACATGTCTAGATTCGATTTTATGTTTGATTTATTCGCACTGTTTGAATTATTGTATTTAATTGCTTCGATCTCTTTTGCTTGCAACATTAAACATTAACAAAGTTCTAGCTTCAAATGCCAACTGAAATGTCTTCCTAAATGCGTTTTGTATTTATTATAATTTTGTTTTAGATTTAGATTTTATAGATCTGTGAGATTATAAATGCGGTGACTTACTAGTTGACTTACTTACACTTTGAATAATTTAACTATTATTTAGTAATTAATTTTGAGAAACTGCACATGCTTATAAAAATACAATAATTTTAGTTTTATATTCTATATCTTGAACTTTACTGTCCAGAGTCTTGTTAATTACTGTTTTAATATGAAGTGCAAGTAGAAAGCAGTCATGTTTGCAAACAAATATTATAGAAAAAATATAGTACACGTTGTTTTTATTAAATTTTACAATAAATCACGCGCAATCCGCTAACTGTGCTACACTTGAACAAATATTGTTAAAAATTAAGAAATGGGACGGACTCATTCCCAAGAATATTTTAAGAGCTCAAAAGGAATACAGAAGTCGGTCGGTTCCTCAAAATTTCACTAGCGGACAACGATAACTTATGTTCTTTCCGTACTACAATTATACGAATATACTGTCAGAAAGCACTCCGCAATTTCAAGACATTCTATTCTACATAATTTTGTTGACCCTTAATACCTCGACCAGTTGAATATATCAAAAATGACATGTCTCACAACATTCGGAAGTAAAGCGAACAGGTGACAATCATCAGAAGTTATAAAATTATGAAATTTCTATCAACTGTCTATCAACTTATGACTTGCACTGGAGAATTTCATTGCCTGTCTTTTCTTAGTTAGAAGTGCCTATATATATTGTATGCGGTAGCAAGTTTCTGTATTAACTCTATAATGTAAATATTATCTGTGCAATCAGTGAAACGTTAGAAAAAAAATTACCGTATGGAAGACCACAGACTCCTGTTTCAAAAATTGTACAATTAAACAAAAAATCAAGATGCGCAAGCTTTCTACACACGGTTTTCAGATATACAAATATTGTAAGAGGACTATATATGTATAACATGCGCCGCTAGCATATTTTAAATTTTATTTTTCATTTCAGTCGTATACGGAATATATGGCATCATATTCTAGATTTTTTTAGAAAATAATTTTCCTGGAAGTATAGCTCTATGAAAACTAATGGATCTTTTGCGCCATAGAAAGAAACAGTTTAGTTATTTCTTGTTAAAATAGATGTAGGTATGTGATGAGAAACGATTCAGACACCAAAACGATTTTAAAACGATAAAAGGGTGATGTTTTTGTTATAGTTATTAGACAGATATGTGATGAAAAACAATTTGGAAACGAATACGAATTGAAAACGACAAAATTTTTCAATAATTGTTAAATTAATTTTTAACAGTTATTTTCAACTTTTTTATATTCTGTTTCAAAAATCTTATTTCATTGGTTATATTTTCGTTTCTAGTGGGAGTTTTAAAAGTCAGTAGTTAAAATAAACCGGACTATTTTCAATATCTCAAATAATTTCCGTTTTATACGTTTTGTTTTTGGGTATTCTGTAAACTTTGCAATTTAGCTGGCGATGTAAACTTATTGATTATATATATTATTACCTTCTTAAAATTTTACGTGCATGCAATTTTAAAAATTCAATTTTATACTTGTTTTTAGTATTAAATTTCTTACGAATTTTAAAAATAAAACATCAAAAGTCATTGGAATATGTAGTTTAGCCACAGTTAAATACATCAGATATTAATCATTTTGGATTCAGTTTATTGTTTTTCCAGAAAGTGATTGCAGAGATTCAAAGTGAAAGAATTTATAGGATCCTTTTTTTTATTAAATATTAAAATATTATCATAAAACATAGATAAATTTCTGTAGTTACAAACTTAAAACAAAAAAATTAAATAAGTTAATTAAAGCAGTAGTGCTAAAACTCTTTAAGTTAAATATATTATGAGCTAAATGTAAATTTTAATACACCAGGTGGATTAGAATCTACCACAAAAGACTTAAAATCCAATTTTAAGAAGGTATTGTACATGTATCGGGGATCCTGAAAAAATTAATAAAATATATTTTTGTTTGTAGCTAATGTTTAATAAATTTTAGTTTAACTCACTTCCAGTATAGATTTATCTACATCGGTGTCTTTCAGCCACAGCTCCAAGGCAGTAGTTCGCCACTTTTGTTTCTTCACTAAATCCATACACCGCCATATTGTTGATACACTAACACACTTACGAGTATTTGTCAAATTGACCAACCTTAATTTGCGACAATTTGTTAAGAGGCTAAGCACACCATTTTCACTCTCCAAATCACAGGAGCATAAATGAATTTCCTCCAAGTGTGACAACTGTTTGCTAATTTGAGTTAACATATGGTCCCGTATACCCTCGGTATCATCCCCGCGGCATTCATAAAATGATAATTTCTTCAGTTCCTTCATGTGACTCATTTCTTGAAAGAATCGATTAAAGTTTAGTAAAACCCCATTGAATTTGAAGCCTTCAATTTGTTTGAGTCTAGATCTAGATATTCTCTCCAACACGTCGATAACAAAATTTTTTGAATATATTGAAAGTTTTTTTAGCTTAGGCATATGCAACATATCATTTATTATATCGGTATCGAAGCTTAAATGATAATCTGCTATTTTAATGTGTTCCAATGTGGGACATTTTTTAAGCTCTACCAAATCACAGCAGTTTATCTCATCACAGTCTTCCATGATATCAAACTTTCGTAGTTTTAACTCTTGGAAAACATCCCGAAAATTATCAGAATCCAAAAATTGACACTCGTCCAAAGACAACTGCCGTAAAGAATTTAATTTGGATAAATGCTTGCCCGTTATTTGGCAGGCTCTTAACTTCAGTACCTTTAAATTTGGAAATATGTGCAACAACATATTCACATCTTCATCTATAAACTGATTGTCTTCATCTCCATTTTTATTAACGGACACACCCATCCAATTAAAGCTTTGTGTCTGGGTAAATATCCGATCATTTAACAGACGCAAGTAACGAATGCTGCAATGTCTCATATGAAGACTGTGCATAAAGACTGACGCTGCTGATATGAAATCGACAAAAGTTTGATCATCTATATTATCTATGAGTTCCGGATAAACAATTACGGCATTTAATTTGGTCCTCCACAGTGATTGTATTATATTTTTTAATCGTGTATGTAATTTAGAAATCTGAAATTGTTCCACAATGTTTAGACGTTTTAATATAATTTCCAAACAATCATCATTTAGATCCATCAGTTGAGGGCTTTCGTGAAAGGTTATTTCTAAAAATATATACGCAAGAAAACATCAAAACAATTTCCTTTGGAAAATAAAACTAAAAATAATATAAATACCTTCTGTGGTCACCATTTTAATTGCAGCACCAGCAGCTGTTTTGTTGCTATGTATTAGTTCCTGTAGCCAATGCAATGGAGAGTACATACACTTTTGTTATTGTTTGGACTTTTTAGTGTTGCATAGTTCCTTCTTCGTCTTAAATACATATGTTAGTGTATATTTACCACCTGGTATTCACATTTCCAATCTTAAATTTTATTCTGTTCAAATAATTACATACAAATTGCATTTATTGTCCGTTGAAATCCAATAGCACAGACTTTCTGCAATTGTTTTTTGATACAAAAAAATTTTTTTTGTTTTGCTGCTGATTTGAGAGAGAAAAACGAGTACTATTTCTGATAACAGAAACAATTCTCGAATAAAGTGTGACCATTGCAAGTTTCAGAAAATGTACTATGTGAATGAAATTTACATGTCGGTGAATACTTTTATTGAGTTTTGAAAACTCGAAACACACATATTCCACTGATATCATATCATAGAAAAACAAGGCCCCAACAAGTAGGTCTTGGTAAGGCGTTATACTTAATTCAAAATATATAACAACAAATAAATATGTTATGGTCTAAGGGTTCACGTGGAAAAACATTGGGCTTGTATATATGTATATCTTAACAAGTATTCGATAAATTTCTGAAAACCACTTACCATGTTTTTTAAGCCATTATCTTCGAAATTAAATTGACATTCAGCTTATTACAAGCATTCAATAGTTTGAGCTATAGTATATTGCAATTGGTGATACATTTTTCACCTTAACTTACGAATAAAACAAAACCGTACAAATAAAAAAATATCTTATGAATTTTGAAGCATTACAGATCCCCCTTTTAGAAATATTTACACAATTTCATTAACAAGCAAGCCTAGCAAGCGATAATTCAAAGCACTTTTGCTCATCCAATCAATCGATGGATGAGCAAAAACTTATGTTCAATAAATTTAATGAACATAAAACGTTAATTAAATTTCCAATACATTAATACATTGCATGTCGACTTTTTGAATAATAAAACCAAACATACCTTGAAATTTTCGAGTGTGCACAAATCATTATAAATATGATTTTTGGACATATTTTTGGTTTTTAATATAAAATTTATAAAAAAAACCAAAACATCAAAATACAATCTTCTGCTCTACATATATTATATTGATTTGATAAATTTTTAATTATAGTTAATAATCAGGACATATGTATCCTGAACACTATAATAAATTTTTGCTATTTGCAAATTTATAATTTATACAAACGAACACATATTACATGCCATGTATAAACAAAAAGTAGCATGTCATAATTAAAAAAAAAATTATATCAAGTTTTGTTTTACTCACTTTTTTATTATTCAAAACTTATTTTAAAAAATGATTTCGAATATGTAGCAATGCAATGATTTAGTAAAATTATATTTATAGTGTATGTGGTTACTACCCTAAGATCCTAATTTATTATTTATTTCAAAATATATATAAAAATATAGAATTATAATTAATTATTATAGTAGAATTAACAACGGTAAAAAATATGCAAACTGTTTTATAAGATTTGAAAATATTATTCTGATTCATGGAGCGTTTAATAAAAGAAATAATTATATTCATAACAACAATAATAATAGCAATAATAATAATAATAATAATAATAATAGTAAAAATAATAATAATAATAATATAAAACATGTGCAGAAAAGATTTTAATAAACAAATTCACGTTAAAATAAAATTAAATTCCAATTACTTTGGAGTGATAAAATATGCTTAAAAACGAAGCCGGACCAGATACAGCGTTAGTGTAAATGTTTAGTTAGTTTTAACACAATGATGCAAAGGTTCTTTTTCAATAAACAGGAGCAAAAGGTAAAACTTGCAATACTGCCCAACAAAATAGAAAAGCTTTAATTGTTTTTTCAGCTCATATGACTTAATTCTTTCCATTGAATCTTATAACCGATATAGACATTTATATGTTGTAATTGAGCAGAATACACTAATTTTTTATAATTTTTTTTTTTTTTTTTGTTAATCGATTCCAGGCTTGAACAATATATCCGCGAAAAACTTCTATTTTAGGACTTTGCTTTTAGTGGTTATCAAAATGATTGTGTAACATATACGTTAGGAAATATTAAAATTGGAACAATAATCGATCAAATTTAGTTTACAAAAATATATCGGATTTAGCTATATTTCATATTTTTTTAATATAAAATATAAAAATGGTATATGTATTGAGAACTTCAAAGAATAAATTTTGTTTTTTTAAATGGTTTATTCTATTTAAAAGCTTGTCGTCGGATGGTCAGTTGCACAAGAAGTCATAAAAATATCAGAAATTTAAAAGTCATGAAATAAACCAAGAAGTTTATTATGCAATTCGATTCGAAAGAAAAATCTTTTGTAACTCTAAAATATAAATTTTTTAACAATCTCCGTTTCGAAGTGAAATGCATAATAATTTTATGGAAACTTTTTAAAAGTCAAATTGAAATAAATTAAATTTATATTTATTATTGAGAGTTTTATTTATTTCTTTTTGCTTGTTAGCACATATTCAAAAGACTTTTAAAAAATATTCCAAAAAATAGAATGTTCCCAGTCTTGGTCTGAACACTACCATTTTAAAAAATATATTAAATTCCATAGTTTTGTACAAAATTGCCGAAAGCAAGAATCCAATACCGTTTTAAAATTAGACGACTTTAATCTGAGCTCATGAATTGAACAATTACAACTAGAAGACGTATCAAAAGATTTAGTTCACTTTTATATTCTAATTTTAATCTGGTTGAAATAGTACATGTTATACTAGATTTTTAATCTTAAATGATATCTTTAAAATCCATAAGATATATAAAATTTTTAATTCATATTTTCACGAAAGAAGCTATTCTTTTTTAAATGTAATTTGTTTGAGAGAACTAAAAAATTAAGTAATTGAAAATGTGTAGTAGTTTTCAATTGTTCAATGTAAAATAGAAAAAATCAGTTATTATTGTATTTCTGTCCTTAAACTAATTTTCTTAAAAAACCCTATTTGTTACTTATTTTTAAAACTTATTGTCGAGGAAGTAGTATTTAAACTATCATCAGTATTTGAATTTGAAACAATGATGGGCGATTTGGCAGGTTTTTCTAATAAAGGAGATCCATCTATATATGTTTGCTGTTTAGTTGGAAAAGATTTCGTTTGCAGCGGTTTCATTTCGTTCATTTTGTAGCTGCCGTTTTCGACTTGAGTAACTTTAAGTTTTTTAGTTTTGCCATGTGTACACAATTGTTTAACAGGATACCAGCCCAATAATACAAGTCCAAGGACAAAGATAATTCCAGCAAGTATTTGACCTCCAATTAATCCAATAGAAATCATTTTAACATCCTTGGCCAATTGCGGAGTAATACGTACTTTTTGCTCAAACCATACAAGTGGAAAGAAAATGCGAGGTATATTTTCATACAAGCTGTTATATGTTTAACAAAGAGCATTAATAAATAAAATGTTTAATATAAGCAATCATAAAGGCAGGCTTACTCTAACGATGCTATAGGTTCCACCAACATATTAACTTGAAATCTAGCTGATACTTCAAGAGCCACGCCAGTTCTTGGCTCTAGAACCATGTAAAATTCATGATCCTTTTGATTAGGATTTAGACCCTCGACCTGATTCAAATAATAGGGATCGGCATTATAAAAATGTGGATAAGACATGAACACTGGAGAGCCAAATCGGCACGATGAAACATTCATAACGCCGGAAGGCACACACTGACCCCCGCAATAACACAAATTCTCTGCGAACAAAGTTCCTGTTCAGGATATATAAAATAATTAGTTTTTTTTATTATTTAATTAAATCTATTTTGAAGAGTTCACCATTATCCACCGATCTTAAACCTCCGGTATATTTGTAACCTATTATACCTTCGATTTCTTCAGTACTTGAGTAGTCCAATGGTATTGTGCGGCACATATCCGGCGTAAATAGTTTAACTATGCTGGAAGTCGTTAAATTTGGTGGATGGAATTCTCCAGCTGAGCCATTGGCCAGTCCGCAATATGAGTCATAGAAACCAGTATGTTTGTTATAATTCCAAGTGTTTATTTGCCCCAATTGTCGCAAATCATTAGCACCCGTAAAGACGTTAAAAACGCCCGTTAATTCAGCACTGCCATTGCGCTGTAATTTATAATTTTTTTAGACAACAAAAGTATGTATTCTTTCTTTTCTTACTCACTGTATAAAACCAACCAAATCTATCAAAGGGCACCTCAACATCGTTACCAAAAATAGGCACCGAGCGAGCCACATCAATCATATCATCACTGTAGCCGGTAAACAATAATTCATCAACTGTTTTCATCACGGACATTTCCTGGCCGTACAGTTTTAGGCCAACGTCCACCATACGTCTGCGTACAGCATTCCATTGTTTAGCTTTACTAGCCGCAGACTAAAAAATGTAACGAAATATTTATTTGCACGTTATTAAACAATAAGTAGACGATAAATACCAACGCTACTGCATTCAGCGTTATAATCTCATCATCCAAACTTCCTTTGCTGCCGGCAGCGTCAAAGTAAAACAAACTTTTCTTACGATAAGACACGGATCCATTTTCTGGATGCCAATTAATATCAACTTTGTCGGGTTTCTCTTTAAATCGGTACGGTCCACATTGTTCTAATATAGGTTTTGATGATAAGTTCTTGAACTCTTCAGGATTCGTCCAGTTATAAAGATAAACATCTAAACTCAAGGACATCGGTGGCGTTTTCCATCTATCATATACCACGGAGTCTGGTCGTAAAATCATTTGCTGTGATAAAAAAACATGGTTAGCATAAATAAATTTTCTTTCTTCGAAATAATATTGCGATCAGTGTTGCAACAACCAAAAAGTTTTTTGGTAATCAAAGTTTTTAAAAATTAAACAGAGAATAAGAAAAATATATAACGGAAGCACTCAATTAATATGGACCGACAAACTATTTCTTAAAAAATAAATTTTGATAATATGAAGTATACTTAGCTGTAATTTTGAAATTTAAATTTCAACACTTTTAGTCACTTCACCAAGAATTGATTTTCGTCTTAAATTTCATATTTTGTGTTGCTTTTCGTATCTAATTTCGAACAACTTTTACCTAATTCTAAAGTTTCTGGCAGAAAAAACATTAAGCGACCATGCTTTCCCTTCACTTTCTCGCTGAGTCTGGTAACGTTGTATACATACATTCACATTTACACTAAAAAATAACAAACTAAGAAACGCCACAAACTAAGAAAAGCCATTCAGTGACGGATATTTCATTATTTCATAAAATTTTATTAACTTTATTTTATTTTTATTGTACAGCGATACACATAAAACATTTTTATTAAACTGAATTAGAGTTGCGTCACTGAGAAGCGAACTAATTCAAATTAACGATTTCAATCCACTCAGCTTGTTATTGTTATTAAAATCACTGAGCTACGAGCTATTGAATGAACCAGTTCCGTAAACTGAGCAAAGCTAAAAAGATCTGTCAACTCAGTAAGCTTAAAAGCACAGCAATGAAAAGATCAAATTGTTTTTAAATAACGAAACCACTTCAGAACATAATTGCAAAAAATGTTTGAGCAATACAGTATAAAAGCAGCAAAGACTCTGAAGACGTCATTGAAAAAGTACGTGAGTCTAAATATGTACGATGTATTCGAATTTAGTGACTTAAATATGCTGGAGTAGAAAACACATCCGTTTTCATTCTGTATGTCACTTCGCTTATTAAGAAATTTTCTTGTATTGAACTATTTTTCCGATCCCACGGGATTTGTTATAACCGAGTTTTACTGTATTTTTTTTCCGATATCCTCCATGTGCGTGTGTGTGCTTATTTTGTGGAGTTGATGTTAAGTTACTATAAATTAGTAAATACAATTTAAATTTTTAGATCTTTTTTTTTTAACTCACCGTTCAAATTCATCTAACGTTTAATTTTAACTTCAAAAGAAAATGAAAAAGCTTGTTCAAAAGCTTTTGATGTAAATTGGCTCTTATAAAAGTTCAGTTTGTTTGAATTTTGTTATTTGCATAGAACAATACGTTCCCAAATTTAAATAAATTCGATCTGGACACTGATAATCTTAAAACAGGATTTCAATTGTTGACTTATTGGAAATAAAAAAATAACGCGTACACAAAAAAATAATTGGTAAACGAATTAGCCAGAGATGGTCACGTCATACATTCTTATGAATATGATGGCGTTATATTTAAAAATATAAAATAATCGACTGTGGCGACAAAACAGGGGTAGTACAACTTTTATATACAATTTTGCAAGGACTAAACAAATATATGAGAGATAACCGCAATCACCTTGACTTACCTGTTCCAAAATGGTGTGAAATATTTGTTCCCAATATATTCCAAACAAAATGCCAACAACACCGACTACAAGCCCTAAAGTACTTATGAAAAGTATCCGACATCGAGGAGTACAAATTTTAGGACTTTGCAGTTTCTTTGGCATTTTAGGTTTTGATTTTTTACTGTTTTTCTTGCGGTCTTTTACCTGTAAAACAGAAATTGTTGATATTTAATTATACAAACAAAATTTAATGTCCACTAACTAATAACAATAAAAGTCTATTACAATTTTATTTAATTGCAGTCTTCTATCATTTATAATTTTCAACATGTAACTTCTCAAGTGGTTAAATTTACTACAACAACAAATAAAACAAAATAATAGATTGAGTGTTATATTGATGTACGGTTTTGCGCTATTTCTATTTATTTAATGCTGTATCATTTGATCTATACAAAGTTGTTGAGCATCTCAAATAAGAACACACGCAGTAAAACTATTCTACGTAGTTGGGGGTTTGTTTGCCTAAATTTTTTTTTTACTAATTACTGTGGCAAATGATGACTATTATTAGGGTTTTGTTTTCTTATCGAAATCAAACTCATAGTCATTAAAATAAAATTAATTATCAATATTCATTGTCAATTATCATAATTCCCTCAATTAAGCGAATACCCTCAAAAAATACGAGTTTAGTTGATTGCTCGAAGGGTGGGCGGTAACGAAATGGGACCAGGAAATTTACCACATCAAAGGTGAGAATAATTGTGTCCGTCACAAATATATTTCATTCTAAAAAATAGAAACCAAATTCATTAAGAGCTTCCTATCTTTAAATTTGAATAAAACAAAGTGTGTGTGAGAAATCGTCGAAACATTTTATTCGTTTGAAAGATCTACTGATGCCATAATGTATCGTTCTCTGTGTGGAACGCATCTGAAATGTGCAATTCCCCAACACTCTGGCGCTTAAGGCAGGCTGAATTTTGATGACCGCTGTGATTTGTGGCTCGTTCGCATACACCTGCGACTTAAGAAAATCTCACAAGAAAATTCCTTTAAATTTTATGTTATTTTCATATTTAAAATGAATTAGAAATACGTTTTATTCAAAATTTTTCCCATAACATTTATTTTTTAATAGACTGCAAATACATTTTATTTTTCTATGAATATGGATATTTTCTTTGCACCATGAAAAATTACACATATTTGAAAGTGCTCCTGTCTAAATTGTCGTTTCGTAAATCCTGCTTTCATAAAATTTATATTTTTGATTCTACTGATATTCCTTTTCCGCGACCCCAAACATAACTTGAATCAAACTAATGAGATTACAGACTTTGTCGTTCTCAATTTCTGTTTTAAAAATTTTAACTGCATAATTAGCAACTTTTATTAGGAAACTTAAGCTGAAAACGTTAGTGGTTTAAACTTCACATGTATGGCAAAACGGCTGTCAACGGATAAGCAAATAAAACATGTTGCACATAAAAGGAAAGATAATGTTTCTGTTTCAGAGCTAAAAACTACTTTTGTATTTATATATTTTTACTTAAAATACAGAAATTCCTTCTTCTTGTTCCTTATGAAATCCGGAGCTGCATTGACTAGAATTTGGGCATAAATGTGTCATAAATTAACTAAACCAAATTGTATTAAAAACGTGATGTCAATTTAAAAATTTTGTAAATAGTCCTGATCGCTCCAAACCATTTCGCACAAGAAAGATTTTCTTATTAAAATTATTAGTACTATTTTTAATTTCAATCATAGTAAACAATTTAATGTGTGTTGATTACATTTCATGAACACAAACAACAAACATGATGACTTGATAGATCGCAATGAATTACGCCCAACCAATGAAAAACTATAAAGAGGACATGAAACAAGTCAAAGACCCAAAGAAGCTCGTGGGGTCAATTGGTTTATTCAATTATAGAACATTTAGATATTTTTAACGATCATTTAAAGAAGAACAAAAAAGTTGAGTTTTAATATACAATTTAATTTTCTTTTCTTTTGTTGGCTGGTATCGGATAACATGAACAAACACACTTTTGGAGAAAGAATTATTTACAGAAATGTGCGAAATGTGCAATAAATTGTGGAAATTGACAATTTTTTATTTTGTGTACCACACGCAACATTCTATGCTTTAAAATTGTTCAGAAAAATGATTTGTCGGATATTATTTTGCCGTCAGTTTTTTTAAAAAGTCATTCAGCCGTTAATTGGAATTAAATTATCGCTAATGAATTGTTTCACCGAATTCTTAATAATTATTTTAATCAAATATAACGTTAGAAAAGGGAGAATTTCACTAAAACATTGACGCAAATACCAATAGTGATAACGTTTGAATTTCATTTTATTTTTATTTTTCAATTTCTATAGACTGCTTTATTAGAAGAAAATTTTCCCGCCATTTACTCAGTTGTAACGTAACTTAAATAATAATTTTTGTTAGTGAGAAATCATTTTTTAATTGGTGATGGATTTAAGATGTTGTTGAGCTTAAGTTTTTTTTCCTCTAAAGGGGGCATAACCAGCAGACTGCAAACTTGTGCACTTTTTGGCTTTGAAACATGCAATCTGATAAAATAAAATATTTTCTTCTCCAATAGCAAAATCTAGTATGAAAGGGATTTCATTAAAACTAAAATGTTTGGGGAAAGTATCGGGGATAACTTATGAATATGTGAGCGTTCTGTACATATTGATTATAATGTTGATCATCAAAAATTCATCACAAGCAATCAATAAATTTTTTCCATTCGCAGCCTTTTAATTTTTAGGTGACAATATGTATTACTTCAGTTGGTTTTTTTAATTAAAAATAATTTCTCAGCATTTTGGTATCATGCTTTAGCGCTATTTATGGCGCAATTCGACGCAGTACGCAGCAACACACTTTACGATAAAAAAATGTTGCTCACGCATTATCTTGCCTAACAAATTTTTCATATCTATCAAAAGTATTAATCAGCCCAATATTCGCCAGCATTGAATTTTGCGAAATTGACCTTTAGAGTTAATTAATAATCGTCAATCAGTAGCGGTAGTAATTGGTGATAACTCTGGATTGAAGTGTATGAAAAGAAAACTAAATAAATACAAGTGCTGACAAATAAAACTTTTTTAATTTGTTTTAAGGAATTCTTGTTCCTTATTTATTTAAATGTCGACAACAATTGTTTATTTGCACGTTTATTATACTTTTGGCACTTAATGCATGTACATGCTCATGTATTTACAAACACACATATATATATATATATATATATATATATATATATATGCAAGTAATTGATAACACACGTATAAAAATCATTTTGCTACTAATTAGGTTGCAATTAATAAATATTTTATTTAATAATTATTTTTTATATAATTTATGTAAATAAAGTAACTATTTCACATACTGCCATTGTACTGACATACTGCCTTATAAATATTTTGTTATCCAAAGGATTTCTAATTGTATAAAGGTGTAGAAAAATAAAATAGAGTCATATCGAATAAAATTTGTTTGTTGGGTTTTGGTTTGTACAAGTTTCATAGCCTACTACACTTATTATAATGTGATTTTTTGAAATCATTTGTGAATTTTTATAGTTAATTTATTAACATAATTCTCAGATGGTTTATAAAAGTCTTTTAATAAGTTGAGAAGTTTGAAACTTTTCAAAACTGTGGTTGAAGTCTACTGACGATTTGGTAAAAAGCGCCAATGAAATGCATATAGACATTGCTTCACCACCCAACAAATAAATTTCATATTATAATTTATGTAAGTTACAATATGATACTTGAAGGTTAGGAAATCACGCTGCAGTTTTTGATTTAAAATTTTGTCGAGAGATTATATTGCTGCTATTTGTATCAACTTTGCTTTATTAGAATATGCATGTGTATTGATTTACTTTGCCAATTCAATATATCCATTACTTGCACTAGTCATTGATAGTTAATGCGGCTAGACAGGTCGTCTAACTCCTTAGCAAACCGTGTGCAGTGTTTGTTAAAAATTCACCCAGACCCCGCACTGGCCAATTCTGGTAACTCTTTTTTCACATTTTTTCATAATTTTATTTACCTGAAATTTATTGTAAATATCAACTGATAATATTTAAAATAAGAACTTGCAATCTATTACATCCATTATTAGAATTTAGTAAAATGTTAATGGTTACGACAATTTTTACAAGTAACCAACAAAATTTTACTATTTAACATAATAAAAGATTTATTGGTTACTGTCATTTTTTCACGTAAACATTAATGGCTCATTCGTACAAAATAAAGTGAACTTGAAGAATGATTTAAAATAAATTTTGTATAAAAAATAAGTTTCAAACCACACATCAATCAAGTACACATTATTTTTTATAAATACGGTAGTAAAACTTTATTGGTTACTGCTACAGGCAATGAATTGCTTTTGGTACTGCAGTACACCCATGTTTGGGTGTTGGATAGCATTTAATGTGCTTTGATTTATGCCAAGTAGAAATCGAGTTCCTTTATTAGAGAAGTAAGAATTATAACTAAAATAGCATGCAATACGAGCATGCTTTTCTAGACTACGTGTGAAGGGATTTCTTGGACATAAATAAGTTACTGTACTTTGCGTTTAATTAATTCATTTAACAAAAATTATTTGAAATCAATGAAGCAATCTCGAAGGTAATTACTTGACAATTACAAACTGAAAATATAATTGTGAAAATAATTGCATGAAACTGACAAAAATTAAATAAATACTTCATGAATTGTAAATTGTCGATATCAATTGAATTTCCTAATAACAAACAAAATTCTGTCACTTTCATAGCATCCAACTTTGACGTATAAGTTATTATTTGCGTTAATTACTTTATGGATCATGCAAGCACCCCTTTAGTGCTGACTCAACAGGTTAAAATAAGTTTGAAATTTTGCTTTGTAAAAATGTTATTAATGATCTTTGCAGAACTATTTCAAATTTAAAATACAGAGTGAGAAGTTAAACTAATAAATCGTTTCTTTCTTTGTGATTAACAACTACAATTTGATGAAATCACAGCCATTAATTTTAAAGATTTCCACACAGAAATTTAGTCCAGTCATCCATTTTACTTTTGTTTTACATTTTTAATTTATGTATGACTACATATCACACTTATATATGCATACTAATGCCACGCTTACTAACTACTCTATTCGTGTTATTGTTTTAATAACTTCATTAAACAATACCATTTTTATTTATTTATTATCGATTATCAACAAAAACTGTGCTGATCAAAAACAAAACAAACAAACAACATTTTTGAGATTTGAAGCAGCTCTGAAATGTTTTGAACATTAATAAGTGAGTGTGAACTTTGATTATGCTTAGGAAATATTAGAATTATAATATTTCTCAGAAATAAAAGGGAAATATAATAATCACCACCAACTCAGTGTAAACCGATAATTCATTTTCTTTACAGTAAAGCTTGTCTATAATGAAAATGTCTCGTTATAAAATAAGTTTTTAAAAAGCAAGAAGTAGCAAACATAACTGTTTCAAAGTGACCATTGCAAATATTTTCTTTCTCAAAATTGAGACACTGAAAAAATTTTGTGTCCAGGAAAAATTTTCTTAAACAAATGTCGCGTACTTATTTCGGTACAATATGTATATAATCATTGTAATAACTAAATGTACTATTCAATCCTTCATTTTGACTTAGTTTTATTAAGAATTTTTTACAAATTATTGAAAATAATAACTGCTATGAACATTTGAAGTGGTTTCATTCCGAAGAAATTTTTCATTTTCTAAGGACCCGACTTTCGCAATTATGGTCTGTGACATGGCTGATAAGTACAGTGTACAACACTCTTTAGCCGACATCATTAAGAATGCTTTGATAATAAAAAATATACAATTTAATAAAAAAAATATATTTTTCAACACATTAACAAACTATGCATGCACTCCATATTGATTTACAAAATCTTTCCGATTTCAAACATACATAATTTTCAAAATTCACTTGACATAAATAGATAATAATTATTGATACGGCGATTTCGTTATTATTTTTGCAAATATACAACACATCATAATACGAATACATATTCGTAACATAAATAAATACTATATGGAGAGATATCATAAATAAATTATTTAATGTAACATTTTCAATTCTTAAAACCAAATATTTATGTAAAAGAAATGATTTTTAGTGTAATTGGGTGATTGATATTATCGTCAAATGGCCCATAGTACAGTACAAGATAATATATTTTGGAGACGAATATGCGCACGATGTAGGAAATAAAATGTGAATGCAATCAGTCTATTGAAGATTTGTTGTAAGCGAATCGCTTAACCTGCAATAAATAATTTTTTTTCATAAATTTTAATTTTATTTCAGGGCTTCTTCTTTACACTTTGGCACAACACCTAAAAAATCGTATTTTCATAAGTCAAGTTAATCGTATGCAATGCGTTGCGCATTGAGTTAACAACTTTTCCTTTGGAAAAAGTTGGCTATTAATGAACCTCTAAAGATATCACAAAGGAATTTTACCCAAAAGCAATTCACATGCGTGTTTCAAGCAGATATCGAAGGGGGCATAATTCACTGACATCTCAGATCAATAATAAACTGCTTAATGGTACATCACGAAATCAAACCCACTAAGTGTTCTATTCGAGCAGTTAATCGGGGTCAACACCACTCTCCCATGATGGGACAATTGATGCAATTATTACACGCTCTAGCGGAATATAGCGCTCCATTAAAAAACTGATTTTAAAATCAGTTTCCCATTTTTCTATGCTGCACCAGCATGGGAGAGTTTCAACAAACTTCAGATTTCATACAATTTGTACCCAGTAGTGAAAGCCTAGACGTCACATCGACAATCTACTTCATCTAGGCCGAATATGCTTTTGTGCACTCGTCAGCCATTTCGTTCTCCTAAATGCTTAAGTCTCCGCCTGGAAAAAGGTTGGGTATAGAGTACAGGACTGTGCATTGAAGCATTGAGTTCACTTTATGGACGTATGTATACATTAAATTTGTTTTGTATTTTCATAAAATTAATCTGTGTGTGTGTGTGTGAGGAATAACACTCCACCATTCATGGGTTTGTTTGCAAAAGCATATACAGGAGATCTACACAAGAACAGGCAGAAGATGTATACAACGAAAGAAAGGCATTGTCTATAGTGAAATCAAGGTATACATTGTATTGAAGGTGTCCATTCAATTTTTTTTTACATTTCTGATTTTTAATTGTTATATTCTGTTGCGAATTGATCCAAACAAGAGCAATACTCATTCTAAATAAGCTGTTTGTTATTGAAACTTTGGAACAATAATTTATTTCTATGTAGGGAAATAAATTACAGCAGTAAATAATATTTTTTTTTAATCCAAATGCTACTAATAGTTGCCACTTTTAATTCAGACATCGTTTTATAATAAAAAGACTATTTGAGGTTTTCTCTTAATTTATTGTAATCGAATCTGTTGTAACATATTTAAGTATATTTAAAAACTAAAACTAAATACAACATCATCAATTGAGTAACGTAAAAACTATACATATATTTATTTACACTTAACACTGTGCTTCAAAACATTTAAACTTTGAATTACTCATTTTCCTACCGATTATTAAATCAAAACTACGGAAAACTGATTTTGCATTAAAATAGTTTATGTTTGTAAAGGTTTATTTGACAATTTAGTATAGAAATGTGTCAAATATGCAGTTAATAAACATATAATATTGTTTTATGAATAAATGGATAAGTGTGTTAGATAAAATTATAAAAACACTTAAGGGGTTTTTGAAGTTATTTAAGAATTATTTTAATTGTGTATATTTCAAACTAGAGTGAAATTTCAATTATTTTTGTTACTATACTCAGTAAAAATTAAAAAAAAAAAAACTACTTTAATAAATAACTTTGTTAATCTTTTTTGTGCATTTTCAAATAAATCTATTGTTCATCAATTAAATTCATGATTTTTTAATAGCATATTATACTTTTATTTGGGCATCTATGTAACTAAATATTTTTAAATAAGAGTTTTTGAGCATTTTTCTTTGCAATCGGCCTAGAGTACGTATGTTTAGGTCGTAGCTAAAAAATTTTAAAGAATTCGTCAAGAAATATATTGTTTTTATCTCCATAGGAAGGAGAAAAATTATGAGCAGAAGATATATTAAATGTAGAAAGAGCCATGTTTTCGCAATTGAGTTTAGTGATTCTGATATATTTTAAACAAATAAAGTTTCAAATGGTATTGATAATTTTCGTGATAAATGCAGTCATGTCACAATTTGTTAGTTTGCCTACATGAGGCCAACGAAATACATGTCGTTGTGTGATATGATTTATAAATCTGTATGTGTGGTGTGCATTTTTTAATTGTTATTGTGATTTTAGTTACCATCCTGTGTTGCTAACAGCCTACGATAAAGTTTATAAGTTGGCAGGGCTTCAAGTTTTATCTCATGCATTATTCCTAATTTGTTAGTATTTGAACCCAAAAGTCCTCAAAATTTTATTTGATTTTATGTTGGGTAGTTTTGCTTTGTACATTTTGAAATGTAATTACGAAAGCTTAGCAATAAAACTCTTAAACATCAGCGAGTTTAATTAAAATAAATAAACCCCTTACGCTTCTCACGTACAGAAAGTTGCAAATGAATAAAATAATATTACTTTTTAAATTTTTAATAATTTTCCTCTTACAAAGATACCCAAAAATTGTATTTTTTCTATTATCTGGCGAATTTCAAAATTTATGTTAATGAAATCGTAAGGATCTACTAAATTCCAGATCTTTGTTTTCCGAAATTTTCATCAATAATTATTTATGTTAAGAATAATATTTTACCCTAAACCAAGAAAATAAATCGCAAACACCTTAACTGAGAACAGTGCTTGCCGGCTTTTTTATTGTAACACAGTGTAAATTGTACTTACTTTACATTAAAACAGGTGGTTTATTGTATTATTCAGTCTAGCCCTAATTTGTTAAGCTATAAAATCCGTTATTATATATAATAACATTTATATTTTTGGTTTAGTAGCAAAATATATTCTACTTGCTTAAATTAGTAAGAAAATGTATTTTAATTTTATTCGGATATTATGTAGTGGGTATTATATCTCGTTTTTTTTAATTTCTATGTACCTACATACATAAATAAGTCTCTTCACAATATTCAACTCACTTTTTTCGTGCGGGATGTTATGCGTGTTATGTTAAATTTAGTTTTCTTCAACCCCTAAATGTTCTTTCTTCTTTTAGAAATTTATTAACATAATTTTATTTAGTAAAAGAAAATAAAGCATTATGTCAATTGAATAAAGCAATCGCAATCGTTGTTGTTGTGTTCTAAAGAATAATATGAACTATTCTTTTGTTTTTTTATCTTTTCTTTTTCTAAATTTCCCGCATTTTGTACAACGAAATACAGTGATCCGCGTTGCTGAATGGTTTGATAACGACTGTTTTCATTACTGGCAGTGAATGTGCCATCAATTTTTTGAAAACAACTACATACAATATCAAGAGCAATAGCAGATTTGCGAGTAATACGAAACTCTGATAATAACGAATGATTTTTTTCAACGTAAGTGATATTTATTGATGTTCACTGATGAGATGATGTTTTGGAATAATTTTTCTCTTAGAACAGCGTTGCCGTGCTGATTGTTTTCAACAAAAATTAGTTATTTTTTTGTATAAATATATACACATGCATACACATATATATACATATACCCTGTCGGGATTTGAGCTAACCACAAGCTAGTCCATGGTTGATCATAAATGAGCTAGAGGTGACTCACAAGCTAACTCATTTTCCATACTAAGCCCCGATCATTTGTGACATGGAATGTCCTACGAAGGAGTGAATACTCATTCACTCTGCATCAGTTTCAGCTAACCACTAACTAGCTCGTTTTGAGTTAGCTTAATGCCCATTCAATACGAGTGCGTCATGAGTTAGCTGTAAGCTGTTTGGTGATAAGCTCTAGACTCATGAGTTGACTTAAGGCGCGTATAAACCAGATAAACTATTGCTTTAATTTAATAAAAAAAAGTTTTTTTTCATTTTTTATCTATTGCATTTTATTTAAAAGAATATTATTATATAATAATACTAATAAAATTAATAATGTCGCTTTTTAATTAGTTGTATCACATTTCTTAATGTTTTTTCTGGGTCGTCTTCACCATTAATAAGAAATTAATTAAAATTAAAATAATCAGTTAGATCATATAATTAGCTCACCTTTTAAAGCATCAAAAATATTAAACTTTTTAACTGGCACCTTGCCGTACACTCCGTGAATGTTACATCCCAGAATTAGATCCAAAGGAAGAGCTTTCGTCAGAGTTTTCCGTAATTTCACCTTTCATTAAGGATGACATACAACAGACCTAAAATTATTTAATAGATTAAATAGTTACTTATTTTTATATTAAATGGAAAAAAACTTACATAAGTTGAACCTCTAGCCACTGATGACAAAACGTAACTGACGAAATAACAAGTTTTTTTCTTTTTTTTTTTTGCTCAGTTCTGCATCAGATTTTAGTTAGTTTATGAGCTAGTATCAATTGAGTTAGCAATATACTAACCATATTATGAGTTAGCTCAAAAAATCCCGACAAGGTACCTACAATTAAAGAAGTATGTATATTCTAATAAAATATGAAAACACATGCATACACACATATATGAATATGTGAAATTATTTTAAGAACACATGATTTGAAAATGCAGTGTTTGCTAATTATTTTGAAATTCACTTTATGTAATAAATTAGTACCATTTGTAGTGACGTGTGTATCAAAACCGTACTATAACTCATACATACTTCGATAAGTACTAAATTCGGTACCACCATACTCGCTATTATGGACATGTAACTTTGCCGCGGTGTTTGTTATATATGTACCTATTTTAAAAGATTATTTTGATGTTCTTATGATAAGAAAATGTAGTAAATTTTGGTTATTATTATTATAGCAAAGTGTTAATAAATAAATTACGATAACATACATATATCTAGCTAATTAATAAACGTAATACCTATTTTGCTTCTTAACTACCTGTCTATCAATATGTGTAAAAAAAAGAGGATTGGGTGCCCCCGTGGTAAACCTAGCAAACCCACACGGGTTTTAATAGGTATTTTGCTCAAAGCAACCCAAGAGATTCTTATGTGTTGAAACAAAAATGTAATTTTTGCGTTTTACTTACGAAAATTAAAAAAATTGTTTTAAATCAAAACATGTTTAGTGGTTAAGTTTTTTGCCAAATATTTCCCAAGTATGACCATACCTAAAGTCGTCTATTCAATAATGAACGAAGAGAAACACCGAAAAGTTAAGAGCACTGCATAGATTAATTACCCCACCAAACTAAAAACCCAAAGGAGAAAGGTTGAGGTAAACTCACATCCATGAAATCAACGTGGGAATAAAATGAAACCCCGGATAATTTGCACTATGATCAGTTGGTTTAACCAGCTGCTCATCCCTCGTAGGCATTCCAGTATAACCTATATGATTCATTTATTGAAAAATATGCAGGATCGATTAGCCATCGCAATTATCAAAATATTTACGCTTTTCGATATTCATAATAAAAGTTATTTGTTATTAGAAGAATTACGTTCTTTTGCTGTAAGTTTCAAATTGATTTGATGGATACGTCGTATGGCGGTTACTTTCGATTTTTTGAAAGAATATCTCAGTAAAAAATGTTCAGCCATTCAGGAATATCATTAGAAAAAGCGTTCACAAGATCTCTGACTATTATAAAATTTATGG
The DNA here is from genome assembly GCA_963675445.1 of Linnaemya vulpina. Classification (NCBI taxonomy): domain Eukaryota; kingdom Metazoa; phylum Arthropoda; class Insecta; order Diptera; family Tachinidae; genus Linnaemya; species Linnaemya vulpina. Next base: position 117,245,449 of record OY776276.1, on the reverse strand, counting down.
CGTGCATTAATAATATAAATACTATATTCTAAACATATTACAGAAATAGTTGATAGTATAAATATTTTGCATTCATTATATTAATTTAAATGTATAGCTACTAGGGCAATCGTATATGTGATAGAAAAGGAAAATTCATGTTTGATTTAAGCTAATCACAAACTACAAAATATTCCATATGCATATCCATGTATAAACGTATGTATATATAGCAACACTCCCTAACTTAATGTGTTATAATCTGCTACAGCACCATTCTGAAATAAGCAGAGAATTGACCCAAAGATAATAAACCTTGCAACACACAATAGCACATACATACATATGTACATCCATACACCCATCGAACTTGTAAAGAAAACATATATCATAAGTAAATTTTATGCTCTAAAAAAATATTTACTGCCGTATTAATAAAACTTATATAAATATATAATACTTGTTAAGAATTTATAAAAGCTTATAAAACAAATTTTTATGGAAATTTCTATTGGAAAACATGAACCTCTCGTATTTCAGAATAAAACAAATTGATAATAATAAAATAAGTATTAGTGATACTTGATTGAAAGTTATATTAAAAAGAGCAAATATTAAGCAGGGCAATCAAAGAGCCAAGTGTGTGGACCCTTTGTGGAAGAGGAATTTTATCCAAATGGGTAATGAGCCCAAAGATGACACACTGGGTTAATACATCGTTTGTATAGTGGACATCTCTAACAAGGAAGGTTAATATCATATCCCTTTAAAAAAATACATCAACTAAGGCGATGGAAAATATTCTATCAATCCTACCAATTAGTATACAGGTTAAATATGAAGTAGCTTATGGCAGCTACAAGGCTTATACTAATGGCAGACTGGTCAAGGAAAGAACTTATAAGTAAATACCTATACACACTGTTCAAAGATTCGTAATCGATTGAGGAGGATTCTACGAAATGAGTCGTAACTTTCATAAATTCTTTCGCCTGCCGGATCACAACACAGTATTACAGAATGAGATCATGGCTATTATGGAAGAGATAAAATATACAATAGAAATTGATAACAGACTACCAATCCGTATATTTACTGCGAAATTATTATCGGAGCTTCTTACAATGCAAGGATAAGATTAACTTATGCAGGCATTATAGAAGTATCGATATAAAATGGATTCCAGGATATAATGATATATCCGGAAACGATAAGTCGGATAAGCTGGCAGAGGTGGGGTGATTAATGGCAGGCATTACACTAGAAAACCCCAAGAGATTGAGACAACTCTACGGACGGCAAAGTGACCTACGGTAATCCCAAGATCTATAAAACAAAAGAAATTGTAAGATTAAGTATTCCAACACTTTATAGTAACATTAGGAGACAGATACATATATAATTCTGAAATTATACCAGTTATAGAATATCTTAGGAACGGGACGGCAAAGTGACCTACGGTAATCCCAAGATCTATAAAACAAAAGAAATTGTAAGATTAAGTATTCCAACACTTTATAGTAACATTAGGAGACAGATACATATATAATTCTGAAATTATACCAGTTATAGAATATCTTAGGAATTCTAATTGAAAAAACAAAAGAAAATAAATTGAGAAAACTAACCAAGTTCATAGGCTTTTGAGCTTTTATAGTGTAACTTCCCCAACTTTCTACAAAAAACGCACAACATACCGCTAATGCAAATTTTTGGTATCTTGGGCGCCTTTCTCAAATCTGCAAGTTACAGTGAGGACAAGGAAGTCAACTATGTTTCTTTAGCTTGACGTAGATTTGAATTTTTCATAACTTTGAGCTGACCCACTTTGGCTCCCGTAGCTTTGCTTCTATGAAAATGCATGAAATTCCGTTGCAGTCCGTTCAAAACCTGAAGAACTGCCTATTTTCGTTTTGCTTTAATCGCCTACTACACAAAATTATAAATACATGCATGCAAATCATTCAAACGAACATCGCTTAATCAATTGAATCCCCTACAAGATATTATATACATACATATGTATACATACATATGTATATATGTACATATGTACGTACATACTTTATAAGAATTTTAGAATTAACATCTACGAGTAAAAAGGTCTCTGATGACAATTGTTGCATGTATCTATTGCAGCTGTTGATCGGATTATCACCGCTTACTAGACCAAAAGAAGAACTTTAAACGTAAAAAAGCTATATTAAAGCAGAGCTATGTATGTATGTACATGTACAAGATATAAGAACATAAATTTCAATTACAGCTTTACAGCTTTTTGTGCAAAAGAACAAAATATAACTTTTCTCCTAAAGTTAATTAAAATCAATTTACTGAAACGCCTCCGTTCAGCAGTCCTACAGTTTTAGTTTTTTTTTTTTTTTTTTAATGCATATATATGTACATGTAATTCACATATTCTAATTTTAAAAGCGAAAGTACATAATTGCACACATGCATGAAAACGATTTCACAGATTACTTTTTTAATTTTATAATTCATATAAATCATGAAACTCAGATCCTCGAAGGGCATAATTGTTTAACTTCCCTATCTACAAACAAGGACTTGCATATACTAGTATATATTAATAAATTTCCATAACTAATTAATCACAATAAAACTACAAAAAAAAAATTTCATGAACTTTAGATTTATAAGTTTAAAAGCAATAACACCAATTATTAATAAAAAGAGGTTCTGATGAATAAGTAATAATGCTAATACATTCGAGTTTTAAATGTTTTTAGGATCCAAGCGATTCTGATTTTTCCGATTACTGCAGTTAAAATAATCAGAATCAGTGTTTAAGTACGTAGTCGTCAAATCGCGGTTTTACTGTTTTTAAAAATTTAATGAATTTTAAGTCATCCTTGTTGGAAGCCTTTGGATTTTCAGCAAGTAAACCGGTAACCGTACTTAAATGTTGTTGTGTGCGAAAGGAATTTAAGGTATTTACTTTTACTTTTACTTTCTATTTGGATCGCCACCAGAACACTACAATTAGCATTTTTTACTGCCTAATTCCAATAACCTTTACAAGGTAAATATTGAAATTATATTGAAATTTAATAAAGTTTATATTTGTTGTATTATTCTAAAATTCCTTGTGTTTTTATTTATTTATAAATTAACTATAACCCATCGGATATACGCCGAAACATTGGTCCTTCGAGCCGGATCTTACAAGGAATAAGAATTCAACAAAACATCCTCCACGAGCAAGCTTTATTTAAATTTTCATTTTCATTTGGTAAATAAAACTACACAAGGAAAACAGGTTAGTAAATTGCTATTAAGAGGTGGTTTATTTAGTGAAGTGAAAATAAAACAACAAAAAACTGTCGTATATGCAAATGCAAATACACACATATGTACATACTTGAAGAATTTTGCACTTGCATATGACATAGCTTTGGTTTAAATAACGAATTAACACAACATATATATTGAGTTTGTGCATTGTACAAATAAAAGAAAAAATTAAAGTGAGTGAGTTTGTTTGGACGGATAACCACACGAAAAGAAATCAAATAAAATATTATATCGTATAAATATATAACAGAATATGATAAAGTATTTGATTTTAATATATGTATATATACGTATGTAAGCATTTATAAAAAGAATCTTCATATCGAAGGAAAGTAAGAAGTACATGAATAGTTACATTGAATATTTATACATGCGTGCGGGTATATATACAGTGGTGGTAAAAACAAACTGATTTTTTTTGAAACACTCTGGAAATTTTAATTTTTTCGTAGTACAAGTGCACATAGAACAGAATAAATTAAATTATATTTATTAATGATAATTTATTATATATCATTTGTATTTCTTAAATATTATTATTAACATTATAATTTTATATATATTAACCTCCGATAAATTAAGAACTTGTGATCATAAGCAGACAGTAATTGATTCGTTTGTTCTTTATTATCATATTTCTTTTATTTGGGTTTTCTATCTGAGATATTTTCATACAACAATTTGCGATATTTTAAAAATAAAGATTTTTCTTGGATTTATTTCTGCACAGAATAATAAGATTATAGTTTCACTCTATTCCATTATTTTTATATAACAAATTATTCCACAATGAAATATTTCGGAAGTTTTACACGCGCCTCAGATGCCATTTTCAAATTTGAAGCTAGATTTGAAAAAATTAGTGATGATGATCATCACGCCTATACATTAGAAATAATGACTGAGGAATTGAAATCATTGTGGGAAAAAGTGAAAACGACATATGAAGATGGAATGGAGGAACTTGAGACTTTATCAAAAGGCAAAGCAGAAGAATTAGAAGTTGCAGAGGTAAAATATGAAAACACTCTGCATGCATACGCACGTTGTATGAAAATTATTAGAATTAAAGGTGATGAATTGAAAGATAAATCTGAACCTAAAATTACAGTATCTAGTGAGAATGTGATTCATAATTTACCATTACCACCATGTGATACTGACATTTTTGAAGGGGATTATCTTTCATGGCCAACATTTAGAGATCTTTTCACGGCTTTGTATATAAATAATAGTCGCCTCAGTAACATTGAAAAATTATGTTATTTATTAAAGAAAACAAGCAAAGAGGCTAAAGAGATCGTATCTAAATGTCCGTTGACGAATGGAGGATTTGACATTGCGTGGAATAGTCTGAAAACGACTTATGAAAATCCTCGTTTGTTGGTCAATAATCAATTGAAATTACTGTTTAATTTAGAATCGGTATCAAAGGAATCTAGCTCCACTTTAAAGAATCTGCAACGTGGTATTAATGGATTTTTAACTGCAATGTCAATTTATGAAATTGATACCACTAATTGGGATCCTATTATTGTATTTATTTGTATTCAACGATTGCCTTCGAATACAGTCGCTCTATGGGAACATACAATAAAGGATAAAGGTGCCTTGTCCCTTTGGCAAGATTTGAACCTATTTTTATCTGAACGAATTCAAACGTTAGATTGTATACGCGATCTTACCAGTTCAGAAAATGAAAAGAAAATAAATGATAGAAAAATCAAAGCTCATGTTTCGACAAAAGGCTCTTCGGCCTCGTGTGTTTTGTGTCCTAAGCAAAATCATTTGTTAAGATTTTGCCGTCGCTTTAGAAATATGACTGTTTCTGAGAGATTTTCCAACATAAAGAAGTTTCATTGTTGTGTGAACTGTCTTTCGAAATCTCATGAAGTCAAAGATTGTAGAAGTGAACATCTTTGTTTTAAATGCAATCAGAAACATCACACTATGCTTCATAGGGAATCTTCTAATAATAATTCTGCTGAAGTACATATATCGAATAATTTAAAAACAAACCCAGTTTTCAAACCCTCTGATTTAGGTTCAGAGATGCCTTCGACATCAACTGCTGCTCGCTCTAATTCGAATCGTCAAGTTTTTCATCTGTCACAGAATTCGTCTGTATTGCTAGGAACTGCGATGGTCTCCATTATTTGCCATGATACAACGTATCCAGCAAGGGCCTTAATAGATCCAGCGTCTGAAGCTTCATTCATATCTGAACATTTGCGAAATCAATTGCGACTTCCGTCACATTCTACGAATGTAAAGATTTCCGGTGTTAACAGAGAAGCGTTCATAATTAGTAAGAAGATTTGTAATATTAGAGTGGGTTCGCCATTAGATCAAGGACTTAAATTGGAGACGTGTGCTTTCGTTTTACCTGCCATATCAGGTAATCTACCATCTTTTATGTGTCCTTCGGACATTAGAAAGGAATTACCGAATTTGCAATTGGCAGATCGTAATTTCCATAAAAGTAGATCAATAGATCTGTTACTTGGAGCAGATTTATATCCTCAAATAATTCTTGATGAAGTTCGTCGAAATATTTGTGGATCGTTAATGGCCCAGAAAACTGTCTTTGGATGGATTTTAACGGGTCCACTTGACTCTTCAACAAATGATTCTGTAAATGTTTTTTCAACTGCTGTAACCTTTTCTGAAGAGGATAATTTAAATCAAAATCTTTTGAGATTTTGGGAGTTGGAAGAAACTCCAAAAAGAAGAATTTTGTCACCTTCTGATAAATTTTGCGAAGAAATTTATAAGAAAACCACTAGTCGGAATTCTACTGGTAGATATACTGTGTCGTTACCCTTTAGACCAGAGTTTCCTCTTGATATTTCTTTGGGAATATCAAGATCTAGTGCATTTAAACAGTTAATGCGAGTAGAATCGTCCCTCTCTAGAAAACCAGAGATTAAAAGTATGTATGACGATGTATTAATGGACTATTTGCATTTAGATCATATGCGAATAGTAAAATCCTATAACCAAGCCGTCACAAAATCATGCTATTTGCCACATCATCCAGTGATCAAACCAGAGAGAAAAACAACTAAACTTCGAGTTGTTTTTAATGCTTCTAGTAAAACTTCAAACGGTAATACCCTAAATGATTGTCTTTTTATAGGACCTACCTTGCAAACCGATTTGGTGAATTTAATTTTACGTTGGAGGTTGTTTAGGTTTGTCTTTAATTGTGACATTACTAAAATGTATAGGCAAATTCGCGTCCATTCGGCCCACACTCCCTTTCAACGGATTCTTTATCGGTCATCGGATGGCAGTATTGTGGATTACGAGCTACAGACAGTAACCTTTGGGTTAAATTGTGCACCGTATTTAGCAATCAGGACCTTATTGCAATTGGCGGATGACTGCGAGGAGGAATTTCCAATGGCTGCAAGGATATTGAGGAAGGATATGTACGTGGATGATGTTCTGACTGGCACTCATGAAGAATCGGTTGCAGTAATGGCTAGGGATCAACTTATTGCTGCCTTGTTGTCGGCTGGCTTCGAATTGAGGAAATGGACAGCTAATGAAATTTCTATTTTGAAAGGATTGCCCGTAGATCATTTAGTCGATTCCAAAGTTTTGGCCTTTGAAGAATCTAGCTGTTCCAAAACATTAGGCATTTTTTGGAATGCTCAGCTTGATTCATTCTTTTTCAAAGTTTTTCCTTTAGAGGAAAAAACGAAATATACGAAAAGAGCGGTATTATCTAGTATAGCTAGATTTTTTGATCCGGTTGGTTGGCTAAGTCCTGTAGTTATCAAAGCAAAGATTATAATGCAACGCATTTGGCTTGATAATATTGAATGGGATGATTCTCTTCCATCCCCAACAGAAAAGGAGTGGTTGTTATTCGTTCAATCCTTTAATCAAATAAAAATTATTCAGGTGCCGAGATGGGTAAACTATTATAAAGACGCAGAGACTGAAATTCATGTATTTTCAGATGCCTCGGAAAAGGCATACGCGGGGGTAATATATATTCGAACCGTAACCCCACAGGGAGAAATATATTGCCATTTATTGTTGTCAAAAACAAGGGTAGCGCCAATTAAATCAATTTCTCTACCCCGCCTTGAGTTATGCGGAGCAGTTTTAGCATCAGAATTGCTAAAAAATATTCTGAGAGAAATAGAAGTGCCGATTTCAAAGGTCTGTTGTTGGACAGATTCTACTATCGTGTTGGCATGGTTGCGTAAAACGCCTTCGGCGTGGACTACCTTTGTAGCGAATAGAGTTTGTCGTATTCAGGAGAACACAGGTAATCATAATTGGTTTCATGTTCGATCTGAAGACAATCCTGCCGATTTAAGCAGCCGGGGGGTAGATCCGTTCACTTTATCGGAAAGTAAACTTTGGTGGCACGGACCTTCATGGCTGTCTAAACCCGAAACTCATTGGCATCAGAGTAATTTTGAACATTTGGATACAGATATCGAGAGTCGCAAAATCAAAGTTCACGCTTCATTTTTTTCGAAATTTGAAGACATTTTGGACAGATTTTCTTCACTTGATAGAGCGTTACGAGTGGTATCATATGTATTTCGTTTCTTCCATTCTACGAATCAATTATATAAAGGAAAGTTCAATTATGAATCTGAACTTATTTCGAGCGATGAAATTAATAGAGTCAAATTACGTTTGGCTATTGTTGCTCAGAAAGCCTTTTATCCAGAAGAGTATAAAAGTCTCTTAAATAAAGAGCCCTTACCAGTAAAAAGCTCTTTAATACCTTTAAATCCGTTTTTAGATGAACAGAATATAATGAGATTGAATGGTAGATTGGTAAAATCATCTTCATTGTCATATTCCGAACAGCATCCTATTATATTACCGTATAGCTGTCGTTTTGCAAAGCTTACGGCAGAATTTATACATTTGATTACTATTCACGGTAGTAATCAACTGATGTTAAGGATATATCGATGCGAATATTGGGTTCCACGATTACGAGTCATGATTCGAACGGTGATACATAATTGTAAACGTTGTATAATTGATCGACAACGTACTTGTAGTCAAATAATGGCTGCACTTCCTTCGGAACGTACCACTATTGACAGACCGTTCCTTAATACAGGAGTTGATTTCGCAGGTCCTTTTGATATAAAGAATTATAATAATAAATCGTCTAGAATTACAAAAGGGTACGTGTGCATATTCGTGTGCTTTTCTACGAAAGCAATTCATTTGGAAGCAGCGTCAGATTTATCAACTGACACTTTTCTAGCTGCTTTCAATAGATTTATATCTAGAAGAGGTTGTCCCCATACCATGTTTTCGGACAATGGTACTAATTTCGTGGGAGCATCTAATGAGCTTTCCAGAGATTTTCAAACATTTTTGAAGGAATGCCAAGCTAGAGTGTGTTCTAGCAATGGTTATAAGGGCTTGAATTGGCGTTTTAATCCAGCGGGTGCGCCTCATATGGGTGGCCTTTGGGAAGCTGGAGTTAAAAGTTTTAAACTTCATTTTAGAAAGGAGGTTCAAACTTGCAAATATACGTTTGAGGAGCTATCTACAGTATTGGCTAGAATAGAGGCGTGCTTGAATTCGCGACCTTTATGTCCTATGCCCGATAACCCTGGTGAACCATTGGCGTTAACACCAGGACACTTTTTGATCGGTTCGGCTATTCTGGCTCCGCCAGAGCCAACTATTTATGATACTTCCATCAGTATTGTTAATCGTTATCGGAAGGTGAAAGCACTGATTCACCAATTCTGTAAAAGATGGAAAGAAGAATATTTAATAGAACTCCATAAAAGGTATAAATGGAAACATCCCCACAGAGATGTTGAAATTAATGATTTAGTGGTAATAAAGAACGAACAATTGCCTGCTACATCGTGGAGGTTAGGTATAATCACTGGTACTCATATAGGTACTGACGGCCACGTTCGCGTCGCGGACGTCAGAACACAAAGTGGAACAATTACGCGTCCAATAACCAAGCTTGTTGTTTTATATAAATCTTAATTTATGATCTCCTTTTTATTAGCAATTTATCTTTATTAACCAACTTTTTTCCTAGAAATCATGAGTGCTCCAATCAATAATAACTTTTCCGATTCGTTCGAGGACGGTTTGCTCGACTACGACGAAGCCATGGAGACTAATACGGCAGCAATTGTGGAAATACCTGTTACTTCGTCAGGTATTGTTTCTGCTGCTCCGACATTACTTACAGAAGTAGATTTGACCGTCAACGTTCCGGAAATTACACCTGTTGATAATCCAACCGGTGAGCAAGTGGAGGTGCCCAAATTGAGTGAGGTAATCCGAGCTCATGACGCGAAAGCCAACGCGGTGAGGACCTCAAGTCCAGCCATTGCAAAGAGGGCTAATTGTCAAATTTGCGGCAAAAATCACCCGTTGAGGTTTTGTTACAAGTTTCGCGACATGAGTCTGGAACGAAAGCTCCGTATGGTGGCAGTGCATAGAATGTGTTTCCGTTGCTTGTCGACCACGCACATAGGTAGAGAATGCGTAAGCAATCTGAATTGCAAGATTTGTAAGCAACCACACCATTCTCTACTCCATGAACATAAAAAAGGCGTGTCTAAACGAGAAACAAAGAAGCGCGAAAATGCACCAACTTTGGCAATTCGGCAATCTATTGCATTGTCACCGACACTTCATCTGAAAGTAAGTTTCAATCGTCAAAAGATACCAATTCGGGCTGTATTGGATTCCTGTTGTCAAAACAGCTACATTTGTCCTGACTTCGTCAGGAGACTCAAAATACCGATTCTAAATGTCAATGGCGGGAACTATTGTACCATAGACATTCAGTCTCTTTACGATCCCAACCAACATATTTCAGTGACAGCTAGAATTCGGAAAATGTTGGGTATCAAAACGCCATCCGTATCGGTTCCCAACACTATTTTGGAGTCCTTCGAAGGGCTTCAATTAGCCGACCCCAATTTTAACATTTCGGGGAACGTGGCGTTGGTGTTGGGACCCGAAGTGATCCCCTTGATTTTAAAGAATCGAATACAATCCAGTCCGGGGCTGCCACTTGCCCAATATACTATATTTGGATGGGTTATCTCAGGTGTGTCGCCGTATTAAACGTCACTTTAATAGTATAGGTCGTTAGACCTCATCAGGAGTCCCTCATGACTCATATCTACTCATCAGGGGTCCTTTCTTGGCCCATTTTTATAAATTTTCATCAGGGGTCCTTTCTTGGCCCATTTAATTTAAAATCATCAGGGGTCCCTTCTTGGCCCATTTATATGAAAAAAAAATAAAAAAAAAAAAAAAAAAAAAAAAAAAAAAAAATTATAATAGCAATAAGATTTAAATAAATTGAATTATATATGCAAATATATACCATTCTTCATATCATACAGTCCACAGGAGTCCTTAATGACTCAGTTAAAATTATTCAATTGCAACTTCTTTATTGTTGCAAGGTGGCCGGCAATGTTTAAGTACGTAGTCGTCAAATCGCGGTTTTACTGTTTTTAAAAATTTAATGAATTTTAAGTCATCCTTGTTGGAAGCCTTTGGATTTTCAGCAAGTAAACCGGTAACCGTACTTAAATGTTGTTGTGTGCGAAAGGAATTTAAGGTATTTACTTTTACTTTTACTTTCTATTTGGATCGCCACCAGAACACTACAATTAGCATTTTTTACTGCCTAATTCCAATAACCTTTACAAGGTAAATATTGAAATTATATTGAAATTTAATAAAGTTTATATTTGTTGTATTATTCTAAAATTCCTTGTGTTTTTATTTATTTATAAATTAACTATAACCCATCGGATATACGCCGAAACAATCAGTATCAATAGTTTTGAAGAAACGTTACATCCAACAATAATCACTAACTTCTATAATTTTCCATGTACATACAATGAATCACCAGACGTGCTTACACATGTATGTACATACTTAACAAATTCATTGCATACATATTTCATATTTTTTATATTTATTTAATTTATGTATATGTACATAGGTATGTATGAAAGTAGTTTAAACGAAATATTGTGGCTTTCTCATAGTTATTCCATGGTCTGCCAAGGCTGGAGTTAAATCTTCAATAGCAAGTGTGTATTTGCGATCTTTGTTCGATTTTTTATCCTGAAATACATTAAAAATACATTTATAAATTAATATTTGTTAAACCCGAATCGTAAAAAACTATTATACATCGATGATAAATAATACATTATCAATAAACATTTTGAAAATTTTACTTGTTTAAAACTTTTTAAAAAAATGATTTTGGAATTTGAATGCAAAGTTTTTTATTCAGATTTTAAAATAATTTTACATCACATTTGGTCTGAAATCAAGCTTCGGTTATCTGCCAATTTGTTTGTCTTGAATGAACACATATAAACGGCCCCATACGTAACGTCCCATTAACGCAAGAAAGGCTTAAGCAACAAAAAGTTAATTTAAAATTTGGTTTTGCTTTATCTCGAAATAAAGTCGTAATATTGGCTATATAGAATAGTAGTGGGCTGTAATATATAGCATTAGTAACAATCATAAATTTCCTTTGATACAACCAATGTTTGGGTTAATTTAAAAAAAACTATTGAACCTAGTAATTATTGTCCTTCGCAAGTTGTTCGTTGCAGATTTTTGACAATTCTTTTTAAAAAAGAGAATTTCTCCTTCACAAACTTTTTGCGGTTTCGAAAAAATATAAACAAATAAAAAATTGAAAGGGAAATCGTACTTAAACTGGAATTTATTCTACTGTATTTATATAAGGATACTTTACACGGCTTTCAGATCATCGCAGGTAGTTGAAATTAAAGTAAATAATCGATTTTCTTCAGAAGTTGGGTTTGTGGTAGCCTCTTCTTGCATCAGTTTGTTTGCTTTTTAGTGCTTTTCCAATTTTATAAAAATGGACAAAATATATTTGTTCGTAGTGAAAAAAACTCATTTGGCAATTGAAAAACAAGAAAGTTGCCCTGCATAATGCAAAACATCAACACTTCTTTTTTTTAATATGTTGCGAAGACATACAAGATATTTTTGTATTTTTACAAGATGTTTTAGTACTGCTATTCGAGAAAAAAGCTATCTCTATAGCAAGTTCTTCTATAAACTACTTCTAAAGACACTAGTAAATACCTGCAGATCTATATCCGCAAGTGACTTGCACTTCATAGTGCAAGTGACACACGACTTAACACGTAAAGATTTGTCTACCTTATTTGAGCCATGACTTCCGGAGTGTTGACTGTTGCTTCGCGTTTTACAATGCTGCAAAGCATCATTTGCAATATCAGATATAAATTTCTGTGCTGTCACTGATATAATCCGCACAATACGGGGATCAACAGCATCAAAACCAGCACTGTGAAGATATTTCTCAGCTAAAGCATCGGGAACAGTAGGTGTATAGTCCTCTAAATGCTGCAAAAGTTCCCCAAGCTCCTCGCCAGGTGCTGGTTCTAATTCCTCTGGTACGTATGCCAATGTCGTAATTTCTTCGCTACTTACAACCATCATTAATTTCACCTATTTTTCGGAATTACTATTGTGTTTCAGATTTAGTTTTGTATGTAATTATGCTTTTTCCATTCACTGTGAAAGGTATACTTTCATATATACGTAAGGCACTGCCAAACGTAAATTTAATCAATTGCGGGGGCTGGTTCTCGAGTTAGTTAATACTACTAATCATGATGTAATAAATATAGGGTGGCATCGCTACGCTAAACGAGAGCTATTTGCTACATTGATGTCAAATATATGTGTACAACAAATTCCCTTCATCGTCTGAACAGAGAATACGTAGCTCGAGTAACAATATTTTATATAAAACACTACCATAGAATAAACGTACTAAATTATATTGTATAGGAATACGTGAAATATTGGAAACAATTTTAAACCTATGAAAACAAGAGTTTGGTGATATATATATATATATATATATATATATATATATATATATATAGATTTGTAAAAATTCGTAGTGCGAAATTGCTTGCTGATATATCACGAAATGTAGAGAAAAACGAATGGCCAGCAGCAATAATATCAACTCTAAAATCGATTAAACGGTGCTAAGCAGTAGATGTGGCAACCCAGCTTCTGTCGTACAAATATCCATACATATTAATTGGTACACATCACTAACGCAGTAACTTCATATATAATAACAATGATTGGAACAAACTTCGGAATATATCGACCTGCAAACGCTGGTGCAAATTCGAATGGTAGTAATCATCCCATTTCATCCGGATCTATAAATCCCACACAAGAGGTAGTATATGTGCCAATATTGTTACATATTGCTTAATACAAAATATTTAGGGATCCCAATTAAGTGACTTCATGTTGCAACTAGAAGATTATGTTCCCACAGTGCCAGATGCTGTAACAGCATTTTACCTCAATTCTGCTGGTTTCGATTCTAATGATCCTCGTATAATACGTCTCATATCTGTAGCAACACAAAAGTTCATTTCTGATGTCGCAAACGATGCCTTGCAGCATTGCAAAACACGGACAAACAATCAAAATGGTAATTCCAAATCCATTAAACAAACCAAGGATCGTAAGTACACAATGACTATGGATGATTTGGCTCCCGCTTTGGCTGACTATGGTATTACAGTTAGAAAAGCACAATACTTCCCTTAATTTAGCTAAATTTCATTTTATAAATTTTATAGTTAATTACATCAATAATATTAATTTCCAAATGCATTAAATAAAAGTATCGTTATGTGTAATGCTTAATTCGACATAAATATATGTACGTCTTAAGAGTAAGTAGTGTCTTTTTATTAAATATACACATTATTGGCACTTAATGAAACGTTTAAACGAATGCACCGTGCCACCAGCCACACGAAATGCCAAAATAGCTGTAAGAATAGTAACCGCGAAGTTAATAGACAGTGAGGCTGTGTATAATTGTTGAGTATTTAGCAAAGTGATAAGACTAACAAATAAGTGGGAACCGACGACATACACAATGTGCACAAAGTTGGTTGTATCAACAGCGTTAAAGAAAATCACGCTCCAAAAGACATGCAATAAACATACGGACAATGCTTGAGCTGCTGACACTACAAAGAAACTTTCAGATCCTCCATTTAAACCTAAAGTTCCTGGACCAGTCTGTAAGAGATGTGTACTAAGACAGAAGTACAGAAATTTTCTTAACAGTTCCTACTCACCAAATCAGCCAAAACATTAACTAATGCAAACATTGCCGAAATAATGCCAAATCCAAATCCTGACACATATGCCAGTATATGTTTATTTTCCAACAGCCTTCGATCATCAGCTACTGCTTCCAGGCCTTCTTCAAATTTTCTCAGTAGTAAATAGAGCAAGTAACGAAAATATTCTTGAAACAGTACGGAGAACACCGCTCCAAATGCTAAGATATGCCGCAAAGGTATGACGATATACCAAAATAGGGATGATGTTAACAGAGACAGTAACCAGAAGAAAGCAGCCACGACCAGTATTATAACTCGAATCGGATTTTTAGCGATTGTAAATATAAAAAGTGCAAGCGGTGGACCGAACGCTACCATGGAGCAACCAAAAAACTCTGGTAAAGTCATTGTTTTAATTCAGAAATGTGTAGTTGTTAAAAACCAGTAAGCTAAAAACAAATAAAATATAAAAAGACATATTAAAGATTTCGACGATGCCAGATCGAAGAGAAATACTTCATTGAAAGGCGTATTGGAGGAGAGATATGGAAAATAGTTCCCCGTCGAAAGCCAACATAAATTGTTGTACAAATGTACGTAGTAAGTCTGGCCACTCGAAAATCTAATTTATACATACGTTTGTAGGGAAGTTGTTTTAATTCTTAATCATCGAAAAATCCTACACAATCAAATTACCGGTTGTTAAAAAAAACTTAAAATTAAACTATTAAACTGCATTGGATTTAGATTAGAAAGGGTTAAAATGATGCAATGCGAGGAAATAAAAGATGAAGAGGGGCCATCTAACACTTTGGAACATTTCACAGAATTGGAACAAGTATTGCAAATGATTGACTCATTGCAGGGAACTGATGCATTAGGGTTTGAGAAGGATTTTGAACAATATACGGAAGTACTGAGCAGGTATGTTTCGTAGTCATCGTTTTCAGGTATTTTGTAAAAAATATTTGAATTTAGATATCAAGAACAACCCCATTTGTTAGATGTGCATTTGGAATTGCTATTAAAAAGGCTGCTGGACAAGATAAAAAATCACAATTTACCAGAGCCTCTAATGCATGCGTCCTTTAAGTATCTTTATGTTATTTGCAAAGTGAGAACATATAAGGTTTTGGTCAAGTTTTTGCCTCATGAATTAAGTGATTTAGAATTTGCTCTGGAGTTATTAGAAAAGCAAAATCCCAAAGAATTTAAACATTGGGAGACCCGGTACATGTTATTATTGTGGATGTCGATTTTGGTTTTAAATCCATTTCATTTATCTCGTTTGGATGCATATGATACTACTGACGCAACCAGGAACATTGAATTCATAAACGCAGTTGGCCAAACTAAAACCAAAATGGAGCGAATCTTTGATTTGTGCAAGCTGTACACATCCACTAATGATACATGCAGTAATATTTCGGCATATTTATGTGCAAAGTATTTTGTCAGAGCCGATATAAAAGATCTGTATATGGAACGTTTTATAGACTGGATTATATCACAACATCAAGCCGATACAGAAGAAGTTAAATTTGGGCAATTAGCAGCAATAGCCGCTATTTTGAAGCATGGGAAACGTGACGACTTATTAGCTTATGCAGACAAATTGCTACAATGGATTATTAGTTGCAAATATAAAGATGGCTCGGACTTTTTGAAATACAAATCGTATATTAAAATCATACAACGTATTGGGTTGATTTATTTAAAGCCTCGCATTGCAAATTGGCGTTACAACCGTGGTACTAGATCTTTGGCAAAAAATTTGGAACAAGAAAGCGATGTATCTCCGAAACAAGAAATTTTGGATAATAAAAAACAAATTTCTGAAGAAGTTACTTTAGACGAAGAAGTAGTAGTGCCTGATGCTATAGAAGAAGTAATAGAAGAACTTTTGCAAGGCCTTAGAAGTGGAGGTAATGATGTCCGCTGGTCTTCAGCCAAAGGCATAGGTCGCGTTACAAATCGATTGTCCAAAGAATTGGCTGATGAAGTTATAGGTTCAGTAATTGATATATTAAGTCCTTTAGAACCACATGAAGCTTGGCATGGTGCATGCTTAGCTTTAGCTGAACTGGCAAAAAGGGGTCTATTATTACCATATCGTTTAAAAGAACTGGTTCCACTTCTGTTGCAGGCTCTTTTCTACGATGAAATGAAGGGATACATGTCAGTAGGACAACACATTCGCGATTCTGCTTGTTACATGTGTTGGGCTTTTGCAAGGGCCTATAATCCCGAAGATGTTTTACCGTTCGTGCACGATATATCTTCCGGATTATTGACGGTGGCCTCGTTTGATCGTGAAATAAATTGTCGTAGGGCCGCTTCGGCTGCTTTCCAAGAAAGTGTGGGTCGTTTAGGCAATTTCCCATTTGGTATCGAAATTTCAACAACTACGGACTTCTATTCAGTTGGTATTAGACAAAATTCTTACTTAAATATCAGTGATTTTATTGCACAGTTTGAAGAATATCGGAAGCCATTAATAGATCACTTAGTCGAACGCAAAGTAAGTCATTGGGATCCTGCTATAAGAGAAATATCTGCTAAGGCTTTGAATAAATTAACACATCGTGCTCCTGAATATGTGTCAACAATTGTTCTTGGCCAACTGTTTTCAAAGACGGATTCAATTGATATCAACACTCGCCATGGTAGTGTTTTGGCCATTGGTGAGATTGTTTTAGCTCTAAGTAAATATGGAGAGAAAAGTAAAGATAGGAGCCACAACTGGCTGTCAAATTATTCTATAAGCAATATCAATGAATTGATATTGAAATTCATACAGAGAGACCTATTTCGTGGCATGAGTGGTGAAATTATGAAACAGTGTTGTACCGACTTTATACGCAACTGTAGCTTAGCTAAGGTGGAAGTCACATCTCAGTGTTTGGGTAAGCCATTTAAAGACTAAACCGCTAATACCTTCTTATTAATTTTGATTTCGATTTAGAATCATGGCAAGAGATCATTGATAAATGTTTAATAAATAAAACCGCACCAATTAGAGAATCCGCCACATCTGCCTTTGCAGAATTGTGTAAAACTTATTACAACACTCCAGAACGTAGTACATCAAATGAAGAAATTATTCGATTATATCTTAAAGGAGCTGAGAGTGATATTGAAGAGCATATACGAATGGGCTATATAAGTGCATTAGGAGTACTTCCGCTTTTCATGGTTTTGCCCCATTTTGACGCCATTCTGAATAGTCTGATTAAACATTCTTTGACGCCCTTGCAACAGGCTTTAGTGATGGGCGAGACGGTGAAGGAAAAAGAAAATCATAATACTGAAAATTGGAGTGAGGCCCGAAGGGATAGTATTAAGGCTTTAAGTAATTTGGTAAAAACTGTAGGATACGATAAGGAAAGAGAGGGTATGCCAACTACTAATTCTGTTACTGAAAGCTTATGGAACTAAATTTATTTCCAGCTTCTTTTGCAACTTCAAAACACTTCCCAAAAATAATTGACTGCTATTTAAAAGCAATGGGCGAGTATACATTAGATAACCGTGGCGATATAGGAGCTTGGGTTAGAGAAGCCGCAATGACCGGTAATTTAAATGTCGTAAAAATTTATATATTAATTACTAATCGACTAATTACTTTAAAGCAATTTATGAATTATTTTCTTCTTGCCCCGGAGATATTATACAACCTTCATATATTTATGAAATAATGTTAGATTTTATGCAACAAGCGGTTGAGAAAATTGATAGGACCAGAGGATTGGCTGGCAGGCTTTTATGCCAATTGATTCATTTAGAACCCAAACTACCGCATATACCTCATCATGACCGCCTAAGAGAAACATTTCCTTCAGATGTGAATAGTGTATTGTGGCTTTTTGCTGATCATACATTCCCTTTATTTTGTTCTCTGCTCGAACTGCCCGAATACTCAAAACGAATATTGTTGGGACTGAGTGCTAGTATTGGTCAACTAACTGAGTCATTGATAAAATATTCTTCAGCGGCATTGTTTCAGTTTTTACGCAGCCATCCTTCCGAAGAACCAAGATTATGTAATGAAATTGTTCTGAATTTCGAAGAAAATTTATTAAACGAACGTGTAACTTATCCCATGCTTAATTTTCTAGATATAATTATTGCTTCAGGTAAGTCATATATTTGTATATCGTTATATTAATATCCTTCTTTTGTTTCTTGTAGGAATCATTAACTCAGTTCTACTTGACGAATACTCCACATTTGCTGATGATATATATCGTTTATTGAATTTAGAAATTAAAGGTCACAAAAAACTTTACAAATTAGTCTCCAGTATCAATGTTTTCTGTCAACTGCTGCAGGTTCCTCGCTTATGCAAGAAAATTCTTTCAAAATTATCAATTTTTTTGGGTCTTACACATGTTCACATACGAAAGACCACTGCCACAAAGTTATATGAAGCACTAGCTTTGCACGGGGATGTTTTTGATATATCTGAGGAAAATATGGACGAAATATTAAACTTACTTTCTGAAACTGATTGGGGTTTGCCTTTAGTTGAAGTAAGACCATTGAGAAATCATCTATGTGATTTAATGGGCATTAAACCACCCATGTCGGCTGCATCAACATCTGGCACTTGTAGAAATAATTTTTAAAATTAACTTTTCAAATTTATTAACCATGAAAATCTCAAAATGCATAACTTAAATTAAATTTTCATAGAAATATTATTAGATCGATCGCAAATAAGTTCTGCCTTGAACAAAAACCTACGCATGTAGACACAATACTAATTGAAAATATGTCGTTTAATTCCTGCTCTTTATAATCAATGTCCAGTTATCCTTTTGATATCTAATGGTAAGATGTTAAAAGGTGTATTGCGCTTGACAAGATTGAATAAACTTTCATTAAACGTTCCATTCCGAAAAAATGTTTTTGCTATACATATATACGTCTTACATAAACCAAAATCGTAAAAAATATAATGTAATAAACTGACACATCATTAAAATTGAGTTTTATTTTGTTTATGCATATATGCGCGATATAAAACTTGTTAGTTAAAATGGGGGCTCAGAGTAGAACGTCTGCGCGATTGAAAAATTGTTTCTGCTCTGTTAAAACAGTTTTAGCGGAATGATTTTTTTTAAGTTCCGAGATGATTTGTTTAAGAGTATCGGCTCATTTGCTTATGCAGTTCAGAGTTGGTGCACGACTTGCAGAATAATTTGAGCTTTACATTTGGAGAGCCGGCGAACAAAACCAGAGACCAAACAAGCGCTTTCTATGCTAATCGAAATATCAATACACCTTATATCAATCGAATGCCGTAATGTAAAGTACTTTTTTACAAAATTTTTTCGAGCTTTAAAAGTGCATATATATATATATATATATATATATATATATATATATATATATATATATATATTATTTTTTTCAAAGCCAGTTTGAAACTATTTTAAAAATGTTGGCAACCCAAATAAATTATTTTAGTTTTATTTAACCACCCCCCTATAACCTTAACAAAAATAACCGTCTTTATCTACGTACTTTAGAATTTGCCTATAATTTACTACCAACGGGACTAATTTGGTTTTGATCGCCAGCTCCTCATTTAAAACCGATTAAAATATATTTATAAAACCAGTTTTTTATAATTTGAAACTTGATTTCGCAACTGTGGTTTTGCTATGTCTAATTAACATAAAAATAAAAATTACCCCACAGGAGTTCGTTAGAGGGTTCTTTCGTTTAATATTTTATTTATTGATTTGCCAAACTAGTTTTACACAAAATGTAATTATTTTTTTATTGTAATTAAGCTATTAATCATAAAACTATGTATATCTAAGATAAAATTTTCTTTCATGAACAAAAACAAGATACAGATGTATGTACGTATAATTTGAAATTATTTACTTTTAAAATATTTTTGTTGTTCGACTGAAATGATTTTGTTTTAAATGTTAGTTGGATCCAATAGATATTAAAAAAGATAGGATTTTTCAATAACCTTGAAAGTCTTATTATTGAAAACAGAACTTAAAAAATAAGTTTACTGAACAAATATTTACTACTTCTTTTTTTAACAAATTATTTTTGTTAGAGCAGAATAGTTAGGAAAGGTTTAGATAGATACATAACTAAAAAATTTACAAAAAAAAAAATACATTCAAATTATTTGATTAAAATCAATAAAAATAAATAGTTTGTTTAAAAGTCACTTTTTACGTTGCTTGTTCATTCAGTAATTCGTTTATTGTTGATTGCAGATCACAATTTCAACGGAATAAACGGGTGAAAGTTTTCAACGCCACTGTAACCGTTTTAGCTGATGTAGATCTGTTGAGAGGTAGAATGTAAATCATTGGTAGTCATCTTACACATATTTTAAATGATATTGAAAAAACGTTCATAGTTTTTATACTTACGTTAAAATGGTATCTTTAAAGTCATGTAACTGCATATCTGTGGCGGTAACATGCCCTCCACTATTTTTCTTTGGTAATGCTTGCAGAGCGGCTCTTAGAAAAGATTCCATCTCTTCTGGTGATATAACGCCCTTCAATTCGGTCAGTACCTCAGCTACATCTGGTAGCATATAAGAGTGTAAACAAAAAATTGAGGCATGAATTAGATTTACGACTAAAGCCTCTCCATTTTGAGATGCAATTTCCTTAACCAATGGCTTACACTCAACTAATTTATAGTTTGTACTGCGTCCCCATTTCAATAGATTGCAAAAAAATTTCATTACAGACGAATTTGCTTCACGATGATCTAGTGTACACGCCAATAAAGCACACTGAAATATTGGGGTTACAAGGGTGCTTTGCAAAAATGGCAGAGGACAACAGTCTATAAATCTCGAACAGAGACGGAAGAAATCGTCGACAGTATCGGGATTATTTTTTAAACCATTTTCTACTTGCAACATTTTAAATGTTGGTTCGATAAATGCCTTTAACATCGCTAAAAGTCCATTGATGCATTCTTCAACTTTTGCAAATTCGTCAACTAAAACTGAACCCAAATATAAAAAGCAACTATGACGTAGTGACGCATATAATGTAACCATTTGATTTATTAGAGGCTCGACTAACATAGAAGCTTGTTTTCGAACCATTCTAACTCCATAACGTATTAGACGGCATGTACGTTCCATCACTCGTACATCTGTTTGATATTTATCCATAAGTCGAGATATAAGAGGCCAGGCATCCGTTAATATCTGCAAAGTTGGATGTAATTCATTTTCGGGAATATCGGGGTTGGTGTGTCTTATAACAGCACATGCTCTGTCCACCCAATATGCTGGATCAGTTCGTTCTCCTTTGCAAATTGTTGTATTAGGTGCACTACTTTCTACCATGACGGCTAGAGGTTGCAATTGGAAAGAAACTATTTCGCGCATAGCTGACTCCAGTTGTTGTATTGGTAGGCGCGACAAAATAAGCGATATTCCTTTAAGTAGGCCAATAGCCAAATCATTATTTATTTCGAAGCTATCTAAACTACGTGCTATTTCCACCAGACCCGTAATGTAGTAAACCATTTTTTGACGACACGAGGAACAAATTGATGTTAGCGATATCGCAGCCGCCGCAGCCAATCCACTTTTGTGTTGCAATGAGTATAACAGAAAGTTAAGAACAGCTTCGAGACTTTCACTATGATTTTCAATCCAGTCGCATAACTCTCCCAATAACATTATAGATGTATATCGTACTGCCATATGAGTATTTTCTGGTAAATTTAAAATTGCTTCCACTACATTTGGAATAACTTCATTCTCATCACTAGGTAGAACAAACAAAAACAAATTCTTTAATATTTAGAAAATTATATATACACTTATATATTATTAAGGATGTAATATATGTTTAAGTTAATTAAAATAACTATTTGCAGGCAAAACATTTATTAAGAAGTGAAAATAATTTAAATTGAGTTGATAATAATTTTCTGAATTTAATTTAAAAGTAACTAAAAAATATCTATATATGTATAACATATATTATTATCGGCAAAAGTAGTTCGAAATACTTATACTTACGGTATTATATTTTTTGCTACATTTTGCATTATAAAGAGTGCAGATTCTGTTGATTCCCAGGTACTTCCAGGTTCTTGCAGTTTGAAAAACATTTGTTTAAAGCAGTTACCAGAACCAACTATAAATGCCACATCTTTGATTAAATCTGAAACCTTGCACCGAAAATCCTGTAATTAATAATGACATAAATACAGATATGAAAAATGCTAAAGCGAATGTCTTACATTAAAGCTATCGTTGTCATCGATTAAACCCTCATGATCTGGTTCCATTTGTGCCAAACGATATAAGGCACCTATGAGCCGTTCTATGTGAGGCTTAAAGTGACCAGTCAGTGTGTCATTATTTCGCTGAAAAAGTTCTTCGCTTAGACGGCACCATAGATTAAAAGTAATTTCAGCTACTTCGTAATCATAATGACCCACACATGTCAAAACTAAATCCAGGCCCTTTATTGAGTAATGAGGTATTTCTTCGTTAGCAAACATTTGATAAAAAAATGCTTCGCATAGTACTGTGAAAATGCGACAATAGTTCATAATTTTATCAATATCTTCTAAGCCAACTGATGTGTGGTAGGCAGTTTCCAACATACGAACTGCGTTGAAAATCTGTAACATAACATTATGATCCAAGTTATCCCTTGCAGCATTTGATTCTATACAACTTAGAAGTGAACATAGACATTCAGTGCAGGCATCATGCAATTTTCTTGAACAATTTTCCTGATTCAATAAATGAAAAACTTGTTGAACAATCGGATTTTGGGCTGATTGATGTAAATTAATAGCGTGTATGGCCATCCAGGAAGAGTAACAACGCAAAGTAGAGATTGTAATTTTTTCTTGAGCAGGTTCCCCATGCTGCATGCACATACAAAGAAATTCCATTACTTTTGGAGCAGCAGCATTTAATTGCTTGTGAATTTCTTCTCGTCGGTTTGCGCCCAGTCGTAAATATCTAGAATCAATTTCCTCCGGTATTAAAGTCAAAATTACCAAAAGAGGCCAAACAGATTGAGGTTGTGGTGAAAGCATTTCGAGCAAATCTATTACCGGCTGCTTCCAAGAAGACATTAACAAAGCCAAATCGGCTACTGCCAAACAAAGCTGAGTCACAATTACGGTATCAGTTTCATGAGAAATTTGACCAACATGGACTATAAGGGAATCTCTTAAAGATTCATGAGAATTAATGGGTAATTCATTAAAAGAATTTTGTATTTTATTGCGCATAGTTTGGGCCGCAAAATAACACGAATGCAAATCTCGTTTTTGTTGAAGTAATTCATCGGCAATCGTCCATGAATAAATCTAAAATATCATTTTGCATGCGTTAATTATAATTATTTCCTCCGAAAGGTGTAACTTACCGATTTCTGAAATTCCTCTAGCCATTTGTTGGCCTTTTCTTTTTCCTTTGGATTTGTATTGTGGAATAGTGTGCATATCCCCTGATATACAAAATCTGCGGTGGGTGCACTGTCCATCATGTTTATAAATGTAAAATATAGTAAATTATTTGTATTGGGTAAGTTATATACATAAATTTTAATCTTTTTTGCACCAAAATATAAATTTGTAATTTTTCCACTCTTTGTAACTTGTCGCTGTTGCAGATTTTCTCTTCTTGCAAGTTGTCAAAAAAGTTGTGTAAAACAATGCAACCATGAGAACTGAAAAATCAACTCTAGTGTTACACCATTTATGTTTGCAATTACCGTTACATTTGAAAAATATCTAACTCAGAATTATTAATTAGAAAAGAATACATAATTGTCACAATAAAAACTGCAATCGTCAGTCGCCTGTAAAATCATTATTATTTATACCATAGTTAAGATACATTAAGCTGAGAGTACAAAACGAAACATATAAAACTACAAGCAAATTGCTGGAGGATTTTTCTATACATTGAAATGCTCTTTGGTGCTCTCCAAATCACAACCCTTTTGTATATTTCAGCGTGATTTTAAATTACAAAAACCACAAGTCTTTTCATCATTTTATTTTAATATTTCGCAAGAAAAAAGATAGATAGATCTGCTATCCGCAGTTGAGAGATGAACGAATTGAAAAACAGAATGCACCAAGGAAGGCATTTTTATAAAATAAAATAACCAATTGCAAAAAAAAGTAATAAATTTACTAATTTCTTGAAGTAATATTTTACAACGTTCACCGCACAAAAATCGACAAGATAGCAAAGCGATTTGTGACATTTGCTGGCGTAGCTGAACGTTTTGAAATCACAAAATTGTGTACACAAAACACCTTTCTTGTGATTCTAAACCCTTTATAAAACTTGATTTTCTGTTAATCTCGATACTGTTTGACTTACAAATTTTTTATATTTTGTGCCGTATCACCTCTTAAGCCCGAATTGAATGATATTTATGGAGAAGCCAAAAACAAATATTGTCTTTAATTTTGTATACAATTTGTCTTTGACAACGGAAAACCTGTCAGATATTTGAAACATGCTGCCTTGAGCCCCAAAATAAACTTTATTTTCATTTATATATTTAAGTACTACATGTACGTTTAACTTTTAAAATATACAAATGTTCCCCGGGTATACGTCGTTCCATAAGTTGTTTAGTTACAAATCCCATTTGAGACAAAATATCTATTACTTCCATTGGTTTATTTTCACGTAATAAGAGTAAATAAAATACACCTTGAGGTGATAAAACTTGGGGTAATTTTTTAATTAAGCCATCAATTACTCGTCTGCCGCATAAGCCGCCAGCCCATGAGTGTTTTAGATTATTTTCTGTATAATTACCATATTGTGCTTGCTTTAATTCCTCATCGCTTGTCACTACATATGGAGGATTGAATATTAATAAATCAATTTTCTGGTGTTTTAGCGCATCTGCCAGATTTCCCTGTATTGAATCAACTTGTGTACCATTTCGATTAGCAGTTCGCTTAGTAGCTTGGCTCGCATAGGGATTGACGTCGCAAGCTAAGCATAACGTATTACTGGCGAAACGTTTTGATAAAGCTGTAATAATTACTCCACTACCGGGTCCGATTTCTAAACAAACTGTTGGTTTTAACGTATATTCTATAAAATGTAAATCAGCTTCAAGTGCATCCAAAAGAAAAAATGAATCTTCTGCTGGCTCGTAAACGCGGTCATAGTCCTGGGCAGATAAGTGATCGATATGTGGAGTGTCCATTCTTGTTAAATATTTGTACTTATTGCTGAATCTAATAGCGCTTGTCTTCTTTTCTGTTCCTTTTCAACAAGTCGATGTAACCCGATTAAACGTTCTTGGCTGTTAGTTAGTATATTGGCTATTATTGTTACCTTGTGTTTTACGTTAATCAATTCTTTTACTTTGTCGGAGAACTCAGGTATGTTGTGCTGTGCTGCTTCAATGTCTCTTAATTGCAAAGATAATACATCCAGTTGGCTCTTCAATTCTATCTGAGACTGACGTGTGGCTTGTATACGCTCATCTAACTTTTCTACAACGGGTTTAAATATATTTAAGATACCTTCTGCCAATATATCTCTGCTCTGATTGTTACAAAAATTTTCTGTATTTTCATCTAAGGATGTCACGGTGCTGTCGGAATCTTTGTCCATTCTTTAGATAGATGTTCCAAATTGTTGGTTTTCTTGAATCATATGTTGCGTGTAATAATAAAACATGTGTATTTCTTTTTTCGAAAATGTCGATGTGTTTAATACGCATAGCAGTACTTACAACACCTTTTCCTTGCAGCTGTTGAAAGCTGCTGGCTTTATACACAAATTGAATTTTATAGGATTTGTTTAAAACTTAATTGCCAAGCTCTTTTTATTAGTCATATTTGTAATCAATTATGAGCTGGGCCGCGAATTTCTATTTCCTGACATTTATTTTTCTATTAGTAAACAAAAGTTATTTCTTGATTTTTATTTATTTCTCGAAAATACATAACTTGCACAAATAACTGCATGTATACATATCATATATAGAAATGCCCACATGTACCCTGTCGGGATTTGAGCTAACTAAAAGCTAGTTCATGGTTTTGGCCCAATTATAATTAGGGGGTAAATGTTTCAATTAATATTTTACATTTGGGGTATTCACACTGTGTGCTATTTGGTCATATTGTTACATAGTCATAATATATAACTAAATATGTATATACAAGTGAAACATTTTTCTCATCTAACTTACATAGCTAGCAGCCATTGAACGTTTTTCCGTTTGCCGCCGCAGAAGAAATGTCTTCAGCTCATATCAAATGTGTTATTATCAGCTGATCGATGTTTGAATTAGCGTACTAAGTTATGACGGGTTATTCACACTATTCATATATTTTATGCTATTATTTTATGACTGCAATGTGAATTCCCCAATTGCTTATTAATATATCTATAAAATTTCTACGTTCTTTGCGGCATCTATTGTATGAATGTATCACAGTCGATGGTATATGTGCATCTATACATAGGAAAATTTAATTTAACGAAAAGTTAGCAAAGCAAATTATGGGTGTACACATTTGATTGCATGTATTCGCAAATTCGCTTGCGCTAGCCTACGCACATTGTAGTTGGGAATTTAGGATGGTGGATTATAAATAAACGTAGTCCTCAATTATATTTCGAAACATATGTACCATCCCACTGTCTCTGCTTACTTCAGTTGTTGTATGTATTATCAGAAAAGATTATGAAATGAAATAGTAGGTACCCTGAAAAACCTGCATAACCAATATGCCAATCCATTCAGGTTTTTACTTATAAAAAATACATACGCCCACTTGTATTCCATAACAATCATATCGTCTTATACCTGTCTCTTTCTGTCGTTTAAGACGTTATGCTGTAGCGAAGTGCTACTTGAGAAACAGTCGGATAAAATAAATTGTTATTTATCTAATGCATATAATTAATATATTACAAACATTCATTATTACGATTTTCATTATATTCATCAACTCTTAACATTTAAAGAAAACACATATTAAAGTAATTAAATTAAAAAGACATGTTTATTACAATGATAATTGAATTGTTTCTTGTTTTCGTTGTTTTTTAAAAAATTGCGGCCTCAA
Source organism: Linnaemya vulpina (assembly GCA_963675445.1). Lineage (NCBI taxonomy): Eukaryota > Metazoa > Arthropoda > Insecta > Diptera > Tachinidae > Linnaemya > Linnaemya vulpina. The sequence continues at coordinate 117,217,865 of OY776276.1, read as the reverse complement.
AGTTACCTCTGAAAATTTGCACTTTAAAGGAAATAATTAATTTCTTATACATCTTTTCATTTCAATCTACGTCCATTTTTGTTTCACATAATTTTTTCAAATAATAAACCAACTTATATTAGTTGATTTGCCTTCAACGACATCTTGAAAATGAACTTTCACTTGACTGTGTAAGCTTTCATGCAACTTGCATAACATTCGGCTATTTTATCACCATTTTCGATGATATGTATATTCAACTTGCAAGTAATTACTTGCATGTGTAAAGGCAGGGTCAAATGCAGTAGCAATTTTTGGGAATGCAATAACTGGTAGTATTCAGTAATTCTAAACGGTTAAATAGGCATTAGCACGGATCAAAACATATTGAAATGCAACAACGAGGACTTGCTGTACACAAGAACTTAGCATTATTATAACCAAACAATGGTTGAGAAAAAATTGTCACATGGTGTACATATATATGTATAATTTCGTCACGATTGCAACTACTACAGTTGTAGCTGGAATTAAGTGCTACATAGACATACATATGATTACAAGCTTTTGTGCTTTAAACAACCTTTTTGGTATAAGCGTGTGAGCGATAAGGTGGTCGATTTTGATTCATTTATTAATTATTTGCCTTAGCAGGTTTATTCCAAATTGTTAGTGTTTATAACTGACTCGTCACCTTTGATTGTGCTAGTTAAAAGAATTGCATGCATACATAAACATACAAGTTGATGAGCTTAACCAAAAAGAAAATGCAGCCTTATCACTTTTTTAATTTCAACGTGAAAAGAAGGAAAATGCATAGTATTAAAATTAAATTTTTAATTTTCAGTTCTCTACGAACCTACACGCTTGTTTATTGGTTTGCGCACGTTAGAATCGCGTAGAAATATTCAATCAAAGCCATTGGTTTACAATATTATTAACGGTTTTATCGATTGCCCTGAATTGTTTTATACGTTCTTCAGAGAACAACGAAATAGAGTACAAGAAAATTTCATATACACCCTCAATACATTGAAGACATTGCCTTTCTTTCGTTGTGTACACCTTCGGCCTGTACTTGTGTACATCTCGTGTAAATGCCCTGATGGGATTTCGTGAGCTAACTCATAATCAACCATAAGTTACCTTATGGTTAGCTCAAATTCCAATAGGGTGCTTTTGCAAACAAACACACGAATGGTTGAGGGTAGATAAATTTTCGCATTTTCTATTGTATGTTTATTATACAACGCTGAAATTATTTATGTGTAAACGCTTAATTTTTCTTATCACTTTAATATTTACAATGAACAATTTAAATAAATTCGCGTTAGTTTAATATCGATCGACTTTATACACAGATCGATCACACTGTATACATACATATTAATATTTTTTATTTTTTAAAAGACTAATTCAACATAAAAGCCATGAATAAATAAAAAAAAAAAACTTTAATTAAATGATGTTTTATGTTTTATTTAAATACTTCTTGCTTGTATTATTGTTTGTATGTTTTCTTTTTATAGCTACATATACATATATAACGTCTAATGCTTAATTAATGGTTTTGTGTTTACTTTTTGTATTTTTCTTTAATTTTTGTGTTTCAATTATATATACTTTTTAAATAACATATATAAAAAAGACGACTTATAGATATAGAGCGGAAAAACAGAAAATGTATGTTGTGAAATCAAAACTTTCCATTCTTAAAAAAAAAATTAAAATGACGTATAGAATTACACGTTAGTACAATTAAAATAAAAGAAATAAAAAATATTTCTTAAGATAAAATTTTAAGTTACAATTTTGACTTTATGTATGTTTATTTTTTTATTTTCAATTAATTATTAATTTAAGAGGTTTTGACTACTACATTATTATTACGCCTGGTCGTCGGAAACTGAACCATCGTCGTTATCATCATCATCATCTAGAATAATTATAAATAGAAAGTAAATAATAATCTAAATAGCACTATTTTGGAAAACTAAAACTTACCTTCACATTCTATTTCATCTTCATCACCGTAGGGGATATCATATTCGTCGCTTTCAATATCACTATCGACCTCTTCTTCAATAGTTTCTTCTTCATCGATAACTTCTTCATCAACATCGTGGGATTTTTCTTTCTTGGCTTTCTTTGATTCCGAATTTTTAGACTGAAATAAAGTGAGCAGTAAGTTACACAGATCAATAAATTAAACATTATATTTATGTAAAATTAAAAGAAAAAAAATTGCGATACTAGTTACCTACATATGTACATATGTTTATCAGGTAAGTTTCTAAGTACACACATTCATATAAATAAAACTAAGGGAAGCGAATATCATTTGCTCGCGCCATTATTCCAAATTAATGTAGGTTCCTATATACGGATACACAATAATAACGTAGTGTTTATATTTTTACAGAAGTTTAACAAGGTCAAATTCGTAGATATTCTAGCCTTACGTGTATATAAGCACATATTTATATATACGTACTGATATACATACCTACACGAGAATGTTTGTACCTATAAAATTAAAAAAAAAGTTACATGTATACATACATATGTATTTCCATGAATAAGTTAGGCATTTCATTTACAATCTCTTTTAGGCCCGACCTAGCATAGATACCGTCTTCCGTGTAAAAACAAATTTTAACATGGCTGCATCCATATATGTATGAATATGTACATATGTGTGCGTGAAATATGACGTTGCAAACGACATTCTGATTTACATATGTTAAAATAGGGTATGTATATATGTATTTAGTGTCTTAATTTGCTACAAGTAGGTAGTTTTATTCGAAGAAAGCTAAAATGTACAGGACTTCAACATCAACGTAAATATAGCTTTTGTTGATGTTACCCATAATATATGTAAGCCTACTTTAAGGGATGGGCCCGACCCCTTGCAAATGAGTTTTCTCCTCAAATGTGTACATAGTACATACATATGTATGAAAACTGTACCTGCCCTCGTTTTTTAATACCCACGTACTAATGAATAAACGATGTTCTTGATATTTTTCCTGATCATGAGTTTTTAGGGGTGATTTGAATTTACATTTTTTCATATGTAGGTACATATAGCACATAGTTCTTATTTGTGTACATATGTACATACATATTTATGTAAGCATGTGGGTATACATATGTATTGATTTCTGAACTTTAAATTTGCAAAAACTGAGATGTCAATAGGTGTATATGTGTGTGTGTGTGTCCATAAATCCATAAACACGCTCATGGCGACGTAAATCCATATGTAAGTAAATATGTATGTTTATGTATGCATGTAAGCATGAACAAGAACAAATTGTGCGATTATTTTTAGTATATAGGCCGCCGTTGTACAATCACCGGTTATAACATACATACACACACATTAACACATGCAGCTTGCGACAACTCAGTACATTAAGTGTTGCTGACTTATTTATTAATCATCTACATATTTATATACTGGTATGTGGATCCACGTATACTTACATACATAGTATTTATGTATATAGGTTATTTATTCGTGATTTTATTTTGTAGGAACACAAGTTTTTGTTTATTTCCTATTATTCCTTTACATGGCTTTTTGTTAGTATATACATATATATAATAGTATACTATAGTTTAACGAACGCTAAATGAAGCAAGGTGAGAAGAGCAGATTGAGAGTAAAATATAATGACAAATAGTTTGTTAAAAAGGGACAAGTATATTATGCACACATATATAAATTTGTTTTGTTTTCGCTCCTTTTATCTCGTTTGTGAGTATATAATTCCGTCAAAGCACAAGTGTTTCCCTCTTGTAGATACAAGATACATATATAGAAGAATATTGTATGTGATGCGTGTAGATATGTATATACATACGAATTCTGTTTTTGGATCTTTATTATAAGTTTCACATTTTTCTTTAGTTTTGTTTTGAACCTAATTGTATGTAAAATAAACAAACAAGTGAATAAAAAACACTGGAAAAAGAAGTGAGCGTCATCAGCTACTAGAGTAGGTATGTATGCATGCTTTTATTTACATGTATACTACATACATCTGTATGCATGTCATTTTATTTATAAAAAATAATACATGCCTAGGTAGGTATTTCTATCTGAGACTGTACATGTGGTCTTGTTATGCTAGTCTTTTACTAACAGGAAAACTTAAAAGTGGAAAAATTTGCCTCCATATAAAAAGATATTTATTTGTAATCTTAGGTGCCTACCTGTGATGTTTTACATCGGCTTGTATTATTAATGATTGTTGCATTAATAAACTAAATTCAGATATGTAAACAAAAAAGGTACGAATCTTTTAGCAACTATTTTTACATAAATATTGGATTTAGCTCTATACTATGTACCATGTACACAAAATAAAGCTACTATGTACTATATTTTAGAACCGGCCGGCAAAGTCGTTTATTTTTAAGTTTATTCGATATAGATTTATTTTGGATTCATACATAGGATGCATATGCATTGAAATAGTACAGACAAACATATTGTTGTAGGCAACTAATGAATGAATCAGAACTTCTTGCAATCAACCTAATAAGCGGAAATCATGTAATGATTTATGTACATTTACTTATTACCTTATTTTAAACATTTTAACTTCGTTTTCGTATGCAGGTACCTACTAACAACTACTTAGGTACAGCTTTTAGATATAATAAATGGAAAATTATGTCAAATATTCCTTACCTATAACTATGCTTATACAGGAATTGAATAATCAAAGGAGGACGATAACAATGATAATATATAATTACATACCTACATAAGCACATATTTATTTAGGTTTAGGCATTCAATAATTAAACCCACAGCCTTCCACACAAAGTGAATAAATAATATGTAATACCTACTATATATATAAAAGTACATACATATGCATGTATCTACTCGTTAAATGAATGGTTTGATATTTGTTTGTATACAGGAGTATGTCTTAACATGAAACATACTTGTGTGAAAAAGTATTTCATTTCAAAATGCGCGCGCTTATGGCACACGTTACTTTCGACTCCCTAATAACTTTGACAATGATATTAATGCCCACTACTTTCCTTCTTTATATTCATACGTATACATACATACTAGCTAGAGCACCCCAAATTCTAGAACGTTATCAGCAAAGTAATTAAAACATTTATTGATTGGTTTTTTATATCTTTTTGCGTTTTTGGTTTTAAACTATTATTTTTTACATCATTACAACTTATCCTGGGGTACTGTACCCACATACATATATTTCGTTCAAGTCATTTATTTTATTCTATGTAAAAAGGGTACTTACTTCAGACGGCCGTTTTGTTGCCTTGACTTGTTCTTTAGCGGGTGCGGTATCACTTTCATGTACCTCGTCCTTTGACGCTGTGCCATTGTCGGCGGCCACTGGTTTGCTATCCTCTACAACAGCTTTTTGTGATTTTAAATCGTCCTTAACACCATCGGCGGCAATTTTCACAGCAGCGACATCTCCGTTATTTTGTTGTTCTGTAGCGGCAGACATTTTTGTATATATATATATATTTGTGAAGGTTTTTTATTAGAGCGAAATTATATTAAGCAAACAAGCTTTTTTTTTGCTGTATTATACAACTTTGGATGTTATATTGCGAAGAGTATATTTCTTTAAAATCTCACTTAATTTGTGTAAAATTTTATAACTACAATTTGCTCAAAAATAATTTATTTATTTCTTTGAATTTCACTACACAGTTTAGAACCGTATTCCACGAGCAACACAGACACACTGTTTAACTTCTACGATAGCGGTGTGTATTTAAGTTTTAAAATACTTTTTTCTTCTATTATGGTTGTGTGTGAACATTAACTAGTATCTGTGAGTATCTGTATCTTGACTCTCTACCCCTCTCTGTTGTTCAAACAGCGTTTGTCTAGCAATTAGTTACTTGGACATTAAATTATAAGACTACAGTACACAACACAATCTACTACAGTAGTCAAATAGAATGAAGTAGCAGCCAGCCGTTCGTGCACAATGTGAGCGTCTAAATGTGTACGTACTTAATGTTTTGAAATCCGTCGAATGTGTAAATGTACGAACGAGTATTTGATTATTGTAACGTCGTTGTTGTTGTGCTCATATAAAAACAATCTTTTCTGTTTAGATGAATGAATGAACGAGCAGAACGTTCGCTCGTCGCTTGTCTTTAGGTATTAAAACAGTCTAGTAAGAAATGACTAAATTGTGTATTTTCAACCACCACCGCGATGTGTACCCGTTGGATGTCCGTACTCAACTGAAGGCGTCTTTTTCGTTGCAAACTTAATGTTGTTGATAGAACTTATACAAATGTTCAAAGTCTTTGAGGTTGTAAGGTTTTGGAGCAATTATTGGGTCTTACATTGATCTATTTATTCTGAAATGGGTTGCAGATATTGGACAAAAACTAGATCTATCCAGGCAATATAGTTTAAGGGTAATTATAATAAATGTAACATGGCAATTGGCCAATCAAGTGGGTTTCTTGAATAATCCCATACAAAAAATGCTTGGGTTTCATGAGTACAGCTGACTCAAAGAGCTGATGTCTAATGTTTGGCGGCAAATTTGAAAATTTTATATTGGCGTGAAACAACTCAGTATTAAGTAAAATAGGTGGTTGGTTAGTTAGCATGTTAACTCGGCTGGTGGGTCAATCCGGCAGACGAATTGACGGACTACAAACGCTGTGCGTGTGTCATACATTCATATGTACGTACATATGTTTGTGTATATGTATATTTGGTTGTTTTAATATGTTTGTGTTAATGTGATGTTTTAATAAGTAAACGTTTGATATTGGCTGTAAATTGTATGCATATGAATATATGCATGTACATTTGTATGTGCCAGTATATTATTTGTTTACAAAAATTAGTACAATTTTATAGACAATTCGGATTGGCAAGAACGCTAGCAGTCTACCACGTTAGATAAAAGCACGCACAGAAAGATTAAAATGTGGTCCTGTAGGTCTTTCAATAAGATAGGTATTTATTCTAATTATGTACATGTGAACAAACGTTTATACATACTTATGGAATTATGTTGCCGAATTATTTTCCATACACACTTCTTATATATATGTAAATAAGTATATAGGTACCTAACACATATTAAACAATTACTTAACTTACTACATAGTACATGTGTATGTATGTACATACATACATATATGTATGTACCCATGCATTTGAAATGGAACCGTATATTAATAACTATGTACATACATACATAGATACATATCGTCGCCTAAAATCCAAAAATCTATATATAGAATAATAACTAAATGGAATAAATATTACCATGTTGTGATCTGAGGGTCTCTCATATTCCTGATTTACCCATCCGGCTAGTACTGGAATACTACCGATAGCTCCATAATATCGGTAGCAAAATCAAAATATTTTTCTTTATCATTCAGCAGTTACATTTCTCTGGGAAAATGTGTGAAATGTATAACCGCATCTTAGCCATATCATTTATGTTTTGTTCAAAATTGTATCAATAATATGTTTGTTTAACCGATATTGTTGTTATCAACATTTACATACTTACCCCCTATATTCTACATATTGTTGTGTTTCTGAAGCTACGCGCAGAAAATAGTAAAAGATTTTTGTCTTTTATAAAATTTCTATCAAATGAGCTAGCATGTTTGCACTCCAAGTCGAAAAGAAAGTTTTTGATAGGGCTTCATTTCTTTATAGTTTCAGATATTAAAACTAATTTTAGTTATTATAATATATAAATTTTTAACTGACGCCAGCCTAATTTTTCAAAAACAATACAGTAAGTTTACGTGCTTACGTATCTACATACACAGCTCTTATAAAAAATATACATACATACTTACATTACATAATTTCAACAAAGTAATTAAAATAAGGAATTATTATACCATGATAAAAAAGTTGTTCAAGTTCAAATGTTCAGTCGATGGTAATATCGATATTGAAAAGTTAGCAATCGATAGTATGTAAAGCGTATATTTTCTTATACCTAGTAGATATCTACTTACATAGGTTTGAAGTTAGAAATAATCAGAATATGGTAACTCTTATATGTATATGAAACCTTACGGAATTTGAGCTATTAATAGGTATATCACATGAATGAAATGCCATTTTGAATATTATTTAAAAATTAATAGCTATTCGAATTGATTTTCAATAATATATCGCAAGGTGTTAGCCTAATAAAAATTATTAAGCCGTCTAAAAAAATTTAATAAAATATGGAGCAGTCTGAATAGTGCAATTGCCATTGGGGTGCTATTAATTTTTCCCCTTTAAGTATTGTTAAAATAGCACGAATGTATCAATTTCGGCATTCCTGGCTGTGATGACGGCACTTTATATTATCGCTTTACATTCACCTGTATCTCTATAATTGTAAGAGTTATGCTTTTTCTATATGATACCAACGATATGCACATTCATGCATCAATATGTGAGTACATTTGTTTTTTTTAAGAATCGTTACAATGTTTAAATATACATACATACATATGTGCATGTGCTCCAATCAAATAAGTCCAGGTTCAAAGAGGAAGTCTTTCCTGCTCATCTTTTGTGTTTGTGTTGAAGAGGGGAAAGGAGAAGGAATTGGTACGGAACCAGTGTTGCCATATCCTTTTTGAAAAAAAAACTTACAATTGGAGAAAAAATCAGATTTTTATAAGCAAAAACTTTTACCCCAAAAAAATTTATCCGAAAAATTATAATACATATGCATATGTACATATATATGTATGTAATCAATTTCATTTAATATTTTCATTGAAGTTTTAAAACGTAACAATAAATAAGTTAGATTCCGAATGAAATTGTATAGCATTTACACCTTCTGTATGTACATATGTAATCAATTTCATTTAATTTTTATATTGAAGTTCTAAAACATAGCAATAAAAAGCATATTATTCATATTCATATTAAAATATGCATCTTTAAATCTGATACACCCATTGCTTTTATTTCAGAGTTACAAAGCTTACAAAAATCAACCATTATCATTTCTCCTGATCCAATCCTTGAACAATGGGTGATCTTCCCGTGATTTATTATAATTTGATAGTTTTTTTGGTGTATTATCATTTTCTTTACAACAGTTTTGAAAATCAGTTTTGCTAAAATCAGTTAAAACTGAACATTTGGCAACGCTGTACGGAACAGCGTTGAGGAAGTTCGTTTGGTGGTTTTTTGTCTACTTCACAATGAAGAAAAATTTTAAAAGAAACAGCCTTTATGCTATAAAGTATATGTTATGTTAATGCTTTCCAAATATAAGCAACACCCATGTAAAAAATAATACATACACCCACATATGTATGTACATTCATACATATTTTTAATTTAATAAAACGAAAATTTGTTGGAAAAATCTGAGTGAGCATTTAGGCACTTCCCAAAGAAATGGAAAAGAATTTCCTCGTGTGAACCTGGACTAATAAAAACGTATATATATATACAGTATCGGACAAAACCTAAGCACCCCCTCAGTATAACAACTTTTATTCGATATATATATATATATATATATATATATATATATATACTATATATACATATGTACATATATACATCAGTGATACCCAACCTTTTATTTGGTTATCGCGCGCGATAGGAAGAGAAATTCTGCTAGCGCAGCCCATTCTCTTGTTAAAACATGTATACTAGGATACAGCTGTAAACAACAAATTGTTTCTCCCGCGCTCTTTGAGTTTCTTCAGTGATGCTCAAAACTGAAAAGTGTCTTATTAGTGAGAAACTGAGAGTAATTTATAAGTACAGTAAAGCGCAAAAGTAAATGAAAAGCAAGAATAATAGAAAACAGATTACGACATCACGCACACAAAATTTTATTCTTCTGGGCAGGTAGGTGAAGTAAGAATAGTGGGAAGGTCACAAATATTTTTTACAGTTTTAAGTTTTCCGGCAAAAAAATTCCTACAATTTATTTCTCCGGGAATCAAGAATATTCAAAATCGTTTTATTGTAGGTGCATTCAAAACTAATGTTTCAAACATCAAAGGTAACAAGACTACAATGACAAAAACGTCCTATATTGCTATTTATAACAGGTAGTTTATAAAATTGTTTATCATTTTCATTGTAATATTGTATATGGCTATGAATAATATCATAATGCCATCTGATAACCGAATATCAGTGTCTTTTAAATTACTTATAACACAAAGGGCATTGAGGATTACCAAATACATAATATATATGTATATCACGAAAAATATAGCGTCAAATTAAAATCGTAATACAATTTTGTACAACTGCTGTGTGTATTTGAATTATCTATCAGCTGTTATATACATATATATATATATATATATATATATATATATATATGTATACATATATGTATATATATATATATATATATATATATATATATATATACATACATACATATATATATATATATATATATATATATATATATATATATTCATATAATTAGGTGTGAACCGCACGAATATCCAGCAATTATTGATAGAAGAGATTGCTGAGCAATAATATTTTAACACAAACTGTGAAATTCAGTTATTTAACTCTATTCCGAAGTGATTTATTACGGTTGGTCAGATGTATTTAAGATTTTTGTGTGAATGGCTCGCTCGATTCTTTGGGGTAGTGAATTTCGGTTTACACAATTTTCTTTTGATGCTTTGCATAATTGTTATTTTCAAAAATAGATGACGAGTAGTATAAACATATTACTACAAAATCATATAGCCACATATATATTAGATCTAGATGTTGGGTGGCTGTCAGTGAAACAACTTTTCCCCATTGTGAATTAATCATCTCTGTTTTAATAATAAATGACAATGTGTTTAGTGAGCACTTTTTGGAAGTTAAGGCGAATGTGACATTTGGTGTTGACGTTTCGCCACATCCGTTATTGCTTCTTTCTTTCTTTTCGTTTCTTTCTTTGACAACTGAAATTCGTCAGGATGGTACGTGCTGAAAGATATTTTAATGAAATTTATCTAAAATAATCACAAAACATCACCTAGAATTTCATAAAAAGCAAGTTTACTGCTTAATAGAATAGTAAAGACTTAAGAATTAAAGCAATTATTTTGAAAAGTTCAATATGTAAATTTAAAGAATCGCGATATTCTAAAATCTACTGAATGGGGATGTGAATTATTGTTTTGTGATATTATTAAAGTAACGAATTAAGGTTGTTATTGAATAATTTTTTATTTGAAGGTAAACGTACCTAAACAACGTCGTACCTTCTGTAAGAAGTGCAAGTGCCATAAGTTGCACAAAGTGACTCAATACAAGAAATCCAAAGAGCGTAAAGGTGCCCAAGGAAGACGTCGTTATGATAGAAAACAACAGGGTTTTGGTGGTCAAACTAAGCCTATCTTCAGAAAGAAGGTAAGAAAAAAAAACAAATTTCAATATTGCAAGCATACTTGTAGAACCATATTGCTGTTGTTCATTATTGAATATAAGCTATATGGTGGGATAAACATATGCAAAAAAAAAAAACTATCAAACGTTGTGGTCTGTATAGAAGTTTTTGATTCAACTTCAGAAGCTGTGCTAAAACCCAAAGATTTGAACAGTAATATTACATATGGATATATAGTATGTGAAAAATAACCCATATATATTATTTTGTTTTATTTTAGGCTAAAACAACAAAAAAGATTGTATTGCGTATGGAATGCACAGAATGCAAATACCGCAAGCAATCTCCTTTGAAGCGTTGCAAACATTTCGAATTGGGTGGCGACAAAAAACGTAAGGGTCAAATGATCCAGTTCTAAAGGAATTTTATTGTTTTAAATCGCTCTCAATTAGAAGATTCAAATAAATAATATTACTACCATCTACTTTTTATTGTCAATGTTTTTATTTATAAACAGAGTACTCACAGAAATAGCAACCATTGCAATAAAGTACTTTATGTACAGAAAAAACAATTACAATACTCCAAGTATTGTTTTTTTTCCAAATTATATGCATGTCTTATTAAACGTAAGTGAAGATGTTTTTTAAAAAAAATGCTTTATTGTGTAAGTCACTTAAGCCTCCAGCGATGATAAATTTATGTGGAAAACATTTAGAGTAAAAATTAGGTTTTCGGTTCGGAATCGTGGTGTGGATTTGAATAGAAGTTTCAGTAATTACACGGAAACCTATGTTATAGCTGGTAAACTATTCTTGAAATTTTTTGGATGAAATATTTCATATAAATTATTTTAATATAAAAATTGGCTCTAATTCGATCTGCGTAGTAGAACTTAAGTTATCAAAATAAAGCGGTATGAAAAGATGCGAAAATTACGAGGAAGGCATGTTGGTTTCAAAAATAAAGATATTTTATCGAGAATATTTATTTGGTGAATTCGAAGCAGTGTTTATATTAGATATCTGGAAACGTTAATACCAAATAATACAGACTTAGTACACAATGATTTAGAGAAATACAGATTTCCATTGTTACTTTTATTGAACATTTAATTGAATTATGCTACATGGAAGTTATTCCTTTAGACCTTTTAGGATTTGTTTTCGTAACCACTTAAAAATCTGTCATCATATCAACTTCTTTTATTTGAATTTTTACTATCGTCGATGGAGATCATTATATTGGGATTACTGAAATTTACTTATATTTTTTAGTTATTCGTAATATTTTTGTTTACTTACTCTAGCACGTTTGGATCTAAACCTTCAGCCTGCATTTTAATTTTGATTGCCTGACATGGCACACCAACTTGCAACATTTTAAAGAACTTTTTATAAATATTGTGCTCTGAAATTTTACTGCCCTGGAACCCGTCTCCTACTTCTTTTTCTGTGGAATCTTTTTCGTCGTTTTGGTTAAGTGGTTCATTGGTGGTTTCCTGCACTTTTGTTGCTGTTTGTACAGAATCGCTTCCCGCATCTGGTATCGAAGCCAGCTTTTGGGATATTTAAAGTAAATTTCAGTTGTACTACATGGGCACTTTTTACAATACCTTAGATTCTATAATTAGTAAGGCCGCTTCAACTTTTTGCAATTTGCGCTCTAATTCGATAAATTTTGTTTCGCATTGCACCGCAAAATCATTGAGAAATTCGCAGGAACTTATAAGAAAGTGATTTACAAATGCTAGTATGCGTTTATGATGAAGTGGTGGTATCTAATTGAAAAAAAAAAACTACATTTCCAATAAGTTAGTATATTTCCTTTACCTGTGTCTTATCCACATTTGGTGTTAAAATGTCTGCAGCGTCCATTGCTTTAAAGTTTAAACACAAAAACAAATTTTGGCAAAAAAAAAAAACGATCAGCTGCTATACAATTGTATGAATGTATGTGTGTTAATTCCTGATGCACATACATATGTTGCAATTCGCTTTGCAAACATGAAAGTATAATGCCGATTAACATTAGGTGGCCTCAACTGATCAGATGACCACGTATTCGCTTCTTTTTCTACGTTCAAGGTTAGTTTAACAAATGTATATATGTACATAAAAATAACTCAAAGATGAAGGAAAATATCGAACTTCACCTGGAAATTTGTAATATTAAGTAAGCGGTGAGCTGCGGTCATATGCAAGTACTGTAGAAATCATTACGTTATATTCTTAGCTCGTACTAGTCCTCTTGTAAATGTTCCATTTTCGCGGCTACCTAGTAAATTAGATATCATGCCGACTACCTAGTGTATAACATGTACCATGGTTTATAATTGTACCGTTTCTTGTAAGTAATACTTGAATATATCTTAACTTAAGTAGCCTACAGTATGCGGTTAAGTTCGTTTCATTCCACTCCGTTCATCCATTTCCATTCGAGATTTGCTTAATATTTCCAGTTACTCTTACTACCTTTGTTCTGATCAGCTGTAATAATATTGTTTAACAATAATAAAGACAAACTGTATGGGAAATAATCGTAGTTAAAAATAAAGTAATTTAGAAAGTTTTTGTCTTCTAAAGTTTTTCTTTCACTAAAATAAGTTGTAAAACACACAACATA